>CM074855.1:116617500-117242500 GCA_037501455.1 Lantana camara
TAATGTAATCCATCTAAATCGAAAAATTACATTTTAGTCCTTAATTTTTTAGAACTGTTTGTGATCTCTGATATCAGTTAGAATTTCGTTACGTCATTCAAAAAATGCCCCCGATTTTTTAATCTGATTTGTGACTCCAAAAACTATGTTGTTAAATTCATAAATTGTAAGGATCGTTTTGTTTATATTTGTAAATTTTAGGGATGATTTTATAATTTTTGTCATATATTTAATATAATATTTATACAAAAAATTAGGGACATTAATGTACTTTTACACATTTTGTTAGATACCTCAAACCGAACAAGACTTATAGGGATCAAAATATAATTTTTCAATTTAGATGGACTACATTGTAATTAGGCGAGTAATCAAATGTAAATCACCCTAAAGATTAATGTCATTAAGTGACAAGATTTTGGTTCGTCATTTCCGATTTAGAAATATCTTGAATTTCTCACCTGAAAAGTATTTGATACGATAAAATACTACAAAATAATACTTTTAAAACTATCGTATACCGAAGATGATTACAAATTAGTTCAACCCTATTACGCATTATAAAAAATAATGAGCTTTTCGTAATTTTTCAAGATGATACATAGAAAATTGCTTCTGCAACGTACATGTGTGAAGAAAAAATAGCAGCAAAGGGTGCTCATGTGGGGGTGGCTCCACCTGGGGAGAGTGGTTCATTTCAGACAGAAAAAAAGGTACTTTTTTGTTCAATTTTTTTTTTTCCCCTTATTTTTGAAAAAAAAAAATGTTCGAATTTTGTTTAGAATTAAAATATATGAAAAGTGAAATTTAGTTATTGATTTTCAGGGATACCAATTCTGGGTTAATACAGATGAAGATGGGTATTTCAGCATTACCAATATTAGTCCTGGGAATTACAACATTTATGCCTGGATCCCTGGCTTTATTGGTGATTATCGATGTGACAAAGATATAGTTGTTACACCAGGTTGTTTATTATTATTATTATTATCATTATTATTATTATTATTATTAAAAACTAATTATTTGCAATACTGTTTTAGGATGCAAGATCAATATCGATGATCTTGTATATATGCCTCCACGAAATGGACCTACACTCTGGGAAATAGGTATCCCAGATCGATCTGCAGCAGAGTTCTTCCTTCCCGATCCAAATCCTATGTATGTAAACAAGCTTTTCATAAATCAACCCAAACACAGGTTCGTCGACGATAACTAAAAATTCAATTTCAATTTCACTAGTATGTTAAATGGTCGAGATCATATTACATCTTTAATTTACCAAAAATCGTTAATATTCACATATGAAATCTGACACACGACACAATTTCAGTCAGAGTCAAAATAATTAGCACAAATTTCTTGTAATAAATTTAATATAACAGGAGATCCAAAATCGCGGAAATCAATTGCGTTTATACAATATTTTCTTTTGTAAGAGCCAGTTAAAAATTCTTAATTTTTTGTGAGAAAATTAATACCAATGCCACTTCATAATATATATATATTTTTTTATATATCATGAATTCGAATCTCGTTTGGATATCCGTGTTTTTAGAAAAAGAAAAAAAAAAAGTGATAATACTTTTTGAATCTATTAGTTAGGTGATTTATATTCATTATTCCTTCCTTGTGACCAAATTTAAGGTAACTTTGAATAGGTATAGGCAGTACGGACTGTGGGAGAGGTATGCTGATTTGTATCCAGGTCACGATCTGGTTTATACAGTTGGCGTTAGCGACTATGAAAAGGATTGGTTTTATGCCCAAGTCACAAGGTCCACACAACTTTATTGACAGTCACAGTACTGAGAACAAAATAACTTTAGTTGTACTTGTACCACATTTTGAAATGCAATAAATGGGAAAATTGAAATTTAGGGCTTTAACTAAAAACAACTATCATAAATTTTGGTTACTAGTGTCTAGTTACCCCAATTCGCTTTTACGGCCCAAAAAAAAAGTCGGGTGTTCGGCACGTAAAGATTGAGAAAGATTATGTCTTATTGTACAATATAAAATTTAACACAAATTAAAAAGGATATGGGTTATTTTCGGTCATCATCAAAGCATATGAGTTGTTTTGGCTTGAAATCGAATTGGGGCAATTGAAATCTCAAAATACAACATCTTTTAATTAAAGTCCTAAAAATTGTAATTGCTTACTGTTCGGTTGTGCAATTTTCTCTGACAATAAATATATATAATTAAGAGATTATTTTATTTTATTTTTTAAGAATGTAGTAATTTTAATATTATTACATCTTTGTTAAATGCCAATAAATTGTAGAAAGATAGGTGAAAACGCATATCAAGGAACAACATGGCAAATAAAGTTCAACCTCGATAGGATCGAACAGAGTGGGAACTATGTTTTGCGAATTGCTTTGGCATCCGCTAATTCTTCCATATTAGAGGTAGTTACATTTTTTTGGGTATTGTTTCAATATTAATTGATTATCAAGCTACTTACTATTGTATACTGTTTAGACAATCCTTACCTCCTTAGATAACATTTAGAGTGAGTTAGAACAAACATATACTACTTAACATGGTATTGGAGCAGTTCGTATCCTGCATTCGATTAGAATTTACCACAAATTGTATAGTTTTGCAGTTTAACGTAATGCTAGTTTTTGCAGATAAGGATCAACAATAGAGAAGCAAATCCAGCAGATTTTTCAAGTGGATTAATTGGAAGTGACAATGCAATTGCAAGACATGGGATTCATGGCTTGTATTGGTTGTTCAATGTGGAGATATCAAGTTCCAAACTCATTCAAGGAGATAACAGCGTATATCTCACACAAGCAAGAATTAATCCCACTGCTTTACATGGAATTATGTATGATTATATTCGCTTTGAGGTTCCTCCTAACCATGTATAATTAACTAGATGATCGACGCTTCTAAAAATTTTATTTTATCATATCATATGATCGTGTCCGATACTCGCGTCTAACACTGTCTCCGACACTCCTCACATGAGAAATTCAAGAAAAAGTTTGTATTGTCATATTCGTATCGTGTCGTGTTCGTATCTCCATATTTGTATCTGTATATCATAGATAATTAACCACTTTTGTATGGACAAATACAAGTACCTGAAATTTCTTATGATATTATTAGTTTTCAAATGAACTGCAATTTATTTCATGAATATAATTATGTATGCCTTTTGTTAATTAGCTTTTTTTTTTAAACCGATTAGGAAAAACGTGGAACTATTAACGAGACCCCATCATATATAAAACCAAGAAAAATTAAATGTACAGTCAATGCGCCATAATCCAGTAATCAAGCAAGACATTACAATTGAAGAGCCCCACCCAATAATGACCAAGAAACTTAATCCTGCTGGGAGGTGGGCCCAAAACAATAGCGGTCCGGGATCACATTTTAAAATTTTTATTATAATACAAGTATTAAAATATTTCTAAAACATTTTAATACAAAGCGGAAGACTAGCCGGATCTACTCAAATATATACATGCAATTGATAATAAATTTTAAATCACTTAAGCAGATAAATATCTAACATGCAATTAACACTTAAGAGCACATAATTTATATGCTTAAAATAAAATAACTGAAAAATATTATCGTACTGTAAACATGGCTATCTAACGATATTTTTTCAGCTCCCGAATTCACCTCCAGAACCCGATCCCCGATCTCCTCATGAAACCGGCAGAGCTTCCCTGCAATAACCTCCAGAGAAACCCTCGGAGTGTGGGCTCCGAAAGTATTTCTCTCAATACTTAGAGAAAACAAACTTTAAACTAGAAAACCCTTTTCAGGGTTTAATCTCCCGAAATTAGGCGTTTTATATAGACAACTAATTAAAATTAATTCCAAAATAAATCAGAATTAACTAGAAGAAAAGGGATATGGTTTCAAAGCTTAGACTCAGCCAAAACCACCTCCCAAAGTTGTGAATGAAAAATGAGGACCCAAGGCCCCTATTTATAGGGGAAAAACCAAGGGCAAAATGGTAATTTCACATCCCACTTGCGTAGCCAACTTGGACATGAAAATCGAGGTGACCACGTTCAAGGTCTCGTCGCCACGAATCCAGCACCGTCGAGAACGCGCCGGTAGCCCACCGGACGCGCCCTCATGTGCCGCCAGAAGGCGGCGCGTGTGTTTCACATGCAGCCTAAGGTTCCAGCTGATGTGGCCTCTTCTGAAGCAGCCACGTGTCCGGGTCTGGTCCGACCTTATCCGAGAACCGACCCGTGATCCGTTTGACCGACCAGGTCCAGACAAATCTGGACCGTTGCTTCACGCCACGTGGCTCAATCTCAGCCGCACACGCGACTTGCCACGTGGGTGATGTGTCAGCGCTAGCTGGGCCCCACCTGCTGATGTGGCGTGACACATCAGCTGCCACGTCATTTTTTTTTAATTTAAAATTTTATTTTCTCCAAAATAAAATTCCGGGCATTTCCAACTCTTTGGAACTTGATTTATTTTCTTAAAATAAATCCCTTGGCTATTTTTAAACACTTTGAAAATTCATTTCTCTTTCTCCTTTTAATATTTTCTCTTCGGGTTTTCAATTGGGGCTTGCAGGAGGACCTGCAGGACTAATTAATTTTAGCTCCAAACGGGTTAATATATTATCATCCCATGGTAATAATTAATTGTCGTTTAACAATATTTAATTACACTAAATAAATATTGTTGCACTCTAAAATTAATTAAATTATTCACGAATTTCTCGATCTAGAATAATTTCGCATTTTACTCCTCCGTGTAGATATCCATGAAAAATAAATTGTCACTACTATCATTTGTTTTTCATCTCTAATTTGAAATTTATTGATTCGCCTTAAGTTCAAATTCTCTGTATGTGAAACACATTCAACATACAACTTCGGTGACGTATCACGCTAAGTGCTTTGGCCAAAGTCTTAATTCGAACTTTTACAAATCTATTTCAAGGATATCTCTTACCTTCCATCAAGGCCACAGATTCCTCGATCAATATAACTCTTTAGCGCATTTCATATAATCGCCGAACATACAAAGTGTTTTGGTCACCCGTTACCGAGACCTCACTTCGAGTATGTTACAGTGACTAACACTACATGCCTAAAGCCGAAATATTATAAGGATTAAGAGTACAATGCTTCCTGAGATTTTATTCATTTTAGATAGCAGTATAAAATGAATAATCTCAGTGGTTCAGTTCGATGTTTCCAATCCTATTGAAAATCATCAACGTGTTATAATTGGAATCACCATTCCCTATGACGAAAGACTAATCATCTTATATAACCACGTTATAGTCTTGATAAGAACATATTCTTATCTTACCGATTAGAACTTTAATGACACGTGATTTCGGTATTCAAAGTCTTTTCCTATGAAACACATTTCATATAAGAATACCATCACACGTCATTAATTATTAATATGTGAAATACTCATAACTTGCTATAAATTCAGTTTAATTAATTCAACAAATTGAATTTTCAGGGTACTATTCCCAACAAATCCTACGAGGACTCTAATATATATGATCTCTATTACACACCAAACTTTTCAGAACACCCGTTTAGGGCTGTCAACGGGTCGGATTCGGGCCGGATCAGGGGATTCCGGATCCGAATCCGACAAGAAGATCCGACAACCGGATCCGAATCCGAATCCTATAGGATTCGGATTCATTCATTTTGAATCCATGCATAATCGGATCGGATTATATCCGATTAAAGATCCGACCCGATTAGTAATAAAATTTAATTTTTTTATTTAACAAATTTAATATAAAGAATAAATATAATTACATAATATTAATATATAATAATTATTTAATGGATTATTTGATGATTTTATTTATATTTATTTAAAATAAGTTAATTTAAACTTATTAATAAAGGAAAATATATACTTTTAGAGTAAATAATTCAAATTTTATTGTTGTTTAAAGTGATAATTATGTTAAAATTGTAATTTTAGTCATTTTACTTAATATTATGTACTAGTAAATAATTTATTTTAATTAAATATTATATATATAATCGGATTCGGATTCGTTAATTCCATATTCGCTCCATTTATTTCGGATAACGAATATTTATAATCGGATATGATCCATCGGACATTTTTATCGGACGAATATATTAAAATTCGGATCGGATTCGGACCGGATTCGGATTAAAATCCGATCCATTGACAGCCCTACACCCGTTAGCTCCCAATGGGGCGCCCAAATCTCTAAGCTTTCGAATGGCAACAGATGTATGCATTAACGTCGGCAGCGTCCTAAGGACCAATAAGTTGGGTTGCAACTTGCAAGCGGAGAAGGGCTGCCATTGTTAATTAGTTAACATAAATATATAAATATTAAAAGAAGTTACAATCTACACAAATATGCTTTTGTCTTCGTATTGTTACGATGTAAGATAATGTAATGTTAGGGTGTGTTTAAAAAATATCATTTTGTTATTTTATATTGTATTTGATACTTATGTGGAATATAATTATTATATTCATATTAGTATCGGGTGGTATTCTCATTCCAAATTTGTGTGGTGCAAATTATCATCCCATGCAAATTATTAATTAACATGTGCCTGCAAGTCAGAAAATGATATAAATTCCAACCTGTGTTTAAAAAGAGACTTTTCCTTCTTCTGGTTCAGTTCACTCTTCACAGGCAGTCACTTCAGACAACGTGGTTGAAAGCATATGATAATGAATAAGATAGTTCCCCATGTCACTATAAGTCTATGATGTTGTGCACTTATTTGTCTTTAAATCATTTTCTTTTTAATTTTATTCAATATATCATTGTAAATTGAAAACTCGCGATATTAAGATGTAAAGTCATTTCGATTAATAACAACTATATATTCAGAGATTCGAACGAGATATCTGGTTAAGCTTTTTTTTAAAAAAAAAAACTATTTTATGTATTCATGGATGTAGATTGAAGCTAGTTGTCTTCATAGTTAGATAATTATTAGTAGTTATTGTTTAATACAAGTTTGAATAGTATTATAACAAAATATTGTTACTGGGATGCTCCTGTACGGTGTCAACAAAAATAAAATAAGTGCTCAATTTCTAAGTTCTAATTGAAGAAATTGTTTGAAATATTAAATTTGTTGGAGGGATTCTGGATATTAGCGAAGCATAAAAATCGTACGAGCAATTTAGTGGGCACATCCTGTTTTAATGTTGGTTCACATAATGTAACAACACCATAATCATAATAATAATAATAATAAATGTAAAATATGTTCAATAGTAATTTTAACTTGTCTCACATCAATTAAACAATAAACAATATATTATTTAATAATATTGGGTAACTCTTACTTCATCAGTTAGTTTTTTTGATGAGTTATTAGATCAATTACATACTCTCCTATATTAACTTTTGATTGTTGTTCGGACTGAACGTGTGAGGTGTACTTTAAGCTAGAACGTACAGATTGTGTGTTAACCTTTCTTACATTACATTGGGAATATACCATGGGGTGTATGTTTAGCCTGAGCGTGCAGGATGTATATTATCCTTTTAACCTGTCCTACGCTACATTAGTAATATATCATGGAGTGTATGTTATGCCTGAGCGTGCGGGTGTTAACCTCTCCCCCATTACGTTGGGAACATACCATAGGGTATATGTTAATCCTGAACATGCGGGATGTGTGTTAACTCGTGTTTCATATTATGTCGGGAATATATCATCTGAGCTTGTTTGGTATGTGTTAATATATCCCACATTACGTCAGGAACATTCCATCATCTCCATATTATGTTGGGAATAGACTATCGACTCTGGATTATTGTTTGGGATTGTGGCTGCATGCTAACCTATCCCATTTTATGTTGGGAATATATCATCAATTTCATGTTTAGTTAGAACAAAAACGTACTTCCACTGCCAGAAATCCTGCAAATTCCGACGGAAAATTTCCAAGGGAATTCCGACGGAAATAGTAAATTCCGACGGGACACATGCCGTAGGAAAACCCTCCCTCGGAATTCAAAACCGACGGAATTCCGAGGGACAAAAATCATAAAAAAAAAATTAAATTTAAAAAATTCCGACGGAATTCCGTCGGAATTTGCTTTAAAAAAAAATTTTTAATTAATTATTTCCGACGGAATTTCCCTCGGAATTCCGTCGGAATTTACTGGAAAAATAAAAACTTAATGCGCCCCTGGGGATTCGAACACCCGACATTGTGGTAGTAAGACCTTATGGAAACCAAGGTAAACCAGTTGAGCTAAATCAATTCATTGGTTTAGTTTGATACAAATATTTATATATCATTTGAAATAATAAAATCATAAATTTTGTAGACTATATTTAAAATTGAGTTCTAAGAAAATATTAATTATGACTACAAATATTATAATACGTCATAAGAATTCAATTTAAGCATAGATAAAACCGACGGAATTCCGACGGAAAGTTCCGTCGGAATTATTTAATATTATTTTTAATTTTTATTTTTAAAAAATCCGACGGAATTCCGACGGAAAGTTCCGTCGGAATTATTTAATATTATTTTTAATTTTTATTTTTAAAAAATCCGACGGAATTCCGACGGAATGCCCGTCGGAATTATTTAATTTCTATTTTTATAATTTATATTTAAAAAAACCGACGGGAATTCCATCGGAATTCCGTCGGAATTATTTAATATTATTTTTAAATTTTATTTTTAAAAAAATCCGATGGAATTCCGACGGAATTTCCGTCGGATTTATTTAATTTTTATTTAAAAAAAAAAAAAGAATTCCGACGGCCTGTTTCCCTCGGAATTTTCCGTCGGATTTCGGCGAATTTCTTGTAGTGTTCAATTAACTTTTAGATCGAATTAAACTTATGTTTTATGTTGAAAATACTTCAAATAAATCAGTGATTCGGATCTAATAATCCACCAAAACAAGCCAAGCAAACAAGACTACATTTACATAGTGGTCAATCCAGAAATTAAGTATTTAATTGGCTAGGTTAGAGATGAAACCATCCCCAATTAGGCGCAATTAATTACTATAGTTTAATACAATTTAATTAGAACTTTTTCCGAATATATTGACCCGGATCACGTGAAGATGGATTCATAATTTAATATGTTTATATTACTACGAAATCTCCAACCCGGGGAGTTGTAATAGAAAGAACTTGATTAAACAAGTTTAACGAGGGGAGGGGAAGTCTCGAACTGGGGGAGTTGTAATAGAAAGAACTTGATTAAACAAGTTGGAGGGGAGGGGTCAAACCATTAAAAATAATCGATGTGGGAAATTTGATACACTCCACCATATTTAGAATTGTAAAATACGCGACAAATATGAGATGTGAAATATTTGGCATACTCCAATATGTTCAGAACCGTAGAATGCGGGATAAATACGAGCTTGAGGTAATCAGAGCTACGAAATATGATAAATACGAGCGTGAATATTATAGGAATCGAAACATCTGCGATAGTGCAGAATACAGGGCAAACTAATTAATAATGTGATTGACTTAACTTATCCCAAAAATTAATTATCAGTGGAAAAATTATCAAACTATTATATTAAATTTTATATTTTTTAATTGTTCGATATAAAATATTAATTTAATGATCATTGATTCTTTGTAACTTTTTGACTAAATAATTGATTTTTCTCGTACAATCATTGTTGGATAGTCAATTTAAGATTCGTATTATATATAAATTCTTTTGTTTATTAAGAACTAGTTAAAATATCTTAGCAAATGCGTCAGACAAAAGCTAACAACTAAGAATTTAAAAATCAAAACCGGATGACATTAAGCCAAGGGATCGATCGACCCAACTCCCAAGCTGGACGACAAACTTTCTTAGATTCCCATGTGAATTACGCCAGAAACATAGCAAATCTTTGGATACCATATTTTTCTCTCAATGATTATCCTATTAATAATCACTAAGAAAATAAGATATACCAACTTTATTGACTTTTAAAAATGGAAGAATTCCGTACTACAAGTGTATAGTTTTTGAAAAAATCTAATTGAAACATGATTAGTTCGATTAATTATAGTCACGAATATATTATAATTGCTATTTGATTGATTATTTTTTTTTAAATTTTTATTAATTACATGATAAATATAAACTATCCACTCTCTAATTATACTAATTTGACCAAATTAGGTTCTAATTAGAATTACCTTTGCCTCTTTACCTCTTAAGTTGTACTTCAGTTCTTCTGAATTTTACGATTTATGGTTCAAACTACTATGTTAGTCGTTCTAGAATTATCTTGAGTAAATATGTCTTATTATAAAACTAAGTCTAGAAAGAGTACTGCTGCAGTAATGATGAAACAATTTTCATAAAAAAAAAAGGAGCATATAAGAAAAGGGACCCACAACATTATGTTATTTCTGGGAGGTTATCATAATTCTAATTAATGCACATAGATGGTTCTAGTTTCAATCCAAGTGTTCAATTTTCCAATGGGTAAAGACTAAGGTAAATGTCTACCTCAAATTAAAAAAGCTCGAGAAAGTTCTTGTTAGTCCTCAACCACAAAAGTGTACAAAGTTACAAACAGTCAAATAAGAAGAAAAGAAAGAGAAGTGTAAAAGACTAAAAGTTCCCTTTATGGATATCTAATCTATTAATAATTTAAGAAAAATAGCAATCCTTAGCAACAAATGATACCATAAATCATTAAGGATATATATTTGATAAGTTTAATTATACTAAATATTTTATAAATTATCGCGCCTTTCAAAATAAGCTCTCAAAGTGTTTGCATAATAAAGGTGTTTGGTTCAGCTATAAGCTCTTTAAAATAGCTTATAATATATGCAAATGCTAGAGATTATAAATTCTTATAAAGTGTTTGAAAGTTTTTTCTTTATTGATCAAGAATTTTATAAGCTCGTTTTTAAATAAGTTGGGAAATACCACTACAAAACAAAATTGTTGATGACCTAAACATCTTTTCTACACAAATTTTTCATAGGTAATTTTCAATGAATAGTTATAATGGATTTCCGACAACTTATTAATAGCTATTCCGTAGATAAATCGCAAATACATTTTGTTACCGGTTCTGTAAATAATCCATTTTGCTACGGGGTCCACAGATAATTCGCAGATACATGCCCTTTGTTCTTAACCTATTTCTCGATTATCACTACTAATATCTTATAAGATCTCGATTTTTATTTTATCCAAACATGAAACACTTGAAGTGTTCATTCTTGAAATATGATTCAACATCTATTAAGCTTCAAGAACATCTTAAAATAAGTTGAGTCTTGCACCCTATAAAAATGACGTTAAAAGCTAAGCTCCTATGATCATATTTCAACATCTATAAGAAAGAATTTGTCAAAAGCCCAGCCAAACATGCTCTTAATGAGGTTGTGCGCTATTAAATCATTCTCAAACTAGTAAATGTTGAGTATGATATATCAAGTTGTTATTTTTGCATGTGCTCTATTACAAGAGTATTTTCTTATTAATAAAAGAAAAAAACCAAAAAAAGGCTACATGTAATGGCATTTTCTAGAAAATACAAGAGTATAGAGAACTCATCAAAAGGGTCCCCAATTGCAATGGATTTCCTAAAAAGTGATCGATCGTCTTTGCATTATGATAAGAACAGGTGAATATGTTTTATGAATTATTAAAAAGGAGGGCAGAAAGAGAGTAAACTTTAGAATAATCGTATCGTAAAAGTAGGATATTAATAATAGTAATTTTTTTGAAATAAAATAAGAAAAAAAGAAGTAAGTTATGATGTACGGATACTTATAAAAACATTATTTTATCCTATCGTGTCGTCGTGTTAAATATCATGTCCGATGTTTTCCATATAAAAAATTTAAAAAAATTTTGTGTTATCATATTGTATATCGTATTATGTATATACCGATTATGTATCATAGAAAGTAAGTTTTAGAATATTAGATTAAGAAAAGTTGTATTTGTGCTATTATCACCCTAACTAATAGTGGGGACCAATGTTGATTCATTAAAAAAGACCTAATTAATAGTTGGAAATAAAATTAAATTATAAAATTTCATATATATATATGTGATGGGGGAAGAAATTACATTTTGGCATTTTCTCCACAGTATTGCTATTGCCAGTCCAATCATTGAATCTGAACTCTGAAGGTCGTCCTAAACAATTTGTATACGTAATCCACGCATGGTTTCGTTCATTTGTATGAAACAGTTGGCAACTATTTAATAGTTATTCAAAAAATTTTATTATTTCTTTCCCTCCGTACGTCTTCTCATAATTTAGTCTGAAGAATTAAAAGCTTTGGTTAGGTGGAAAAAATTTATTTATTTTTAATTAAATATTAAATATTTGAATAGTGAGTTTGATTATGAAATAATTTTAATTTTTTAATTAGTTGTTTCATTATATGGGATGCTTATTATTTAATAAAAAAATAATTATTATGATTGACCGTAAATATTATGATTTAGATCGAAAAAGAAGTTCATAAAATAAATTAAAGAGAAATTACTGAAAAAAATATTACAAAAACAAATATAATTTGGAATAACTTTGATTTGAACTCGAACACGACCTATTTACACTCTTTATCGTCGACATCTAATAGTGAAAGTGTACAATTAATTTTTTTCTCTCAAAAACAGGAAGATTATACATCGAAATTTTAATGATGTGTGTTGAATTTATAATAGTTTAACAACCTTCCTTTCAATAACTAGCTTTCGGGGAGTGAGTTAGACTAAACATATTATTTATCATGATATCAGAAACAAGTTTTATTCTAGGCATGTCTCATGTCTCTCCACCCCTTGCAAATGTTCCGATTCCTCCACCTCTCGCAGATGCTTCGATTCCTGCAAATTTTAGGGGTATATCTTTCCACCCCTTGCAAATATTTCGGTTTCCTACAAAATTTATACTCTAATTTGTCTCACATTTCGGGGCAGCCAATTAGGTATATTCTTGTAAATTTTAGGCACGTCTCTCCAACCCTCGTAGATGTTCCGATTCCTGCAACGATCTTCTAGTTAGGCCTATCTCTCCACCCCCGATTCTTGCAAATTTTAGGCATATCTCTTCACCCCTCGTAAATGTTCCGATTTCTGCAAAGTTGACGCTCCAATTTATCCCGCATTGCACGGCACTCCAGTTAGGCCTATCTCTCCTCCCCTCGTAGATGCTCTAATTTGTCTGTGGTCCTGGGCGTGACGGGAGTGTATAAAATATCTAACATCGAAAATTAATTCATAATGACTTGACAACCATTCCCTAAAAAATGTGACGTTCAATTTATAATTACTTGATAACTTTTCCCTCAATAGTACTAATTTTTTAAAATAAATTAGACCAAACACATTATTCATCAACACTAAATCTCTATTGTACTCTAAAAACCCCAAAAGAAACAGTGTGGAAAACCAAATAAAAGAAAAAAAGAAAAACTAAAATACCATTATTTTGTCGCACATTATTCATCAACCTTTATCATACTCTAGACAAACCCCCCAAAAAACAGTGTGGGAAACCAAATAAAAGAAAAAAAGAAAAAAAATCTCAAAAGTACCATTACTTTCTCTTTATATATCTGCTACCGACCAAACTCCTTACATGCCAGCTAACTTTACATTCATTGTACAATGGAGAGTTTGAAGCAAGGCGACGAACTAAAGCAGCCTTTGCTTCCTTCACCCAAAGACCACCTTGATAATAGCCACAAGATCCATGATATTGCAGAATCCAACAATATCATAATTAACCAAGAAAACAAGAGCCTTGAGGCTAAGGTCTGGGAAGAAACCAAGAAGCTATGGCATATCGTTGGGCCGACTATCATTTCCAGAGTTTCGAATGCAACCATGAACCTCGTCACGCAGTCGTACGCAGGCCATCTCGGTGATCTGGAGCTCGCTTCTGTGTCGATTGCCAACAATGTCATTGTGGGATTCAACTGGGGTCTTCTGGTAATATTTCCCGAACTTCTCATTCAAATTCGGTTCCATTTTTTTGCTTTGATAGGTTGATTTACAGCACCTAACCTTAAATTTTAGTATATATTTATAATTAGCGTCTTGGGGTACCAGATGCACCCTCGTGTTTTTATTATTGTCAGTGTTTTCAAAATCAGATCGGAGGCGAACTAGTGGCCTGTTTGGTGGTTGGTATAACGGGTATGATGTTATAAATAAATAATTATTTTTTATTAAGTATTCGTAGATTTTTGTTATACTATTAAGATTCCAAGATAGATTTGGAATTCCCTCTATTTAGATTTAGAGTAAACTAAAGTTCTTTATATAATTTCTAACAACTTCGTACAATAATATTTAAATTTGAAAAGGAAAAAAAAAAAAAAAGGAGTAAAATGTATGTGTAAGGCCTGGAAACAAAGTGGGATAAAAAAGAAAGAAAAAAAGGAAAAGAAAAGTCGGAAAAAATGGCTGAAAACAAAGGTGATCACTTGTCAACCAGATCCGGCTGAAATCGGAAAAAACAGAAAAAGAAAATAAAAAATTGAGTGTACTGTGAAGCATTACCCTTCTTTTTTAGTTTTTTTACCGGTTTTTCTAATTCACAACTAATCAGATTCCAACTAGTGTCTGGGGATAATTCCGATCAGATTAAACACTGGTTTAACCGGGAGTTAGGTCCGATTCGATTTTCAAAACATTGATTATTGTTGTAAAACTTAGAACTTACACGGATCCATTTTGGGGTAGTATTAAGGGGGAAAAAATGTAGGTGTAAATATATCGGGAAATATGTGAGAAAAGAAATATATTTGTTCTTTTTCTGGAAAAATGAAAAAGTTTGGCTAAAACGTCATTGTTGTGGTCTAAATCTAATTTGGGTCCGATAAGGATTTCACTAGCATATTTGGTTTTGTAACTTATTAATTTTTAACATATTTAGTTGGAATTTACATATTTGGTCTTATGGTAATATGTCATTTGGTTTGAACATATTTGGTCATTTGATTTAAACATATTTGGTCCTACGAATAGAACAATCTCACTCAGTAACTTTTTCTGAAAGACCATATGTGTTGAAATTAAAGGACCAAATATTTTAATTAATATAGGATCAAATGTGTAAATCAACACTAAATATCTTAAAAATTAATAAGATATAGAACCAACGGTGTTAGGGGATACTTATAGGATCGAAATTGAATTTTGAAAATAATTCTAGGACCAAAATGAAATTTTGCAAAAAGATTACTGTAGACGTCTTTTCATATATGTTTTTATTTTTTATTTTGTTTGCATCGGGGTTTGTTGCACATGTTTTTATCTAGTTAATTGTGTTGAATATGAATTGTCATTTCACTAGTATATTGGTAAAAATATATATACATCTCATTTTAGAATAATGGTTGAACTACATAAATACATCCATATACACATCTAATTAAATCCAGTAACTCTGCACAATATATGTTTTTGCAAATAAAAAAAAAGTATTATTTAAATATATATTAAATCAAATTTTTTTATCTTATTATATAATTATTTTTAATATAATTATAAATTTATAATAAATAAATAAATAAATAAAATATGATAATATGTAATTAGTAAAAAATAATAGTTAAAGCAGAAATTAAAAAACATATGAAAAAAAAAAAAAAAAGAAAAATTAGAGTGAGTTGACAAAAAAAAAAAAAAAAAGAAAATAAAAAGTAAAATTGTAAGAGTGGTCGATAAATAAATAAAACGTCTAAGAGATTAAAATCGTTTCTACTTAACTCTTATCAGTTTGATATAATAGTATAATCATTTGAAATTACTAAACAATACTTTGATCTTGTGCAAAATCAAAAAAATTGAAAAATATACTCTTTTTTCAAATATAAATTTATGACAGGAAAAACAATATTATTAGTAATAAAATTTCTGACTTGGTTCCTATCTCGATTTCAGCTGGGAATGGCGAGTGCATTAGAAACTCTATGCGGGCAAGCATTCGGGGCGAAGAAATACCACATGTTAGGCATATACATGCAAAGATCCTGGATCGTTCTCTTACTATGTTGCTTCCTTCTTCTCCCTCTCTACACCTTCGCCACACCAATGCTCAAGCTATTAGGCCAACCGGACGACATTGCGCAACAAACGGGGGATCTAGCGCTCTGGTTTATCCCCCTGCACTTTAGCTTCGCTTTTCAGTTCCCGCTGCAGAGGTTCCTGCAATGTCAGCTGAAAACAGGGATACTGATTTGGGTTTCAGTGTTGGCAATGGTGATAAACTTGATTCTTAACTGGGTTTTAGTGACCAAGTTTGAGCTTGGAGCTGTTGGTATCGTGCTTGCTTTGGATATATCGTGGTGGATTTTGGTGTTGGGGTTGTTTGGGTATGTGGCTTGTGGTGGTTGTCCGAAGACATGGACCGGGTTTTCGCTCGAGGGTTTTTCAGGGCTCTTCGAATTTCTCCGGCTCTCGGCTTCATCTGGTGTTATGCTATGGTCCGTCTCTCTATCTCTCTCACGCTCATTAGATGAACTACGTACCATTTGGATTGTGATATAATGAGTAGTTTATTTTATATGCCTTGCAGTTTGGAGAATTGGTACTACAGGATATTGATCATATTGACTGGATTTTTCGAGAATGCTCAGTTAGCTGTTGATGCATTATCGGTTTGGTAAGATGAAGTTTTAAGTAGTTTTTGGATTTTTTATGAATTGATAATATATGCGATTCTTTTGTAGGGGATAATTACATTGATATATTATGAGATTTGGCATAATTAAACGAACTTCTCCTGACCTTAAAGAAATTACAAAAACTTCCATAGTCAAAAAATTTTCATTACAAATAGATTCATCAACTTAATGATTTAATGTTTAGTTTTTTTATGAATTTTCTATACAAAAACTTCCATAGTCAAAAATTTTTCATTACAAATAGATTCGTCAACTTAATATGATTTAATGTTTAGTTTTTTATGAATTTTCTATTTTACTCTTTACAATTATCATTTAACTTCAAGTTAATGACTTTAGTAGCATTGCTAAACTAAATCGTATTCATTCTTCAAGGCTCGGGTTTCTCAACGAAGTAATTCCTATGAAAACAATACAAAATCATGATATAAATGAACTAATTAGTGAGTATATTTGCAGTATGAGCATCAATGCTTGGGAGATGATGTTTGCACTTTCCTTTTTTGCTGGAATTGGGTAAGTAAGTAGAGTTAAATTAATTTTAGCCTAACTATGCATTAATATTTTCTTGTTTAATTTCCAATATAAAATCTGGAATTGTGTATGTCGAAATGACAGAGTAAGGGTTGCAAATGAGCTTGGGGCAGGCAATGGAAAGGCAGCAATATTTGCAACAAAAGTTTGTGTGGCGCAATCAACACTAATAGGACTCTTCTTTTTTGCCGTAGTATTAATGTTTAAGGGTCAATTAGCATTATTATTTACTTCCAGTGGTGAAGTCGTTAAAGCAGTGGAGAATCTTTCATTTCTCTTGGCTTCTTGCATTCTTCTCAACAGCATTCAACCAGTTCTTTCAGGTACAAATATGTCCCATAAAATTATGACTTTATTCCGTGCTGCTCGGTCAATATAATATTTTCTTTTTAACATACACCCCAAAAATGAAATTCGGACCTGGATCATTTCGTTTGAAAAAAACCACTTGAACCAATCCCTGTTGGATCGATGAATATAATTGATATTAATGAAGTTGCATCTTTTTCAAATTTAGAAATTGTCTTTCAAGAATCTAACTTCAGAGAAAAAGATTGTAGTTCCTCTAAACAATTATTGCCTTCAATTTTCTTGAAGTCTTTGCTTATGATTAATTGGAATTAATTATGAATTATAATCAGGGGTGGCTGTTGGATCTGGATGGCAATCATCGGTTGCATGGATAAATATATTTTGTTACTATATTGTTGGTCTCCCCATTGGAATTATCATTGGTTGGGTCTTCCACTTCGGAACTGCGGTAAATCTTCTTATTTTTTTAATATCAATGTGAATGATTACTTATTTTAGTAAAGATCAAGACAATATATTAATGTTAATTAATTAATTTGTCAAATGTTTGTTATGGGATTATTCTAGGGGACTTGGGCAGGAATGATTTTCGGTGGAACAGCAGTACAAACCATCGTATTAGCTATCATCACGTACAAAACAAATTGGGACGTCGAGGTGCATATATATATATATACATATTGTTATTTATAATGCGTGTTTTCTTTGAAAATCTCAATATTTGAAATTTATTAATTTATTGATCTTCTATGCAATTTTTTAGGTTGGAAAGGCTAGCATCCGTGTTGAAAATTGGTCAAATACTGATACGGAATCACATTAGGAAATTCTTTTGTTTTCATATTCTTTGGGATTGTGTATTTGGACTACTTTAATTTCATGCATTTGAAAGTCAACATTGTGCTACGATTTTATTATTTTAATAAATTTAAATTATTTATGTGCAAAGTATGGAATTTTGGGGTTTAGGGTGGGTGGTGGTGATTTTGCATGGTGGTGGTGGTGGCATCGGATCTGTGACTGTGAGGAGGGAGATCGGTTTGGTGGTGGTGGCGGTAATTTTGGGGGGGGGGGGGGGGTGGGGAGTAGTTTTGCATATATTTGTTGGGGGTTGTGGCGGCGGCGAATGCGAAAGCAGCGTTGGCAGATGTGACAAGAAGATGGTTGGGGTGGTGGGAGACGGCCAATGCGATGCTGTTTTTGCGGTGGGGTGGATTTTATTCTTATTTTTATTATATATATTTACGTTTTTTAATTGATATATATAAACCACCCAATATGCAAGATTAGAAATATTCTTAATTTTATGGCATATTATATTTATATATTAATAAAATTGGCCCGAATAAGAAACACGTTGACCAATTCAAGTATTTTGTTGATTTTCTGCCAAAATCAAACAAAAAATTAAATTAGAGGATAAAACGGAAAAAGACAAGCTTAGGCTTGTATGGATTTCTTAGGCTTTAGCACTAACAAAATAAACATGGGAAAACGGCATTCAAAAAGCTCCAAACTCCAAGTTACTTTCAAAGTAAACACAACTTAGGTATTAACCGTATGAGGACTTTTGCCATATAGGATTAAAATGTCACATGTTTTCCAATTCAAAATAGGAACGTTGAGGATTTTAGAATTGATTGTGTGAACACGTGTGGAGTACACACAACACAATCATTTTGACTGCAAAAATAATAGGTACGGTCCGTACGGATGATTTTTGTATTTTTGAAAAAGGGATCTATATAAAATTACCTACATATCTCAGTCTTTTTCAAAATATTATAAATAACCGACACCTTTTAGTGTATCTTCGCTAGATTTTCATTGGGTACTTGCGTTCTATTAGTAGAAAATTAATTTTATCTTCACTTATTTCAATTAAATTAAATTGAAAACACATAATTTTGAATTCTTAATTTATCCCTTATAAATAGCAAATGAACAAAACAAAAGCTAGAAAGTTTACTCCATTTCTCTTTTTCCCCAAAGTTTCTTTATGGCTTCAAGAAATTAGCTCCAATGTGGTGGTCATGCAGTGCGGTGGAAGTTATAGTCTACGAATACTAACATTATAACACGAATATGATGTGACATGAAAATAGGGATACGAATTTTTTAAAATCTAGGATACAAGGCGACTATTCTATATCTATCTATATATCTAATAAAAGCACGAAAGTTTCTTACAAAATATAGATCGCCTAAAATAACCTCATAATAATTATATGAATAATTATTAGTTAAAGATAATTATGTAAATGTATATTGATATGGCATAAAACGACCGAGCCACGTGGCATGCCCTAAGAGGAGCCACGTGATCACCTCGCCACCTCAAGCGGTTCGAGAACCTAACCCACCTCCGGGGTCAGGGGAGATCGACCTTGAACCCGTTTGGGATCAGACAAACATTCGATCCCCTTCTGCTAAAAGGGATCGCTCTGACCGGTTACCTTAAGGTGTCGAACTCGATCCGTACCTACTCAGGGGATCGAGTCGAACCCCCACTGCCCAACGGATCGAACTCGATCCCTATCCGCCGATAGGATCGAACTCGATCCCTTTCTGCCCATAGAGCTCGCGATGGTGCTAAGTCCATCCGGGTCGACATCGGTCCCAGACCTGCTAACGGGATCGCACCTGAGCGTGGGAACCACGTGTCCCTCAAGCCAAGCATCCCGGACGGATCGATTTCGATCCCCCTGTAGCGGGTCGCAATCGATCCCGTCCTTGTTCCCGCACGGGAACCGCGCTTGAAGCATCCTTGTCTCTCGTAAGGCATGGGATCGAAATCAATCCCACTGACAAGTTCCCTATTGCGGACACGCTTCATCACGATCTGCTTGATTTCGATCTCACGGATCGAGACCCTACGTCGCCTGGTAACAAGATGCCATAAAGCATCTTTATCGGGACACGTGTAGCTCCCCTATTCACCACGACTAGACGTGCTACAATGCATTTAATGCCCCCGGTACGTGTCTACGCCAAAAAGGGAAACAAGGTACACTCGACCTCAACTCACTTGCTCAGGCGTCCGACAAATGGACCGATCGACTGTAGAGCAATTAATGCATAGTCGCGGTACACGCACTACTGTGTTAATTGCTCTTGACTATAAATACCCATGCCTTGAACAGTGTTCGGTAAGCAATTTAAGAGCATTTATTTCGCTTCCTCAGTATTTATTTCTCTCTCTAAGAATCCTCCGCTGACTTGAGCGTCGGAGAGCCAACCTTGGGCAAAACCCCAAGTCCCCAAGTTGGTCCTTTAGCTCACATTTGTTGTTGTTTGCAGATCGATGAGAGCCCACGTATACAAATTCTTGACTGATCGACCAGATATTGCCAGCTAGACCCCCAACTCAGCAAACCCAATTTCGAACCAGATCAGTTTGGCGCCGTATGTGGGAAACCCTTTTCTCTCTTAACCACGATCTTGAGTTAGAAACTTCAACATCCTCTCTTCTCTTGAAAACATGGTGAACACACGGAAGACCCGACAGGAGGAGGACTTGGAGGAAGTCACCAAAGGCAGGCACGACACCAACGCGCCGCTTGGTAACCCCTCCACTGCTCCCCCCATCGTCAGGATCGCTGGCCCCAGCGCCAGTGTGATCTTGCCTCAAACAGAGGCTGCTCCAAGGGTCGCCATTACAAAGGCTGACCTTGATGCCTTCCTCGACCAATGGCGGGTAGAGATCGAGCAGGCCCAAGCCGAGGGCCGAGAGCCAAGACGCCCCGAATTGCCAAGGGCGAGCCCCACTACTATCCCCAGCCCAGTGATAGCCAGCGCTCTGGGACCCACAACTTAGACTTACGGGTCTGCTGTCCCCTACTACCTCCAGTCGCTCAACGGCGGACCCGCTCAGGTCATCTGGGGCCTCCCTCCCCCCAGACGGGCGCGGGCCAAGTACAGGTCCAAGGATTCGCACCTCCTCCGCCCCCCGTGGGAGGAAGCAAACAGGTCCCGTTGGAGGGCCATGGCGATTCGGACCACCCCAGCCGCGTAAATCGGGGCAAACACGCGGTCGACGACGACCATGAGGAGTATGAGGATTTGTGGGCCAGAATCCCCGCACGATCCGCTCGGGACGAGATGGCTAGGATCGTCGTTGCCCGTCAAGGGAATGAGCCGGATCGAGATGTCGACCCGCCGCGGAGGCGGGTACAAGACCGCTTGGGAGATCGAGGATCTGTGATCTCCGAAAGGCAGGTCGACCTGCGCGCGGGGTTGAACCATCGACCCCTGCGCTATCGATCCGACCGGGAGGAAGCTTCCCCATTTTCTGAGGACATCCTCCGCACGACCTGTGACGGAGATCGGATCCCCTCCGGGCTACCTCTCTACAATGGGACTACAGATCCCGATAAACACGTGACCACCTTCGAAAACAGGATACTGCTGCACCCCCACCCACAGCAAATCTGGGCCAAGATATTCGTCACTACTTTGACGGGCCCCGCGCAGGACTGGTTCATCCGTCTGCCGCCTCGATACATCCGGATCTACAATCACTTTGTAGATCGGTTTCTGGCGCACTTCTCCTCCATGTTAGGGGAGGAGCTGTCCCCTTCTTACCTCAACAACCTCCGTTAAGAAAAAGGGGAATCCCTTCGAGACTTCTTTACCCGATTCTCGAGGGAAGTGGTCAGGGTCAAAGACCCAACGATGGACACTTTGCTGCCGATCGTCCATCGGGCATTGCGCAACCGCCTGTGGGCGGATGAGATCGTCAGGGCCGGGCCACGCAACCTGACCGAGATTCAAGACCTCGCCCACGGATTCATGTGGGTCGAGGAAATGAACTTTAGCTCATGGGCCAGCTCTTTTGCCCACTCCAGAGAGTCATCACTTCAGGTCGAGCTTGACCCCGAGTCGGAAGGCCTTCAAGCCCAAAAAGTCGAAGGGAAAAGTCGATCCGCCGACCCAGATCGACCGAAGAAACTATATTCCCCTCAACACGACCGTCGAACAGATCTTCACGGTCATGGATAAAAAATTCCTGAACAAGCCCAAGACTATCCGAGAAGGTCCCAAAGCCCAGAAATCAGGGAAGTTTTGCGGATACCACCAGCAGTGGGGTCACACCACTGAAGAATGCAACGCTCTCCGTGACGAGATCACTACGCTGAGAAGGTCATTTGAAGGACTTTGTTCACAAAATAGACCACTACTCTGAGAAGGTCGGTCGAAGTCAGGATCCGTCCCGGGATCGATCTCGATCCCCGTCCAGGAGATCCGGAAAGCAACCCCTCGAAAGGACCGAGGATAACCCCCCAACCGGGGCGTGGTTTTTGCAATCCAATATCATTTTCACACGTGGTACTAAGTATAGGGAATAGAAGAGTTAGGCTGAAGGCCAAAACAACCAAATTTTATTAATTAAGAATCCACTCCCGTTTCACGAACTATTTCTTAAATAACTAAACATAACGAAAAACGGACACAACCCGAACGCACACACACATCATCCGGCGACCTAAAATAAGCCGTCCCGGATGCAGAACAGATCAGAACTTATCATATCAGAACCTCCGTCGACCTAAAATAAGCTGTCCCGGAGTATATCACTCACACAGACATATCGGAAGCAGAATCTTACCATAATCAGAGCATAACTAGGTCCGCGACTTATCTCATATCACAAAGCATAACAAAAAGGCATAAGCGTAAAGCATATCATACCTCGCATAATCATACTCACACGCATTACATATACAAAGGCTTATCTCACATGCAAACATATAGGGCACATATCATTAGGGTATAACTATAACCTAACCTCACCTTTCACCGACGAACCGGGCAAACGAGAACAAAACAAAGCCTATGGAGCAACCACGTCACGAACGGGAGACTCCTCTGAACAAGACAAACACGACAAACAAACTTAGACTCAAAAGAGACCATAGAGACGCTCGGCTAATGCATATGGGTGCATATGATGCAAATTCAAAGCACAAGATCCGTCAATTAGGCAAATAAAGGCATTAAGGCAAATTAAGTTCAACACACATTCAAACGTATTCAATCTTCCACAAAACTCTACTACATACATCATATTACCTAATATAACACATTTCCAAAGTTTGAAAACAAGAAGAAATCATATGATACACCAGCGAGTCTACGGAAGTACATGCATATACCACACGTTAACACTTAGAAGCAATTACAAAAATTAAAACTCAAAAACATATCAAACGGGTTCGAAACTTAATGAAACTTTAACACATGATTCATAATATTACAAAAACATAGCGTATCAAATTTTAGATCCATCGGAGTTCATATGATAGGGGAAAAGGGTTACGGAAATCACAAATGACACAAAAACGCACATAAACGGAATTCAGAAAAAGCATGCCTAAATCTCATCCAAATGTTATTAAATTGAACCACAAGACTCCTAACACATAATAAAACAAGTTCATAGTTCAACACAAACGAAGATAAAGGCATTAAAAGAGGTGAAACAATAAAAAACCGAAAAGGAAACAACAAGAGCTGCGCAGGGGGAGGGACACGGGGGTGTCCCTCAACTTAACTAGACTGAGACACGGGGGTGTCTAAGTACAGACCTGAAAAAAGGGCATGACACGGGGGTGTCTCACATTTCAAGGCAAATGAGACACGGGGGTGTCACGGTACAGACCCAAAAACGCAAACAAAGTTTACCGGCAAAACAAACCTTATACAAAATCAGTCCAAAAGCATACCAAATCAACTCCAAATCTTATGAAACTTGATATACAACATATTTATCATGTTAGGAGCATATTTCATTTAGAATTAAAAAGCCAAATCACACGTTAAGAGCACCGAAACCATGCAGCAAGTCTGGGGCATCAAAACCGCACATATGAGTTCGATCATGCCAAGATCAAGTACTTAGGGGCTGAATTTGGATCTAAAACCTTGGGGAATGCATGCTAACATACTAAACAACTAATATACATCATATATATGCAAAATGGCACGAATTGAAGCACATTAGAATGACCAACGAACCACAAAAATGCAACAGCAGCAGGTCTGTCATGGATCATGCATAAGAACAGGTCATGTACTTCGGTTTTGGGGCTTAAAATGGATCCAAAGGCTTGCAACATGAATGCTAACATATAGAGAAATGAGTGTACATCATATCCATGCAAATTCACACGAAAAGAAGGTCATTTGATCAAGCAACAAAGCATAATTCCACACAGCAGCCCAAAACAGGGGAGGCAGTTTTGATCATCAAGTTTGGAGCTCTATATCTCATAATTTCATCAAAGGGTCTAAAGAGAAAATCATCCTAACATCATATACTATCAGTTAGGAAACAAATAGGCCAAGAAACAAGCTCATATAATCATTTAAAAGCAAGGAAATCAGCTATACAACTAGGTAGGTCATTAGAGCAAAAATCCCCAAAAAGTCCTATTCATGCTCTTAGCCCAAACCCTTATCAAATCTGATGCAAAGCAAGTATTAAATGGATGAAATAATGTATAAAAGAGTAGAGGATACATAAATATACATACCTTCAAGATATGAAGAAGAAGGGGAGTGATTTGAGCTCAAAAATCACAAGGGTCAAGGGTTTCTCCCTCTTTTCTTCTCTTCCTCTCTCTCGATCTGTGCTGTAGAGAATAAGGGGGGTTTGGCTCGGTTTTTGCTGACCAAAAGGGAGAAGAAAGGCTTAACTCTAGTACACAAGTCATGGGTTAAAGTATGGTTAGGTTAGAGAGGTGTTAAGGGGTCCCACCATGAAGACTAGTCAACAAAAAGGGGTTCTTCTTGCACGAGTTGCTTGTTACGGTTGGATTTTGGAGGTCTAAATGATCTCAAAAAGGTATGAGGCTTGTTCCATTGTCTCCGAATCGTCGATTCAAAGGCAACGGAGGTGACGGAATTCGAATCCGAATTCCCGAGCTCAAGATATGACGTCCGGAACCCAAGGCGCGCTAAAAGCGTTTTAAGCCCTATAAGTTCCGTCTCCAAAAACCGAAATCAAAACTAAATCAAACGAGCATGAAATTACAACGTAAGCATGTAAACACGTTAATAACTTACGTAATTCAAGTATACCAAGTTGGCACAAAAATCGAAATTGGAAACGGAGTTAAACGAATCGAAAACGATTAGAAAAGGATTTAAACGTTTAAAGTTTCAAACTTAACACTTATTTCAATTATTCAAATATTCCAAATAATTCATATTTTCGCATGCTTAAATAATTAAATGCGCACTTAGCACACCCGTGACGCTCGTACCTGGAAAGCCGGAGAATCGGGATGTTACAGAGGTCCTCCAGATCGAGCAGAACAGAGAGTGGGAGAGGCAAGAGGTTAGCTTTAGTGAGAATGATAGCCACACAGGCCCACATCGGGAGGGTGAAACACCTAGTTGTCCGATGGTGGTGACCTTGGGAGTTGCTAGCTATAATGTAACCAAATGCCTTGTTGACAATAGAAGTAGCACGAACATTATCCTTTACTCTACGTTTGTAAAAATAAAATTGCACAACTTAAAGTTAGACCCGATCCGAATGCCTCTGTCTGGCTTCGGGGGGTCCCAGGTCGTCCCACTTGGGCGCATCAAACTGCTCACTTCAATGGGAACATCGCCTCGACGAGTTAACCAAGAGGTCGAGTACGTTGTGGTAAACATGCCCCTCGCTTACAACATGATTTTTAGTCGACCCGACCTCATACAGTTCAGAGCCATAATCTCCACCTACCACCAAAAGTTGAAAATGCCAACCCCTAATGGTGTCAGAGAAGTGGAGTGCGACGTCCCGGACAGTTGGGCATGTTATACAATCACCCTCAAAGAGCCCAAGGAGAAGGAGAAGGAGAAGGAGAAGGAGAAGGATGCGAGCGAGTGCCTCGATCTCCAGGGCTACACGACCACAGAGCTCGACCTCGCAGCGCCAAAGGTAGAAGCCGAAGGCTCGTGTGTGGCTCAAAAGAGGAAAGCCGTAGGACGGATCGAGCCGGCAGATTCTTTGAAACACATACCTCTAGACCCGAATGATAGCAACAAGTCAACGAAGATCGGGGCAAACATGAACCCCCAACGCGAGATTATGATGATTAAATTCCTCCAAGAAAATACCGACGTTTTCGCTTGGACTGCAAAAGACCTCGTGGGGATCGACCCGAAGGTGATCTGCCATCGTCTCGGTCTCGATCCCACTCACAGACCCATAAAACATAAGTTAAGAACTTAAAGCAAAGAACAGAACGAGATCATCGAGGCCGAGGTCAACAAATTGCTCGACGCGGGTTACGTGACCCCGGCCTAATACGTTGATTGGTTATGTAATGTAGTCCTGGTAAAAAAGACGGGGGGTAAATGGAGGATGTGTAACGATTTTACGGATCTAAACAAGACGTGTCCGAAGGACCAATACCCACTCCCTCGGATTGATCAGCTCGTCGATTCGACAGCTAGTTGTGAGATGCTGAGCATGATGGACGCCTTTCAGGGATATTACTAGATCTCCATGGCACCCAAAGATCGACCCCACACAGCCTTCATAACTGTGAAAGGCATCTATTGCTTTAAAGTGATGCCGTTCGGTCTCAAGAATGCTGGTGGGACCTACCTGAGATTGGTAAACAAGATGTTCAAAGAAGAGATTGGCAAAACGATGGAGGTCTATGTAGACGACATGATCGTGAAAATCAAACGGGCATGTGATCATCTCGACCACTTGGGTCGTGTGTTTGAGATCCTCAGGAGGTATGACATGAAGCTTAATCCGTACAAATGCACCTTTGGGGTCGAGGGAGGAAAATTCCTCGGGTATATGGTTAGCCAGCGTGGGATCGAGGTGAACCCAGCAAAGATCGAAGCCATCCGGGTCATACCTCGACCCGATTGCATAAGCCAAGTCCAATCTTTGGTCGGTCGGATCATTTCCCTAAATCGATTCATATCCAGATCATCCGAACGGAACCTACCTTTCTTCAAGATATTGAGAAACTTAAAAAAGTTCGAATGGAATAAAGAGTGCGATAGAGCCTTTGGACAACTTAAAGAGTACCTGACATCTCCACCGCTGTTGGCCAAGCCCAACGAAGGGGAGACCTTGTACCTCTATCTCTTTCTTTCCAATGAAACTTTTAGTTCGGTCCTCGTTTCCATTAGGGATCGAAAACACATGCCCATCTATTATCTGAGTAAAATCTTGCACGGGGCGGAGCGAAACTACCTTGAGATCGAGAAGTTTGTCTTCGCACTAACTCATGCGGCTCGAAAATTACGACCCTATTTCCAGGTGCACCCGATCGTAGTGCTAACTGATCAAACCCTCAGAAAGGTTTTGTCCAAACCCAATGTCTCGGGTCAAATGATGAAATGGGCGGTGGTGTTGAGTGAACACGACATCACTTTCCAACCTCGCCTCGCCCAACAAGCTCAAGTTCTGGCTGACTTCTTAGTCGAAAAGAACACGAAACCTTCAGAGCTCGACCCCGATCCCCTGAGTTGGACAATGTACGTTGACGGCTCATAAACCTCCAATGGGGGAGGGGTAGGGATATCATTAATCAGTTCAGATGGCACACAGTTCGATTTTGCCATCCGCCTCGACTTCAAGGCCACCAACAATGAAGCGGAATATGAGGCACTCATCGCCGGACTAAAGTTCACATCTGAGCATCGGGTCGATAGATTGGCGGTCGTGACCGACTCCCAGCTTGTTGTGGGGCAGGTCAACGGAACTTATGAAGCAAGGGAAGAATCGATGGTTGATTACCTCAGGATGGTCAAAGAATTAGCCTCAAAGTTCAAAGAATCGTGGGCGGATGCGCTATCCAAACTCGCGAATGACCTCCAAGGCACCCGAGACGGGACCATTTCGTTCCACGTCTCGTCCAATCGAGTCATCGACGGGGGTCGGGTTGATGTCACAACGATCGACCCGGAAGAACCGTGCTGGATGGACGGTTTAGTCTCCTACCTAAAGGACGGAACGTTACCTCAAAACCGTTTAGAAGCAAGGCGGATGAAGTATCGCTCATTGCTGTACTTGCTGGACCGCGAAGGGAGATTGTTCAAAAAGTCCTTCACTGGCCCGCCGCTGAGGTGCCTCCGCCCAAGCCAAGCCAGAGACTTGTTGGAAGAAATCCACGAAGGGAACTACGGGAACCACTCGGGGGGTCGAGCTTTAGCCTGCAAAGTCTTAAGAAGCGGGTACTTTTGGCCGACCCTAGTCCGAGATGCAAAGCTACATTCAATGAAGTGCTCCAAGTGCCAAAAACATGGCAACCTCATACACACTCACCCCGCAACTATGATCGCGATCGACGTATCATGGCCTTTCGATCAGTGGGGGATCGACATCATTGGACCCTTCCCTTTAGCCCCTCGGTAAAAACGGTTCGCCATAGTGGCCGTCGAGTACTTTTCAAAGTGGGTTGAGGCCGAAGCAATCCCAAAGATAACCGATGCAGTGATAAGAAATTTCCTTTGGAAGAATATAATCTGCCGCTTTGGGGTCCCGAGGGTTCTCATATGTGACAATGGACCTCAGTTCCGGAGCGAGAACACCAAAAGCTATTGTCGCGACATCGGGATCGACCTCAGATTCACTACCATTGGCCATCCCCAAACAAATGGCCAAGCCGAAGTCACTAACAGGATCATCATTCAAAACTTGAAGAACCGCCTCGATGCCAAGTTAGGTGCATGGGCAGAAGAGCTCGACGGGGTCCTCTGGGCTTATCGAATGACCCCCCGAACTGCGACGGGCCAGACCTCCTATTCCCTGGTCTACGGGGTCGAAAGCCGTGATCCCTTCGGAGTTACTACATGAAACGGCCAGCGTCAGTCAATACCAGCTCGATAGGAATAGTGAAAATCGATCCGATGACCTGGATCTGATAGAGGAGAAGCGAGAACGCGCGTACCAGAAGATTAAACAATACAAGGCGGCCGCAACCCGATCATACAACAAGCACGTCAGGCCCCGAACATTCCAAATTGGGGATCTAGTGTTGGAAAAGGTGGAGGTCCTCCAGTATGTGGGAAAACTCGAACCCAATTGGGAAGTTCCCTACTTCGTTACTAAAGTAGGCAAGAACATGGCATACAAGCTCGAGGACATGGCCAGAGTACCCCTGCCAAGGCCATGGAACGCTCACAATCTGAATAAATTTTATGCTTAAAAAGTATTTTGTATATGTAAATGAACCAGAGCTCTTTTGAAGCCTGATCTTGAATGCCTGAAGGGGTCGAATTCGATCCGCCCAATGAATCGACCCATGTTTATTGCATTTTATTTGTATAGCATTCGATCTACGATCGTGCTACTGGGCAGGAGTAAGACCCCCCCAACCTGTTAGTTATTTAACAATAAATTAATTGTTTTCCCAAAACCCAATGCGGTCTCCCAAATCGACCCGATGAGAATGAGTTTAACGATAAACCATAATAATGGGCAAGGACGTTGAAACATTCCATATGGGTCGAGTCCTACACCGAACCCCACGCGAATACCCAACTATACTTGTTAAGGACCCAAGATTGATATCAAGCCCCATGATGTTGGAGGGATCGAACCGACCCCTCAAAACGGATCGATCCCATGGCATTTCGATCCCCACCCAAATTTCATCCAAAGAAAGTGAGCATTCAAAAAGACATCGAAAATAACATAACATTTACACGGCTACACCCCAGCCACTGGGTCGAATAGGATTGTCTCGAAAGTACTTTAAAAAAAAAGAGAGGGAGAAAATGACAACAACAAAGATCAATACTGCGAAGACGGGGAAGAGCCCGAGGCACCAAATTGAGCCGAGGACTTGTTACGACCCCATCGGGTCGGCGGTAGGAAGCTCTCGAGGTCGACCGGCGGAGGGAGCTCGTACTCAGGAGCTCTTTTATCCCTTTTTGCGAACGACATGTCGATCGCGAACCCATACTTGTGGCTGCGCCAATCGATATCGACGGGAGGTTCGGGGTCTCTCTCTTCCGGGTCAGGATACGGGTCGGGATGGTCAAGGCCAATGTCTGGGTCGTTGTAGCCCTCGGGGATGAGGCCTCGCTTCTTGAACTGATTGCAAGCGAGCCTGAAGCCGGCCTCCAGGTCAATCCCGCCCATGACCGAGTTCGCCTCGTCAAAGGCGGGCCCCTCGATGAAGACGGCGTACTGCTCAATCCCGATCTTAGCATTGCGAAAGGACTCAATCATAGCATCGATCCTGGCCTGTCCTTCCGCCAAAGCGGTCGCTCGTTGCGCGTCCCAACCCTCGGCCTTCGCCTGCTGAACTTTCTTCTTGGTTTCAGCTTGGATTGCCCTTAATTCAGCTGCATGGCTCAACTCCACGGTCTGGATCCATTCCAAAGAGCTTTGCAACTCTACAGCACGCACCTAGGCCTCCTACTCCCTAAGGCTCTGCGTCGACAACACCTCGTCGAGCCGACTCTCAAGCTCAGTCAACCTCTCCGCGTTGGTTGACCTCAGCATGGCTTTGGCGGCCTTGTATTTCTCCTTGTACTTGAGCATTTCAGACTCGAAGACATTCGCCCTTTGAAAAGTATTGTAGACGCTCAGCATCAGTTCCTGTTGATGGGGTCGGGTCGTTAGATCGATACAAAACTAGGATGACAGAAGGAAATTAACAAGAAGACACTTACGCTATACACGGCTTTGCAAACGCGATATCTTTGATGGTCGCGAGGCTCCTTGAAAAGCGCCTTTTGCTCCTCAATCACACAGTTGGTGTTGAAAAGTGAGGCCAACAAGGTGACATCGGGCTGACCGACCCCAAGGTTCCGTATCGACCCGTCCTCTTTCCTCCTTTCGAGCCCACCGGGCCACCTCGGTGGGGCTGTCTGTTGGAAATCAAGCACCTTTGCCTCGATGTCCGACCCGCTGTCAAGGTCGACGTCGGGATCGACCTCCTCAGTCTGCACCTTCTTCTTTCGTTTGCACAAGCGCCTACCGGCCCCTTGTTGCTCCTCCTGAAGAAGAGTCAGGTCATAAAGATTGGTGCTGGGGTTGAAATAAAGATCTAAATGATCCAAATTAATTACTTGATCAGGTTCCTCAAGATCGGGCTCGACAGAATCCGATGTCCACAAGCTTCCGACCCTGCCTGGCCTGAAGGTAGTAGTAACTAGCCCCGGACTTGGGAGAGTTAACAAGGAGGAAAAACTCCCCGAGATCCTCGAAGCAAGGCTCGAACCCCAAGCACCTAACTATGATGATCGCGCTGTACATCAAAGCAATTGAATTCGGAACAAGAAAGGGACACAAGTTGACCTGATCGAAGAATATCGAAATGAGAGGGTGGGTCAAAAACCGAAAGCCATACCTCATCATGGCTTGGTAAAGGCCAAAGGCATGCCTAGAATGCGGGGCCCCTACCGTCTCCCCTCGAAGGACAACCGAGCCGTAACACCCTCGGGCATCCCGCTTGACCAGTTGCAAATCTCGTAGAATTCTTTGTCCGACATCGTCGACGCTCTCTTGGCGACGTCGGTTAAAGTTCTATAGACATGCCCTGACCGACCTTGGGGAGGGTTCGAAGCAAATACCTTTGTCTCCTCGTCCTCCTCTACCTCCGCCTCTCCGATCCGACGCCGGCATATAGAAGTCGAAGCTTGGCCCCGGTTCGCCAAGAATTCTTGAACCCAAATCTCATCGGAAGAATCAAAGAATGACCTAAAATCTATATTTGGTAACGGTGGAACACCGCGAGATGAACCGGAATAACCCGCGGAAGGGGCGAACGGTTCTTCCACCTCGCTTTTATCATCGGAAACCACACACATATACGGCGCTCTAGACATGTCTCTCACTAAGAAGGAGGGGATTGGGAGAATTGACGGAATTACCTTTCTCTTTTCGCCTTAGGAACGAATTCTTGATGATCGTGCTGAACGGGTGGAAGAGGGAAAGGGATCGACTTTGTTGGGCAAGGATGTGTGAAATGAGAAAGGGTGGTACCCTCTTATTTATAGGAGAGGAAAAGTAACTCCTCGAAGTGCACAACCTGGCCATTACTGCGCCTAGAAGACCGAGTCACCTTTTTCCTCGAAGCACAAAACGAAGTCACTTTTACACCTAGAAGACCGAGGCACTTTTTCCCTCGATGCGGGAAACGGTGCCATTATTACCTCAAAGACCGCATCGATTAAAGGACGTGCCCATTAAGGTGGAAGTAAACCAAACTTGACGATCGGGCCGTAAAGATTACCACCGAAGCGATGAAAATTACCCCCACGAAAATTCACGACGGTAATTTGGGGGGCCTCTGATATGGCATAAAACGGCCGAGCCACGTGGCATGTCCTAAGAGAAGCCACGTGATCACCTCGCCACCTCAAGCGGTTCGAAAACCCAACCGGCCTCCGGGGTCATGGGAGATCGACCTCGAACCCGTTTGGGATCGGACAAACATTCGATCCCCTTCCGCCAAAAGGGATCGCTCTGGCTGGTTACCTTAAGGGATCGAACTCGATCCGTACCTGCTGTAGCACCCCAAGTGGTGGGGCACCATACCCCTGCACTATGACCCGACACGTGTACGAAATGGAAAGTCCGCACACGCACCAAGTCACAGTGAACGGGTAACAAACGAAAAATCCAACCTAAGCTAGGCGGTACCTAAACCCTGTACAGCAGATAAAACAGAAACTGAAAGCGGAAGCAAAGTGAGGAATACAAAATTTCAAAATATTAAACAACAAACATAATTAAATGGGTTTAACTAATCAAGTAATCCTGTCCTAACCTGTCCCGAATAATCATACAACAAAAACGGGTTCAACTAATTTCACGAACCTGTCCTAATCTGTCCCGAATTTCAAACATACAAATTAGAAGCAGAAACCTGTACAGAGTATACACGTTTACAAATTACAAACATAACTAAAATAGAAACTTAACAAACTCAACAAAAGACACAGACTCGACAGACACGACACACCACCGCCTAGCTCGAAAATCAACAACCTGCACTTGCCAACTAAAAACATAGGTGGGGCGAGGGTCAGTCCACTGACTGAGTGAGGGGGCTAAACTCACACACACTATACATATTAAGGAGCAGAGCAAATATCAAAAGAAAGACTATGAACCGGGAGTAGGGTTTTGCATACCAAAACCATTTTCAAATCAAACTTATACTTATCTTATCTTATTCAAAATATAATATGCTGAGCTTAATCGTATCATATCAAAAGAGAAAGCTCCTATCCCGTTTCATAATCAACATAACAGGTCATATTCAAATACCCGGCGAGTACGGGTCTCCAACCTTACTTCCATATCTTATCATACATGTCATAACAGAAAGCAAACAAATATCATAAACAATCCAACCCCAACACCATGTAGTTAAGGGAGCAAACCCTCACTACTCATACCAATACAAACACACACGGGGTAGCTAACTCACACTGTGCCTTCCCCGGTTATCCACCGAGGGCTCAAGATACCACGCATTCCCAACCTGCATAGGTCGCACGTGAATATCTCAAATGAGAACGTGCATAGGGGTCATAACCGGTGACCCCATGGTCGTCCTGGGTCTCCCTTACCCACGTCTCGGGGCCCAACACAATAGAACAAAGCATATCGGATCATAACTCGCTACACATCATACTTATCAAATCATAAACATAACTTACGTACCTTATCAGACATACCATACCTTGCAACTTAGCATATGCTATAAACGTACCTCTCCGTGTCATCCTAATCCGCAGCTGGTATGAAGATACACGGTTTGGAGCATAGCCTCGTTGCAAAATATTTCAAGCTTATATATGCTCGTACATATACAGTTTGAAATACTTTAACCGTATGATAAAATCAGAAACGTACCGTATAAACACATATCTATTATATAAATATAATAGAATAGTCGCATGCAGGCTTGAAAACGAGCACAGAGGGTTATAGGTCGCTTTAACTAAAACAAAAATCCTAAAACCTCACCTTACACCGACGAGAACAGAAAACACGAGCCAAGAAGTCCCACTGGAACCCAAACAGCTGACAGACACTCCCTGGAAAAACCCTGATCGACTGAACACACAGAACACAAGACTCAGACTCAAATCACAACCACAATGACGCACGGCCATGCTCATAAATACAAATGATGCGACATATAGTTCACATTTATCCAAATTAAGTCATTCATATCAAATCACAATCATTTCAAGTATTGGAAGATGCATAACTTATAGAATTCATATCATCAGGTAGGAAATTATAAATCGAGACATAATAATTTAATCCTATCATGCTCGAAGTCTCGCGAAATTAAAACATTAATCATATAACAAATTTTTATAATTAAATACATAATGCATAATATTTAATATTCCAACAAGTAGCATACTTAACAATTCGTTCAAATTAGAGCACAACGTATCCTTTTATAATTATTAAATAGGTTCATAATCAATTAGTTTCTAAAATTTCATTAACACCCCTCAAAAGCAATAATCATATACAAGAAGTGGCATAAACGAGGCAATTAAATTCAATAAATCAAGAATCAAACTTATCATATATCATAACATATTTTCATACATCATACAGCTCGTAATTTCATTTCATAGTTCATACAAGATCGAAATTACAATTAAAATAATTAACGAAAATAAATACAATAACTTCAAAAATTCATATAAAATCAACCGGACATCCGATTGATGAACGGGAAGTGGCGTTGGACTCACCACGACGAAAGGAACCCGCTGATCGAAAGTCACCGGAATGTCGCCGCCGGAACTTGCCGGACCGCCATGTGCAGCCGCCGGATCACCACCTCTGGTGGTCGGAAAAATCCCCGGAAGGACAGAAACGTACGCCTCGGCCTGCTTGACAAAAGCCCACAACCAATTTCAGAAAATACCGAACACGCCGGACTTCGTTGACGAAAAACCAAACTAAATCCCAACGACAAAAATTGAAATTAAACGCAAACCGTAAAACAAAAACGAAATCCGAGCATACCGTTGGAAAGCCTGCAATGAGGCCTTCGAAAGCCCCTAGCCAAATCATCGGAAAAATCGCCGAAAAAAGGACCGCCGGTTCACAGCCGGTCCGCCACCGGTCCGCCGTCATTGGCCGGTTCTTGAACCACCACCAACGTGAAAAGCTTAGCCTCATCGAGTTGAGCAACCTCTCTGAAGGACCCGAAACCAAAAACTCGCCGAAAAAGCCTCAAATCGTCGCCACACCCGCACCGCTGCTGCCTCACCGAAACCACCACTTACGGTGGTTTTCGCGCCAAACCGAGGCCGGAATCAACATCAGGGGGTCGGAAAACGTGGGGTAGGGTGGTTGTTGGCCGGCGAGGGTCGCCGGATTGTCGCCGGAGATGAGGTGGCGCAAACCGCCACCTTCGAACCACCACAGCGCCGCCGTCGGCCATTTTCAGGCCACGAAACTGGTATCATTGAAACGGGCTCGTCGATATCTTCGAAAAACACTATGGGTTCGTCAAATTCCGTCGAGTATCGGCTGAGTTTGAGTAGTGTGTGAAATTACACCGTGAGTGTATATGAATAGTGATTGCATCGCGGGAGAGAGAGAGAGAGACGTGCTGAAGCTGGAGTATGGCATGCAAAACGAGGACCAGGGTATTTTATCCTGGTTTCTCGCGCGTGAAACGAACGGTAGAAGGGCCAAACGACATCAGAATTGGGCAAACTCAGAGTCTACGGGCTCGTCTTGATGCCCCGAACGCGCCGAAGCGGTCCAAAAGGTCAAAATCTCGATCGAGCGAGGAATGACCAAAAAACCCCTAAAAGGGAAAATTGCAAAAAGGCCCCTAAACTCTTAAAGAGTTGAAAATAGGGCCACACAACGCACAGAATCACAGAATTAAAACATACAAGGAAGTTGAAACGTGGCGTACCTTATTTGTAGGACGAGCGGGGTGTTACTCCTGCTCAGGGGATCGAGTCGAACCCCCACTACCCAACGGACCGAACTCGATCCGTACCTGCTCAGAGGATCGAGTCGACCCCCTACTTCCCAACGGACCGAACTCGATCCCTATCCGCCGATAGGATCGAACTCGATCCCTTTCCGCCCAAGGAGCTCGAGATGGTGCTAAGTCCATCCGGGTCGACATCGGTTCCAGACCTGCTAACGGGATCGCACCTGAGCGTGGGAACCGCGTGTCCCTCAAGCCGAGCATCCCGGACGGATCGATTTCGATCCCCCTATAGCGGGTCATAATCGATCCCGTCCTTGTTCCCGCACGGGAACCGCGCTTGAAGCATCCTTGTCCCGCGCAAGGCATGGGATCGAAATCGATCCCACTGACAAGTTCCTTTTTGTGGACACGTTTCATCACGATCTGCTTGATTTCGACCTCGCGGATCGAGACCCTACGTCGCCTGGCAATAAGATGCCATAAAGCATCTTTGTTGGGACACGTGTAGCTCCCCTATTCACCACGACTAGACGCGCTACAGTGCATTTAATGCCCCCGGTACGTGTCTACACCAAAAAGGGAAACAAGGTACACTCAACCTCAACTCACTTGCTCAGGCGTCCGACAAATGGACCGATCGACTGTAGAGCAATTAATGCATAGTCGCGGTACACGCACTACTGTGTTAATTGCTCTTGACTATAAATACCCATGCCTTGAACAGTGTTCGGTAAGCAATTTAAGAGCATTTATTTCGCTTCCTCAGCATTTATTTCTCTCTCTAAGAATCCTCCGCTGACTTGAGCGTCGGAGAGCCAACCTTGGGCAAAACCCCAAGTCCCCAAGTTGGTCCTTTAGCTCACGTTTGTTGTTGTTTCCAGATCGATAAGAGCCCAGGTATACAAATTCTTGACTGATCGACCCGATATTGCCAGCTAGACCCCCAACTCAGGAAACCCAATTTTGAGCCGGATCATATATTATACATTATTAATTTAACTATATTTAAAAAGTACTTATAAATTTATAATAGGACTCTTGGTAGAATGAAACTTTTTCAACTTACCAAAAACAAGATACATATATAGTTTAACAAGGATTGTTTTAATATTAATATATTAATTAACTGTATTCAAATTTTATAATATAAGTTGTCCATTTTTTAATTTTAAGGCCTCTAATTTAAAATGTTATAATAAGATATATCTAACAAATTGAAAACCAACAAATTGATTCACTTTAAAATTTTAATAAATTTTGGTAATTATGTAAAATAAAATATAATTTAAATTGAATGAGTTATATAAGATAATTTTCAATAAACCAATCCTAATGTAGCTCTAATTATATAAGTCCATAATTCTAATTACCTAAATCAATAAACTTTCTTAAATGATAATCATATTATAATTCTATAAACTTATCTAATTAACAAATATAATTGAACGATTTACATAAAATATTTTTTAATAAACTAATGAATTTTAATGTAATATCTTTCGATTAACTAATGTTAATATAATTATAATTATCTAAATCTAATTAACCATTTAATCTTCCTTTGGTTTATATAATAAAATATAAATTAAATTCGTAAATACTATTTAGATAGGATCATTAACATAATATATATAAGTACAAATAGGATTTTTGATTTCTTACAACTTAATACACCACAATTTTAGAATTGCAAGTCGTCAAACCAAAGTTACTTTAAATTAAGAATTCTAAGAAAACTCTATATATTTGTATGTAAAAATAAGATATAATCCAATTTTATAAATTATTTTTGTAATGTTCAATTAAACATTCCTTGAGTTTTTTATATAAATATACTCTTTTAATTATTTCTACTACATACATAAATTAAATAATAAAAAAATAATATAAATCTTAAATAATATTCATTAAAAGAATATAAATAAAAAATAAAATCCAAGATGAAATGGCAAAGAGTTAATAAAAAAGAGATAAAGAATAATTAGTGAAAAGAAAAAATTACTTGATTTTAATGTATATACACACGCATACCAAAATTAATTAACAATCCAAATATATTTTTTTTATTTGATTCAATAATGATGTCAGTCGGTTATCAAAAAAATTTCATCTGCAAATGAAATTTTTTCACATGAAAAAGAATGCAAGTATTTATTATTTTTGTTATGTTTACTTAGTGATCATATTAGTTGTTAATTGTATCATTTATTGTTCATGATTTAAAAGACATCACGAGTTTTTTGGGAAAAGTTACGGATTTAAAATATCAATTATTCAATAAGGATATTTCTAGAAATTTATTTATTTATTTTTTTTTGAGATTTCTAGAAAGGTGGTTTGCACATATTCATGCAATCGAGTTTCAAAAGAGATGGTTGTCACATGCTCATATTTTGATAATTTTGGAATAAAAACATAAAATTATAGCACACGATCAACTTGATCAATTTATCTGTGTCAAATTTTTTAACTAAGAAAAGAATCCCCAACTTTATGAGTCAGTTATGAAACACATGATGCATGAATCATGTGGATGAAAGAACTTAAATAATTTTTGTATGATGGATGGAGAATGTAAATATCATTACTCATATTCATATTACGAAACACACAATACAAAGTAAAGATGGATATCCGATCTGTGGAAGGAGAAGAATTAGAGTGATAGTCCAAGTTCGCAATACACAACTTTATAACCAATGTGTAGTACTTTATAATCCACAACTGTTATTAAGTTATAATTCTCACATTAACGTCGAGATTTATCTTAGAGTGATAACTGTGAAATATCTTTACAAATATATTTATAAAGGATTTGAGAAAATGAGAATTAATATCGCATACAACGGTAAACAAAATTCCGAAGATTAGATCAAACAATTTGAAGATGTTAGAATTAGGTTTTAGCTCAAGAAACAACATGGAGAACTTTTGAATTTAATTTGAATGAGATTGATCTAACAATTATCAATTTAGATCAATATCATCCAAAGAAGCAATGAATAACTTATTGGCCGAATCAAAATTTGAAAGATACTTTGACTTGGGATCATTGCTCAAGAACAATGGTCATTGAACAATCTTCAATATGCTCAAAAAGCGAAAAAAACAAAAAAATAATTTATAAAAAATTTGTAGAGCATTATATATGAGACAAGAAAGGTTAATATTCGAAAGAATTGATGATAGAATATAACAAACTACTGCAATAAGAAGAGATTATTTAGTTTTAAGAGTTAAGAATTAATTGACTCCAATTCAGGGATAAACCTAAACATTCATTTCAACTCTCAACCATAACGAGAAGAAAGAGGAACCAGATAAATACTCCCATAATAGGCGATGAATGGGTCACAAATAATGATGAACTAAAACAATACACTTGAGAGTACTATGTACTGTTCAGTGGAGATACTATCGAAGAGGTGACGAGTCTTGGTATTAGGTTGCACCAACGAACCTTAAGGTGACAGTGAAAAAATAACTTGGCAAGAACGGCCTCAAATGAGGAAATCTTCAAAGTAGTGAAGAGCATGCACCTATATAAAGCGTTGGAAGCATACGGTTTCAAAGCCTCATTTTTTCAAACCTATTAGGATACAGTAGGAGACGTAGTGGTGAAATTCATCAATGATTGTATGGAGAGAGATCAAGGCTTATCAAACGTTTATTTGTTTGATTTTGAAAGTTAATTCTCCGAAAAAACAAAAGAGAATCTACCCATTACGTTGTGCAATGTATTGCTCTAAATGATCACCAAGACGATTATACTTTATTTAAGTCGTATATAAAATAAATTGTGAGCCCAAATCAGAATAGCTAACGTATTGCTCAAAATGATCATCAAGATGATTATACTTCTTTTAAGACGTATATAAAATAAATTGTGAGCCCAAACTAGAATAACTTTATTCCCGACCGAGACACCCATTACAATATCTTGATGATTCAAGAAGTGTTACGAATACTACATCACTCCAAAGACAAGTAAAAAAGGGTATGATGCTTAAATTGAATCTTGAAAAGGCGTACGACAAAGTTCGGTGGAATTTTCTAAAGAGAACTCTAACTTTCTTCAAATTCCCGACGAAAATCATCAATATCAGTATGAGCAGAATGAAGGGGATACAACAAGAGGTTATATGGAATGGTGAACCGACGGAGGCTGTATGGATGTGTAGCATTACATAAGGCAATCGCTCTCGCCTTATTTGTTTGTACTCTGCATGGAACAACGTACGTATATGATTGAGGAGGTCATTTCAACCGGATACTGGAAACTAATTATGGTATGTCAGAGAGGCCCTCACATCTCACGCTTGCTTTCTACGAACAACATAATATTGGGAGCTAAAGTTACCGTGGATGGGACGAAGTGCATTCACAGTGTGGTTGAGGCATTTTACAAGGCGTTGGACTTCAAACTAAACTTCAGCATATCACATGTGTTGTTTACACCTTATATGTCAAATGATTTAAAGCAATAGGTTACTAGAATTTTGAGCATGTAAAGTATAAATAATTTAACGAACTATTTGGGGGTGCGGAAGAACTTTGGCCTAAACTATAATGAATATTTCTCGATTGTGATGAAGAGAGTCGAAAAAAGCCTCTGGGATAGAAAGACAAAACGACAAACCTTGAAGGATGAATAATACTTATTCTGTGCATCACGAGCTCAATTCCCATCTACTACATGCACGCAAATTGGTTCTCCAATCACACGTAAAAAACCTGATCGACTTAAATACAATTTTTTTAGGCGACTCATATAACAAGTAAACAAACCCATCTTGTAGGATGGAAGAAGGTGGCTAGAAAGAAGCGAGAAAGCAAATTGGGTTTTAGAGAAGTCCAAAAAGAAATATAGCGATGCTCACTAAATGAGATGGAGAATGCTCTCAAGGAGACAATGGTGTGAAACTAGATACATAAGAAAAAATATTTAAAAAAGGATGACATTCTTGAACATAGCCCCAACTTATGGCTTCCTAAGCCTGAAAGAGGATAGTTAGAAGCACTTGGATGGTGGAACAATTTTGTAAATAGAGGATCGGGAACGGTAACTGGACATCTTTACCGAATGATAGATGATTATCACAAGGCAAACTAGCGGATATCTTTGGAGATAACATTCATGTGGAGGATAAAGATCTTATTGTATGTAACAGTTACAAACTGAAACTTGGATAAGCTAAAAACAGTACTGCCCAAGGAGATGGTGATTGAGATACTTAGTGTCCTAATCGCGCTACATGATAACGAATATAAGAGAGTCTGGACTAGGTTAACTAAAGATAAATTCTCCTATAAAATGACTATACACTGCTTATGGTGTCAGATGAGACATTGCGAGAAAAATTGAAAATGAACTTGGAATTACCTTGCCCCCAAAAGTTTATGATTTTCCTGTAGCTTTGCCAATATGCTTTCTCACGAATGTATTGAAGTATGATAGAAAATTTGGGAAAAATAATGTATGTACGCACTGCTGTATAGGATATGAATATGTGGACCACATACTGAGAAGTTTTCCGTTCGCACTCCAGGTGTGGGATAAGATTGTTGATACACACATGACGAAATATTCGTGGCTTGCGAGTGTTAGACGGGCTCAAAGAGAGCTTTAATAGCAAACTTTTGAGCAATATGTACCTAGAATATCCTGGGTGGGTTGTTTTGATCTTAACGCTCTAGAATCTTTAGAAAGCATGGAACTGATGGAGCTATCAAAATGTTATGAATCTTAGCAAAGTCACTATTCGTCACATAAAAGAGTTATTTGAGATCTTAAGACTAATCAGCGAGGACAAAAAACTCAGGCAAAAGAAAATCTACACTTAGTTGTCGTGGAATAAACCCAAGAAGTGATGGGTAAAATTAAACTCGGTTGGAAGCTTTTATAACCACACCAACAATACTTGACCAGGGGTGATAACTTGTTAATTCGTCATCTTTATGATTGAATTATGTCCCAAATTATGTTTGAAGTGATACTATCTTGAAATAATTTGATGCTTTGTTATTTATATTGTAGATTCGGAGCTCGAATGTGAAATTGATACGAATTTGATCATTTTATGAAGATATTCTCGTACAAGGGATGAACCGTGGCTGGACTAACCGCGGTTGAGCATGACAACGATTTGCTGCATGGAGGGTGATTACTTGAACATTTGAGAAGTAATTATATGGTTCTGTATGCATGCATTTATGCATAATATTGAGGCTGCGTGTATGTAATTATGTGGTGTGGGATTGACTTCAATTTGTGGAAGTGGGGAATTTGGTTTTACATTGAAAGATCACTAGTGGGCTGCGTACATGGAATTTTATAGAAGAAACCCAATTCACTTTGTTGGGCCATGGATTTTATTAATCAGAATTAGCTAACTGGGGGCGGGTTGCGCTTTTATTTGGAGTTAATTAGGCATTGGGCTGCACATGTACCTTGGCTTTTAATTGAAGATGGGCCCATTTGTGTGATTTTAGTTTTATATTTTTGGGCTGTGTGAGCGTAGCATTGCGAGACTTTCTTATTGGAAAGGGCCGTGCATATTTCTTTAGAATTAATTTGAGTTGGCCCAGGTTTGTGTTGAAGACTTGGAGTGCAAGAATTTCATCCTATTTTGATTAGGATTTGTTTTGTACGTGGCTGTGAGAGGTTTGGAAGGCTTATATATAGTTGGCATCAACTTTGAAAGGAAGACGTAACACTTTGGGGAGCAGCAGTTCGGAGCCTTGACGAGCAACATCGAGGAGTAAGACTTCATCACGAGTTCTTCGTTCTTAGTTTAATTCTTTCGTTTTGTTTTTAGTTTATTTATATTAAAGAATTCCTATATTGTTTTTATGGATTTTAATAGCTAAACTTTAATTATCTAGCTAGGGATTATAGATTCGATTTGGATATTGTGAGACCTAAACGTTTTTATTAATTCATGTTTATTTAAGCATTTATCTTATCTCCGTGTTTCGCGTTTATTGTGATTAATTTATTTAGTGGTAGTGCACGACCATCTAGGTAGATTTATTTGCATATTGCCAATCATGATGCTTGAAGTGTATGTAAAGTTGATTGATAAATTGTGGTAAATTAGTGACAGGGTTTTTGCGATAGAATTCCTCGTTCACTAAGGGATTTGCTAATCTAATTTAAATCTTGCGTGTGTCACGACTTGGTTGATTAGGGTTGGTGTTTTTATGGTACTTATTGCTGCGAATTCATTAAATCCTGTCGAGTGTCTCTAGGGGTTGTGAATTTGTTAGGGAAGATAATTGTCAAGTGTCTCTAGGTTATCCGATTAATTAAGTAAAAACGAGGTTGAGTCGAGTGTCTCTATCAACTATAGCCAATCTGTCTGAATAACTTGAATTTATCCTTGAGCCAATGATCAATATAACAATTCGAATCGAATTTCCCTGGCTAGGTAATTTTCCCCTTTGATTGATTTAATCCTACGTGATCTTACTTGTTTAGTTTTAGTTAGCTTTTTAATTCTTGTTATTTATTTTAATCGCATAATTAGGTTAAAATAATTCTAAAAATCCCCCTTTTAATTGTTGCTTTTCGTGAATTCCTTGTAATTGTGAGAAATAAGTCAACCAGTCTCTGTGGATCGACCCTGTTTGCACGATACTCTGTGTTTAGTTGTTAAATAGGTATTTTAATTATTTTTGACGGATTCGACAGCTGTCAAATTTTGGCGCCGTTGCCGGGGACTGTGTTTTTAATCGATTTTATTTCTTTTCATGAACAGGAGCATTCACGGAAAGGACGATCATCCAATAATGTTTGTGAATGCACAACAGTTCAACAATTATGCAAACATTCCACAATAGGTTAACGAGGTCAACTCTTCACCTTTTGATGAAATTAAGAATATGATAAGTGCTTTGGCTTCTAACCTTGGTGTAGGTGTACCCCAAGTAGCGAAGGTCTATCAATTGTGTGCGAGCACGTTGTATCCCACCGACGCGTGTCCATCCCTTCAAGATTCCCCCTTCGAAAATGTGGACCCATTCGGATATCAACCTCCGATGTACAATCCATACTCCAACATGTACAATACCGGATGGTATGATCACCCACTATGAGTTATGCACCGAATCCACCAAACTTCCAAAACTTCGTACCTACACCTCCACAACCCCAACAACCAATCCCTCAACCGTACCCACCTTTCAACCTACAAGCTGATCAGATTGAAAAATTGGAGACCTCAGTTAAGAACTTGGAGACCCAATTGTGTCAAATTGCAGCCTCATTGAGCAGATTAGAGAATCAACGGAAACTTCAATCACGAACGGAGGATCAGAGGCGAAACATGAGTGCAATCACGATCCTAAGTGATGAGGAACTGCCTCCCCCAGTGGAGAAGACCAAAACTCGTCAGAACAGAGCAGAAACAGAACAGACTGTCAACATGACCGTTAAGCGTGACCATGTCTTAGGGTCCAGTCGCGACAGAAAGTCAGACATTGTAGTCCAGCCTAAGTCATGGGTGGAACCACCTCCGTTTCCAGAGCGCCTGATCCAAGCGAGAAAAGAGAAGGAGGAGCAAAGTATATTTAAGACTTTTCGAAAAGTTGAAGCCAACATTCCTTTGTTGGATGCTATTCAACAAATCCCACGACATGCGAAATATCTTAAGGAACTCTGCACCAACAAAAGAAAATTGAAAGGTAATGAAATCCTGAGTGTTGGTGAGAATATCTCAGCTGTTTTACAAAAGAAATTACCTACTAAGTACGGAGGCCAAGGTATATTTTCAATTCCATGTAAAATTGGCAAGACTGAGATTAAGAAAGCATTGTGTGATTTGAGTGCGCCCATTAATATTATGCCTCTATCTGTTTATTCATCACTGAATCTTGGTCCTTTGAAAGATACAGGCGTCATAATTCAGTTCGCTGATCGATCTGGTGTATATCCAGATGGAGTATTAGAGGACGTACTTGTGCAAGTTGATGGATTAGTCTTTCCTGCTGATTTTTATGTGATCTATATGGAGGATGAAAGTTCTTTGAGTACTTCTGATATTTTACTTGGGCGACCTTTTCTCAGTACTGCTAAGGCTAAAATGGATGTTCATGATGGATTATTAACTCTTGAATTTGATGGTGATATGGTAAAATTTAATGTTTATGAGTCAAAAAAATGTCCTAATGAATTATCTAGTGTTTTTAGCAGTGATATGACTGAGAACTCAAGTAATGAAACTTTTGAGCTTAACAATGTGGACAAGCTAAGTTTTGAATCTTTTCAAAATTTGGTAGTAGAAAATTTTGTGAGTAAGCCGAAACATCTTGGTTTACATGATGATATCTATGGTATGGTTATTCCATTAGAGCATGTTAGACCTCTGAGTATAAAGGCTTCAACTTTGAAATTATTCAATGACTTAGCTAAACTGAATTCTTATGTTTTACAGGCACCTATTGTGGGACTCAAGAAGTTTTTGGATAATCTGATTTATGCTTTCAAAGGAGGAGAAAAATTTGCTGAGTCAAAGCCTACCCAAGCTGAATTCTTGGATGAGCAGTTTTTCAAGACACGTGACCGTAAGACGTGGCCACGCTCTATGGTCACACACTGGTATGCTGATATTATTGATTATTTGACTACTACCTTTCTCAGATCTCATATCTTTTTCGAGTTCAGGAATCTTAGTGATCGGGGTAAATATTTTTACAAATGGTTGATGGAGTCTTTGATGAGGAAGTATCAAGTCATGTTGCGAACCTCTACGACTTACCATCCCCAATCTAGAGGACGCAACGGACTAGAAGAGTCAGCTCCACACAGTAGATTTAGGCGCCATTTTCTTCCCTCAGTTTCTTTTTCTTTTGTTTTTTTTTTCGGTTCTCTTGGTGTTAGTGTTGATTTTCTGCCCTTTTCTGTCTTGCAAAAGCGTGTAACTTGGCCCAGATAATGCTGATAACTGCTGTCAATTTTCTGCTAACGTAACCCTTAAGCGTGACCATGCCTAACACCCACGCCACTTCCAGAATTTCAAATTAAATGGGAAATTTACATGTCTAGATGCCCTACCTCCCCAGCCTGAACTTCAGGGAAGTTCTCTCTACCCTAGATCTTGATTTTTCTTATGCCTTGAGGACAATGCATGTTATAAGTGTGAGTGTGTGTGTGTGGGGGGGGGGGGGGGGGGGACACTAGTGCTAGAATTGAAATTTTTTGCATGTTATGGCTGAATTTTAGGGAAGTTTTGTGGCTATGATATTGCTTAGAACTTGAGGATGATGATAATTGTGGAAGTATTTCGCCCGTTTTGAATACTTTCTATTAGGTTTGATTGTTGAATTTTGCTAGAACGAGTTAGACTTGTTAACTGCATGAAATTTGTGTGAAATTTGATGAATTAGTATAATCTTATACCCTCATTTTTTGCACACTATTGAACGAATTAATGTGCTTTGCTTAGATAGAAAAGTTTATGATTTTCAGTTAAGTCTAAAAGTTGATTAGTGATGGGGCAGGAATCTGAGTTTCCTAAATGCAACAACACTTTAAGATTTGTATGAAAAGGGAAAGACCATCACAGGCATGAGAGCCTCAGGATCTGGGTGTCCTTTTGAGCGTGGGTTCTTCCAGCTAGGATAACACCAAGAGTGCGAAATGTAATGCTATTGTGGTGAGGTTAATGGAAAGCCTGAGAAGACCAGAGGGAATACCCAGAACGATAGAGTGTGTCTGTAGAAGATGACCTCCTTCTTTTTCCTTTCCTTTCTTTGGAGAGTGCATGAGTTCTCCATATTTATATGTTAGGGGTGAGGGTAAAAGGGTAAATTGACCGTGTGGTCCCAAACCTGTGTTGCCCTAACACGTGGCGGCCCGTGAAGGTATGAGAAGGACGTTTCTGAAAAGGAGGCGGTGTGTCAGATGCGTAGTGCGCACTACCTTTGTGTCAGAAGTCGTTGGCGAGGGTGACGCGGGAGATGGGCCTAAGATTCTCTCTGCCGAGGTTCGGATCCAACGCAGCGGGGCATGGTCATGCACGAGCGTTGGTGACGCTCGAAGAGTGTATGGATGGCCTCCCCACGATAGACGACCCTTGAGCGCCGAAATACCGAGCATCAAGAAGATGGGCCCTCGTGTGGGCGTTTCCTTGAGAAGGATTCCCCCGAGGGCTGAAATGTGAACGCCAAGCCTATCGGCCAGGGCCCCTTGTTTGAACAATCGGCCGAGGCCCGATGGCCCAAACTAGTTGGTAAGTGGATGATCTGGGTTGGCCCACGTATCCCTCAATCCGAGAGTATAATCTTCAAGCGCGTTCAAGGTGACACGTGGACGGCTGAGATACGAGCGCGTTTCTGAGTCCCATCATTTTGCCCCCCAAATTCTGTAGTATCGCTCGAGCGTTCTGTAGAATTTTGCCATGAAGGGCTTTGGATTTTGAATTATCCGAGGGTCAGGCCTCAGCAAGGGATGTGACCTTTTGACTTCTGTAACGGGTACAGTCTGACAACGCATTAAATGGTGTCATATCCGCATTTAATGCTAAGTGGGAACGTGGGCTCGTGGACTCCGGTAGTCGTGAGGCGGTTACCAAAAGTGGGGGGTTTCCTAGGCGGGAAATGATTGCCATTTGAAATCCTCAGCCTTTGATGGTGTAAATCCTCCTCCATAAATACGGATTTTCAGGATCTGGGAGTCTTTTCCACGCATTCAACTTCCTCTATAGCAATTCGAAAAAGGCAAGAGACTTCTGCGTTTTCTGCAAATCCCGGCAAACTTCTTCTTCAATCTTCTAGGTAAAGAACCCCCAAGCTTTCATTTCTTCTACTAACATTAGATTTAGGCTGTAAGCGAGAGATTTGCTAAGTGTAAGACCTTTTCTGCCACTGAAACCGTCCCAGAATCTTCCATCACCGCCTAAGTTCTTGCGCAGGATTTCGTCTTTAGTGCCCAAAATACAGATATGGCAGACCATAATGCTGAAGCATTCGTACAGGAATTAGATGAGATGTCAGTGGGGAGTTCATCCCCTCATGGCGATGTCCCCATAGCTGTTCCCCTAATTAGGGCGTGCCCAGATGAAGGAATTCCCATGGCGATCTCGGTGGCCCAGGCTCCGGCTGACGCCGGGGAAGAGGAGGTGGACGCCGCCGTTCAAGGGATGAACGAGCGTGCTCCCGGAGGGATGAACGACCTCTTTGAGGAGATGCACAACGTGATGGAGATGCAGAGACAGGGGGAGAGAGTATTCCCAGTTTTGAACAGCGCTGTGAGACCCCAAGATCACAGGATCACAGTGGCTATGATGGCTCCCGAGGGTGAAACGGGGCCATCCGGGCGTCCATTTGAGGCTGGACCTTCCAGAAGGCGTCAGAGGAGAGGAAGGGAGCCTGCCACTCGAGTAAGGCAAGACAACCGCCATCAGACTGACAGATCTCCGGACGAAATTGAGAGTACTCTGACCCTCGGTGATTTGGAGGAGTTGAGAGCGAAGGCATATTGGGATGAAGCCGTATTTCCCCTGCGACTTCCTGAGGAAGGGGAGAGGGCCAATCGACCACCGCCTGGGATGATGACGGTCTATTGGGATGCAGTTCTAGCTGGGGGTCTGAGGTTTCCAATCGCTCACGACGCCGTCATCATTTATCATCATCTAGGGCTTTGCCCTTCACAAATTCTACCCAACGGCATAGCCCTAATCAACACATTCATAATAACGATGAGGGCCTTGGGCAAAGCACCCTCGATAGTCAACTTTGACAGCTTGATACAAGTAGCCCGCTCGCCACGCTCGTTGCCTACAGACGGATTTTACTACGCCCAAGCCAAATCAGGCTTTAAGATGATAGACTCCCCATCAACCTCCTACGGCGAGCATTGGAAGGAGAGGTATTTCTTTGTGGGAGCCCCCGGGGGGATTTTTGGAGTTCATCGGCAATGGATGATTCATGGCGAGGGTCCTTTGATTAGGGAAAGGATGAGGAATAAGGATTTTGAGGACTGGGCGATGGGGTTAGCCCTCGAGATGAGGGCTGAAAAGAAGTGGATTAAGGCGGAGACATTGGTGAAGAACGAAGGGGTATTGTTCCGCTACGGATTATCTTGCCCTCCAGAAATGATACTCAACCCTCCAGCTGACATCATGGCCCTCGATGGTTAGATTCTAGGAACTAACTTCACTAACTTTTAGAATAGTCTCCTGACTTGGTGTAATTACTGCATTTTTACATATACAATCCAGGCATCCAGCTCCTGACGCTCATTTCCTTCCCCTCGCAGGTGTTCAAATATTATCCCGAGGCATGAATGCTGAAGCCCTTTCCCGCATGTTGGGTGCTCAGGGAGCCGGTGCTAACCCTCAGCAACAGCAACAGCAGCAGCAAGAGCGACCCCCAACTGCGCCGAGGGGTAGGGGAATTCGGCGAAGGCAAGGGCGAGGCGATGGAGGCAGAGGTGCTGGAAATGAGGTTCCAGCTGTTGGTCCTGTCGAGGATCTCACTGGGGATGGCGCTCGGGAGGTTACTCCTACTCCAGTTGCTCCCGAGGGGCCCATAGCACTTAGCTCCAGCACTTCCCGCAACCGATCTGGGGATTTAGTCCGCATCCAAGAAGGGATTAGGGCTGAGTGCCAAGGCAAAAGGAAGAGGATGCCGGACTCTGTCCCAATCTCCGGTAAAGGAAAGGAGGTGGTTGTAGGCCACCGCGGTGAGGGAAGCGACACATCTTCCTCCGAGGATGATGACTTCTGGAAAATTGGCTGCCGGGGTGACGCTCGGTACAAGCGCCAAAGGAAGGACGGCCCTGTCCTGCTGAAAAAGAGCGCCTTTTCTATCAATATGGTCTCCGACATTGTCGGAAAGCTCCAGTTCTCCGCCGACCATAACAAACTGAACGAGCATGATGTCGCTCGGGTCGCAGATGACGCCTGCCACGTCCTCCTGACGGTTAGTCCTCGAATCCTTCTCTTTATAAAATTCCCCCCTTCTCCCTTCTATGTTCTGACAGTGACCCTCGTTAACGGCTTCCCAGGAGGTAATCCCGAGGCTGAAAATTTTGCAAGGGCGAGCGCAAGCCTATTCTGAGCATAAGGCCAAGTACAAGAAGTTGCTGCGCATCACAGACCCGGGCCAAATGCAGGAGGATTACAATAATGTCAGCGCTCAACTGAATTCCGCCAACCTTGAGAACGTCCAGTTGAAGGAAAACCTGAAGAAATCCGATGACGCCTTTCTGGTCCTAAATGAGCGTCATAGGAAATTGAAGGATGAGCGGGACCAGTTGAGGGTACAAAATGGGGAGCTGGGTGAGCAGCTGGCGGAGAGCACTCGCCAGAACGAGGCAGCCAACAAGGCCCTTGCTGATTTGCGAGGCAAAGTACAAGGTTTGGAAGCGAAGGTATCCTGGGAGGCGGTGAAGAAGTTCGTGCGCTCCAAAGCTTTCGTGTTTGCGGCCAATATTCACTGCTTTGACAATGCGCGGCGTTTCTTCCGGAAAGCCATCGGACAAATGGTGCATCTTGGCTTGGCCCCTGAAAGCGCTCGGACTGACGCTCGCCTACGAATGGATCTGGACGAAAATTGCGAGCCGATGCTCCAGGATGAGGATCCTAATGAGGGCTTGGCGGAGCCAGAATATCAGGAGCTGGTGGAAACACTCCAACGGGAGTTCATTGCTGCTAACACTATAGGTCCTGGTCCCATCCAAATTGAGGATGAGGGTACTGTCATGGATGCAGCAGATGTTGAGGAACTAGACGAGGCTCCAACTTCTAACGCTGATGTGCTGGCCCCTGTCCCCATTGCGACTGCTCCCCCCGAGCCTGATGCTCCAGCCCAGTGAAGCTTCTTCTGTTGATGAATCCCTTAATTTGCCAGTTCACTTCCTTGTCTACCCCATGAACAACTTATATCTGTAATCAATCTCCAAACTATTTCTTTGGATGTCTTGGACTTCTTGATGCTTCTTTTAATATATTTGAACTCTTTTCTACTGCTTGAATGTATGAATGCTTTCTTCCTTACTTTTGAATGGTGAATGATGCTGCTTTGTTACGCTCGCCGTTTCTATATTGATGTCTTTTGTTTGGAACGTTTGCGATGGTAGTGTAAGCATGCAGAGGTGTCTTTTACGACGGTCCTCTGACACTCATCACCATGCATATTAAGCTCAGAAGCCCACGACGTTAGGCAGTTGGCCTATTGCAAATATAGGCGCGGGGGTGACCCTTAGGAGGGTTCCCTGGCCATAGCAGAAATGAACCTTGAATTTGGACTTAGAAAACCTTTGAGGAAATACAGGCGCGAGGACGATCCTTATGAATGTTCCCTGGCTAAAGATTTAGTTAAGTATCGGCCTTAGACATTTGGCGTGCATCTCTATCTTGATTGTTCCAGAAGTAGGGGTTAAAACGAGCGTAGCCGTAGTGTTAGTGGCATCCACTATTTACGAGCGTGCTCTTACCCAAGTAGATGAGGGTCACAGGGGGTTTACAAGCGCGAACTAACGTGACGGGCACTTAGTGGGCGTAAATTAAGCGTTTAGCATCCCACCTTTCGACACGCTCATTCCTAGGGTTTAAACTCTTGCGAGCGTTCAAACTGTTACAAGTGGATGGTTATCAACACCTTGGACAGTGTAACTTTGAAACGATTGGTGTATCGCGTAGGCCATTCGACGTGGAGGGTGCTCGACACGGAGTAGGCCTTTTCTCGCTCGAATCCTTAGATCAAATAAGAAAGCAAGCAGATAACGAAAACAAAGAATTAAATACTTACTGTTATATAGATGCATTCTTTGGAAATGACTACAACACGCTTTCTGTCAAAGGAAAGCACTTCATGCCGCAGACGGGCCATTACAAAGAAATTGAAGTTTACACGTAGAACCTTCTAAGGTTACATGCATTCCATGGCCTAGGGAGACGCTCGCCTTGCAAAGTCTCTAACAAGTAGGTGTTATTTGCTCGTACTTGAATGACTTTGAAGGGGCCTTCCCAATTGGGGTCCAACTTACCTACGTGTTTGGAGACTTCAACTTTTTTGAGGACCAAGTCCCCTAGCTGGAAAGTCCTTTCCTTAACACGTTTATTGTATTGGCGAGCAACGGTTGCTTTGTATTTGTGGATACGTGCCCAAGCAACATTCCTCTTCTCATCCAGCAAATCTAACTCGAGCGCCCGATTGGCCTCCTTGGCGGCAGGCTCGAAATAGGCAACGCGTGCGGATTCTTGAGCAATTTCCGCAGGTATCATGGCCTCGGAGCCGTACACGAGGGAATAAGGGGTTTCCCCCGTTGCCGCTCGCGGAGTAGTACGGTACGCCCACAGAGCTCCCTGAAGTTCTTCAGCCCATTCTCCCTTCTTACTCTCGAGCATCGTTTTCAGATACTGGAGTATGGTTCGGTTGGTCACTTCAACTTGACCATTAGCTTGAGGGTGACCCACGGAAGTGAATCGTTGTTCGATCCCTAGTTCATAGCACCAATCCCGTGTGTCAGCAGCGATAAACTGGGAACCGTTATCCGAGATGAGCACCCTCGGGATGTCGTATCTACAGATGATATTTTTCCAAATGAAATCCCTCACAACCTTGAACGTTATCTTAGCGTCCGCTTCTGCCTCAGCCCACTTAGTAAAATAATCCACAGCAAGTATTACGAACTTCTTTTGCCCGACCGCCATTGGGAGGGGTCCCACAATGTCAATGCCCCACTGATCAAAAGGCCATGAAACATCAATAGGAATCATTTGAGCGGCTGGCAACCGGGGGGTGTTAGAGTGAAACTGGCACTTAGGGCATTTCTTAGAGTAGCTAATGGCATCCTGCAACACCGAGGGCCAGTAAAAACCGCTCCTTAAGATTTTCTTCGCCAGGATTCGGCCACCCGAATGGTTCCCACAACTTCCACTGTGCACATGTTCTAAAACCTCCTTGGCCTGCGAGGGTCTCAAGCATCTCAATGGTGGGCCCTGGAAGGATCGCTTGAATAATCGACCCTCGGTATCCAATGAGAAACGAGGGGTCTTGTTCCGGACCCTACGAGCCTCAACTTTGTCGTTCGGACAGGTTCCATCCTGGAGGAATCTGACAATCTCATCGAGCCAACAAGGCTCGGAGGGATCAATCATATGTACCTCTTCCGAAGGTTCTCCTCTACTTATCAAGGGGTCTTCAGTCCTAAGAAATGTAACAGCACGCTTGTTAGAACCCTCTAGGGCCGATGCAAACTTGGAGAGAGTATCAGCATGCTCGTTTTCAGCCCTCGGAACTTGCAAAAGATGGAATTCCTTGAACTTGGCTATCTCCTCCTTGGCGCTCGATAGGTACTGTGCCATGGTGGCTTCTCGAGCCTCATAACTACCATCAATTTGACTCGCGATCAACTGCGAATCAACGTACGCTGTGACACGAGTGGCCCCATTTTGGAGTGCAATCCTGAGCCCTTGGATGAGGGCTTTATACTCAGCTTCGTTGTTGGTGACTTGAAACGCCAGCTTGATTGCGTAGTCAACTTCTGCCCCGAGGGGATCCCTGAGGGTCACTCCGGCTCCTCCCCCCTGTGAGGTCGAGGAGCCATCCGTGTGTAAAAGCCATAAACCCTCATCTGCCGAGGGCACAATCTCCAAATTGAAACGCTCTACCAACAAATCGGCCACTGCCTGAGCCTGTATGGCTATACGAGGCTCGAAGGAGATATCAAACTGACTGAGTTCAATCGCCCACTTAATTAACCTTCCCGAAACATCCGGCTTAGATAGCACTTGTTTGAGTGGTTGATCTGTAAGCACTGTGATGGAGTGAGCCTAAAAATATGGCCTCAACCTTCGGGATGCGTTAACGAGCGCAAAGGCAAATTTCTCAATTTCCATGTACCTCTTCTCAGCCCCCTGCAAGGTTTTGCTTAGGTAATACACCGGCTTATGCATACGCTCGCGGATTGCCACGAGGACAGCGCTCGTGGCTTCCAAGGAAACTGATAAATAGACAAACAAGTTCTCCCCCGGGTTAGGTTTGGTCAACAAAGGCGCGCTCGAAAGGTACTGCTTCATATCCTGAAGGGCCTTTTCGCATTCCTTGCTCCAGGTAAATTTGCGAGCGTTGCGCAGAATTTTAAAGAAGGGTAGGTTCCTATCCGCTGAGCGAGAGATGAACCTATTTAATGAGATGATCTTACCCACAAGCACTTGGACCTCTCTCAGATTGCGAGGGGAGGGTATGTCCAGGATTGCTTTAATCTTCTCGGGGTTTGCCTCTATGCCACGTTGACTGACCATGTATCCCAGAAATTTACCGCCCCGAACGCCAAAGGTGCATTTTGATGGGTTCAACTTCATTCCGTAGCGACGAAGGATATCGAAAGTCCACTTGAGATCCTCCAGATGGGAGCGTTGGCGCTCACTCTTGACTATCATGTCGTCTACATATACCTCCATAGATTTTCCAATTTCGCGCTCGAACATTCTATTGACGAGGCGTTGATAGGTTGCTCCCGCGTTTTTGAGCCCAAAGGGCATGACTTTGAAATAGTAAACACCCAAATGCACAATAAACGAAGTTTTGGGGCGATCTTCGGGCGCCATAAAGATTTGATAATATCCCTGAAAGGCATCCATCATACTCATGAGTTCACACCCGGCTGTAGAATCTACCAACTGATCGATCCTCGGTAGTGGGTAATGGTCTTTGGGGCACGCTTTGTTGAGATCCGTGAAGTCGTTGCACATACGCCACTTATTGGCGCTCTTTGGGACGAGCACCACATTGCAAAGCCATTCTGGGTACAAAATTTCCTCGATGTACTGAGCATCAAGCAATTTACTAACCTCTTCTTCGATAACCCGTTTCCTAAAGCCATGAACGTCCCTCTTCTTCTGTTTGATGGGCTTGAAGGTTGGATCCACGTTCAGTCTGTGGACAATGACGCTCGGATCTATCCCTGTGAGATCAGAAGCTTTCCACGCAAAAATGTCTAGATTCTCCCGTAGGAAGTCGATCATCAAAACTTGCGAGGGCCTATCCAGGCCCGAGCCAATCTGGGTGGTTTTATCCGGATTCCCAGGCTCCAATTCAACGGTCAAAAACTCCTCGGTGGGCTCAATCCGAACCTCCGGCCTCGGCGCCTCTAGCGCTCGTTTCTTCCCGGTGAGCATACCCTTGGGCTCATCACCCTCGTTTTCTGAAGAAGAACCCTCGACGGCCCCCGGTGGCCTATTCTCTGAACACTGAACATCTCCAGGGGTCCTCTTTTTATTCTTCTTCCGGTACAGCTTGGCTCTTTTGCGCTCGGGGCCCTCTTCGTCTAATTCGGGGAAGTCAACAGACTTCTTAGTAGACCCAGGTTGAATGGACTGCTTGGGCTTGTGGCTTCGAAGCGAAAGTATGTAACATTCCCAAGCTTCTTTGACGTTACATAGAATTTCTCCGGTACCCTCGGGGGTAGGGAACTTGACCTTCTGGTGATATGTGGAAATTACGGCCTTGAAGTCCACGAGGGCTGGGCGCCCAATGATGATATTGTAAGGAAGGTTCACCTCAACGATGGTGTAGAGGACGTTCAAAGTTTTTCGCTGTGGGGCGCGACCAAAAGAGGTGGCCAAGTGAATCTGTCCACGAGGGACGATCTCGGAACCTTCAAACCCTACGAGGGCCGTTCTGAGAGGTTCGAGGGGGATGTTTGTTATGTTCATTTGTTGAAACGTTGAGTACGGGAGAACGTTCACAGAGCTTCCACTATCAAATAAAACCCTCTTTACAGTGTGGTTATGAACGTCTAAACTAACCACCATGGGACAGTCAGAGGTTTTTCCTATCCCATGGGGCGTTACAATATGTTCAAGATCTTTCTCAGTAAACCCTATGACATCATCCTCCTTCGAGCGCGACGAGCTGTCCACGGAGAGCACTGGGCGAGGGAATGACGTTCTTTGGTTATAGCTCCTGACATGGCGACGGCGAGAAGCATTGGAATCGCCTCCTGAGGGCCCTCCCGCGATCATGTGAATGACCGCAAAGGGATGATTTTCCATATCCGCCCCTTTCCCTTTGCCACGTTCGCTGGTCTCAGGGCGCTGGCGACGAGGACTTCGGGAGCGTGAACGGCTTCTTCTCCTCCCGAGCGCTCGTTCCGCGCAATGTTCATCGTACCCCTCTAGTACTTTCACAAACTCTTTGAGGTGCCCCCCAGCAATCAGCCGCTAAATTTCCTTCTCCAGGTGGCGGCATTCATTAGTGTCATGCCCCTTCTGCTTATGGAAAGCGCAGTATTTCCCCGAGCGCTTCTGAGCCTCGGTTTCTCTCAGCTTGGACGGCCTCTTAAACAACCTCTGGTCCGCCAGGGAATACACTTCGGCAATTGGTCGGTTGAGGGGGACACGCTCGAGCCTCCACGGAGGAGAGGAATGACGGCGAGCGGGTATTGGGCTGCGGCGGTGACTTCGGTTGGGCTCCACTTTGTCCTCGTGGGTTCTGTTGGGGCGAGGGGCATTTGCCATCTTCTGATCCCTCGCTATGTACATATCCTCGAATGTAAAGAAAGAATCGGCAATCTCCCTAATTTCCATCAACGAGCGCGGTTTCTTCTTGGCTACTTCTTCCACAAACTCCTTGCTGACGTAATGCTTCATGTTGATGGCCCCAAATAGAACATGCCTCAAAAAGTCCATCGAGGGCTTTTCTACCAACAAAATCTCTTTATTGAACCTCCCCATGAAGGATCTGAGAGTCTCGTTCGGCCCTTGGACCAGGCTATAAAGAGCGGTCGCAGCCGGAGCTGGTGCCTTCAGCGAGTTGAAGTGGCTGACAAAAGCATCCGTCAGGTCATAGTACCCTCGGATCGAGCGCGGGGGGAGCTTTTTGTACCATTCTTGGGCCATTCCGGTGAGGGAAGTGACAAACACCTTGGCCCAGTAGTTGTTCGGATGGTCATACAGGTGCATTAGGTGCACAAAATGGTCCAGATGCTCGGCTGGATCCGTGGTTCCGTCATATCTGTTGATCGACGAGGGAATTTTACCCTTCCCTGCGCGAGTCATTAGAACCTCCTCGACGAGGGGGGAATCGCCCGCCATGATCCTGTAGTCTCGCTCGTCGGGATCTTCGTAGCTGGCTTCCCTCCTGCGCCGAGAGATGGGGCTACGTGGTCGGCGAGCGTCTCTGGCCTTGGACCTCTCGCCCCCATCACGGGAAGCGTGAGACCGTGCTCGAGAGAGCTGCTCTACCACGTTCTGGAGCCCTCGAATTTGGTCTTGTACTGCTGCAAGCTGAGGGTCACCGACATTTCTGCGGTTTGCCCTCTCTGTGACCCTCGACTGGACCTCGTCGTTGTTTCCAGCCCCTTCGTTTTGAGGGACTCTCTCGTTTCCCGCTGGCTGCTGCCCTTGCTGGACCCTCGGAGCGGCTTCATTTTCTTGAAGCGGGGGAGGGTGAGGTTGCTGGGCCCTTAACGCATTTTGAGCCATCGTTAAGGGATGTGCAGGGAACCCGCCCAAGGGTGGGGCTATCCGAGCGCCCGCGTATGAAGGGAAATAAGCCATAGTGAAGTGTTCCCAGGCATTCTGCACAGCTTGACTCTCGCATTGCGCATACAGCGCCTGAAGTTGTTGCGTGGTGATTTGGGGCATCTCTACCCCCTGTATTTCCCTTGGCATTGATAAGGGGAGGTTCAACGTCCCCACTTGATACGGCTGGACCAAAGGTACCATTCCAGGCAATACCCCGGGCTGCGTGAGAGTGTATCCTGGCGGCGGCATGGCCATAGGGTATATGCCAAGATGGGAGGCAGGGATATTTGGGGCAAAAGCTGGGGGGGGAGGATTGGAACCCGATCCTCCCGCTTCATATCCAGTTGGGGGAGGAGCAGCAGCAGCGGCATCAACGTCTCCGGCAACAAGAGGAGGTGCGCCCCCGGCGAGGGCGGGGCTTTCAGCGTTTTCTCCATTGGCAGGAGGAAGACCTCCCCTGTTCCCCAGAGTTCCAGATCTTGTGGCAGTAACCATGATGAAAGACTTTGGTGTCACTTTTCAACTAGCTTTTAAAGGAAGAAACTGGTAATACCGAAGATGGTGGTGATGGTTTCCCACAGACGGCGCCAAAAAATGATGGGGCAGGAATCTGAGTTTCCTAAATGCAACAACACTTTAAGATTTGTATGAAAAGGGAAAGACCATCACAGGCGTGAGAGCCTCAGGATCTGGGTGTCCTTTTGAGCGTGGGTTCTTCCAGCTAGGATAACACCAAGAGTGCGAAATGTAATGCTACTGTGGTGAGGTTAATGGAAAGCCTGAGAAGACCAGAGGGAATACCCAGAACGATAGAGTGTGTCTGTAGAAGATGACCTCCTTCTTTTTCCTTTCCTTTCTTTGAAGAGTGCATGAGTTCTCCATATTTATATGTTAGGGGTGAGGGTAAAAGGGTAAATTGACCGTGTGGTCCCAAACCTGTGTTGCCCTAACACGTGGCGGCCCGTGAAGGTATGAGAAGGACGTTTCTGAAAAGGAGGCGGCGTGTCAGATGCGTAGTGCACACTACCTTTGTGTCAGAAGTCGTTGGCGAGGGTGACGCGGGAGATGGGCCTAAGATTCTCTCTGCCGAGGTTCGGATCCAACGCAGCGGGGCATGGTCATGCACGAACGTTGGTGACGCTCGAAGAGTGTATGGATGGCCTCCCCACGATAGACGACCCTTGAGCGCTGAAATACCGAGCATCAAGAATGGGCCCTCGTGTGGGCGTTTCCTTGAGAAGGATTCCCCCGAGGGCTGAAATGTGAACGCCAAGCCTGTCGGCCAGGGCCCCTTGTTTGAACAATCGGCCAAGGCCCGATGGCCCAAACTAGTTGGTAAGCGGATGATCTGGGTTGGCCCACGTATCCCTCAATCCGAGCGTATAATCTTCAAGCGCGTTCAAGGTGACACGTGGACGGCTGAGATACGAGCACGTTTCTGAGTCCCATCAATTAGAATGCTTCTTAGTTCCCTTCGAGGCGAAATTTTTAGTTAATGATTGATTTGGGAAGTGACTTAGGCGATCGTTGTCGGTGGTAAGCCTTTTCTTGATCTTTTCACAAATAAAATTATCCCGTTTGTGTAACGCCCCGGTTCCGGATGAACAGGTAAGCACGCCACGTGTGAGATTTTGAGCGTAGGATTTATTTTAATTCTTTTAAACTTCTATTTTCCTACGTTTCATCTCATATTTTTATAAAATTCATGAAATATTATTTATATGAATTATGTGATTTCACAACATTGGAAATTTATTTCAAGTCATGGAAAAATATGTATTACGGAAAATAACTACCGAGAGTGTTCAATTACTAAATTGTCCCTAATTAGATATTTCTTAAACTCTAGGGACTTAATTGCATAGCATTGCAAGGACTTAATTGAACATATTTTAAATTGTGGCATACTTGATTGCATGGTTTCATAAACCGAAGGATTAATTAGCAATTTGAATATTTCACACATTTCCAAGAAATGAATCACGGTATATTGCTTCCATATGCTTCCTTGATCATTTTATCATAAAAAATTCACCAACATCCTCATCCTCTCTCTCTCGGTATTAAGAAGAAAAGGGAAAGAAGTGATTTTCATCCATTTCATCAAGAATTTCAAGAATTAATCCAAGTTTGGGAAGCTTGATCATCTTCTTCATTTCTTTCATTGCCAAGGTTGGTTGTGCATGAGTGGATGAGTCTTGATCATACATGTATGAGCTAGGGTTTAGGAATTATATGCTAGATGGATTATTTGTTGATTGAAGCATCATTTCATGATTATAACATGATTTGTGGCATGAATTCTTAGAAATTTTAGTTGAATGATAAAGTTTGAGCTTGAACATGAAACCTTGATTCTTGATGATTTTCCATGATTTATGTGTGTAAATGGAGTGTTATTGATTGTTGAATAAATATGCATGCATATTTCCAGAAATTTATGCCTTATATTGATCAAACTGGAGTTGTTGGAAGCTTTGTTGTTATCCCGTAGCCATGCTCTCTTCTTCTCTGTTTCTTTCCAGTTGTAGAACTGGGAACGACCGTTCCCAGGCTCAAGGCTTTGTGGGAACGGGCATTCCCACCTTTTCAAATGAAATAGGCGGCCGAGGCTGGGAACCGCCGTTCCCATTTTGGCCTGCGTGCCGGAAGGGCCGTTCCCAGCTTCAGCGTGTTTTAAATTGGAAATCGTTGGCGCGTTTTTGGGGTTTATGGGAACGGCCCTTCCCATTTACAAAGGGAACCCGGAACGGCCGTTCCCAGGGGTCTGACAGAACAAAATTCTCTGCATAAAATTACGATTTTAGCCCCTCGATCCAACGACTTCTTTGACCCCGAATTGCTATTATATGATCCAATATGTGCTGAAACAAGATGTTATCATGCCACATTGCATTTTTCTCGTCATCTCATTGCATTTCCGCCGTTCGTCATATTTGGTCCATTTTAGGTCATGTCTCACGTATACACGTCGTGTTTGCACAGGTCACGAGGGCGTGGACGAGGAGCAGGCTCCGTAGAGCATATCCTTGTTATATTTTGTAAGAAAAGGTGAGGTTTTGTTTTAGGTACATAGAACCCTACCACCTTTATGTGCTATTTTCGGCCAAAACGTATTATATCTATAAACGTTTTCAAAACAATAAACATTTCAAGCAAGCAAGCCATGATTGTCATGATTTTCAATCATGTTTGGCGAGTACATGATTACACGTGGGCCCGAGGGTAATTCTTGAGCCAACCGGGAAAGCAAGGGCTGACGGGTAACTCCTGGATTATCCTCACATTGTTGGGATCACCCCCGAAACCACTAGGAGATTAGTGGTGGAAGGAGTTCCGTGTTTAGGGAGTCATGTTCCCTATACACACCATGTCGTGGATAGTTGGGCCTTGCAAACCCACTATCACCCGTAGGAAGAAGGAGACTGGGGATTAATCCGGTATGTCGGGTTATCCTCGGGTTATTGCATGTTTCAAGCATGAAATTGTCTATGTGAGCACTAAATTGAAATGCATGACCATGTATTGAATTGATAAAGCAAGCACGTATTGTCACGTTTGGTGTAAAGGTTGGAGAATCACCCTTACTCGCCGGGGCCACATGTTCATGAAATGATCGAGTTAAAATGTTAAAAGGATTAGTCGTAATCTCGGGCAAAGAACAAGTTTCTTAAACTATATATATATTTCCTTTCAAGTCTTCACCCGAGACTATGACTTGCATGTGATGTGATATATTTATTTATTGCCCCTCACTCAGTCTTCGGTAGACTGATACTTCACTTTTCAGGTACTTGAGAGCGTGGTCGTGCTAGGCGGGAGTCTGGTCAAGTCTTGCATTGCACGGGTCTAGCATTGTCCCTTTCATGTATAAACTTTTTCCAGTTTTCATGTTATAATCACAGTCTCACATTTTGGATACTTGAGCATGTATAGAATATTAAGAGATGATAATGTATTGATAGTTAAGTTTGGTACCTATATGTATTTATATCGGTAAATATGGTACCTATATGTATGATTGACGTATTGCTTCCGCTTTTAAATTCATGTTTTGATCTAACTACGTTGGGGAGTGTCCCGCCTAGCGCGTTTCTTTTATTTATCACCCGTTCGCTATAGTTTTGGTTTATGTACGGATTGTCCATTTCGTATGTGGATCAAGGCTATAGTGCGGGGGATGTAGTGCCTTGGGGTTAGGGTGCTACAGTTTGACCCCGCTGAGCCTGAATGTTACAAAATTGCTTTTTAGCCACGTTACAAGCCGATGCACAACATTATTATCCTACCCTACTTTGAATCACACCTTGCTTGCTCATTTTGGGTATGAATTTTTAGATGTCTTTAGACTCCTTATTACCCTTGGTGCTGGAAAAAAAAAAAAGTTGAGAAATTGAGCAATGTTGAAAAGAAAAAAAAAAAAAAAGAGGGAAAAGAAGTCAAAAGAAAGAAAAAAAAATGAGCTGAAAGAAAAGAATAGAAAAATTGCAAAGAAATAAGAAAGTGAGTGTGTTTGATATGAAAAGGAGGGAAATTAGCTATGATGCATGGATACGGACACGGCGACACGGATACGACACGATACGGATACGGCGACACAGATTTTTTCTTGAATTTTCCACGTGGGGAGTGTCGGACACAGCGTTCGACACGAGTGTCCGACACGACACGACACGGAAAAATGATATTTTTAGAAGTGTCCGTGCATCATAGGAAATTAGTTGTTTAAAGCAATGTAAGGGAGTCCAGTAGATGAAAAAGGAAATACCATGGGTTTTTTTATGAAAAATGTGTAAGCTTGGTGTGTTAGTCACTAATTCCAAAATTTCCCAACCTTAACCCAAGCCTTACATTACAAGCTCGAAAGACCTATCGATCCCGAGTCATTAGTTAACTACATTAGTGGAGATTGGTGCGAAAGGTGCATTCGAAGTTGATAATTAGTGCTTAGGCGAAAATCATAGACTAATCAATCTAGTCTTTGTACATTCTTTTGTTCAATTCACACTACACTACACGAGGGTACGTTATTTGTACTAATTTATTGAATTTTGTACAATTGAGTAGTGTGTGGATGAGCTAGACTTGTTTAGGCGAGAATTCGATGATTGCTTTTGTGATCGTATTTGATGGGTGGTATTATCTCTATTTGATTTTCATAATTCCTCGAGGACGAGTAATGGGCAAGTGTGAAGGGACGTCATTCAAGATGACAATTGAAGATGAGTGTTAGGATATGATATGAATCTTGGTATAATTTGAATAATATAACAGAGTTATTGGGCTTACCTAAAGGATTAACACTAGTTTGGGAGAGGCGCTTTTTGAAGATTAATGTGGAGATTGATTCGGAAACGATCGTGAAATGATAACAATGAAGGATATTGAAAAGCAATTAATGAAAAATGTAATATTTGATTGGCGAAATTTACTCCAAAAGTCTTGAGAAAGTTGGATCAAATAAATCTTGAGAGAATGAAACATGATGACGAATAAATTAGTGAGGATAGGTCACAAGGTTTAAAATGGTTACTGAGCCTAGGATGCGCTGCCGGCAAAACTAGATGAGTCTTAGCTTGAGACTGTTTTTTCTGTGTTGGGTTGCTTTATTTAGGACAATATATATATATATATATATATATATATATATATCGGAGAGATAGAAAAAAAAAGAATATGATTGAACGTACAAATAGTGCAAAATAAATAATATTAGTTATATTTTATTTACTTTACAAGATACATATATATTATTATTTTGAGAGAGACTGACAGGATTGAAACAAATCCTTCTTATGGTGCGAAACGTGTAAAAAATGTAATACATCAATATAAACATTTGAAAAGGGTGTTTCATAATGAAAGTGCAATGATGAAAATATAAAACCTACACCAAAATGATATAAAAATATCAAATCATCAATAAGTATATGTTTGAATTAATAATAGGTACAAAATAATACTAAATATTATAAATCATATTGTTTGAGGAGTACATAAATTGCTCAATCGAGAGTCTTATTAATTTTCATAAAATATTATTTCTTTAATACTTTATAAATAAATTAATTATTTAAATCTCTATTAATATTTTATATAATTAAATTGCTAACACTTTTGATTGTTTAAGTAGAATATAGCTCAAAATATTATAGGAAACTTAGTTTACAAGTATCCACGGGGTTTTGTTTTCTCATTGCAATCGAATAGTAGAAGTTATCAATTGAAAATTGCATGCGGTAGCTGCAATGAAATTAAAAAAGTACAATCCAAGGTATCAACAAAAAAAAAAAAAAAAAAAAAAAAAAAAGAAAGAAAAGAAATACTCATTAAATCAAATTACAGCTATGGAGGAAGATGGAGATTTGGGAAAGAGAATAATATTGAAAATGATGATATGTCAAACCCACGGTTTTGAGAGATAAATATTTAGTGCAAGGTAATTATACTAAAATTGATGATAATAATATATCAAAAACTACAATTTCTCAAGGTTATGGAATAAAAAACAAAAAAAATAACAATGTTCCCATTTTAAATGATGGAATCGAAGTTGGAAATATAGAAAAAAAATTAGGTACAAAAGTTATAGTTTTGAAAGTGAATATAACTTTTAAATTTTGAATGACGACAAAAAGATTCTTCAAAACTTCATAAAAACTAAAAATAAATGAAAAATTATATTAAAAAAATAAACAATATAAGGAGTAAAATATATATGGTTAATATGACATTTTAGGGCGAGTTTACTTTGAGAGTTAGCAAACTACCGTGACTGGGTTAGAAAATATAAAAATTTTGGGAATATACCCAGAATGTAACGCCCCGATTTTCAGACAGTCAGGTACGCTCGACACGTGTGAGTTTCGAGTGTTAGGATTTTATTTTATTATTTTCGATTATTCAATTTATACGTGTTATATTAATTCTATAAATTGTGTTTAACATGATTAAGTGAAAATTATATGAAATTTATTCCATTTTGAGAATTCTTGAATAACTTGAATTTAGTTGTTATGGGAATTAATTCCCGAACGTGCCTTAATTGCCTAATTGTCCTAAATGAGTATTCTTGTAAATTTAAGGACTAAATTGCATGAAAACCTTTTTGGACCTAATTGATCATTTCTAAATCTTTGATACTCAATTGCATAACTTATGGAAATTGGAGGATTTAATCATAAATGTTATATTTTTCCACAAATATATCGTTATATGCATCCTTCCATGCTCTTCATTTCATTTCACCTAGAATCATCATTCATTCTTGCTCCTTTCTACCGAGCCAAACCTCCAAGGAGGAGAAAGGAGATTTTTATCATTTCCAAGCCATGATCATGGAGAAATTTGGAGCTTTGAAGCATCATCATCTCATCTTTATCATCTTCCATCTTCTAGTTCATTTCAAGGTATAGAAGGATATATATGAGTTCTTGAATTAACATGTGAAGCTAGGGTTCATGAATTAAATGTGATAGGTTGTGTATTTATTGTTAGAAGTATGATTACAGGATTATAGCTTGAATTTCATGCTCAAATCTTGAGATTTATGGAATTATATGATGAATTCATATGTGAGCTTGATGTGATGATTCTTGAGGATTAGGCATGAATTATGTGTTTATATTGAGTGTTATTGCCTCTCAAGCATGTATACTTATTTCCTTTCATGAATTATGATTGATGGAATTGAATTATAAGAGTTTGGAAAGAATTAGAGTTTGGTTCGTAGCTCCCCTGCTTCATCCCCTGTTTTCTATATCTTCTGCGTAATGGGAACGACCCTTCCTGTTCTCTTTGTATTTAGGGAACGGCCGTTCCCATGTGTATGAATAATGTGCATGGCGGCGAGGACGGGAATGACCGTTCCCATTTTGTCTCACAGACGGGAACGGCCGTTCCCATCTTCGGGGAGCAGTTCGGGAGTGGGGAACGGCCCTTTCCATTTTCCATTAAAACCTGGAACGGCCGTTCCCAGGCTCCTGGAAGTGCAGAAACATTCTGCATAAACTTGTAATTTTGGGATCCAATTCCAATGGATTAATTGACCCCAATTTGTGATTATATGATCAATTACATGCCAAAACATGATATTTATATGCCACATTGTTCATTGCGTGATGTCTCGTTACTTAGTCACGGCGTGCGTCTTAAATGTGGTAAAATGCTTGAATTGTGGTCTCATGCACGTACATTGTCCCGTTTCTTGTTCAATTACTCTCCAAGGAGGAGATTGTCGAGCATGAGCATGTTCACGCATTCCCGGGTCGTGTGTCGCCTGTCAGGTGAGGTTTAATTGTTAGTTATATAGAACCCGTATAACCTTTACGTGATCTTTCGGCCAAAGGTATTTATATTTATAATTTCGTGAAACCTCTTATCATTTCAAGTCATGTTCATGAAACGCAAGCAAGCCATGTTATTGTCATGAATCAAGCATGTTTTAGGCGAGTAGCATGAGCGTTCACGTTGGGCCCGAGGGTAGTGACTAGAGCTAACCGGGAAAGCAAGGGCTGACGGGTAACTCTGGCGCTATCCTCACCACATTTGGGATGACCCCTGAATCCGCTAGGAGATTAGTGGAGGAAGGAGTTCCGGGCTTAGGGATTCATGTACCCTCTGCTCAGCATGTCGTGGATGGTGAAGGCTAGCTACCTTCCCAACATTGGAGGGAGAAGGAGACTGGGGACGGGTCCGGCACCACGGATTGTCCTCGGGTTATTGCATGTTTTCCATTCCATGAATGTGTTAATTGATTACACTATCGCACGATTGCACGGTAAATTGAATTGCATGATCACCTATGAATTAACAACCAAGCAAACATGTTTCATGTACAAATGGAGTAAGGTTGGAGACCGCCCTCACTCGCCGGGGCCATGTATTGATTGCATGAAAATGGCAAGTATTTAATATTGACAGTTGTATTCTCGGGCGAAGGGTACTTATTCTTGAACTTATACATTTCTCTTTTATAAACCTTTACCCGAGAATATAACTTGCATGTTATTTGTGCTAATATATATTTAAACCCCTCACTTGGTCTTCACAGACTGACGCCTCCACCTTTTAGGTTATTGCAGGTGCACGCTAGGCGGGAGTCGAGTCGAGTCGAGTCGAGTCCAGTTCATGTAGTTGAGTCAACCATGGTTCGTGTATTTGATTATTTATTGTTAATTATGAAATTATAGTTATTGTTATTGTTTTACTTGAAGATGATAATGTATTGATATGAGAAGTTAGAATATATTTTACTTGGTAAGTGAGAAATGCCATGACCTGATAAATGGAAATATTTGATAGTGAATGTTTTATGCTTCCGCTTTATTCCGTTGCATATAAGTTAATCCCGCCTAACTTGTCATTTATTGCATCGTCACCCGTTCGCTATAGGTTAGTTCATGTACGGATTGCCCGTTTCGTATGTGGGTTGACCTATAGTGCGGGGGTGTGGCACCTACACGTGTAAGGGGTGCTACACAGAATTCTCATTTACTTTAATTGATAAGTTGCTGTTTAAATAACCTTAAATTCTCATATTTTTACTTTTTTATTTTATAATCATTATCTTTCCATATTTATCCTTACCTTATTTTACTAAAATAATTGATATCCAAATAATCTATGTTTTTAAACTAAATTAATGACATATTAATGTTCTTTTTCAAAGTATAATTTATTTTCTTCATTTAATAACATTACAACGGAATATATAGAATATAAAAAATCTAACAATCTATACAAAATATTTTAGATAATTCTATAAGATAATTACAATAAATTATATCCTAAATATAATACTAAAAGAATATCCATAAACATAATAACAGAAAATCCTACAAAAGATCATATACACAATATCTTCTACCAAATACGTAATAATATTACTTCATACTTTTACCAAGTAGAGATAAAATTATGCGGGAAAGAAAGTGAGAAAATTTTCAACGAAATTATCTCCAAAAAGAAGAACGTGATATTTAGATATAAAGAAAAAAAGGACATTATTGTAAAAACATTCTCCCCAAAAAAATTGGTTATTTAGCTGTTACTTTCAACTAAGATTATACAGTCAAGTTTTTTCCATCCTTATCTCGGGGCTCCAAGAAAATAACAGATTTCTTTTCTATTAAAGTAAAGCGTAGAATATGGTCTTTATTTTACCAAACCCCCTTATTCTGCTAAAGTAAACTCGCCCTTATATGATCTTTTAAATTTTTGTCTATATTCTTTTATATATGTCTTTTCATTAATTAAATATATTTGAAAGTTATAAACTATTACTTATGCTTAAAAATTAGAATTATTTGGGCAAATTAATATTATAAACTTTAAACATTTTGTTTTATGTAATAACAGAGTTTCAAATATTTTTATTGTTTATTTCTTTTGATATTTCTCTACTTCAAATTTCTACATGATTTGAAAGAGAGATCTCATATAAATATTTTTGTATGTATTACTTTTCAAAATTAAAATGGTTCACTTTATTTAATCAAACTAAATATTTTAAAAACGTGCAACGCACGTTCATTTCACTAGTATATATAAATAAATATATTTATATTTATTAATTAATTTAAAATAAGATATATATAAGAGTAATTAATTTTAAAAAATAAATAAAATACATTCATATCAAATTTAATATTTAAAATCATTATAAATAACATTATTACATTTGCACAAATCTTTTTTAAAAAAAAAAAATTATAATCCTCAAATTTTAGAAAAAAATATATAAAAAAATAAATTTTTTTGAGTTTCTCGTGTCCCTCCCCGTGTCTGACATTGTACCCGCCGTGTCAAAATTTTTCTTTTTCTTTTTTGACAGTTTGTTAGTATTAAACTCATATTGGTCCCATGTCCGTATTTGACACAAACATTGTATGAGATGAAAAATCGAAGCGTCTGTGCATTAAATGGTGTAAGGTCATCTTATGCGTGGTTATCAATTTCTCACGACTCCTGTTAATCAATACTTCTCGAGTACATAATTTGATGAGCCATGATAATAATTCAAATAGTACCACCATCATATGTTAGTAAGGACTAAGGATCACTGTAAAATTATCAATGACTATAATTAAAAAAAAAAGTAATGTTGAGTGTGTTGCTCCTAACTGTCGATGGTATTTGCATGTTAGTTTGATGATTGATGAATCTACTTTCCGACAAGAACTAATCATACTTTTTATTGAATATTGCATTGAAATAAATGTTGAAATGAATACCATAAATAAGAACTGGAATTAAATTTGCATCAGTCATTTTCATTTCCCAATTTTTCGTGTTATTTGAAAGCCATAGGGCAATTTTTCAACGTAAAAAATGACAATTTCAATTTTTAAAAGTTGTCTCAACAATCACTTTTTAATATTTGAAGGACATATTTATTTTAACAAAATACTACAACTTAATATATATTAAATTATTATAAGACAAATTAACTGACATTGGAAAATAAAAGTCTCGATTATTAACCAAGAATAAAGTAGGACATTTAAATATAAGATCAATAATTATTGAATAATGTGTTTGACCTTACTCACCCCCAAAAGCTAGCTGTTAAGGGGAGGGTTGCCGAGCCATTATATATTGAACTCTACATCTTTAATTATTCGATGTTGAACACTTAACATTAATAATGTCATTTACTTTTTACATATAGAAACACTAAAATGTAATATTACAAACGGTAGTGTTGGGTATTCGTAATATTTTGAGAAAATATACATTTTGAGAAAGATGAGGTTTGCTGGTAATTTCATAAACTCAAGTAGGACGTAAATGTAATTTTCCCTTTAGAAAAATGAATTTTGTAATTTTAAATCCTCCTGTTTTAGTGGCCGTAAGTTTTCTTGTGTTGGGTGTGGTGTGAATATTATCGCCCATTTATTAGTTCGTAATATGATTTTGACTTGAATTAATTTTTTGAATATTCCCTTGTTTACGTTGAACTTGAACAGTGTTGTAACTAATTTGAATTAAGTTGGTCCTCCTGTCCCTTTTCCTCAAAAAAACTCTGTTCTGGGTTGCAACTTCCACAATCACTTAGAGACCTCAGAATGTGAGTCAAAATTAGTGTGCAAAAGAAAGATGATAGAAATGAAGCAACTAGCTAGTGTACACATTCTGTCCCGATAAATCTAATATTGCAATTTTTATTTCTTATTTTTAACTCCATTAGAAAGAGTTTATAAACTCTCTCTCTAAACATATACTAAGAATCTATGTTTTGAAAACCGAACCCAACGTGAAATTGGAAAACCTTATTGATTACCGATTTTATTGATTCCATCGGTTCGATAATTGATCGAATCCATATGGCATCATAATTACGTAATAATTATATTTAATTATAGAATATTATAAATATTAATTAAAAATAATGAAATAAGTTAATAATATAGAAAAATAGATGTAATTTTAAAATATTTACAACCACTCGTTAATTTTCAAATAACTTCTCCAATTTTCAAATTATACATATAAAAACAATTTAGATAAAAGATTAATTTAATAAATATCATACTTTTTGGAAAAAAAATAAAAAATATCACACATACATTTATATTTTTATGATATATATTATAACAAATAAAATAAAATATTTTCTTACAACTCGATTTTTAAATATAATCTACAGATTTAATGAGCTTATTATTTCAGAAAGTTATTAAGATTTTTATTAACAAAAACATGTTAACAAAGTTGGTAATCCAACTGTTAAGAGCATATGCGAGTGTTGTGAGTTTAAAACCTCACTGCCCTAGGGCTGTCAACGGGTCGGATTCGGACCGGATCAAGAGATTCCGGATCCGAATCCGATAAGAGTATCCGATAATCGGATCCGAATCCGAATCCTATAGGATTCGGATATATTGTTTTTGAATCCATACATGATCGGATCGGATCCGATCCGATAAAAGATCCGATCCGATTAACAATAAAATTTATTTTTTAAGATTACAAATTTGATATAAAAAATAAATATAATTACATAACATTTAATAAATAATTATTATTTAATGAATTATTTGATAATTTTATCTATATTTATTTTAAATAGGTTGATTTAAACTTATTAATAAAAGAAAATATATATTTTTAGAGAAAAAAATTTAAAATTTATTATTGTTTAAAGTGATAAATTTGTGAAAATTTTAATTTTAATCATTTTACTTAATATTATGTACTAGTAAATAATTTTTTTAATTAAATATTATATATAATATCGGATTCGGATTCTTAACGGATCGGATTTCGTAAATCCATATTCGCTCCATTTATTTCGGATATCGAATATTTATAATCGGATATGATCCATCGGATATTTTTATCGGACGAATATGCTAAAATTCGGATCGGATTCGGACCGGATTTGGATTAAAATCCGACCCATTGACAGCCCTACACTGCCCCATGATATTTGGGTCTGTAATTTTGAAAAAAATAAATTAAAATCCGGGCTAAGTGGCTCATTGAGCGATAAAGTCCAGTTTTTTTTAACAGGTTTTAAACTGGTTCTTATCAAGTCAGACTGATCCATACGAGGATAAATTTTATGGGGTCACTCAAATCGACTAGGCTACCAGCCACCAGATCGGTCCGGTTTCAAAACGTAACACAGCTAAGGTTTCATTTACTTTTGTTAGGATGTTTTTTGCATGTTAGGATAAGAGGGTATAATATTCATGTTATAATTATTATTTCAGTCGTTTACTAATCATGTTTTGTGTATATGATTTTTCATGTCTATTAATATGACCATTTACTTTTATATGGTAAATAATTGAGGTTTTGTTAAAATTACCCAAATATCCTCGCTTTTAATATGTCAATCGGAGTGTCTCTTTCCCAACTAATTTGTAATTATGTGGAATATGTGAGCAAAGTAGTCTTTTTCCATCCCATGTTAATTCATGACTTTTATCACATGCCTTATATCCTTTTTGAAATCACCCACAAGTTACAGACCGGAGCGTTTGACCAAGACCAACCCATATGAGTTGTAAACAAGAAATAAAGGGAGATTACTGTACATCTCTGTCATAATTTGCCAGAGTAAATGAAGCCTTAACAAGAAAAGTAAAGACTAAAGACCCATTATTGTATTGAATGAGTGGGTAGTTGGGTACTAGATGTCACCATCACTATAAGTCTATAAATCACCTTTAAAGTTTGTTCACCCAATAATAATTCTGACAAAATAGGTAGTAATTTTGCAAAGTACTTGATTTAATTGAGGCGAGAAGCAAACCGCAAACATGTGAAAGTTGTACGAGGCATTGCTATCAAGTCTCAACCACCCCATTCATGTCATGGGCGCCACCGTTGAAATTATTTCTGAACTAATGCGCTGGAAATTGTAACAAAAGGGTTGAATGGGGTTGAATTCCCGAATAATTTTTCTCTCAACTGAGAGCTTCACTCCTCTCGCATGAGAGCTTTACTCATCTCTGCCAAAAAATTCATTTTCCCTTGTTTTTTATCTCTAATATTTCTACTCATCCGCCTGTATCTTCTCCCATTTCCATAGTCTGTGCTGCAACTCTTACCAATTTCCATCCTCTCCTGACTTGAGGGAAAGTACCCCTCTAATGGATAAAGCGGTGGATAGACTTAAATCTTCACTTTCACTAACGGAGGAAGAGGATGAAGGTGTGGTTATTCCAGCAAGTGTTTGGCAAGGAGATGGTCAAGAGCGTAAATACTTGCTCGTGGGAAGAATCCTCTCCCATAAATCTTTTCATTTTGATTCCCTTAAAAGTACTCTTTTGACATCTTTCCATACAGTTAAAGGCTTGGATATAACAAACTTGAGTGGAGGAAGACTCCTATTCTCCTTCAATCACCCTTTGGATCGCCAGCGGATAATGCAGGAGAGCCCCTGGGCTTTTGAGCGTAATCTCATAGTTCTGGGTGTCTTAGAAAATGCTTCAGAGGATCCCTTGCTTGTAGACTTAAACTGGTGCCCTTTTTATGTTCAGATTCATGGGCTCCCTATTGCTATGCAGAGGAAGGATATTGCTGAGCACATTGGCAATCGATTGGGACAATTTCTTGAGGTGGATTTCGAGCAAAGGAAAAATCGATGGAATTATGACCTTCGTATAAGAGTTCGGCTAAACATTAACTCTCCTCTGAAAAGGGCATTAAAGGTTAAAAATACCCTTGGAGAAGAGCTGCTGGTTACTTTTACATATGAAAGGTTGCCAAATTTTTGTTACCTATGCGGCAAACTCGGCCATATTTCAAAGTACTGTGAAATCCGATACGAAGAAGGATTCGTGGATCCAGGTGATCACACACCATTTGGTCCATGGTTGCGAGCAAATTCAGGGAGCAATCAAGGGGGTCGGTTCTATGCAAATCATGCTCAGAGTTCCTCTTTTCCGGCGACTCCATCTTTCACGTCCCCAAAAGCTTCCTTCACATCGGTAATCGTGCCACATCATAGCGGAGCAGAAGCTTGCAGAAAATTCAATATGACGGCTAATTCCTTGGGATTAGGCACCCAAATTGCTCAAATCTCGAAGTTGCCTGGGGAAACGAAAGAAATGACTGAAGGAAGATATCAGGACCATGGAAAATCTCATATTCCAGCAGTTTCTACAGAACAACCCGCTGAGCATATTGCCATTCCAAATAATCCTCCCATTGGTCTAGGCCCAAGCGTTCACCAAGTCACCCATTCAAAGTTTGAAGCCCACCAAGCATTTTATGAAAATAAAACCATGTCCATATCTTCTTCTCAATCCCTACAAAATTTGGGCTTGCCCATAAACATCCACCAAATGCAGCCCAAATCATATAATCATCTTTTTGCCCAACAACATAATATCCCCAACAGCCTTGGCACCGAACAAGATTCACCAATTATAGCCCAAAATGATATTCCATGTATCCCCATTCACCCTACAATCCAAAATGACGATACTATTTCCCCAACACCCAAACCCACCTCAATTTTCAGCCCTTCTCTTACGTAGTCGGCCCCTGTACATCAGTTAGAAAGCATTCCACTTCAGCTGGACATCTCTTCACCTCATGCTTCTTCGAATAGCTTATACCGACAAACAAAGAGTAAAGATTTGAAGGTTGGTGGTAAGGTGGGTCAGAGGAAGCGTATCAACGTGGTGTCGAATAAGAGAAAGTCTTGCAATTCCATTGATTCACTTGCAGATATTGCTCAATTGGAACGGAAAAAACCAAATTCTGTCCAAATTGCCAATGACCAGGTATCTTCTTCATCGGCAGGCTCTGCTTCGCAGGCCTGCCGGGAGCCATGATTATCTTATCATGGAACTGCCAAGGGTTGGGGGGCCCTTGGACAGTTCGCCGTCTCGGGCAGCTAATCCGAGATCATAAACCCTCCTTGGTTTTTCTAATTGAGACCAAATGTAGGAAGTGCCGCATTGATCGATTGAAGTATGCCTTTAATATGAATGGGATTAGTGTTGATTCAATGGGTGGAAAAGGGGGACTTGCTTTACTTTGGGACAGGAACATTCAGGTGGTGCTGCAAAATTACTCTTCTCATCACATCGATGTCACAGTAATAGGGAGAGACAACTTCGACTCCTGGCGGTTAACAGGCTTTTATGGAGATCCAAGAGTTTCGCACCGAAAAGAATCTTGGAAGTTGCTGGAGCACTTAAGCAAACTTTCCAATAGGCCTTGGGTTTGTATTGGGGATTTTAATGAAATTCTTTTTGATGAAGAGAAGCTTGGCGGTCCGGGAAGACCAAATTGGCAAATGTCAGATTTTCGTAGAGCATTAAGCTACAGCGGTTTGTATGATCTGGGATACATAGGCCCACCATTTACTTGGAGCAACAATAGAGTATATCCGGATACAGTTAGTGCAAGACTGGATAGAGCCTGTGCAAATATTGATTGGATTTCCACTTTCCCGAACGCAACTATTAGGCACCTAAGCTCAGTCTGTTCAGATCATCGCCCACTTTACCTAAAACTGGATGAAAATTTTGATTTTCAACAGAAAGGGGGAAGATTGAGTCGTTTTGAAGCAAGTTGGCTTTGCTGTGATCAACGGGATCAAATTTTAACAAAATGTTGGACTCGTGAGGAAGCAGAATCTTTTGAAACTCGAATCCGGAGAAATATTAGTAATTGTTTGGATGGATTTTCAACGTGGAACAGAGGTCGTTTCGGCAACCTTAACAAACGCATGGAAAATATTGAAACTGAAATTGAGAATATCAGAAAGGTTGAGATTACCCCAGCTTCAAAAAAACGAGAACTTGAATTGAGAAAAGAGCTTGAAGAGCTGTCAATGCAAAAAGAGATTTATTGGAAACAAAGAAGTAAGATTCAATGGTTGAAGGAGGGCGATAAGAACACAGCTTATTTTCATGCTAAGGCATCCAAGAGGTTTAAGCAGAATAGGATTCATCGAATACGAGATGACAATGGTAGATGGATATCAAAAGAGGTGGAAATCCAAAGCACTATCAGTGATTATTTCTCCAAGATCTTTACATCTGATCAAGCATCAATGGAGGATATGGAGAGTGCCTTCAAATCAGTCAGGCCTAGAGTCGACAATGAGATGAATGAAGCCCTTCTCAAACCTTACACAACAGAAGAAGTATCTCGAGTCATTTCCCAAATGTCCCCGCTCAAAGCCCCAGGACCTGATGGTATGCCGCCTATTTTTTATCAAACTTTCTGGAATAAAATTGGTCCTGATGTTATTGAATATGTGCTTAGTTGTCTGAATAATCATGATATTAGTTCCAATCTAAACAAAACACATATTGTGCTTATTTCAAAATGTTTGAGCCCTGAATACATCACCCAATTCCGCCCCATCAGTCTCTGTAATGTTCTTTATAGGATTGTGGCCAAAACCATAGCAAACAGGCTAAAACACATTTTAGATAAAATCATTTTCCCCTCTCAATCAGCTTTTGTTCCGGGGAGACTAATTACTGACAATATCTTGATTGCTTTTGAAATAAACCACTTCTTAAAGCATAAAACGTGGGGAAAAGAAGGGCACATGGCTTTAAAACTTGATATGTGTAAAGCCTATGATAGAGTTGAATGGAGCTTTCTAAAAAGTGTGATGATTCGACTGGGTTTTGATGATGCTTTTGTCAATTTGATCATGCGGTGTGTTTCTACTGTCTCTTACTCTTTTATATTGTCTGGTAAACAATTTGGGTCTTTGGTTCCAGAACGAGGTCTCAGACAGGGAGACCCTTTATCCCCATATTTATTCTTGTTGTGTGCAGAAGTCCTTAGTTGCTTAATTCAAGTGGAAGAGGCTAAGTCCAAACTGAAAGGTATTGCCGTTTGCAAGCAAGCCCCATCTGTAAGTCACCTATTTTTTGCTGATGATACGATAATCTTTTGCCAAGCTACAATGGAGGCGGCTGACTGTATTAAGAATGTTCTTCGGGTGTATGGGCAAGCATTAGGCCAAGAAGTGAATCTTTGTAAATCTGCAGTGGTTTTTAGCAAGCGGGTTGAGACCGCAAAAAGAAATGAAATTGCTTATTTCTTAAACGTTCACATCCAAGAACGTCATGCGAAATATCTTGGCCTACCTTCAGTTACGGGAACTAAAAAGAGGGATGTTTTCGCTTCCATTCGGGATCGTATTTGCCAACGGATTGAGGGATGGAATGAGAAATTGATATCTCAAGCGGGGAAAGAGATTCTAATTAAATCAGTCGTCCAATCTATCCCCACTTATGCAATGAGCTGCTTCAAGCTCCCAGATTCTCTTATTCAAGAAATTGAAGCAAAGGCAGCAACATACTGGTGGCAAAGCAATGAAAAGAATCGGATTCATTGGGTCTCATGGCATCAATTATGTAAAAGGAAAAGTATAGGTGGTTTAGGCTTTCGAGATTTGAGGAGTTTCAATCTAGCACTCTTAGCAAAACAGGCATGGCGGATCATTAAAACTCCTAATTCATTGTTGGGGCAAATATTGAAGGCTAAGTACTTCCACAATTCAGATTTTCTTCAGGCGAAACTAGGATCTAATCCATCCTATACTTGGCGGAGCATCTATAGTGCAAAACCAATTATTCTTGCAGGATCTCGTTGGAGGATTGGCTCAGGACAAAATGTTAAAATTTGGGGTTCTCGATGGCTTCCACGACCTCATTCTTTCATGGTGCAGACCCCACCAAACCCGGAGCTCCAAGGACTTTCTGTTGATTCTTTGATACACCCGTCATCTGGAGATTGGAATGTGGAGCTTCTAAATTCTATTTTCTGGCCTTCTGATGTGTCGAGTATTCTTTCGATACCCCTCAGCCGTGCCCCATGCGATGATGTTCTTATTTGGCATTTTACTAAGAATGGATGTTTTACTATAAAGAGTGCTTATCATGTGGCCTTGGACTTGAAGCATCGGAACAAACCTGAGACTCATACTGCCGACTCCCTTACACTTCAGGATAATTGGAATTTTATCTGGTCTACTCAGGTCCCCAACAAGGTTCGGACTTTTATGTGGAAATTGGCAAAGGAGGCTATCCCTACATCTGTTAATTTAAGGAGACGACACTGTTATATCTCAGATGGATGCCCATGGTGTCACGAAGAACATGAAGATGCATACCATGCTTTCTTGACTTGCTCCTTCTCAAGACAAGTTTGGGCATTATCTGATATCCCATGGAAGGTGGTGTCAAATTGGGAGAGTAATGTTGAACTTTGGTTAAGAGAAATTCATAAACAACTCTCGTGTATCGACTATGCTCGGTTCTCTATGATTTGTTGGGCTCTCTGGATAAGTAGAAATAAAAAGGCTATGAAAAACATCTCTACACCACCTCATGGAGTCATTCAAATGGCAGATTGTTATCTTGATGCCTTCAGATTAGCTTCGTTTCACGCGACCCCTGCTCATTCATCACATACCCAAGCATCCGGATCCTTATGGTCTCCTCCCCACGAAGGCGCCATTAAAATCAATTTTGATGGAGCAGTGTCTAGCTCGGAGTGTACCATGGGAGTTGGGGTTATTGCAAGAGACTTTACAGGTCACTGCATTGCGTGGAGGTCCGTTAAGATACAGCGTGGCGGGGATGCTCTTCAGGCGGAAGCATTGGCAGCAAGATGTGCAGTTGAACTTGCAGTCCGACTGGGTTTTGATTCAACTATATTAGAGGGTGACTCTTTGATTATTGGTCAGGCACTCAAGAATTCTACACCAGATTACTCTCCAGTTGGAAACCTTATTCAAGAAATTAGAGATATTTCAAAACAGTTGCCTTTCACTTCTTTCTCTTTTGTTCGTAGAGATGGGAATAGAACTGCTCATGCCCTTGCAAAATTAGCTGTTAGTGATTGTTCCTTCTCATCTGATGTACTCCCCGCTTCTGTTATGCACCTTGTAATGATGGACACCTCTCTATAATGCACAGTGCCTTTTTTCTTTCAAAAAAAAGGGTTGAATGGGGTTGTACTTTTCTTCTCCAAGTTAATATAACACCTTTGGGGTGTCTTTACTTCAGCCGGAAAGGGTGGTTTGGTTATGCTTCGGGCCCTTTCCAGCTTTTTACTTCACAATTTAGCTATTAGGTGCTAAACCCGGAGCCCCGGGACAAAGCAAGGAAAGGCTGGTTTATATAGCCATTGAAAAATTTGTGGGTAAATAACCCATTTGCAATGGGCAGGTAGAATTGACCTTATTGTCCCTAATTTTCAAGACAAAATTATATACTTGCCCATCAAATTTTATTTTTTTGGAGGCTGACATTTTGGTGCCCCACCGACGTTGCCGCCCCCACTCTCCAACTGAAATTAAACCAGATCTTCCCACCACCATGGGTGCCGCTTTCGTCGGCCTGAAATCAAGCCAAATCCGCCCCACCGCCATGGGTGCCGTACACCACAAATCGAACCAAATCTGGGGCTTTGACAAGCTCGTCTAGAAAGATATGAAGTCCGTCGCCCCCCCTGTTCACTGCAAGTTCGAATTTTTGCGTGCAACTGTGCGAGTATCTGAGCCATTTTTCCTTTCTTTTCTTGTTTTCCTCTGTTATTTGGTACTCAGGTCGGTTTATTGCATAGAAGAAGGTTGAGTTTGGATGGGCATGGTGCAGTTGTGTGTGTCTGGGGAAGGTGGCGTTTTGGCGGAGAAGAAGGTAGGGGTTGAAGTGGCCGGCGGTGGAAGAAGAATGTGATTTGAGAAAGAAAGGGGGAAAAATTATAAACTGAAAATAACAATGAGATTAAAAATAGAGTTTAATATATGAGTAAGATAGAAAAATTATGTTTTATTATGATAAAATTATTTGTGATAGGTCTCAAAACTGAGAAATTAAAGGGAAGAAAGAGTGGAAGATTTTTTCAATTCTCAATTTTTTTTTCCTTTTCTTGATTAATGATTAATTGGTGATAATTGAAATTTTGATTAACCATGAGTATTGAATTGGGGTTCATTTATTTTAGGTGCGAAAGAATTGAGTAAAATTAAAAAGCATTTTATTACATAATTTATGTGGAATCAATGAATCATTTATTAAAAATATAATTCAATGGATTTAATTTCCAACACAAAACTTCAGCATATGCACTCATTTTGAGGCTAGGGGCAACACTGCAAAAATACATCAAACTCATGGGTTGCAACATGTCAAGTAAAAAGGACACGTTTTTTAGCAATATAACCAAAATGGTTAACAAGTGAAGTAAAAAGAGTAATAGGTAATATAAACCGAAAATTTACTGTTCATAATCTGGATTTCAATGGATTTCCAACCAATGAAGTAAAGGCACCCTTGGGCTTTTTTCAAAAATAGTATTTAAATTTTATTTCTTTTATAAAATAATACCAAATAGGAATAGGTTTTATTTTTTATTATAGGTCGCCAATTGATTTGGCGTTTTCAAAGGAATATTTTGTTTTGTTATCCTAAACTTTGTATTATTTATAAATTTATCCCCAAATCTTTTAAAATATTTAAAAAAGGTATATGAAGACTTTATTAGGCTGATAAAATTATATATATTTTCCTAATTCTATTTTCGTACCATCTTATCATTTCATTATTTTCTTCTAATATTCATTTATCCATTATATTATAACGAGGTATATTTTTCATTGACCATATAATTTCTTTATTTTGCCTTTTAATATAATTAATACCATCTTCTAAACGTAGTAAAGTATTTTTAGAATTAATTATATCTTTCATAAATATTGTTGTTTTTCTTTTAAGCCTTTTAATATATATTCATGCATATTTTTCTAAAATTGGTCATCTATATTATTTAATTTTTCTTTATTATATTTTATTGTCTTTCCTGCCTTTATTCTTTGTTGTCTATTCATTTATTTTTCATATAAATCCATTTTTAGCCGTTTATTTCTCTTTGATGTATTTTTTCTACTAACCTTTTGTTTATTGTTTTAATTTGTTTATATTCTTCTTTTGCACATTTTGATAATCTATTATTTTTTCAAGCATCCTGAAAATTTTCATCATAAAATTAAAATTTTTAAATCTTGTTGTAAAAGATCTTAATTTTAATCCTAACCATTTTATATCTGCTTTTATTTTTCTGGAAATCATTTTTTATGAATCTGATGATCCTTCTTGTTCATAAACTTGTTCTATAGCAATTATAACTTTATTTATAAAATTCAATTTTTTATTTGTTTTTCTGCATTCTTCATCACAATCTATTTCTTTTGATTTATGTTCATCAGCATGTTCATTTACTAATCTTCTCATTCTATCATTTAGGAATTTCTTTACAAAATACCTAAAATGTCTATTAGATGTATCTTCATCAAAATATTTACTAAATATGCATGCTTGAAGTAGTTCCCTACTATAATCATCATTATCATCCATGGTTTTATATAGGTTTTATGAGTATGCACCAAGAATTATATTTAAAATAACCAATTTTAATAGCAAAATTCATTAATTATTGATTTTAACAAGAGTACTCTAAAATCCATTCTAAAATCATATAACACAAAATATTTTGAGTAAAGTTTATTACCTTTCTTTATCTCCTTCGTTTTCAACAAAGATCTATCGGATTCTTCTAAGACTCGTCTCTTCTTCCTCAATCAGCTCAACATTCCTAAAGTCCTGACAGCCTCCTGCCTATATGGACATCTCCGGAAAACAAGCTTCGATCTCCAACGGAAAAATCACTACGGCTTATAGAATGATAATCTATTTTTGAAGGATAAGGGAGTAAAGAAATTTAATAAGCTCAAAACTAAACAAGACTTGTGATTTATGAAAGAAAGGATTTTATTTCCCCTTTTTGGGTTTATTTTTCCATACTCAGTACAAAAGAAACACTCATATTACAACTCTTTCAGACACTCTTTCTAACTCTTGACTATTATTTTTCGATGATCTTCTCTATTACAAGCAAAGTCTATTAATAGAGCGGAGAAACCGCGTGAAAAGATAAGATTCCTATCCCTCGAAAAAACTTGACTTGTATTTGTAGCCACTTGATCTATCTTTTTCTTCAACGGCTGAGATCTTGCCGACAGTTTTATAGTGGTTGCAGACGTCATTGCTTTCGTCTCTCTATTGTACCTTTCTTTATACGGTCACATCCTGATGTCTGTATGGCACCCAATTAATTTGCACGCCTCTTGTCTTGTAGTAGGGGAGCAAATAATTCTGTGGGTAGTAAGGACATGGTAATATTCCTCTAGTAATTTAGATCTTGGATCGTTGGATGAGCCTTTAGTAGCTAGTAACCAGTTACCAGCTGAAAAAATGGTTTGGAAACCTTTATTAAGAAGATTTTCAGAAATACTTTGTAGCGCCTTTATTCCTAAAGCTCTTCTTGTAACAACCCATTCCGGGGAGTATATTCCAGCCTTGAAGCTTTTCCTTCCAACTTCTAAGCTAACATTGTTGTATAAAGGGTTTATTGAGACAATATGGAGTGCCTCATGCCAAATATTTTTCTCTAATTCTGGAGATATGGTATAGAATTTTAAGACGCACTGTCTTCCTCTAGCAAATTGGGAAACTTTAGACTTGAATGTATCATCAAATCTACTTATTTCCTTTAGTTCCTTGCTAAGGTATATCATATCAAGAAAACCATAATCAATAAGGTCTAGAACTTTTTCGGGATCAGCTCCAGAAATAGCAGTAAATCTTGGATATATTGTATTTCCATTTAAGTAAAAGATTTCTTCACAATCTGGATAGTTATATGCCAAATCAAATATTTCTTTGTATTTTTTATCATAAAAGTGTCGGGGTACATATTCTCCCTTTATTTGCACAGTTTTGAAAGAACCAGTTTTTTGAAGAGGTTCAAATTTTATTGTTCTTATTGAGGATGTCTTTTTTACTTCCTCGACTTTTGTCTCTTTATTCTTATTTTCATATGTAATCTTTATTGTAGGCATTTTTGGCTTTTTACTGCCTGAACTCTCGGCCTTTTCTTTATTTTTCTCTAAATTTTCAATTCTATTATATAAATTTTCCATTCTTCCGACATTTTCTATGACAAGGTCGGATAGAACCTTGAGACTTTCTTTTATGAAGTCTTCTAAGATTTGTATGGCTTCATCTATATCAAGAGAAATTACTCTCAATGTACCCATCAATTGATTTGCTATTGTCTTTACCATCTACCGTTTGAGATGGACTAGGTATATGTATACGCATATACTCGCCTTAAAGTAATTTTGGGAAATTACCACCCATCAAATGATTTGATAATGTCTTTACCATCTACCGTTTGAGATGGACTAGGTATATGTATACGCATATACTCGCCTTTAGTCAAGACCAAATTCAATATTTCGAGAAAGGAAATCAGCTAAGAAATTATCCATTCCTCTAATATATTTAATTTTAAAATTATAATGTGACAAGAAAACTTGCCAACGATGAAGTCTCCTATATTGAGGTTTATTTGGAAGTTTATTTTGAATTAAACTATGAATTTGAGTATTATCTGTATGGACTTCAAAAGGTTTTTGTAGTAGGAAAAGAGAAAACTTTTCAATTCCTCTTATTATACCAAGTAGTTCTTTTTCATGCGTTGTATAGTTTACTTCTGCTTGATTGAACGTTCCACTGGTATATCTACAAATTTCATTTAGATCTGTTTTTAATATTGCAGACCAATATAGGTTAGAACCATCAGTCTGAACAATAAGATTGTCTTTATCTTCTAGCAGTCTTAATTCCGGTAATGTTTTACATTCCTCTTTAAGACTAACTACTATATTTGTATGTCTAGAACTCCATCCTTTCGTATTATTTTTTCTAAGCAATTTTTGTATTTCATGCTTTTTCTTTGCTAATTTTGGAATAAATCCTTCAGCATAGTTTAAGCATCCTAAAAATCTTTCTATTTGATTTCTATTATCAAGCTTATCTGGAAATTCTAGAATTTTTCAAGAAATATGAGGTTGCAATTTTATTCCTGCAGCACTCAATTTTAACCCTAAGAATTCTATTTCTTTCTCCTCTATTATGGCTTTTCTCTCAGAAAGAGCTATTCCATTTTCTTTACAAATTCGCACAAATAATAAAAAATATTTTCTATAATCTTCTTCTGTATCTGAAGAGATTAAGATATCATCTATATATACTATCATAAATTTATGGTATTTTGAAAAGATATTATCCATTTTTCTTTGGTATATTGATGGTGCATTTTTTAGCCCAAAAGGCATTACCAGCCATTCATAATGTCGTTGAGGAGCACTGAATGCAGTGTATTGAATACTATCTTCTTCCATTTTTATTTGCCAAAAACCTGATGTGCAATCAAATTTAGAATAGAAAGACTTATTTTTGACTAGGTTTATAATAACTTCTTTATTTGGTAAATGATAACTATCGGTTTTAGTAAAATAGTTTAACCTTTTATAATTTATCACCATTCTAGCTTTATTCCTCTTCTTTTCTGCTTCATGCATAACCATAAAAGCAGGACTAGAGAAAGGACTGAAGCTTTTCTGAATGAGTTTTTTTATCCAGTAATTCTTTTATTTGTTTTTTAAATTCTTGTCTTTCTTCAATAGTGTATAACATAGGTTTCTCTTTTATTATTACATTTTCAGTTAATTCTATTTTAGCCTTAGGATGACTTTCTTTCCAAAAAGCTAATAGGTTATTATTATAGTTTTCTTCTATTTTCTTTTTAATAGAATCTAAGTTTATTCTTTTTATAGAAATGGTATTTATTTGTATTGGAATTTTCTCAAACACCTGTCGTCCACCACGCTCAGTTGGCTGAACTCTGAATGGTTTATTGACTCTTGGTATTTTAAGAAGATGTTCACATAATGTTTTTAATGTTACCATATATACATTTTGTGTGTAAAATTGAAATTGCTCAAGGAAATCATTTCCTAATAATACATATGCTTTTAAAGAATTATATTCATATACTTGTTTAATAAGAATTATCTTACTCCCAAGTATAATTTCTACTTCTTTAGCAACTTTATTGATAGCTTGAGATTGTCCAGTTATTCCTTTAATTCTTATATTGCTATCTATTTTCCATTCTTTAATTAAGAATGTTTTAAATATTGTTATTTCTAATCCAGTATCTATCAGGGCACAAGTTGTTATATTTCCTTTTAAAAGTGCTAGTTGTATAAACACACTTAAAGGAAAATTAATCCCTTTCATATTTAGGACAAAATATTTCTTTGTCTTGAATTTGGAGTGTAACTCCATTCCTCTCTATTTTGTAATAATCACAATTGTTGAGGAATTCATTTCCTAGAATTATATCAAAGAATTCTCCATTCATATATGAGTCTAAACAACATTTAACTTTCAATTTTATTTCTTGTATAGTAATTGTGACGTATAACTCTTGATTACACGTTGCCTTAAATCCATCGAAGGTTGTATATTGGATCGGCAGACTAGTAATCATTCCTATTAGTCCTTTATTTTTTACTTGAGCAAAGTGATTAACACTAGCTCCCGTGTCTATTAATATTTTAGGACCAAATACTTTATTAGTTCCATTAAAATATTCTCCTTCAATTACCATTGTATTAGGGGAGGGGATGCTCCGGCGGGCGGGCGGCGGGTTTTCCGGCCAATTTTCAGGCGAGGCGCTGCGAGCGTGCGAGGGGCTATTTTTCGAGCTCTATTTAATCGTCGGGTCGGGGGAGAAAGCTTCCAATGAACGAAAAGTGAGGAAGCGCGGTTGCGTTGATAATGTTTTGACGATCGTTCCACGATTTTTCGGTGATCTCTCTTTTTGTTGAGCCCATGCGAGTGGCGGACAACGTCCTCCGATTGTTGGGTGACGATGCAATGGGGGGCTATCCGAGTTTGGATCGGAGAAGCATTATAAACGCTCTTCTCTTAACCCTTTACTTACATGATCTATCTTGGTCTCAAAATCTGGGTTGTTACATTTTTTTCGGGGATCTCATTCAAGAATATTATTAATAATGATGTAAAACTTAAAAATACTAGTATACTTTACATATTTTTCATTTCTGGTTTATTATTAATTTCTATTTGATATGGTTCTATTTCTTGTATTTCTTCTAATAGAGGCAATTTTGCTGTGGCTATATCTTTATATTCTTCATCTATTTTTAAGTATGGTTCATCTTGATAAGTTTTATCATAATTGCTATTACTTAACACATAAAGTGCTCTATAGTAAATAGTGAAAGCTTTACTGCGATCTTTTAAACCTATATCTTTTAGAAATTTATAGTGTAAGTTTAAAACTTCATCAATATTTTCATCTTGTAAATTGATACTGTATTTTGGAAAAACATCAAAAGGAAATTGTTTATAAAACAAGTTTCCTTCTATTGTTCCCAAATGACTAGTTTTAGCATCTCTAAATCTTTGATCATGTAAAGATAGAACTAATGGACTATCGATACATTCTCTAAATAGAGATTTAACTAGAAATTGTACTCTTCCCAAATATATATATTGTATCTTTGGTTTAAGAGATTTTTTCACTTTATTTATAGCATTATTAGCTATTCCTCTGGTTATAAGACTTATCTTGACATTTCCTGAGGTATTTTCTATACTTATAGCTTTTTCTACCTCATGATAGTCATAAATATTTATCTTATTTCTTTTTACTAAATTTGCTAATCCAGTGAATATATTATTTGTTGGATTTGCTGCATTTAGCCTTAAGTTTTTTATTTTATCAAGGCTTTCTTGACTGAATGTTATTCGTTTAGCATATCCTGCTGTACTCTCTTCTTCTATTATTTCTTCTTCATTATAATTTTGTAATTCAGAATCCATTTAATCAGATTCGGATGCAGAATTTTCCGAAGAACTTTCTACACTTATTTCTACATATATTTCATTTCCTATGTAATTTTCTATATCTAAAACTTCTTCAAGTTCGTCTATAATTTCTATAAATTCAGCTTCTATTGTTCTTACCATTTTAGGTTTTGGGCATTCGGGTGATTTATGACCTTCCTCGCCACAATTCCAGCATCTACATTTTGTAGGTTTTTTATTAATTTTTTCTTTTCTCTTGAAAAATCTTCTCTTTGGTTTTATATTTTTTCTATCAAACTTATTATATTTTTTGTATTTGTTCCTCTTAAACTTCCTCTTTCTATAAGGTTTATTTCTATTTTTCTCTTCACGACCCCATTGGGTAGGTAATTCTAATTTTGAACAATAAAGCCCAAAATTTTTTCTAGATTTCTTGTATAATTGTTGCTCATAACAAAGTCTTTTTAATTCATCTATTAAAACTCTTATTCTTCCTCCTAAATTGTTAGTTGTATTTTCTTTTTGTTTTTCCCAAACTTTATTTAGGTGTGTATTCCAAGGATTTGGAAGTTTTGAATAGAACATTTTAAGATATATATCTCGTGACTCTCCACTCCAATATTGTTTATAATAATAATCACAAAATTCTTCTATATAATTTCGAAGAAATTTCATAGAGCATATCGAAAGATTTATAAGATCATTTTTAGCTTCTTCTTTAGTTCTTTTATACTCATTTTCAATATCGTTTATCCAATTTTCTCCTAAGAATTCATCAGCAATATAATATGTCATTCCTTCTACTCCAGTTCTAATATCTTTATCAAAACCGGTTTCCATGGTAGTTCTCATTATTCCTTGTACATCAGTAGAAATTCCTTTCCACCAACTTTGTACAATTCCATCAAATATAGATATTATATAATCAGTTCTTCTAGATGTTGTAGCATATATTTCATCTTGATTCAAAAAGTAGGCAATCATATCATTTTGCCATTTGATAAAGCTTTTCTTTTATCTATTTTATTATTCAGGTTTAATTTACTACCATTTACATTTATAGGTTCAGAATATTCATTATTAAGATGATATTTAACATTATAACTTTTAGTTCTTTTATCTTGATGTTTATTTTTCTTTGTATTAAAATAAATTGGATAACTTTTTGGTTCATTAGATCCCATAGATTCATCTGGATCTTCTATTGTTGATCCATCTGTTCTTTTGGTTCCAGAAGGACCAGGGTTATTCATTCTTACTTCATATTCTACTATATCTTCCAAATTTATTTTTTCAAAACCTTCAATTAAATCATTTATTTCATTCATGTTTGTATTTTATTTTGATTTTGATTTTCTTCTTGTTTATTTTCATTTTCTATATTAGTTCCTTTAGCCTTAAGCCTTTCAAGAGCTCCATTAGAACTCTCTTCTTGTTCTTTGAGCATTTTTGGAACTATTGTATTTAGCATGTAATCATCAAAAGAACCCTTTTCATATGGTTTAGTTTTTTCTAAATTTATTACTTTAAAGGGAGTTTTTATTTATTTTTCTATATCTTTTAATTTTTTAGCCTTAAATCTTTTTTCTTTTTCTTTAATGGCTATCTCAAGCTGCTTCATATTAATTCTATTTAATTGAACTTCATTCTTTAATTCTCTTATAGAATCTTGAAGATTTAACATTTCTTCCTTGATTCTATTAATCGATTCTATTATAGATTGAAGGTTTATGTCTATCATTTCCATCTTTTTCCAGCATTTATTCTGTTTAATAAAGCCTTATTCTTTTCCTTTTTTAGTAAAATTTTTAGCTTCTTTATATCATTTTTATTTTTATTACAGAAATCTTTATCCACTTAAGTTTTTATTTCATCTCTTAGCTTTTCTATTTTAGTTTCCAATTCTAGTATTTTATTTATATTGTTAATCCAATCTTTCCAATATCGATTCATATAGAAAGGAGGTTTGAGTAATAATTTCTTTTTATTCTAAACTTCCTTATCTTCTTTTTATAATAATTGGAAGGATTTAATTTATTCATTTTTAGAAAATAGCATATCTTCATAAAAATTATAAATTAGCTAACTTTTGTTTATTTAAAATTCTCATGGTGAAGGATATTGCCAATCTGTATCATCATAGGATATATCGGTATCATAACCATTAATATCTAGATAATTCATTTCTTCTTCTAGATCATTTAATCTTTTATCTTCATCTAGAATTTGAAACCATATAATAATTTCTATTTCAAATAATTTATACTTAGTGTTTATAATTATTTTTATTAAAGTTTTATATTTTTTATCCCAAAAGACATCGTCTTCTATGCTCTGATACCATCTAAAGAGGGGGTGTATTGATGTTTTGTCCATTACAATTTAGTATTAAGATAAAAGTTTTAAAAACAAATTTAAGGGTCTATTTGATATTTTTAGAAAGTATATAGATCTTTTTATAAAAAAGTTTGTTGAGTTAGAAATTGATGGGGTCAAAATACGATCGTCCCACGCTAGGACGCGTGGCACCACCAAGATGACGACATCTGTCTCCCCAAGGTTACACCCCTCAGTGCACGAGCGTTAAGCCCAACGAGCGCAATCCTTCTGCAAGAGTTAAGCACAACGAGCGCTCTCACTCTCACGAGCGCCACCCATACTGTATGATTGGCACGCCCACATGCCAAGGGAGCCCTCTTCGAGCGTCACACTCCCTCAGAGTGGCCTCCCCTTCTGGCTCGTTACTTGAACTGGAGTCTTCATTCCCCCCAGCGGATATCTTGGCTTCCAGTACTCCAGGTTGTCACGAGCGTGCTCTTAAACCCTTGTTACCAACCACCCAAATGGTTCTCTGACACATCGTACATGCCCGCGCACCTGCCACTGTTGCCAGCACCAACTTTTGGCCGCTTTTGCAGAAGATTCCTCCTAGGTTTCTCTCTCATGGCGCCACGTGTTAGGGCAACATTCGGCCAGGACCACTTGAGGCAAATGACCAAAGGGCCCTTGACCCTCAACTATAAATAGCAAAAGTCATCTTCTACACTGGTAAGCAATCTTCATCTCTGGAACTATTACTGAACCAACGTTTCCTCCTTCATACCTTGAACTGACTTGAGCGTCGGAGAGCCAAACTGGGTATCACCCCCGGTTCCCCCAGCTTGGCCTTCTGACTTTTCTGTGTGTTTGTCCTAGCAGGTAGAACCCCCCTTTATCTTCTCCGGCGAGTCTCCGGTGGTTTTCCCCTTCAAACAAATTCTAAAGTGATCGGATTCTGAACCACCCCTTTTGGAACCCATCATTTTTGGCGCCGTCTGTGGGAAACCATCTCTTCACCTCTTCCATCTCTTCTGCTAGTTGAAAAGCAAACACCCCCGAAATCTTCACAACTATGGTTGCCACAAGGTCCAGCGCTGTGGGAGGAGGAGATAACTTTTCTCCGGACGTCAACTCCATAGTGCCCACCATCCCTGTAGGCGGAGGCCCGCCCCCTACCGTCGCTGAAGGTGGAGTGCCCCTCACTGGGGTGGCCCTGTAGGCCGAATCTTCCGTTCTCCCACCGGCCCCACCAGCACTACCAGCTTCCGGCGCTGCAGGAGGATTTTCTCACTTTGCTCTTTCACACCCTCCCCAAACTCAAGGGGTGCATGCCCTTACAAATCCAGGAGGTCAGGGATATATGATGCCGCCGGGGTACACGTTTGCTCCTGCTGTTATGATGCCGCCGGTTCAACCGTACCTCGCCGGCCAAATGCAACTCCCCGTGGTGATTCCTAGGGAGGTTGAAGGAGTAGAGTTACCACCCCTAACTACGCAGCAATTGAGGGCTTTGTATACCCAGTGTGAGGTTCAGGCGGCTCAGGGGGCGTGGGAAAAATTTCATTCTATGTACTTCCCCTCTGGGCAGGCCACTCAAATCGCAGCACCTTTGGGCGGATTGCAAGCTTTCCCTGTTAGGGAAACCCAGGCCGTCCCCAGGGTGCCACCAATACCACCAGCCAGAGAAGCGCCCCAACAGGAGGGCAATGAGCATCCCTCCAGGGGCAGGAATAAGGAGCCCACAGAACGAGTTAACGAGAATGAAGGGGACTCTCATGTCTCCAGAAGGGGCTCTCGAGCCCCCAGGCACGGGGACAGACAAGGGGACGTGAATCCTGACATCCTCGCGGCTGTGCAAGACCAGCTGCAGGGTTTAAAGGATATTGTGGGACAGCTCTCACGAGGGCGATCAACTCAGATCTCCCCTAGTCGGGATGAACGGGTTGACGCCAGAAGCGCCCGTACCAAGGACCACCCACCAAAGGTCCCCCACCGCAAGGAGCCGGAGGAAAACTTCGGCATGTATGAGTACCACCCGTTGGCGAGGGGCTCGCCCCTCGTGGAGGAAGTTTTGATGGCCCAAGCAGGCATGGCCAAAATCCCCACTTCCATCAACCGATACGACGGGACGACTGATCCAGCTGAACACTTGGATCATTTTTTGCATCTCATGCACCTCTACGAGCATTCCAACAACTATTGGGCGAAAGTCTTTGTCACTTCCTTGGTAGGAATGGCTCAAGAGTGGTACAAACGACTGCCGCCGCGCTCGATTCACTCATATGAAGAGCTGGCTCATGCTTTCCTCAACCACTTTAATTCTTTGAAAGCGCCGGTCACTGCACCTACTGCCCTTTACAACGTGGTGCAAGGCAAGAGCGAGTCTCTGCGCTCATTCTTCGCCCGCTTCAACAAGGAGATCCTGCAGGTGGAGAGGCCTTCTATGGATTTCTTGATCCCAGTGCTCTTTCAGGCTGTGGATCACAAGCAGTATGTGAGCAAGAAGTTTGCCGATGCCATTGTAGAAAGGAGGCCAGGGACCCTCATGGCCTTAAGAGAGGTAGCCGAGCCGTTCTTCGCGCTCGAAGATATGTATGGGACGAATGGTCCCCGGCACACAGTCCAGCCAGGAACGAGCGACCCCATCACGAGTGGGGACGGGAGGTGGTAGTCAAGAAGGAGCGTCCTCAAGAGCGCAAAAGGTCGCCACCACCCCCTCGTCGATTCGAGCGGGTCCCGCTCACCAGGCCGAATTCAGAAGTCTACAACCTCTCCGATAAAAAGCTCTTTAAGAGACTCATCAAGATGAGGGAAACGGACTCGCTCAGGCGCTCGAGCAAATACTGCGCATTCCACAAGCAGAGGGGGCACGACACGGATGAGTGCCGCCAGTTGGAAGCTGAGATTCAGAGGCTCGTCGCAGGGGGCCACCTGAAGGAATTTCTTCCGGGTGCTCGAGCGTTACGATGAACACTGCAACGAGCGCGCTGGAGGAAGAAGGAGGAGTCCGTCCCGATCGAAGAGCCCAAGGGGTAGGGGACCCCCTGAAAGCAGCAGCCGTCGGGGCAGTAAAGGAAAAGCCCCTGAGCAAGAAAACGAACCTTTCGCAGTCATAAATATGATTGCAGGAGGCTCATCAGGAGGGGATTCCAACGCCTCCCGGCGGAGGTATGTCCGGAGCTACAACCAACGCCCAGCAGTGACTAAACCCATCTACGCCATCCAGAGTTCAAGCGCTCAAAGGTCAAGAGAGAATGATGTAATAGGCTTCGATGATAGGGATTTAGAGCATATTGTAACACCCCATGGGGAGGGTATAACCTCCGATTGCCCCATGGTGGTTAGCGTAGATGTTCACAATCACGTTGTAAAAAGGGTGTTGGTGGATAGTGGAAGCTCTGTTAATGTTTTGCCTTATTCTACATTTTTAAAGATGAAGGCTGACCTTCCGCTCGAGCCTCTCAAAACAGCCCTCATTGGCTTTGGAGGCTCGGAAGTTGTCCCACGAGGGCAAATTCGCTTAGCTACTTCATTCGGTCGAGCCCCTCAGCGCAAGACACTCTTGGTAACATACGCGGTGGTGGAGATTGACATTCCTTATAACGTCATAATTGGGCGCCCTGCCCTTGTGGATTTCAAAGCCATCATCTCCACCTACCACCAGAAGATTAAATTCCCTACCTCCGAGGGCGTGGGAGAAGTACTGTGCAATGTGCGAGAGGCTTGGGAATGTTACATGCTGTCCCTAAGAAAGCCTAAAGCGGAGAAAACCTTCCAAATTGGTTCCACCAAGAAATCAGTGGATTTCCCCAATCTATCTGAGGACAGCCCAGCACGGAAAAGGGCGAAATTGAACAAGAAGAAGAACAAAAAGAAGAAGGGAGACAACGTGGAGAATCCCCTCGAAAGTGCACCACCAGGGACCGTTGGTGGATCGTCCTCAGAAGGAGACGAGCCAGGAGAGGGTGAGCCAGCACCCGGTGACCGTTTGACGGGAAAGAAGAGGGCGCTCGAACTTCCTCGCCCTGAGATAAGGATCGAACCCTCGGAGAAGTTCCTGACCATTGAGTTGGAACCCGAAAACAAGGATAAGACTACTCAGATAGGATCTAACCTCTCGGGGCCCTCTCAGATTATGATGATTGACTTCCTCAGGGAGAACAGTGATGTATTTGCGTGGAAAGCCTCCGTCCTCACAGGGATTGACCCAAGCATCATTGTCCATAGGCTTAATGTGGATCCCTCTTTCAAACCCATCAAGCAGAAAAAGCGGGATGTACATGGCTTTCGAAAGAAAGTCATTGAAGAAGAAGTTAATAAACTCCTGGAGGCTCAATATATAGAGCCCATCTTGTACCCGGAATGGTTGTGTAATGTCGTCTTGGTGCCCAAGAGCCCGAATAAATGGCGCATGTGCAACGATTTCACTGATCTCAACAAGGCCTGCCCTAAAGATCCTTACCCGCTGCCCCGGATTGACCAATTGGTGGATTCGACCGCTGGCTGCGAGCTCATGAGCATGATGGACGCTTTCCAGGGATACTATCAGATCTTTTTGGCCCCAGAAGACCGCCCCAAAACCTCGTTTGTTGTCCATCTGGGGGTATATTGCTTCTTAGTCATGCCTTTCGAACTCAAGAACGCCGGAGCTACGTATCAACGGCTCGTCAACAAGATGTTTGAAAAAGAAATTGGAAGGTCCATGGAGGTTTACGTGGATGATATGATTGTCAAAAGCGAGCGCCAGGACTCCCACTTGGAAGATCTCAAGCGCACTTTTTCAATCCTGCGTCAGTATGGGATGAAGTTGAACCCTTCGAAGTGCACCTTTGGAGTGCAAGGGGGAAAGTTCTTAGGGTACATGGTCAGTCAGAGGGGAATTGAGGCCAATCCGGAGAAGATCAAGGCCATATTGGAAATCCCCTCCCCTCGAAATTTACGGGAAGTGAAAGTCCTAGTAGGAAAAATCATCTCGTTGAACAGGTTTATTTCGCGCTCGGCGGACAGGAACCTTCCCTTCTTCAAAATTTTGAGGAACGCACGTAACTTTGCTTGGACAGAAGAATGCGAAAGGGCGCTGCAAGATATGAAGGCTTACTTATCGAGCGCACCACTGCTGACTAAGCCCGTCGAAGGTGAGAGATTATTTATGTATCTTTCCGTTTCTTCCGAGGCCACAAGCGCGGTTCTGATCGCTGTACGGGAGAGGAAACACTTACCTGTCTATTATCTGAGCAAAACATTGCAAGGAGCCGAGAAGAAGTATTTGGAGATTGAGAAATTCGTGTTTGCTCTTATTAACGCCTCAAGAAGGCTGAGACCTTACTTTCAAGCGCACTCCATAACGGTTCTCACCGACCAACCCTTGAAGCAAGTGCTGTCTAAGCCAGACGTGTCTGGGAGATTAATCAAATGGGCCACCGAATTGAGCCAGTTTGACTTATGCTTCGAGCCCAGGACCGCGATACAGGCTCAGGTGGTAGCTGATTTGTTGGCAGAACGCTTTGGTTTAGAGCCTGCCGTTCAGGAGAGTGAGGGGTTATGGGTCCTGCACACAGATGGTTCCTCAACCTCTCAGGGGGGAGGAGTAGGAGTGGCCCTTAGAAACCCCGATGGGATTGAGCTGGACTTTGCAATCAAGCTGGATTTCCAAGTCACTAATAACGAAGCAGAATATGAAGCCCTCGTGCAAGGATTGAATATTGCTTTTCAGAATGGAGCCTCCAGAATCACCGCTTATGTGGATTCACAGTTAATTGCGAGCCAGATTGAAGGAACTTATGAGGCTCGAGAAACCACCATGGTGCAGTACCTGAGTAAAGCCAGAGAAATCATCGGGAAGTTCAAGGAATTTCATCTACTTCAAGTACCACGGGAGGAGAACGAGCGTGCGGACGCTCTGTCAAAGTTTGCGTCAGCTTTGGAAGGTACTTCTGGGCATTCCGTTACGTTCCTTAAGACTGAGGAACCTTTGATCAGGGAAAGGGTCGCCTTTGGAATAATCGCTATGATTGATCCAAACGAGCCCTGTTGGCTTGACGACATCGTCGTTTTCCTTAGGGATGGAATTCCCCCCACTGACAAGGTGGAAGCTAGGAAAGTCCGAAATAAGGCCCCTCGTTTCGCTTTGGATCACGAGGGGAGGTTATTCAAGAAATCATTCCAAGGACCCCCAATGAGATGCCTGAGGCCCTCACAGGCGAAGGAGACGCTTGAACTCATCCACAATGGAAGCTGTGGGAGTCATTCCGGAGGGCGTATCCTGGCAAAGAAGGTTATGAGAAGTGGGTTTTATTGGCCTACAGTTCTCCAAGATGCCATTGAATTTTCGAGGAAGTGCCCTAAGTGCCAATTTCATTCAAATCTCCCTCAATTGCCAGCCACACAGATGATCCCAATAGACGTCTCTTGGCCTTTTGACCAGTGGGGAATAGACATCGTGGGCCCCTTGCCCATGGCGGCGGGACAAAAGAAGTTTGTCATTTTAGCCGTCGACTACTTCACCAAGTGGGCCGAGGCCGAAGCCGTTTCAAAAATCACTTTCAGGGTTGTGAGGGACTTCATTTGGAAAAACATCATTTGCAGGTACGGCATCCCGAGGGTGCTTATCTCTGACAACGGATCCCAGTTCATAGCAGCCGACACACGAGAATGGTGTTCTGAGTTGGGGATCGAGCAGCGATTTACCTCTGTAGGACACCCTCAAGCCAATGGGCAAGCAGAAGTTACCAATAGGATCATCTTGCAACATCTGAAAACCATGCTTGAGAGCAAGAAAAGTGAATGGGCTGAAGAGCTGCAAGGAGCGCTTTGGGCTTATCGCACTACCCCACGAGCGGCCACTGGAGAAACACCTTACGCGCTCGTTTATGGATCAGAAGCGATGATACCAGCGGAGATAGTAAATGAATCCGCTCGTGTCGGCTATTTCGAGCCTCAGCTCAACGATGGCAACAGGAGCTTGGAGTTGGACTTGCTGGATGAAAGGAGAGACAAAGCCTGGGCTAAGATCCACCATTATAAAGCCTCTGTGGCCCAACAGTACAACAAGCGTGTGAGGGAAAGAACTTTCCAGTTGGGAGACTTGGTTTTGAAGAAAGTGGAAGTGTCCAGGCACGTGGGGAAATTGGACCCCAATTGGGAAGGCCCATTCAAGGTCGTACAACTCAGAGCTAACAACACTTACACCCTGGAGACACTTCAAGGTGAGCGCTTGCCTCGCCCTTGGAACGCATGTAACCTCCGGCGGTTTTATGTTTAAAAGCTCTTTGCGGAACATGATGTAACAACCCTCTTTGTTGGGTTCCTCTGTACTTCCAATTGTGAGTAAGTTCCAGTATAACTTTTTCTTAATTGTTCTAACATTATGTTTCTTTGATCGCTTGAATGGATGAGACCCACGTCCCTCGTTTTCACGAGCGTGGTTGCCAATCCCTTCCTATATGAATGCTGATATTTCGCACGGGTTACGCTGGCCAGCACTCTACTCCGCTTGGGGGGACACCCTCATAAGGATAGACTGGTTACGCTCATAACCAATTAAACGAGATGGGGAAAATCCTAGTAGGCCTTGGCCGTTTCTTACAACGCCTTACGCTCGAAAGTGGGATCCCTTGCAGACGAAACTTCACAAGTCTTGAACGAGGGCAACCTCTAAGTAAGACACTCGTAAATACTCAAAGACTTAGCATAATTTCCGAGAATAAGAAGAAGGTCCCCAAGTCTTGAACGAGGGCAGTCTCACAATAAGACCCTCACGATCGCTCAAAACTTATGACAAAAACAAAATTTATACAAGTCTTGAAAGGGGGGGCAATCTCACAATAAGACCCTCACGACCGCTCAAGACTTAGACAAATTTTCAAGACTTATAACAAAAACAAAATTTATACAAGTCTTGAAAGGGAGGGCAATCTCACAATAAGACCCTCACGACCGCTCAAGACTTAGACAAATTTTCAAGTCTTATAACAGAAGCAAAAGTTTATGCAAGTCTTGAAAGGGAGGAGGGGGCAGTCTCACAATAAGACCCTCACGATCGCTTAGGACTTAGGCAAATTTCCAAGATTTACAGGAGATTAACAGAATTTCTCAAAAGTTCTAAAGGCTTATCAGAGAAATAAAACATCCAGAGTATGCTACACACAGTCTTATTATTATGAGATTTGTCCCAGCAAGCTCTAAGTATGAGTTCTGATTCATAAATAAGCAAAAGAACAAAGTTATGAAAAATGGAATGTATATTCATTGCTAGAACATTACAAAACAAGGGCTCAAAGGCCTCTGAGCATTGCATCAAAAGAAAGGAAGAAAGCATTAAAGCAGAAAAGTACATTGAAAATTCAAGAAAAGAAGGCTTCAAGCGGCCGGAGCAATGTCTTCATCCACAATCACCAGTATGTTCTGGGCCACGGGGCCATGGATGGGGCCTTCTGGCTCTTGGGGTTGGGCAGCTGGTGGCTCGGGAGCTTGCGGATCTACGGGCTCGTTGGCATTTGGATCGAGGGCGTTGGCACCATCCACAGTTGGGACAGGGGCATCCTCTGCAATAGGCGCTTGGGGCTCATCTTCAGGGTTATCATTCTGAGCGGCCTGTGCAGCACCCCCTTCCCGATGAGCGTCCGCGTACTCAGCTTGGATAAGCTTAACCAAGAAGTCGTATTCCATCTCAGCAATGGCGTCCGCGGGGTTGTTTGGGTCTTCATCCTTCTCCTCACAGCGGTCATTGAACGTGAGCCCTGTGCCCTCTGCCCCCCTCATAGCCGGGTCAGTCAGCCCCTTGTGGATGCCCTGCTCAAGGGCCAAGTTGAAGGCATTCTGGGCCTCATCCAGGCAGTGCAACGAGGCTGCGAAATTAAAGGCCTTTGAGTGGCAGAATTTGATAAGGGTCTCCTTGTTTGCACGTTCCAGACTCTGAGGCCATTCGTTCATGGTGTCGTTGAATTTCCTCTCAGCCTCCAGAGCCCTCGTCTTCCAGCTCTCCAGCTCAGTCTCCGCCTTCTTGCGACGCTCGTCAGCCTGGGCAAATTTGCCGCTCAAGCTGCTTCCAGCGCCCTCCACCACCTGAAAATCCTTCTTCAGTTTTCCCAGCTCCGCCTCCGTTTTACTGTACAAATCCTTGAGGGATTCATACTTTGCAATTTCTGTGTCCAGCTCCGATTGAATCTGAGTCGGGTCGTTTGAGCGGGCCATCTTCTTGTACTTGGCCTTGCGCTCGGCATAAGTGGAGGCTCGCATTTGCACATTTCGGAGCCGGGGAAGAACTTGCTGCATAAGTTGGAGGAAAGGGAAGTGTTAGCCAAAAAATGCTAACTTACAGAAATTAGCAAAGAAAGCAAGGAGTGATGACTTACAGAAATTAAGGCATGAGCCGCCTCGTAGGTTACAGTCTCCACCGACTGGTTGTATAAATGACGATGGTCAGCTGTGAACTGGGCCTTGTCGTAAAGGTTCCAGCTAACCGTCGTCGCAAGCGAGCCGGGCCTCAGCAAAACTGGCCCGCCGTCGGTGGCGCCCGAGAAATTTCTGTCCCCTTGGCGGACAATATCCTACAAACGCTCCTCCTCGGAAGAAGAGGTATCTCCCTCGCCCTTGGGGCCCTCGGCCACCTGCTTGCCCTTGCCTTTTACTGCCACTGAATCGGGCATCCTCTTCCTCTTGCGGGAAGGCCTACTGGCGCTCGGTAGGGCCTCGGTTATTGATAGGGTGGTTGTTGGCCTCGTTTGTTCTACAACCCGAGGGGGTTGAACATCTCCTGCTCTCTCTGTAGTCAACCGCCCCCTGGTCTCTCTGTTGGCCAGTCTACTCTCCCCTCGGCCGCGAGGGGGTTGAACCTCTGAAATAGCGCTCGAACTGGCGCCTTGACTACCGCTACGAGCGTCTCCGCGATTGCTACGGTTGCGAGGGCGCTGTTGCTCGCTCTGTTGGTCTCGGTTCCTCCTGACATTGGCGAAGCGGGCAGCTTGTCTAATTCCTCCGGCCATCTCTAATATGGCTGCTCCTGCAAAAGTGGAAGGTACAAGGGTTACAAATCCTTAAACGATATTGTTAAGTATGCAAATTACAAGTACAAAGATGCAGTTAGTATTCCTATCTAAAGGTTAGCGCCCTAGGAATCTAACCATCTCTCTCTATATCGCGAGCCGGGGGGTTGTCAAGGAAATAGGGATCGTTAGAGAGGCCACACAGGAACATGAGCTCCTCGTCATCTATCCAATCTTTCGCTTGAATGAGGTGGCCCTCGTCCCTCAGGGCTGCTGCCAGATTCTTGGCCCAATCTTTGGGGAGTGCGGGTTGCAAGCGGCTCTTTGCAAACGAGCCCCATTGCGTGGACACCCCAAAGCCCTCTTCTGTTGGGGCCTTAACGAAGATAAATTTCTCCTTCCAATTGGGGCCATAGGTGCTCGAGGGCGAGTTGATCAGTTTCATATAGGCCTTCGCCTGGACGTAGTAAAAACCCGCCTCGGGAGATGAACGGGATGAACTAACCACTTGAAAGAGGGAATTGAAGTTCCGCACGAAGGGCTCGTAACCCATGCTCCTCATTAGAATTACGAAGCAGGTCAGGAGAGCCAGGCCGTTGGGCACGATTTGCGACGGGCAAAGGTCCAGATCATTCAGCAGGTGGGCCATCGGGATCGAAACAGGGAACCTCAAGCCTCCTGAGCTCACTGTGGCCACGTAAACCGCCATTTCGCCTGGAGGAGGATTGTTGGCACGCTCGTGTTCCTCAGGGATTCTCCACGTGTAACGCTCGTCCCAGTAGATAGGCGCCAGCATTGTTTTCACTTCTCCCAATGTAACTGTGCTGGGAGTCTCTTCAGGAGTGCGTTCGGTGGCCTGGTAGCCTGATCCCTCCCCCTCGTGGGGCCCTTTGGATTTCTTGAATTTCTTGCCCTTTCCTTTATTATGGGCTCGTTCTGAAGGCCCTGTTATGACTTCGGCTATCGGTAGCGGGGTCGCGACGGCCACCGTCACAGTATGGCGGTGGGGGTGAGTGGCACTCTGAGTTATAGGGAGAGTAACTCCTTGCCTTTCTGCCTCCATTACTAAATTCATCTCTTCAAAGAGAGGTTCCACTCCACCTGGATTCCTATCCTCCATGGCCATCACTGCCGCCCCCAACTCCTCGTCTCTGGGGGAATCAGGGGAAGAGGAACTCTCAATGGCCATTTCATGGATTTCACGGGCGAATTCCTCAACGTGTTGGTCAGCCATGGCAGAAACTGAGATTTGGGAGAGATTTAATCTGGGTTAGAGAATGGGAGTTTTCTGGAAAGAAATTAGGGTTCCCTAAAGGAGTAAAACCTAAGGGATTACAAAGTCCTAAAGTCCGAATCTAAAGTTAGCAGAGTTAGAAAATTACGCTGGAAGTTTACCTTGAAGATTTCTGAGAAAATCTAGGAGAGAGGTAGAAGATGCTATAAGAACTGGTGTGCGAGAGAATTCTTTTTGCAAAGGATGCTTGGGAGTTCAGAATGCGTAAAGAGTAGCAAGATTTCAGAATCCCATACTTATAGGGATGGGAGTTGGTACCTTTTTCGGCAAGAAGTTCAAAATGGTAATCATTTCCCGCCTAGGAAACCGCCCACTTTATGGAACCGTTACATGCTTCCCAATGCTCACATGCCCCACGCGCGCCCGCATTTAATACTCTGACGTTTCGGATACTCAAGAATAGTACAACATTTAATGCAAAAGCGTTACGAGCGATCGGTTGAAAAGACCGCATTAATGGCGCAACCAGAAGAAAAAGCGCTCAAAACGCCAAGTCCTATATGAGCGTTACGTGCTAAAGGTAGAACGTGTCAAAATTCTACAATCCTTATCACTAAGGACTACAGAATTGGGGGGCAAAAATGATGGGGTCAAAATACGATCGTCCCACGCTAGGACGCGTGGCACCACCAAGATGACGACATCTGTCTCCCCAAGGTTACACCCCTCAGTGCACGAGCGTTAAGCCCAACGAGCGCAATCCTTCTGCAAGAGTTAAGCACAACGAGCGCTCTCACTCTCACGAGCGTCGCCCATACTGTATGACTGGCACGCCCACGTGCCAAGGGAGCCCTCTTCGAGCGTCACACTCCCTCAGAGTGGCCTCCCCTTCTGGCTCGTTACTTGAACTGGAGCCTTCATTCCCCCCAGCGGATATCTTGGCTTCCAGTACTCCAGGTTGTCACGAGCGTGCTCTTAAGCCCTCGTTACCAACCACCCAAATGGCTCTCTGACACATCGTACATGCCCACGCACCTGCCACTGTTGCCAGCACCAACTTTTGGCCGCTTTTGCAGAAGATTCCTCCTAGGTTTCTCTCTCATGGCGCCACGTGTTAGGGCAACATTCGGCCAGGACCACTTGAGGCAAATGACCAAAGGGCCCTTGACCCTCAACTATAAATAGCTAAAGTCATCTTCTACACTGGTAAGCAATCTTCATCTCTGGAACTATTACTGAACCAACGTTTCCTCCTTCATACCTTGAACTGACTTGAGTGTCGGAGAGCCAAACTGGGTATCACCCCCGGTTCCCCCAGCTTGGCCTTCTGACTTTTCTGTGTGTTTGTCCTAGCAGGTAGAACCCCCCTTTATCTTCTCCGGCGAGTCTCCGGTGGTTTCCCCCTTCAAACAAATTCTAAAGTGATCGGATTCTGAACCACCCCTTTTGGAACTCATCATTTAGAAATATAATTTTAAGAAATTATTGTACCAACTGTTACAATTTATCAATCTAGAAAAACCTAAAGTTGATCAAATTTGAAAGATCGCCAAATGAAATTGCGTTCTATATTATTTCATTAATATATATAAAAGAAAATAGTATTTTTGAAAGAATTTTTTAGAAAAATAGTATTTTTGAAATTGGCTCTAACACCTTTACAAGATAATTACCTTCTTTTTTTTTTTTTTTAATCATTATGAAATATCAAAAGTAACTTATTTTGTATATATTCTATAAGAGCTATTCTATAGTTTGGTCGAGGAAGGTCGAACGGGGAAAGAGAGATATCGTTTTCCCTTTTTGATTTAGATTAAGATAGAGTGAGACAGTTTATCAAAGCTAATAAATGTCGTACACTCATTACGCGTGTAAATAAAAATAATACTATTATTTAAATATATTAAATTTATCTTCATAGTGATATATATTCTATAAGGAAATTTTTGACAAAACTTTCGATTTGGCTAAAAAATTTTAGTTGACTTTCCAATTCAACTAATTTTTATTTTGCTCCCTAATAATATAAATTGTCTATTTTATCCTTAATTTTCTTAATATAAAGTATTTACATTTAAGTTTGTAGAATTATATTTAAAATTTGAAGAACTATTATTATACACAATAGTTAATTACCGAATAAAGAACATTTATTTATTTATTTATTTTTGGTTTAAAGAACTCTTAGAGGCATTTTCTATTTATATAATTCTCGAGTTCTGTGTTGACTAAGGTATTAGAAAGTCTATGTTGGGGCCACTAAACTAGTTCACCATTTTCTTTCATTGTCCCTCGTTTCAAAGTGGAAGCACTTTCCAGTCAATAAATTCTTGAGTGGTCAGAGCGACCGATTCAGTCGTCACCTTAGCAACCTAATCCCATCACAATCAATGGTGACATCTGTGGGAAATCAACTCAAACCGAGAATCATATAACCAAATTACTAGAAGTCCACAATTGTTCAAAGAGGACAAATTGAAGTAACCTTGTCGGGCCAGCAGGGCTCCGCCCGCGGTCAATGACACCTAGTCAAGGGCACCAACCCGATAGACTGATCCTAGCAGAAGAAAACCTGGCTCCCAATGTTGAGCGGTGCCGAACAGAGGCACAGAGAGTATTCACCGACAGTCACGAACCCCTATATGCTATAGTTGGCCCGAGTGAACCCACTTGATGTCACTCCTCCAACTGCAACATGAGAAAACACCAAGGGAGCATATCCTCCCCCATATGCTCCTCCAGTCAAATAGGCCTATCCTCAACAAGAGGATTGAGGATATTACCCGAAGCAACCCCACTTGGGCTATCAATACGCCAAAATTTATGGATCACCGTCTCTCCACCTTGACTACTACCTTTAACCAACTTGTCGGGATAACATTCTGAAGAAGCCTATGTCGATGAGGAGGTTGGAAAATCATTGCACCCTAATAGGAACCTTGGGAGGAGAAATGCAGACAGGGCTTGCTTGGAAGCCAATGAATGCCCGAGGCAACAATATAAGGTTGCCATGCTTGTCCGAGGTTCCAACCACATTATAGGCATTTATAGTGATTCATCGAGGGCTCATCCTCGAAGCTGAGACAACTCCCGCTCGACAAATCAGAATTAGTTAATCTGTGTTCAGTCCTGATCCAAAATAGTAAGTTGTTGGTGCCAAATGAGTCGACCCCTCTGGTCGAATTTTGAGTCAAAGATCTTCGGAGGTCCTGCATTAAATGCAGAAGATTCCATGATGCTTTGCACTCAAGTGCACCAAGCCAGCGACTGCTTGCTCCATAGGTGCATTTGATGCACTGCGAGTATACGTATTCGAAACACGTACATAGACTCATATTATAAATACCCTCAACAAGTATCTCAGTTGATAAGTGCATTTACTTTACTTTTCGAGCACCTTATTATTTATTAGGGTTAATTACACTTGACCCCCAAATTACATAGGGTAATTACAACTAGTACCCCATTTTTAGATGTAATTACTAACACCGCCCCTCTGGAAAATTTTAATTACACACAACCCCTAAAATTTTAGGTTTCCATTAAAATTGACGCGAACTTTCCATTTTGTCCCTACTTTTTCCATTAACTATTTTCTTTAATTTCTTAATTTTTTACCCAAAAAAATAAAAAAACAAAATTCCAACTTTGCCCTCAAAGGGACAAACGGACAATTTTCAATTTGGGGCATGAATAGAGAAATATTTTATAGCACCCATGACGATAGGCACCACATCCCCCGCACCATAAGTCTAGTCCACACATGAAATGGATTGTCCAAGCATGAATCGGACTCATGGCGAATGGGTGACAAATAAAAACAACGACCTGGCTAGGCGGAATCTAACCTTGTACCAAATAAATCACACTGCCAAAACATGGTGCGGAAGCAATAATTAAGCATGACTTTCAATAATGGCTATAAGCCCAACAATTCCATAACATAATTAAAGTCCAACATGCATTCTAACAACGGATTCTAACAACGGGTTCAACTAAACATGCAACCTGTCTCGAATCAATAATCAAAATTCATAATTGGTATACAGGCCCAAATACATAAAGGAATTATAATTAAATCATAATAATGTACAATGGGACTCGAGCATACAAGTGACTCGACAAGAGAATTAAAACTCGACCTCCGCCTAGCAAAACCTGCAAGAAACTGAAAAAGTGGGAAAGAGGGGTCAGTCTCTAGAAGACTGAGTGAGCAGGAGCTGTACATATATATAGAAACATGCACATGCAAGCCATGAATCCCGAGCAAGGCTTTATTCGAAGTTAGTTCCCACGAAGGGCAAGAAAATAGCTAAACAATGCTCGAATTTTACGACTAATTCAAATTAAATCCTTTAAGTTCACAATTCATGATTAACCATAATGGCTCGACGAGTGAGCGTGCACAATTCTCCAACCAAACTCCGACCGTGTACAATGAACATGACACAATATTTTGAATACGTGATCATGCAATAAGTAATAATACACGCGAGACATAAACATGAGACATGAGCGTTTGGGTAATCCGTGTCCCGGCCTGCCCGCACGGTGCATAACCATAATAACATGTGCATAATCATAATCATGAAAATAAGTTCCAACCTTGTCCCTCCATAATGGTCGGGCCTGCAGACCCGATCCATTTAATAATAACAATATCGAGACGGGGGCTCCTGACTCCTACCCGCTCCTTCGATGGGGTAACACCATCGGCTCAAGAATAACTCACCTTCCACACTACACGGTCGCATGAGAGATTCTCAATGGGTACTTTGTGCAATAGCTTAGCTATACATCGACCCGATGCCGAATCGGTCTCCATTCACACATTTTCCCGGGCCCCAATACATGAACATGATCAATGTGCATAATCTCACCAAAATACTTAATTCATAAGAATCATAATAGGTTTCATAATCTTGAAATGATTTACTCGATAAGAATATACTTGATGATTCCATTTTGAAAACAATATATATATATATTAGGTTTTTGGCCAAAACATATCACATAGGGTCGTAAGGTTTAATACGTATCTAGAACGAAAACATCCTCACCTAGAAGATGATGAGACAAGGATATAAGCTAGGCCGCTGCCTATTAGATCACGATATCTCCGCCCTGGAGAAGAACTGTACAAAAAAGAAAACAATGTGTACTTGTGAGATACGACTCAATATGGAACCAAGTAGGACGCACGGCAATGCTCATGAAATGGTGTAACGTGTCATGAGATGATTGAATATGGAATAAAGCATAAGCATGTCATGGAAGGGTATGATCATGTTCATATGCTCAATTACTCACACAAATTCAATTCATATATCAAACACGAATTTAAACAATCAAACTTAAGCAAGTAAGAACCAAGGAGGGTCAAATAAGATCATAATTATCAATTAAGTAAGCATATAATTCATAAAAGTCACATACGGGAGCCAAGGAAGTGAAAGGAATGCAATATGAGGGGTTTTAGCAAAGTTTGGCAAAAGTTGACAATTTTCGAAAATGTACAAGCTGTGGAGAAACAGGAATATCTTGAGTTCTAGAAGTGATAATTGGGTTTTGTTTATTGGATATAAAATTAGACACACAGACTTTAAATGATATATGGCTCGTATTGTGATTCAAAGCGAGGAGTAAACGGCGTAGGTCCGAAGTTGAAGGAGTGTAGATTTTCGATAAAGTGGCGACACCAAAACGAATTGATTATATCTCACAGATTAGAAATTATAATAAGGTGATTCCAATTGGAGAGTGTTTTAAACTTCAAGAGGTTTCCGTGGGTTCAAAAATTAGGTCAATCGGATCTCGTATGAGGGAGAACGGCCGTTTGAGAAATGGTCTGAAAGCAGAAACGGCGTGCGAAGCTCCTCGGGTGAGGTAGTAGGTTGCTACACGGGCATTTGGTGAATGAACGGGGAGTCCAAACGCCCGTTTGGAAAGCCGCTGGACGAAAAAAGGGGGAAAACAGGGTATACACACGGGAATGGCTCCCAAACCTCTCCAACACCAAACCACAACAAATAAACACCTCAAAACAAACATATAACATGCATAAATTTCATATGTACCATTTAGGCCACAAGGAAATGAATATAACATGCTTGATTCATCAAAATCATTCATGAAAACATTTAAAGCTCCAAGTGATCATACATGTACCCACTTTCGTGAAACACAAGATATAAATACATATATCAGCTCAAGAACTTCACAAATACTTCATATTACCTCATGGAATTCATAAAATCACAAAGCCCTAACCTGTAGCCAAGTTCATCACATATATATATATCTATATACACACCTTGAAATGGGATGAAGGAAATGGAGGAATGAAATGATGAGGATGATGAAGATGATCCCTCTTAAATTACTTCTTCTCCTTATTCTTCTTGTTTGCTTCAATCAAGAGTGTGTGCGTGTGATGAGAATGAAATCAAGGGTTGTGTGTGTGAGTTAAAGATTTAGTGTGTGTTCTTGTGTGAGTGTATATATATGATATAATGTATGTAATGTAATTATAGATATATAATATGTATGTATAAAGTTAGATATTAAGTACATTATATGTATATAATTCTTAGTGCTCTAATAATATATACATATATAATGCATGTGTGAGTGTATTAGTGTAGGATGAAATTATGTATATATATAATGCATGTTTCATGAATGTAGTATATAAATATTACTCTTATGAAATTAGTTTAAGTTTATGTAAGTATATATATGAAAACATGTTATGAGATTAAATGTATAAATTATGCATATGTTAAGAAATGGAATTGCAATTAAAATGATCACATAAGCAATTAGACAATTATTCACATAATCTACTTAGTCTCATAATTCAATTAAGCATGCTTAACAATTCTAACTCTCAAACTCACACGTGTGGCGTGCGTACCTGAATAATTTGAAAATACGGGCCGTTACATATTTTGTCCTTTCACCTTCATTGATCCGGTGCCAAGGTCCGAAAGGGTTGGTGTTTGAAAACCCTCAAAGTTCAGAAAACCACTCCGTGCACTAGAATTTCTTGGTCGATTCTGAATACACGCATCTCGTTGAGCTTAGGAAGCAACTGGGTTTTCCTTCTCTCCCATACTCTGGCGAGTGGAAGATATCCACATCGATGGAAATGGAAGGTAGGTTTTTTCACCATTTTTGTAAAAAATTTGCTCCGGTTCTTTAAGTACTAGCTTTTGTGTCCTGAATATGTGTTGGATTAGCAGCTGCTGATCTTATAATAGTTTCGATTTTTAGTTTTCCAAATTAGGGCTTTTCGCTTTGTGTGTTTTTAATAGTTCAAAAAAGTTTTTATTGGAGTTTTGTTAAGCTTTTTCCACGGAATTTTTGGTTTTTCTGGTTTTTTTGCTACTGATTAGCCATTTTGTGTAAACCCTAGCAACATGTAATTTCAGGTGATTTAACTATTGTATTGTTGAAATTTTTGTGTTATTGTTAAATGTTATTCCTAAATTTTGACATAAATAATGGGGTTTTTGTCGCCGGACCCATTGTGGTTTGCGAAATATTAAAAAAAAAAACCTGTCGTTTGGAATATACCTTAAAAACCCCCGTGTTTTGAAAAAGTGTGCACGTAGAACCCTGAAGCCTTCAATTGTCATGCACGCCCCTATTTTGAGACTGAGCTTGTCATTTTAATGCATTATTGGGCGTGAAATGTCCTTTATACCCTTCTACAACAACTGATGTCAAAGGTATTCAAGTAAAGTTTTTTATGTTGCCCAGAAAACCTTATGGCTTTAATAAGTTGTTTTGCAAACCCTCTGAACCCAAAAAAATTGTCAATATCAACCGTGACATACATTACTCTCCAATTAATAAATACATACAGTACACGCATATCTCAAAGTAAACCATTGCAAATGGGGAACATTGTATTACATATCATTAAAATCAAGCCACAATCCAAAAATAATCCAACAAAGTTTAACATCCCCCAAAAAGTTCAGCAAAACAAGACCACATGCTATCCCCCCAAAAAAGTGGCCCTTCTGAAATGTGTTCACAACACCACAAAAGTGACAATTTTCACCAACTTTAATAAAGTTTCAACAACCATCAAAAGGAATCAAAATATACAACCACCAAATTTTCCTAGGGCTTCCATATCCTTGACGGCCTCTTCTCTTTAGATCTTCCTCTTATGTTTTTCAATACTTGAGTCACAGATGGTCGTCTAACCCTCAGGTTCTGTGGTGCAGGATCTGATGAAGAAGAAATGTAACGCCCCGTGTTTTCACACGTGCAAGTAAGAGTTACGTGCGCATTTACATTTAATTATATGATTTTATATCTTGTTTTATTAATTGAATTCGTTCTAATTTGATTTAAGTGTTTAAATTTTATATGAATTCCAAAATGTGAGATTCGAATATATGAATGAATTTGTGAGAATGTGAATTTCATGAATTCGGTGTTAATTGAATGAAATTACGTGTTTCGTGTCATTCGTGGGCTTGATTGTAACTTATTTGAATGTTTTGGACTCAATTGGAAATTGAGTTTGGGCTTGATTGCCACTTTTTGAAAGTTTAGGGACCTATTTGTATATAGGCAACCCTGAACGGTTTTCGCGATATCTTGAGCTCCGGACCTCGAAATCGAGATCCGTAACCGGAGTTGAGCTTGTCTCGACGTTACCTATCCATTAAGCTTGACCTTATACTTTTTCGATCCCGTTCAAACCTTCGACAACGAATCTTTCCACGACCTCGTTTCTTATAACTTGTTTGAACCATTTACTAATCGAACCGGACTTGGACCGACCCGAATCCTACCCATTTCTCCAATAAATATCAGCATTTCTCTCCTTGATTGCCATTTTGATCGATCAATTCATCATCCAAGAGAGAAAAGAAAAGCTCCAAAACCCTCCATAGTTGATCATCCAAACCCTAAGCTCAAGATCAACTTTCATCCAATCTTCTTCCAAGGTAAGGTATGGATTATTTTTCTCTCCTTCTCCTCTCCATTTTCTTCCGATTATATCTTGGTATGAGTTGGGGAATCATGTGTTATGAGAAAAAGCTTGAAATGAATCAAATGGTATGAATTCTTGGTTCCATGTCTTTCCTTGGTTTTGAGTGAGAGTTGATGCATGGAAGGTGTTGCTTGTAGCTTCCTTATCATTTCTATATGCTAGGATTTTGTGTTGGTTGATTATAGCTTGAGTTGCCATTAATGGAGCTTGAAGCTTCCATGGATGAAAGCTTGTTCTTGGGTGATCTTTTGCCAACTTTGGGTGTGAATTCTTGCACATATTAATGGATTGCATGTTATATGTGAATTATATGACTTGAATACATGTCTAAGTGGTATAAAAGAGCTTCCTTATGGCTGCCCCTGTTTTTGCAAGCTTTTCCCTCGAGAAACAGAGCTTCTGCTCTGTTTTTCTTGGCAAAACGATGAGCTGACACGGCCGTGTCAGCTTTGAACTGAAAATGGACACGGCCGTGTTGGGCTCTCGACTTCGAATTTTTCTGAATTTAACCTCGGACACGGCCGTGTCCAAACGCTTTGAAAACTCAACACGGTCGTGTCAAGCCCTCGACTTTGAATTTTTCTGATTTTAAACCTCGGACACGGCCGTGTCCGTTTCCTTTGAAAACTCAACACGGCCGTATCATTTGAAATGGCAGCTTTGGGGGAACTCTTTTATTGCTTGTTTTGCGTTTATTGCTCGTAATTCTGAATTATATGTAACGTGAATGTATTAAAGCTATGTTGTATGATTGATATATGCTATTGGTGACCATATGTATGAAAGTATGAAAGTATGAACGATATGAACGGGAATGAATACGGTTTTACCGTATATTGAACGAAACTTGTTGAATTATGTGTTTAAATTGGATTTTATGATATTCATGACCATAATTGAACATATTATTGCATTTTAAGCTTTCCATAGCATGATATTGCATAGCCGAGCATCTAATGTGGTCATGATTGAGTCTCACACTACCTTTGTCACACAGATCTTGATCCAATGGGTGACGAGGTCGGGCAGTGAGAGCTTGTCGGGTTCTTTTGTCTACCAGGTGGGTTTTTCTTCTATTAGATAACAATATGACCCCGAACACCTAATGTGCAAGTTTTTGGCCAAAACCCTATATAGGCATTTATACCAAGTTTTAATGAGCAAATGTTTTAAACGAAAGCCTTTTTCTTGAATATCCTACCAAATGTTTTGGCGAGTAATGATTGAGTGATCACAATGAATGAGGGCCCGGGACTTAGTGTAATGGTGAACCGGGGAAGCATGGGCTGATGGGAATCCATTTATACTAGTTCCAACAATTTCGGCAACCTGGATTTCACTAGGAGATTAGTGAATGAAAGGGGTACCGCGCTTTTGGGGATTCATGTACCCCTCTAGCATTAATGAATGAGGGTTCGGGCCTTGCAAACCCGTTCCCTACCCGGAGGAAAAAGGAGTATATGAATGAACGAATGAATGTTCTAATGAATGTGCACGAAAGAAAGAATGCATGAACAAATGAATGAATGATTAATGAATTACACGAGGTGGTGGTTGGAGATAATGCACGCCCTCTCGCCGGGCCACGAATGACCTAATGAATGAAATGAATGGTTATAATCCTATTTGTTGTATTTATTTTCCCACTTGGGAAAAAGGATTCAAAACCTCGAATAAGGATTATAACTTGCATGTATGTGTTTCAATTCCGCGATATTATGATATTATGCCTATCTTTTTATACCCACCAGTCTGTCTAAGACTAAACCCAGAGTTGTTTCAGTTGTTTATGTAGGAAGGGGGATGCTAGGCGGGATACCAGTCAGGGAGAGTCTTGCATCGTGTCTAGCCTTTCCTTTACACGCATATGATTACATTTTTGTTCACTTTTGGATTTTGTATATGTATCGAGCGTACATGTATATAGGTACCTATATGTATCTTACCAAAAATATTGGTACATAGAGCGTATAGCTCAATATATGAATTACATGTTGGTACCTAGAGCATTTAGCTCAATATATAATATATGAATGATTGCTTCTGCTTTTCTATTGCTCTGTTATTACTTTGATTGTTGTTGGGGTTTAAGTTATAGGCTAGTCCCGCCTGGCTTAGCGAGTGTGTATGTCTCCGTTCGCTATGATTCGGCACGTGTATGGAAATCCATTTCGTATACGGGTCGGGTCATGGTGCGGGGATGTGACGTCTCGTTACAAGAAACCTGTGCAGAAGGTTGTGCAGATGATGAAGGACCTTTTGCAGAAGGTTGTGAAGCTGAAGCTTGATTCTGACCTGTTGCAAGAAATGAAGAAGGTGGATTTGCAGTAGTTCTTGGTGGTTGATGGCTATGAGTTGGAACAGAGATTCTTCTAGATCTGCCAGATCTTGAAGATGCAAATGGCCTTGGCTCTTCTTGGGCAGAGCTTGGAGAGATTCTTGATGCTCTTTCCTGTTGTACAATTTTATGTAAGGTAAACTCATTGCTTTATTAAATAAATTGATAGATAATTTGCATTTAAGTATAATTAAATAATTTTTACCTGATTTATCTCCGTACTAAAATTTGAGGATCTTGGCTCATCTTGTCCAGATGGTCCAGCCCCCTACAATGAACAAAGTTAAAGAAATTAGATTTAATTATATAATGATGAATGTAGTGAAATAAAATTAACTTTAATATAACTTACTTTGTAAAATTTGGATCTAGGATGAGTGGGATTTTTGCAAGAACGTTTGTTGTGGCCTAAGAGTAGACAGTTACTACATGTAGTAGTCAATCCACTCCGTGTCCCACTTTTTCCACCTTCATCTGCACCCTTTCTTCTTTTCTCTTTTGGCCTTCCCATTTTTCTTTCAAATTCAGGGGCCTTCAATGGTTCCCAAGCAGTCTTTATGTATTGTTTCTTTCCTGGAACTCCATGAATCATGTGCTTATACACAAAAAGATAAGTTTCCTTGTTGTAATATTCATGGATGAAGTCCTCAACATTCAGTCTCCTTTTTGTAATGGAAGAGCATGCATGCTTACAAGGGTAGCCTGTCAGTTGAAACATCCCAAATGTACAAGTTCTCCTATCAAGCTTCACAACATAAGTATCACCTTCATCATCTACTTGAAACTCCAACAGACCACACCAGATTGTGAAACAATTCCTTGCTAAGTCACATTGTTTGTTAACCTTTTCCCTAACATTTGGACAAATTCTTCCAGCATCATTATCCATACCAGCAAACTTAACTTGAATCCTCTGCATTAGTCTATTTCTTATGCACTCAAACATTGACACAACTGGCAAGTCTCTAGCAGGTAAAATCATATTGTTAAAAGACTCACAAATATTGTTAACAAGTATCTCAGACTTACAATAAGTCCTGAAGTGAGATCTTGCCCAATGCTCAGGAGGAATGTTTGAAAGCCATTCGTAGGGTGTTTGTGTTTGTAAAGACTCTCCAGTTCCAGCCCTTTCAATTTCTTTCATAACTGAATTGAACTCTTCCTTTGTTCCAACAGATGCAACTCTCCAAAATAGCCTTTTCAAGTCTTGACTTTTCCATTTTGCGAAAAAATTCTGGTACAAATGTCTGAGGCATAATCGATGCTCATTACCTGGACAAACTTGACTCACAGCATCCAGTAAACCCTTCTGCCTGTCTGAAATGAAAGTCCACCTGTCATCACCTAACCCACCAATCTCCAACAACAACTTTGTTAAAAACCATACCCAATTCTCTTTATTCTCAACCTTTACATAAGCCATTGCTATGGGATACAAGTTGTCATTCCCATCTTTTGCTACACCACTCAGAAGCTGTCCTCCAAAGATGGTCTTGATGAACCAACCATTTAGTCTAATGAGTGGCCTGCAACCCTCCAAGAAGCCATCAATCATAGGCTTTAGTGAGAAAAACATCTTCTCAAATCTTGGAGGATTGGTTCCCTCCTCCTTTTTCAAAAAAAGCTTGCTACCAGGATTCTTAGCCCTCACTGACTCACAATAATCCCATAGCAGCTCAAATTCCTTGCCATGATACCCTTCTATTAAATCTCTTGTAAATTTCTTTGCTCTCAAAGCTACATTGTAGGATACATCAACCCTAAGCTTCCTCCTAATAACCCTTCTGAATGGTTCAGTGCCAATATTGTCATTGTCTTTAATGAATTGCACAAACTTCTCTCCAATATATGATGAACTGCATCTGAAATTCTCACTGCTTTTTGCACAAGTGTGTATGCCTTTCATTGTTTTGACTTGAAACTCCTCTTTTTTTTGGATGCATGAAGCATGGACTCTCCAATTACAGTGTTCATTAGCACACACTGCAGTGACTCTCATCTTTTCACTCTTTTCAAAATCCAAGACATAACCTTTCCAAATGCTCCAATCTATCAACACCTTCTTGTATGATTCCATATTATCAAAAGTATACCCCACTGACGGTTTGAATTTCTTCACAGAGTCTCCATCTCTCCAGTGTGGGTATCTTTTCTTCCCTTCATCATCCGATAAAGTTTCCTCATCAAAATTCCTATCATCGTCAGGCTCACTGTACCAATCTTCTTGTTTAACTTCTTCTTCTTCATGACTGACCACAAGTTTGTTTTTTTCTCTTACTCTTTCTCTCATTTTCTGCATTTTTGCTTTTTTGGCAGCCTTACTCCTATTTCTTGGTGCAAAGATGTCATCATCTGAGCTGTCCTCAATCTCATCAAAAAAATCACTGTCTTCAATATACTCTTCTACTTCAGATTCAGATTGTGCTTCATCATTTGTGCCATCTTCAGAACCATCACCTGCTGGACTGTCTTCAGGATCAGGTTCAGTGGCCTGACTTCTTTTCCTTGTTGGTTTAGTTTGTTTCTTCTTCTTCTTCCCTTTTTCCTTACTAACATTTGATTTGTTTTTCTTCAATTTTTCCTTATTAGCATTTGATTTATTCTTCTTCTTCCTTCTGTTGGATGGTTGCTGGACAGCTTCTTCTTGTGGAAGCTCTTCATGGATTGCATCTTGTTCAGCTTCAGGTTCATCTTCATGGAAATTTAAGTCTTCGCCTATATTTAGGTTGAATTGCTCATTAAGGAAATCATATTGTTCATCATCCAGACTTGAAGGTTGGGCATGTTCATCTTTCGATCTTGAAGGCTGCACATGTTCTTGTGGAATTTGTTCATGCTTCTGAGTTAGGCAAGGCTCCTCTTGAGACTAGGTAAACAGTCTCATAACCACCTCTGTAGTTCTTTTTCTTTTTTTGCTTGATGATTCCGGGCCCTTACTATCTGCAGTTTGAGTTATTACAGGTTCATCTGCTTGCCTGGGTGGGGACCAACTAGGGAATGTGAGAAACTTGATGGTTGTTGGCTCTTCACCATCCCTTTCTTGGCTTAATGGAACCTCAGAGCCATCCAAATCATATGCACCAAGAATCCCTTCATCATCTCTCACAGCATACAACATAACTTCATTTGAAACGGGATGTGTGTTTTGTATCTCCACAAAGGACCAAATACCCCATATGTGTCTTACAACATGCTCATCTGTCAGTGGAAGTGCAGGGTGTTTGTAGTAGAATGTCACACAGCTTCCCTTTCCACCAGCAAGCCTATACGTATCCCATATCCCTTTCCAATCTAAATAGTCCAAATCATACTTCCCAACGAACACTTTTTTCCCATTGACGTATGTGAGGGCACCGCTTCGAATGACAGCCCATTCACCACCAATATGCATGTACATTTTCTTCAATGGCCTATCATCTTCCTCCACCATTCTGTAATATCACAAAAGCTACCTCAATAAGAACACAAGCACAGACCTATATTTCTATACGAAATCGAAAAATAAACTCAGTTATAGCATAAATCCCTCATAGTTTCAAGCTCTTCGACAAATTGATAATTTTTAGAAAAATAATCGCACCACCACAGAACCCATACACTACAATCATGAAAAATCACAAAAAAAACGAGAAACAACAAGAATGTACCAAGCTATTCCATGGTGTCACTCAAAAAAGCAAAACGCGTACAAGAGGTCCAACGGGATACAAATCACGACATAAACAAGCAAGAAAATTGCAAACCTGGGAGGTGCAAAAACGTTGTCTTCTTCAATCGCTTGTAGAGTGCGAGAAATCCTTGCCTGGTTCAAGCCCTAGATTTCTGAAACCCCAAGCTTCTTCGTTTCCCGCTCACTGCACCACAGAAATATGAAATCTGATTTTGACTTTCACTTAGGTTAACTTTGGATGAAATAGGGTGAAACCAAAGGTCAGCTTTTAAAAAGGTAATTAAGGTATTTCACCTCGAAAAGCTGTCAGATAGATATTAGGGGGCGGTGAGCAGAAGTTCGAAATCATAAGGTTTTATATATGATTTTCCAAAACACAGGATTTTTTCCGTCAATTATGAAAACCACATGGTTTTTGGTGTATATAGCTCCATAAATAATTGTTGTTACATAGGCTGTCAAATGAGGGAATGCTGTGAATGAAGGTGTGAACGAGTCAGTGCAATCACATCCTACATCACCAAGTTCAACTGTGACAAGAAACTCAACAATTAGAGACAGGGGAAGGGGCACCCAGGAGACGAAATGCACAATCTGGAGATGATGTTGCTATATTCAAACATTATTACTTGATGAGGCTGTAATGTTATTCTAGTGTGGAAGTTTATAATGTTATTTGGCAATATTTGATGCTATGTTGTAATGCCCTTTTCTCTGTTTTGTGGATAATTATGCCTCATTGCTTTCAGTGGGATGTTGCTTCATTCTAGAAATTAGTTTGGCCTAAAGCTTAGCATAAGATTTTAATCTCTGTGTCAGCCTGTCAGGTAAATATGTTGATATCTCAAAGGGTTTGCTTGAGTCCAATGTCAATGTTGATATCTTTTTTCTAAAGAGGAAATTTCCAGAACAAATGATTTAGTGACAAGAGCATCTTCTTCACAGAATCTTCAAGAACTTATAGTAACATCATCAAATAAAGCAAATATACTCGCCAAACAATTCAATTATAACATAGAATGAAAAAAATAGTCATTTTCATCATGAAAGTACCCATTACAAAGGGTACTTTGTGCAGAAAAATCAGCGCCAAAAATTACACAGAGCCCCCATAATTAAATCACAAATTACATCTAACCCCCAAGGACATTCTCGGAAGAAAAAATTTGATTATAGTCAATGAGGGTATTTTTGGGTTTCCATAAAAAAATTTGCTGATGTCATCATATTTTTAATGGAAACCTAAAATTTTGGGGGTTGAGTGTAATTAAAATATTCCAGAGGTGGTGCTAGTAATTAAATCTAAAAATGAGGTACAAATTGTAATGACCCTATCTAATTTGGGGGTCAGGTGTAATTAAGCCTATTTATTATTTATACATTTTTTTGGAGCACCTAACCTAATTTAGCCTCTCTTTTCCTTGTCCCCATTTTCAGGTCTAGAATACTCTTCAATGAACAAATTATTAAATAATCTGGGGGGCCAATTCCGCTACCTCAGCAACCCAACCCCCAGACGAGCAAAATTAACCTACTATTAAATGTTTCAAAGAATTGCAATCATTCAATTACAATTAATTTTCTTTGAAAACCCATTAGCCTTTTAGTTTGGCTCGGTGGTGGTAGTTGTGACTTGTGTGCTCTTCTAGGACCAATCAAGAGGACTGATTTTAATTTAATTTTATGTAGCTTTGTCGTATATGGAACACCTTTATACTTAAAAAACAAAAAAGCTAATCAAAGTTAGCACTTAGCAGCCAGTTTCAATCAAATTGTACTGCTTTGAACTCAAACATGTGCTTGGTTGTAAGCTAGCAACCAGCAAAATCATTGTCTATTTAAGTGACAATTAATTAACTAACCATGTGCTCATTTTCTTTTATATGGGAAATAATGACTTATGTTTACTAAGTTTATATTTTATCTAATCTCGCATTAGTTAATCGATATTAAATTATATATATATATATATAGCTTTAGAATGTTAGATTTATAAAAATGGATAATTATGAGAGTAACCCTAAATTTTAATTCAATAGCCGGAAAAAAGCCCTCATTAAGATTTGAACAAGGGTTACGAAAAACCTCCAAAGAAATTACAAATAACAACCTATTTAAGATACTTTGAAAATTATTCTATTTTACCCGTAATTAGACTATATATACCTCTGGAGAAATTCATAATTACAATAAAAATTATAAGTATGCTATTATATATCATCCTAATTAGGATTAATTTATAAAATTTTATATATGTTATGGTATGAATAAACTTGGGCATGATCTCCACCAAACTACCTTTCCAATCCTTGAAGGTCGTCACAAACAATTTGTAAAGGTAATCTTGCAAAAACAAATACGATTTGGAATTTTGGATGATCTTGACTTCAGCTAGAACACGTCTCATCATTTGACATTTATGCACGTTCAACATTTGAAAATGAAATATACTTTTCTCCCTCTCATAATAACAAGAATAATAACAAGGATTAATTGGTCCATAAGCGCCAGCCAGATACTTTTAAGCGAGGTTTACGGCTCAAACTGTGGTCTCGTGGATGAATCATCAATTTGATTATGAGAGTCGCTCCATATTAAATCTTTGTCCTACCCGACCAACAGAAAATAAAATTCGAAAACCAGATGACAAGTTGATATTAAATCTTTGCCCTACCCGCCCTGGAAATAAAATCCGAAAACTATATAAAGATATTGAATGGTCATCTAATTTAAAAATTTATGTGGTTTAAATATTTAAAGACGCCCCTTCATATGCAGGCAGGCAAGATTTTTTTTTTTTCTGGTCTTGCACGTGATTCTTTTTTCCCTCTTTTTAATAATGTGACGGTGAGGATTCGAATTCAGAACCTTTTTGATCTGGACTCTGATACCATATTGAATGATCATCTGATCTAAAAGTTTAAGCCGTTAGAAGTATCATTAAATATTTGGGCTAATCCCAGACACCCCCCTATCCTTTGGGGCTTAATGCGTTTTGCCCCCTAATTTTTGAATTGGTGCGATTGCCCTCTAACCTTTTAAAATTATCACACTTAACCCCTTTAGTAAAGTAGTTTTGTACAAAGTAGATTTCAAATGTGTTGATATTATATATCAAATTGAAGCTTTCGACGCAAGAAACACAACATTGGTCTCGAAACTTAAATTTGATAATTGATGAACCAGAAATCACCGATCAAAGATGGCGCACGACGAACGAAGCATTGGAGAGACGAACACGATGGCGGTGGTTTTGAAGCATGGGTCGCTGTGACGGAGGAGAAATCTATGGTCAAAGTTTGTTAAAAGGGGTTAAGTGTGATATTTTTCAAAAGTTAGGGGGGAAATCGTACCAATTCAAAGGTTAGGGGGCAAAGCGCACTAAGCTTCAAAGGACAGAGGGTTGTCTGAAATTAGTCCTAAATATTTAACAAAAGAAGGATTAAAACACACCCCGTACTTTCTCTTTATATATCTGTAATAGACCAAACTTCTTCCAAACTAGCTAACTACACATTCATCGTACAATGGAAAGTTTGAAGCAAGTCGACGAACTAAAATAGCCTTTACTTCCTTCACCCAAAGATCAGGTTGATAATACCCACAAGATTCATGATATTGCAGAATCCAACAATATCATAATTAATCAAGAAAACAAGAGCCTTGAGGCTAAGGTCTGGGAAGAAACCAAGAAGCTATGGCATATCGTTGGGCCGACTATCATTTCCAGAGTTTCGAATGCAACCATGAACATCGTCACCCAGTCATACGCAGGCCATCTCGGTGATCTGGAGCTCGCTTCTGTGTCGATTGCCAACAATGTCATTGTGGGATTCAACTGGGGTCTTCTGGTAATATTTCCCAAACTTCTCATTCAATTTCGCTTTGATTTTTTCGTTTAAGGTTGATTTTACCGAAACTGGGGTCTCCTTAAAGTTTAATATATTTTTAAATTGAATTATTTTGTTATTGCCGTAAAAATATCTCTGGCTAAAATAATTGCAAAACTACATAAACAGCCATACCAGAGAATCTTTTTATCACTCATACAAATTAAAACATTTGGATCATATATATCTTAATTTACAATGCCCAAGAATTTGTTCCACATGCTGGAGTTATATATTGTTCCTTCAACGTGGATCTATGTTGGGGAAGTGTTTCGAAAAAAATAGTAGTATATATTACGAAATTTATGAGAATAGAAATATGTTTGTTTTCTTAATTTTTTTAATAAAATGATTTTTTTTTTAACATTTTAACAGTAAATGTATGTCTTTCCTTTTTTTTTTTTTTTTAAAACTTTTTAACAGTAAATGTCTTTCCATATATGTTTTATCTAGTTAATTGTGTTGAATATATACTGTTATTACAATATATGGTATATTTGGTAAGAGATGTATACATTTCTCATCAGAATAATGGTTGAAAGATACATAAATACATCCATATGCTTTTTTTGTTTTTCCTGAAAGGACATCCATACACATTTAACTAGTATATAATAATTTGGAATTACTAAATAATGCTTTGATAAAATAGATGTGCTTAGATTTTATTTCAAAGTTAAAAGAATATCTTGTGCAAAATTAAAATCCAGTAAAGCCCAAAATTCCATTCCAAAGTAATAAAGATGCATTCTAAAGTTGAAAAATAATTATTAAAAATAAAAATTTCTAACTCCGTGGCTACCTCGATTTCAGCTGGGAATGGCGAGTGCATTAGAAACTCTTTGCGGACAAGCATTCGGGGCCAAGAAATACCACATGTTAGGCATATACATGCAAAGATCCTGGATCGTTCTCTTACTATGTTGTTTCCTTCTTCTCCCTCTATACACCTTCGCCACACCACTGCTCAAGCTATTAGGCCAACCGGACGACGTTGCACAACAATCAGGGAATCTAGCACTCTGGTTTATCCCATTGCACTTCAGCTTCGCGTTTCAGTTTCCGTTGCAGAGATTCCTGCAAAGTCAGCTGAAAACAGGGATACTGATTTGGGTTTCGTTGCTGGCGATGGTGATGAACTTGATTCTTAATTGGGTTTTCGTGACCAAGTTTGGGCTTGGAGCTGTAGGTATCGTGCTTGCTTTGGATATATCGTGGTGGATTTTGGTGTTGGGGTTGTTTGGGTATGTGGCTTTTGGTGGGTGTCCGAAGACATGGACCGGGTTTTCGCTTCAGTGTTTTTCTGGGCTCCTGGAATTTCTCCAGCTCTCAGCTTCATCTGGTGTTATGCTATGGTCTCTCTCTCACTCATTAGACAAGTTTACAAAACTTATCTTTGATATCAAACACTTCCAACATTGATAAGTTTGATTTGCTTTATTTTTTTAACAATGTCAGAATATTTTGGTTCGTTGAAATTGTATTCTTTTATTTGTCCTGCAGTTTGGAGAATTGGTACTACAGGATATTGATCGTGTTAACTGGATTTTTCGAGAATGCCAAGTTAGCTGTTGATGCGTTATCGGTTTGGTAAGATGAAGTCCTATATAGTTTCTCCATTTTAGTGAATTGAGAATATATGTGCTTTTTTGTAAGGGATAATCACACTGAGATATTATGCGATTTGACATGATTCAACGAACGCTTCTCTTGACCTTTAAGAAATTTCAAAAACTTCCATAGTGAAAAAATGTACATTATTACAAATAAACTCCTGAATTTAATGATTTAATATGCCAAACCAAATTGCAGAGTGTACGGGGAAAATTTTCATAATTTTTCGAACCTCGAGATATCTGGAAGCAGTAATTTGTATAAAAACAATACAGAATCATGTTACCAATTAACTTATTATTGAATAAATTGGCAGTATGACCATCAATTCTTGGGAGATGATGTTTGCGCTTTCCTTCTTTGCTGGAATTGGGTAAGTACATAGAGTTAAATTATTTTTAGCCTAACTATACGTTAATATTTTCTTCTTTCATTTCCCATATAAAATCTGAAATTTTGTTGGGTGAAATGACAGAGTAAGAGTTGCAAATGAGCTTGGGGCAGGCAATGGAAAGATAGCAAAGTTTGCAACAAAAGTTTGTGTGGCGCAATCAACACTAATAGGACTCTTCTTTTTTACCATAGTATTAATGTTTAGGGGTCAATTAGCATTACTATTTACTTCCAGCGGTGAAATAGTTGAAGCAGTGGAGAAACTTTCGTTCCTCTTGGCCTCATGCATTCTTCTCAACAGTGTTCAACCAGTTCTTTCAGGTACGTACAAATATGTCCCATAATTGTTGATATTAATGAAGTATATATTCTTTTTTTCAAATTTAGAAATGTCTTTCAAGCATCTAACTTCCGAGAAAAAAATCTAGTTCCTCTAAACAATTATTGCCTTCAATTTTCTTGAAGTGTTTGCTTATGATTAATTGGAATTAATTATGAATTATAATCAGGGGTGGCTGTTGGATCTGGATGGCAATCATGGGTTGCATGGATAAATATTTGTTGTTACTATATTGTTGGTCTCCCCATTGGAATTGTCATTGGTTGGTTCTTCCGATTCGGAACTGCGGTAAATCTTCTTGTTTTTTTAATATTAATGTTAATGATTACTTATTTTAGTAAAGATCAAGACAATATATTAATGTTAATTAATTAATTTTTCCTATGTTTGTTATGGATTATTTTAGGGGATTTGGGCAGGAATGATTTTCGGTGGAACAGCAGTACAAACCATCGTATTAGCTATCATCACATACAAAACAAATTGGGACGTCGAGGTACATATATATTTGTAATATGTGTTTTCTGTGATAATTTGAATATTTGAAATTTGATAATTTTATTGATCTTTTTAATGCAAATTTTCAGGTTGGAAAGGCGAACATGCGTGTCGAAAAATGGTCAATTTCGGATACAGAATCTCATAATTAGAAATTCTTTATTTTTTTTTAATTTTTATAGTTTGGGGTTGTACTTTGAACTATTTAATTATACACACTTTAAGGTTAACATTCCGCTACATTTTTGTTATTTTAATGAAATTAAAATAGTTAGAAAATGCAAATAATATTAAGTATCGAGATTATAAGTACATTTGTGAGTAACAATAAAAGGATAATTTAGTAGCGAACAGATTTATTTGTAATATATGACAACGGATTACATATTACAAATCAGATAAAACATCTTGGAACCAACAACATTCTTCTAAGTTCAAAAATCCAAATCAAAGTCAAATTTGTATTCAGATAAAAAACACCAATTAATTCTACTATGAGTCTGAGTTGGAGTATAAATAAAGTATAAAATTTTTCCTATTACTGATAGTTTTCTGTCGGGTGACTAGAACATAAGATCTTTTAATTAAACTAATATAATTCTAAATTGATTAAATTAAACTACTTTGTGGTATTAGAAGATCTAATTGTTTAGGGTAGCACATAGTCTAAAGACTCATGGTCCAATAGTGATGTAAAGTGATTGGGCCTACTGGCGGGTCTTGATCTATAAGCATGAGTTGGATCATAAATTTGCACGTCTTTGTCTCATTTTTTTGTCATTGGGTGCGGTGAAAGTTAGAGTTGAGGTAATCTTCGATTCCTTTAACCGTGCGACGTTGTGTTTATTATGACTCATTTGCTCAAGGTAAGTAGAAAGTTTATTTTTAAAATTTTCTTTAAAAATCTATGATCAATATTTTACCCATTTTTTATTTATGTAAAATTGCGGTGGAAATATAATAGAAGTATACTAAAATGTAATATTATAAACCGTAATAGTGGGTATTTGTAATATTTTTGGGGAGATGAGGTTCGTTGATAATTTCGTAAATTTAAATACGGTATAGACGTAATTATTCCTATAATTTATATAAAATGAATGCTTACATTTGTTTTAAGTCTGTTAATGCATTAGGGAAAGCCAACTTTTCAAAGTTTAGATATGCTTAGTCACATCGATAAAAAGAGATTCAATTATTTGACAAAGAAGAATTTTTTTATCAGGATTAAAAGGTACAAAATTTAACTGTATATTTTATGCTCAAATCACACACTTTCATGTACATATATCTCTTTTACTCTTCTTATTAATTTTACAATTGTGAGTAATACTTTAATAAGCTAGACTTGATGTGATGATGACTTTGTAACGCCCCAATTTCCGGAAGTTCAGGTAAGCACGCCACGAGCGGATCTTCGGAAGTTGGGAGGTTTAATTTAATTATTTCATTCATTTATTTATAACTTTCATCATATTATATACATTATATCTTTATATATGTATATGAACTATTATTAACATGGAAATTACGCGACTTAAGTGGTAACGTGCCAAATTGTTATTACGTGACCTTATTTGATCATTTTATAAATTTATGGACTTAATTGTATTAAATGAATTGGATTTAATTGATCTTTTGTTAGAGTTGAAACTTGGTTGCATTAATTCAAATATTAGGAGGACTTATGTGCAAAATGTAATGAATCACGTATATTCATGCAAGACTTTGGTATATCATCCCATTTCTTCCAATTCATTCCATTTCATTCCAAGATATACTAGAATCCCACACACACACACCCACTAATTCACGGTAGAAACACCAAGGAAGAGGAAGAAGAATTTCATCTCATAATTCAAGCTAGATTTTGGAGGAATTGTGGAGCTAGGACCATCATCATCATTATATCACCATTTCATCTCATCTTTCAAGGTATAATATGAGAAGTTTGTGAATTTCTTGAATATATGATTGAGTAGGATATGGATTAAATGATGAATTGTTGTGTATTTATGGCTAGAAACATGGTTATGATCAAAAGGAATTGAAAGCTTGCATGAAAATTTTGAATTATTTAGAAGTTGGAAGCATGTATATATATGGAGTTTTCATGATTGATTTTTGGTGATTTGATGCATATTTCTTGGTTTATATGATGGATAAGTGAAGTATAATGTGTACTTGAGGTGTTTGAGTAATTGTTATGGATTAAAATTGCATTTGTTGTTGATTTTGAGGTTTTGGTTCGGATTTCCCCTGTTTCCCCCTGTTTTTCTGCTGCTGCGTAGCAGGTCGCGGCCGCGACCGAAAACAAAGTAAAAATGGTCGCGCCCGCGACCCCCTCACAGCTCTGGCGGGACTTCAGGTCACGCCCGTGACCTGTTTTTGGCCAAGTTTCGAGATTTGAAAAAAATTGGAGGAAAATTCGGGAAAAATTAGCTCGTGCCCGCGACCCCTACTTTTTCTGCATGAAAATGTGAATTTCAAACTTAAATTGCATGGTTTTCTTAGTTCATTTCCGGCATGTACACTTCATTGATATGTCATATAATGTGTTAACTTATGTGTATCATAGGTGTTATGTGATTTCAAGCTTAAGCTCCATAGGGGAGGTTTGTGTAATATTATCATACCTTGATTTATACATTGATTGCTTGATCCTTGCTACATTACTTGATTAATTGAATATGGTTATGACATTTATCGATTGTAATTGTATGATTGACACTAATGGAACATGTCGTCCATCTTAAATGGTTCATACGAGTCGAGTCTCACGTACACTTGTCCTTATTATACAGATCACGTTCTAGGAGACGAGGAGCATGCTCCGTAGGGTGTTTCCTTATTCTTTTGGTCGGTAAAGGTGAGGTTACTTCTAGATATATAGAACCCTACAACCCTATGTGAATTTTGGACCAAAATGTATATATATATAACTATAGTTTTCTAAAACTGTATTGATCTTCAATTGAATTACCGAATTGAACAGATTGATTGTTTGACCGATTGATTGATTGATTGATTTGGCGAGTATATTGTTCACTGTGGGCCCGAGGGTAGTGTAATGAGCCAACCGGGAAAGCTTGGGCTGACGGGTAACTCTTGCACTATCCTCACATTGTTGGGATGGCCCTTGAATCCATTAGGAGATTAGTGGAGGAAGGAGTTCCGGGTATAGGGAATCATGAACCCTATGCTCAATGAGATTGGATGAGAGGGGCCTTGCAATCCCACCATCAAACCGGAGGAATAAGGAGTTATTGAAATTGCTAATTGTGCACTGAAACTGATTGCATGATCACTTAATCATTTAAAACTGAATTATTGTACACAGTCAGAGAAAGATTGGAGATTTGCCCTCACTAGCCGGGCCACTGATTGATTGAACTAAATTGTATTGAATTGAGCAATTAAATTGATTAGTTGTAATCTCGGGCTAGTTCTACCTGGTTTCTTGAACTTATATTGCTTTTTTCTATCAAATCTTACTTGAGATTATAACATGCATGGTAATTGCGCTTTTAAATTATAAACCCTCACTCAATCTTTCATAGACTGACACCTCACATTTTCAGGTATTGCAGGTTGAGTGCTAGGCGGGATTGAGTCGAGTTTTGATTCTTTTGGGTCTAGCATTGTCAGTCTCATTTTCCATATACATTGTTGATGTATTTCTAATTCTCATGAATTGTTTTGGTATCAATGTATGTGGGGGCTTATACTTGAAGAGTTTGAGTTTGTAAACTATGGAAATGTTGGGCGTAGAATCAAAGACGAATAAATAGGTGAATGTAAAATGCTATGCTTCCGCTTATTGTTATGCATGTTGATTTATATTTGAGGGTAAGTCCCGCCTAGCTAGGGAGTTATTTTCTTTAGTGTCTCCCGTTTGCTATAGGCTTGATTCATGTATGGGTGCTCGTTCCATATGTGGATTGAACTATAGTGCGGGGGATGTGGCTACCTAGCGTTCCGGGTGCCACATCTTAAGGTGGTATCAGAGCCCGGTTGTAAAACTGCGGTTCTAGTGTCGTGTCTTGTGAGTCTAAGTCGCACGGCATAGGATTATTTGAATAATTGCAAGTCTTGCATTTTATTTGAATTTATTTGGAGTTGTTTGAACTATTGGAATTAAGTAAATTATGTGGCCTATGTGTATTATGAGCTTTCTTGCACTCATTTGCACTTGTTAATCAAATGTACATGTACAGTGTTTGAATTTCAGGATACCTCGTGGAAGACCTTGTAGAGAGCATTCCCCGGGACATAGGCATCATCGCTACGATCATTCTTTTCCACCTCCACCCCCTCAAGCTCAACCTCAGGATTTCTTAAATTCTATGGTTCAGTTAATAGATCAAAGGTTGAGGGATTATGTAACGCCCCGATTTTAGACAGTCAGGTACGCTCGACACGTGTGAGTTTCGAGCGTTAGGATTTATTTTATTATTTTCGTTTATTCAAGTTATACGTGTTATATTAATTTTTATAAATTGTATTTCAACATGTTACGTGAAATTATATGAAATACTTGCCAACTTGAGAATTATTTGATAAAGTGAATTTAATTGCTATGTGAAATAATTACCGAACGTGATTTAATTGTTTATTGCCATTAATCGATCACTTATGTAAATTAAAGGACCAAATTGCATGAAAACATTAGGGGACCTAATTGATCATTTCCAAACCTTTTGTACTTGATTGCATAACTTATAGAACTTGAGGATTTAATTGCAAATATTTCATTTTTCCAAAATATACACCGTATATGCTTCTTCATGCTTCTCTTCATTTCATTTTCATCCAAAAATGCCAACCTTTGCTTCTTCTCTCTACCGAGCCAAACACATCAAGAAGACAAGGGAAGATTTCATCAAATTCATCAATTCTTTCCAAGAAAATTAGGAGTTTTGGAGCTTAATCATTCATTTCATCATCTTCTTCCATTTATTTTCACTTCAAGGTATATATGAGCATGTATGTGATTTCTTGATAACAATTCTTGAAGCTAGGGTTATGATTTCCAAGTGATAACTTGTTTACATGATGTTAGAATTATGATTCTGAGCTTTAAGCTTGAAATTTATGCATAAATCTTGAGAATTATGGAGTTATATGTTAGGTTGATATATTAGCTTGAAAGGATGATTTGGATGATCAAGGCATGAAATGGATGGTTAGGTTGGATTTTATTGCATATTTAGTATGCTAGCCTGTTCCTTTTATGAATTGTGTAGCTAGAGATTGAATTATAAGTATTTGGAATGATTGGGAGGTTGATTCATACCTCCCCTGTTCTTCTGCTCTGTTTTCTGCATCTTCTGCGTAACGGGAACGGCCCTTCCCGTTCCCTTTGTATTTGGGGAACGACCGTTCCCACATTTTGAATGACGTGCATGGCGGCGAGGACGGGAACGACTGTTCCCACTTTGTCTCACAGACGGGAACGGCCGTTCCCATCTTTGGGGAGCAGCTTCGGGGAGCTGGGAACTGCCCTTCCCACTTTGAACTGAGGGCTGGAACGGCCGTTCCCAGGCCTCTGGAGGTGCAGAAACTTTCTGCATAAAAATGAAGATTTGAGATTCAATTCTAATGATATATTTGACCCCAAATTGATATTATATGATTAATTACATGCTAAAACATGATATTTACATACGACATTGTTTATTGTATGATGTCTCGTACTTGATCACGCCGTGCGTCTTATATGAAATAATATTCCTAAATTGTGGTCTCATGCACGTACATTGTCCCGTTTCTTGTCCAGTTATTCTCCAGGGCGGAGATTGTCGAGCATGAGCACGTTCACGTGTCCACAAGTCGTTGTGTCGCCTGTCAGGTGAGGTTTAATTGCTAGTTATATAGAACCCGTATACCCCTTATGTGAACTTTCGGCCAAAGGTATTTATATCTATAATTTCCATGGAATCACTTATCATTTCAAGTCATGTTCATGAAAAGCAAGCAAGCAAGCAAGCCATGTTTCGTGCATGTTTAGGCGAGTAGCATGACTGTTCACGTTGGGCCCGAGGATAGTGGCTTGAGCCAACCGGGAGAGCAAGGGCTGACGGGTAACTCTCGCGCTATCCTCACCATATTGGGATGACCCCTGAATCCGCTAGGAGATTAGTGGAGGAAGGAGTTCCGGGCTTAGGGATTCATGTACCCTCTGCTCAACACGTCGTGGATGGTGAAGGCTAGCTACCTTCCCATCATTGGAGGGAGAAGGAGACTGGGGACGGGTCCGGCACCACGGATTGTCCTCGGGTTATTGCATGATTTTCATTCCTTGAACGTGTTACTTGATTACACTATCGCACGATTACGCGATAATTGAATTGCATGATCACCTATTGATTAATAATCAAGCAAGCATGTTTCATGTACATTTGGAGTACGGTTGGAGACCGCCCTCACTCGCCGGGGCCATGTATTGATTGCATGAAAATGAACAAGTGTTTAATATTGATAGTTGTATTCTCAGGCGAAGCTATATTATTATTGAACTCATATATTTATCTTTTATAAATCTTTATCCGAGAATATAACTTGCATGTTATCTGCGCTAATAGGTATTTAAACCCCTCACTCGGTCTTCACAGACTGACGCCTCCACCTTTCAGGTTATTGCAGGTGCACGCTAGGCGGGAGTCGAGTCGAGTCTTGTTCATGTAGTCGAGTCAAACACGGTCCGTGTATTTAGTTATTTGTTGTTACTTACAAAGTTTTGATTAATGTTATTGTTTTATACTTCGAGATGATAATGTATTGATATGCAAAGTTAGAATATAGTTCATTTGGTGTTGGTAATTGATATTGAATGAATTATGCTTCCGCTTAATTATGTCGCATGTATGAGTTAATCCTGCCTAGCTTATCATTTTATTGCATTGTCACCCGTTCGCTATAGGTTAGTTCATGTACGGATTACCCGTTTCGTATGTGGATCGACCTATAGTGCGGGGGTGTGACATCCCCACGTGTAGGGGTGCTACACCTAATGTGGTATCAGAGCCCGGTTGCAAAACCGAGGTTCTAGTGTCGTGTCGAGTCAAGTCTAGGTCGTACGACATAGGAATTACTTGACAATTTGAGAGTCTTACATACTATTTGAATGTCTTGATCTACTTGAATTCTTTGAATTACCTGAAATACTTCATAGCTTGTGTCTTGCATTGATTTACGCTATTAATTGCCAATTAATTGATCTTGAATTGCTTGAAATTATGTGATCGGCGTGTCTTATTTTAAACATGGATGAATTACTTATTACATTTTATATTAAATTCTCGCTGGCATCAATTATGTGACAACTATGTGACATGAGCACGCCTTATCCACATGCATTTAGTTTCAAATGAGCTGTGAGTGACAGGTTTTGGAAATGTATGAATCAAGGCCGGAGGATTTTGAAGATTTAAGAGACTGTAGGAAAACTAGAGACGGATCTACCGTTCGAACCAAGCTAGCAATTTGGTCCACAAGGAAGGGACACCGGCATCGAGCTTAATATTTCTCCGAAGGCAGGTTCTTCAATGCATTCATAAACACGTGCATCATAATTGTTAATTAAATTGCTTCTCATTTATAAATGTTGTTATAGATGTTAGTGAAATTATCTACTTGATGCATTAAGTATATGCTTAAATTAGTTGAGGTATTTAAATTGCTTTACTTATAAGTATACCTTTAAGCTAATGTGATTGTCCCAACGTGTTGTATTTAAATTGTTGGTAGGTGTACTATGTGCATTGACACTTTAACCATCATGCATTATTTAGTGTTTGTTGTTAATAGACTCTCCCTATACTCTGCACAATCCTTGCTTCTATTCCTACCAACTTGAATTTAAAGGAGAGATCTCTGAATCATCGGGTATCATATTTGTAACCGGGTTATTCGATTCAGCTTGAAGTTTAGCAATGTTTGGGGGCTGTGAGAATTTATTGATCCAGGATTCAATAGAAGCAGGTATGATATAGATATTTGGAAAAATTTTGGGAACTGGAAAACGATGATAAGCTCAAGCAGATAAATGTTCAGTGGGTTCTTCAACCTTCAGAAATTAATCAGTATTCCGGAGATGCAATGGAAGTAAAAGAATGAACCTTTCTTGCTTCAGATTATGGTGTTGATCTTATAAATGTCAACTCTCTGGAAAGCATTAAGTGAATGTAAGATGTTGGAAAAATTTTAGTATCAGATTAGAGGGGTGACAGTTGGTGAGCTTCAAGTTGGGCGTGTCATTAACAGAAAGGATTAGAAAGAACCATTAATCAAAATCTGGAATAACAACAAGTAGGACAGGGAAAAGTTACAGGATTTGAACCAGCAGAGAAGCTTGCAAGTGGGGGAAAGGACAGAGAAAATTTAAAGAATTAGAAAATTTCTATTTTCTTAAGGGGGAGAGCCGGTCTGGGAATAAACTTAAGTCTGAAGTCAGATAACACTCGGGAGAGTTGGAACCTTAAGAAAACTGATTCTTTCTGGAGTCCTCTATCAAAACCATGTGAAAAATCCTCCCTCTTACATAAGAAAAGTCCTATCATTGACAGTACTTTGCTCTATCACCGTTTTCAAGGATGTGGGTACATCGTCTATGGTTCTCTGGTAGTAACAGGATATCAATTGACTCAGTAAATAGAAAAGGATTCAGCTTGATCAATGTCTAAAGTCTGTCTGGGATTAAAGATTATCTTGACTATAAATAGGACAGCCGGGATGAGCTAGAACTCTATGGGAACCGCCCCTCTTAGCGTGATGTTTCCGTCGCTTCCATAAATTAAATGTACCAGTTGCCATGAACACTTCAAAGAAGACTAAAGATTAAACAATCCTTTCTTTCAAGATATTTCGCATAGTTGTTGGGTATGTTACCAAGTTTCAGGGATCAAATGGAAGACGCTTCACTAGGACTTGATTTCTTTGGTGTCTAGGCAAGTGTGCTTGCTGAAGTACTCTCACGGGATGGCAACCTTGTTCCTTTTTTGCATCAAACCTCCGCCTTAAATGGAAACCTTCATGGAACGGACAGGGAGCTCAACTTTCGGATTTCAAATTAGGAGTTAAGATCTTTGCTTCGGGAAAATGTTTTACTTTGATTACGAAGGTTGAGGAGATGGTGAAACCTGTTCTCACTGGTTATCGGATAAGGGTTTACTTGGAATACAAAACCAGTCTTTTAAGCTTGAATATACAACCACTCCATGACAAGAAACTCAGGGTTACTTTCAATTTCAAAATAAAAAAATGAATGTGGGAATCGGCCTAAGAATAGTTGAACCAGCAAAATCTGAGGATAAAACGGGTATGAAGATGTGGTGATTAATGATGATTTACGAATTATGTTAGAAAATAGCACGAGGGCAGAGGTGGCTACCAAGAATGGAAATTTCGAACAATAGCGGTATACAATGAAAAGAAATCGCAACCAAAGAATCCAATATTCAACCAAGTTATCGCAGTGCAAGAACTTCAATCCTTGGTGAATAGTACACTTAATCATGCATATCATGTGCCTCATGTATTTTATTATTACCCTATATGATTCCTTGTTTATTGTTGATTGTTTTATGTGAATAATAACTTGATATAACTGATCTCTGTGCGCTGCTCTTCATGTGATAATTATTAAAAGTTTATTTAATTTCTCGCTTGAGTTTTATTTTGTGTGCGTGAGAGGGATTCTCTCAGGGTTATCGAGAGACGGGGTTCTCTTGTTATTTGCTCGAGAGATGGGGTTCTCTCGTTACTTGTTGGAGAGACAGGGCACTCTCACTATTTTCAGCTACTTGTCAACTTGTTCTAGTGGAAGGTTAGATTTCTTACAAGTGTTTAGGCTCGAAAAGTTGAGGGTCGTGATTACAAGCATAGTGGAGGACCCTGTGGATTGAAGACCTCTTTCGGACTAATCCCTGACGGGGAGTAGCTAACCCGCGTGGGATGAACACGTGAGAGTCAATTAAATGCCAAGAATTCAGGACATTGAATCCGAGGACGGATTCTCTTAAGGGGGAGAGAATTGTAACGCCCTGATTTTCAGACAGTCAGGTACGCTCGACACGTGTGAGTTTCGAGCGTTAGGATTTATTTTATTATTTTCTTTTATTCAAGTTATACGTGTTATATTAATTTTTATAAATTGTATTTCAACATGTTACGTGAAATTAAATGAAATACTTGCCAACCTGAGAATTATTTGATAAAGTGAATTTAATTGCTACGTGAAATAATTACCGAACGTGATTTAATTGTTTATTGCCATTAATCGATCACTTATGTAAATTAAAGGACCAAATTGCATGAAAACATTAGGGGACCTAATTGATCATTTCCAAACCTTTTGTACTTGATTGCATAACTTATAGAACTTGAGGATTTAATTGCAAATATTTCATTTCTCCAAAATATACACCGTATATGCTTCTTCATGCTTCTCTTCATTTCATTTTCATCCAAAAATGCCAACCTTTGCTTCTTCTCTCTACCGAGCCAAACACATCAAGAAGACAAGGGAAGATTTCATCAAATTCATCAATTCTTTCCAAGAAAATTAGGAGTTTTGGAGCTTAATCATTCATTTCATCATCTTCTTCCATTTATTTTCACTTCAAGGTATATATGAGCATATATGTGATTTCTTGATAACAATTCTTGAAGCTAGGGTTATGATTTCCATGTGATAACTTGTTTACATGATGTTAGAATTATGATTCTGAGTTTTAAGCTTGAAATTTATGTATAAATCTTGAGAATTATGGAGTTATATGTTAGGTTGATATATTAGCTTGAAAGGATGATTTGGATGATCATGGCATGAAATGGATGGTTAGGTTGGATTTTATTGCATATTTAGTATGCTAGCCCGTTCCTTTTATGAATTGTGTAGCTAGAGATTGAATTATAAGTATTTGGAATGATTGGGAGGTTGATTCGTACCTCCCATGTTCTTCTGCTCTGTTTTCTGCATCTTCTGCGTAACGGGAACGGTCCTTCCTGTTCCCTTTGTATTTGGGGAACGGCCGTTCCCATATTTTGAATGACGTGCATAGCGGCGAGGACGGGAACGACTGTTCCCTCTTTGTCTCACAGACGGGAACGGCCGTTCCCATCTTCGGGGAGCAGCTTCGGGGAGCTGGGAACGGCCCTTCCCATTTTGAACTGAGGGCTGGAACGGCCGTTTCCAGGCCTCTCGAGGTGCAGAAACTTTCTGCATAAAAATGAAGATTTGAGATTCAATTCTAATGATATATTTGACCCCGAATTGTTATTATATGATTAATTACATGCTAAAACATGATATTTACATGCTACATTGTTTATTGCATGATGTCTCATACTTGATCACGCCGTGCGTCTTATATGAATTAATATTCCTAAATTGTGGTCTCATGCATGTACATTGTCCCGTTTCTTGTCCAGTTATTCTCCAGGGCGGAGATGATCGAGCATGAGCACGTTCACGTGTCCACAAGTCGTTGTGTCGCCTGTCAGGTGAGGTTTAATTGCTAGTTATATAGAACCCCGTATACCCCTTATGTGAACTTTCGGCCAAAGGTATTTATATCTATAATTTCCATGGAATCACTTATCATTTCAAGTCATGTTCATGAAAAGCAAGCAAGCAAGCAAGCCATGTTTCGTGCATGTTTAGGCGAGTAGCATGACTGTTCACGTTGGGCCCGAGGATAGTGGCTTGAGCCTACTGGGAAAGCAAGGGCTGACGGGTAGCTCTCGCGCTATCCTCACCACATTGGGATGACCCCTGAATCTGCTAGGAGATTAGTGGAGGAAGGAGTTCCGGGCTTAGGGATTCATGTACCCTTTGCTCAACACGTCGTGGATGGTGAAGGCTAGCTACCTTCCCATCATTGGAGGGAGAAAGAGACTGGGGACGGGTTCGGCACCACGGATTGTCCTCGGGTTATTGCATGATTTTCATTCCTTGAACGTGTTACTTGATTACACAATCGCACGATTACACGATAATTGAATTGCATGATCACCTATTGATTAATAATCAAGCAAACATGTTTCATGTACATTTGGAGTACGGTTGGAGACCGCCCTCACTCGCCGGGGCCATGTATTGATTGCATGAAAATGAACAAGTGTTTAATATTGATAGTTGTATTCTCGGGCGAAGCTATATTATTATTGAACTCATATATTTATCTTTTATAAATCTTTATCCGAGAATATAACTTGCATGTTATCTGCGCTAATAGGTATTTAAACCCCTCACTCGGTCTTCACAGACTGATGCCTCCACCTTTCAGGTTATTGCAGGTGCACGATAGGCGGGAGTCGAGTCGAGTCCTGTTCATGTAGTCGAGTCAAACACTGTCCGTGTATTTAGTTATTTGTTGTTACTTACAAAGTTTTGATTAATGTTAATGTTTTATACTTAGAAATGATAATGTATTGATATGCAAAGTTAGAATATAGTTCATTTGGTGTTGGTAATTGATATTGAATGAATTATGCTTCCGCTTAATTATGTTGCATGTATGAGTTAATCCCACCTAGCTTATCATTTTATTGCATTGTCACCCGTTCGCTATAGGTTAGTTCATGTACGGATTACCCGTTTCGTATGTGGATCGACCTATAGTGCGGGGGTGTGGCATCCCCTCGTGTAGGGGTGCTACAGATTATGTGCCTCCAGCACCACCAGTTCCTCCACCACAACAGGCACCGATCTCAGCTATTCTTCGGGAATCTCAGAATCAACATCCACTGAGATTTCTCAAAGGAAATGATATGCAAGCCGAGCAATGGCTTAAGGAAGTTGAGAGAATTTGGAATCTCATCCCTTGTCAATCTCAAGAGGAGGCTCGGTGCACACTCACTTTAATTCAAGGAGAAGCTTATTCTTGGTGGGAAAGTACCAAAATTATCTTAGATGCCACTGAAGAGGAAGTGACATGGGAAGTTTTTGTAAGGGAATTCAAGAATAAATTTATTCCTCCATCTTCTCGTACTCGAAAACTTAAGGAATTCACGGAACATAAACAAGGAGGAAGATCGGTTGCGGAGTATATAGCCGAGTTTGAGAGGTTGTCCAAGTATGCACCCAACATTGCAAGTGATGACTTTCACAAGCTTATGCAATTTTTGCAAGGGTTGACATCGGTTATTCAAGCAGCAATTGAGGCCGTTAATACTAACACTTGGAAGAAAGCTACTTCAAAGGCTTTAAAGGTGGAAGATTCAGTTAATGCAAGGAGTGTTAGAGTAGTGCCCTAGAAGAGATAAATAGTTTAGGCCTCTTTTTGTAAACTACTCTTATTAGCAGCAATTTATGACATTAATGAAATAATAAATGTAATGTTTCATAGTTGTTTAATTCTATGGGGCAAATTCATCACATCTCATTCAAGTTTATTAATTGCATATTATAACTGTTTGTGTATGGATGAAACCCCGAGATCACATTAAGCTACGGGACTTGACCTAGCATAGAGATGGAGGTTATGAAACAAGTGTCTATGGCGTGACCTAAATCAACTCCAAGTCAAAGAGTCTAATAAGCACGGGGATGTTAAATTGACTCGTTTGAGACTTGCTCATACGACTTGCCTTTAAGAAAGGTTACTTTGTTTCATAAGTATTGAATGTAGAGACATTCACACGCGTATGAGGGTGTTTGTTAGGGAACAAGTACACTGAGGATCCCAACAGGAACACCTCAATGAGGTAAGGCTTTTATGCCTTAATGATGAGGTTGGTTCCCTAGTTATGGTAGTGTCTAAATGGTCCTTAGACTTGAGGCTCCATTGATGCTCTATGCATGACAAGGACAATGTTGGATATACACCTAGAGATTCATGGGTTCCATGAATCTCGTTACGGTTGTATGTTGGTATTGTTCGAATCATGTATGGGGGTATATGAGATGCCAACATAGAATCTACCGCTCGTCTAGAAGAACGAGTGAGTCACCCATGAATTCTATTGTAGTACATTCCACTTAAATCCTTGCGCAAGGTAGTGAGATCTAAATTAGGAAATGAGTTTCCTAGAGTGTTAGATCAAATGGAATTGCTATTATAATTAATTCATAGCAATTGGACTAATAGGGTTCTATCATTCCCATGCCCTAGGTCCTAATCGGGGATTAGGTGATAGAAGGATTTTATCTCACGGTATCCATGAGACTGAAAGATTCACAGCACAATCTTCACCTATTGGATGGGTGGTCATGAGCTTGTCACTAGACATCAATCATGATCTGTAGGTACTGATTAATTAAAAGGAGTTTTAATTAAACAATGATTAATTGAAAGGGTTCAATTGAATCAATAAGATAAATTGTTATCTGAAATACCACGTTAAGAATGTGGGCCTACTAGTATTCATTGGTGAACCTAAGGGGTCACACAATGACTCGAATTGAACAACAAGATTATCTAAAGATCAATAGAGATTGATTGATAAATTAAAAGAGTTTAATTTATAAGAGAGTAATTAATTAATAATTGAATTGATTAATTTATGCTTAATTGTTAAGCTATTGAGAATAGATGTTAAAGAGTTAGCATTAATTTAAATAAGTGTATTTAAATTAATTGGACTTGAAATTTAATTAGGAGTAATTAATTTTTAAGTCCACAAATTTAATTAGATATTGGACTTGTGATTTAATTAATGTAATTAAATTAAGTCCACTGATTAAAATGGATATTGGGTTTTTAATTTAATTAAGTAGTAATTCAATATAAGCCCAAGACTGGCCCATAGGGTTTTTGACCTAGGGTTAAGTATTTAAGCAAGATAAGGGAGAGATATCAATCATCGTTGTTTTCTTCTTTTCTGCTTTCTCTCCAAGTTTCTCTTCTCTCTCATCTCTCAATACTGTATTGAGAATGCTATTAGATAATCAATATCTAATTAGTGTTCTAGTGTGCTAATTGATTAGTTGTTCAATTATGGGTCGTGGACTACCTTAGAGGAATTCCGCGTGGGATTCTTGGAAGAAGATCGGATAGAAGAGAACCGGGTAGGTTTTGGAAAACCTTCTTATCATCGCCATAAACTGGAAGCGAAAGAGGTATTTGATTCTTCTTTTGTTTAAATCGTAAATCTTGAATCGAAGGTGATCTTGTTTGGAATTCCGATAAAATGGTTTTTATAATCCCTAAAATTTTAATTTCCGCTGCGTTAGGGTTGACGAATTCCAACACTGGTATCAGAGCCAAACTTTGATTGATTTACGGTTTTTAGTTCCTTTTATTAATTTGATTAATATGTTGATGCGTGTCATGCTTGTTTTAATTTGAGATTTATTTGGGCAAAGTTTTAAAATTTGAAGAAAAGTTCTTTGTTTCAAAACTTATTTAAAAATTATGAGATTTTGTGAAAATCGTAAAACTGTTTTTCATGGTTTCATAAAATTATAATTTTTATTTGTGATTTATTTTAAAATAGTTTCAGAATAAAATTAAACAAAAAAAAAAATATATATTTTTTTGAAACTGCACAGTGCATCACGCTCTGTACAGTCCCGTGCACAGTGTGTGCATGTGGACTTGGGGGCCGCCTGTTGCTGCTTAGGGAAGCAACACAATTCCATTTTCAAAAATTAAAAATTTTAAGATAATTATGTTGCTGGGTTTTCGAACCCGAGACCCTTGGGCACCGCAACTGCTGCTTCTGCCGGTTGTGCTAACTCATTTGTTGAGTTTTAAAGGTACAATTTTTTTTCGTTTTTAAAACCACAGTTTTAAAATTGTTTTAAAACTATTTTTTTGTAATTAATTTTGTAAAATTGGGGATGCCCTGCATACATCAAGAGACTAGTGGAAGACAAATTTGATTCCAGATCCAGTTTGTGTAAATTTGTAGGATACCCTAGAGAGTCTGTGGGTTACTATTTTTATGATCCCTCAGAAGAAAAGGTGTTTGTTTCGAGGAATGCCACTTTTCTAGAAAAAGAGTTTCTAGTTGAAAAGTTAGGCAAGACACCAGAACTTAGTGAAGTTCAAGATGAACCTACAAATGATCAAGCAATGAAACCTCCCTCTTTCCCACAACAAGAAGTAAACACAAGCCCTCGCAGATCTGCGAGAACAATTAGACTGCCAGACCGACTCAATTTACTAACTGAAACTGGTCAATCGGATAGCGATGCGAGATCATATGATGATGCAATATCGGATAGAGATTCGATAAAATGGCAGCAAGCCATGAATTCCGAAATGGACTCTATGTACTCCAACAAGGTATGGACCTTGGTAGGTCTTCCTAAAGGCGAGAAAGCTATAGGATGTAAATGGATCTACAAGCGAAAGCTTGGAGCTGATGGAGAAGTGGCAACCTACAAGGCTAGGTTGGTTGCTAAGGGATACACTCAAAGGCCAGGTGTTGACTTTGAGAAAACGTATTCCCCTGTAGCAATGCCTAAATCCATTCGGGTACTTCTAGCCATAGCTACGTACTATGATTACGAAATATGGAAAATAGATGTGAAAACGGCTTTTCTAAATGGAGATTTAGATAAAGACATTTATATGGAACAACCGGAAGGTTTCATATCCAGTGGGAGCGAACGGAAAGTCTGCAAACTCTAGAGATCCATATATAGACTCAAACAGGCATCTAGAAGTTGGAACATCCGTTTTGATGAGACAGTCAAATCGTTTGGCTTTATCAAGAACGAGTATGAACCACGTGTTTACAAGAAAATCAGTGGGCGAGTCGTACAATTTTTGGTGTTGTATGTAGATGATATCTTACTCATTGGGAATGAGAAAGATGTGCCGCAAACAACAAAGACTTGGTTGTCTACTTAGTTTTCCATGAAGGACTTGGGAGAAGCTTCATTTATTCTCGGTATAAAAATCTATAGAGATAGATCACAGAGATTAATAGGTATGTCTCAAGTTCAGTACATAGACAAAGTAATGAAACGGTTCAGTATGGAGGAATCTAAGAGGGGATTCCTGCCAATGAGACATGGGTTGATCCTCTCTAAATCAATGTGTCCTAATACAGAAGAAGAGAAGGATAGGATGTCTCGTATACCCTATGCATCTGCAATAGGGAGCATAATGTATGCTATGTTATGTACTAGACCTGATGTCGCATACGCTTTGAGCGTTACAAGTCGATTTCAATCAAACTTTGGTGAGAGTCACTGGTCTGCCGTGAAATCCATCCTTAAGTACTTGAAAAGGGCTAAGGATTTATTTCTTGTATACGGCGGAAAGGGAGAACTGAAATTAGAAGGATACACCGACTCAAGCTTCCAGTCGAATGTAGACGACTTTAAATCCACGTCCGGATTCATATTCCGATTAAATGGTGGTGCAGTAAGTTTCGAAAAGTTCCAAACAGGAAACTACTGCTGACTCCACTTGTGAAGCAGAGTATATAGTTGCATCAGAGGCAGCGAAAGAAGGTGTGTGGATGAAAAATTTCATCCTAGAGTTGGATGTAGTGCCTAGCACTGCTGACCCAGTCGTTGTCTTCTGCGACAATAACGGAGCGATTGCACAATCAAAGGAACCAAGAGCTCATCAACGGTCAAAGCACATCCTAAGAAGATTTCATCTAATTAGAGAAATCGTAGAAAGAGGCGACGTTATTGTGAAACGTGTACCCTCGGCAGAAAACGTAGCAGACCCGCTTACTAAACCTCTTAGCCAAAAGATCTTTGAAGGACATCTCCAGGAGATGGGCCTTAAGGCTATGGGCAATTAGCTCTGAGGGCAAGTGGGAGATTGTTAGAGTAGTGCCCTAGAAGTGCCAAATAGTTTAAGCCTCTTTTTGTAAACTACTTTTATTAGTAGCAATTTGTGACATTAATAAAATAATAAATCTAACGTTTCATAGTCGTTTAATTCTATGTGGCCAATTCATCAAATCTCATTCAAGTTTATTAATTGCATATTATAACCGTTTGTGTATGGATGAAACCCCGAGGTCTCATTAAGCTACGGGACTTGACCTCGCATAGGGATGAAGGTTATGAAACAAGTGTCTATGGCGTGACCTAAATCAACTCCAAGTCGAAGAGTCTAATAAGCACGGGGATGTTAACTTGACTCGTTTGAGACTTGCTCATACGATGTGCCTTTAAGAAAGGTTACTTTGTTTCATAAGTATTGAATGTAGAGACATTCACACGCGTATGGGGGTGCTTGTTAGGGAACAAGTACACTGAGGATCCCGACAGGAACACCTCAATGGGGTAAGGCTTTTATGCTTTAATGATGAGGTTGGTTCCCTAGTTATGGTAGTGTCTAAATGGTCCTTAGACTTGAGGCTCCCTTGATGCTCTATGCATGACAAGGGCAATGTTTGATATACACCTAGAGATTCAAGGGTTCCATGAATCTCGTTACGGTTGTATGTTGGTATTATTCGAATCATGTATGGGGGCATATGAGATGCCAACATAGAATCTATCGCTCGTCTAGAAGAACGAGTGAATCACCCATGAATTCTATTGTAGTACATTCCACTTAAATCCTTGCGCAAGGTAGTGAGATCTAAATTAGGAAATGAGTTTCCTAGAGTGTTAGATCAAATGGAATTGCTATTAGAATTAATTCATAGCATTAGGACTAATAGGATTCTATCATTCCCATGCCCTAGGTCCTAATCGGGGATTGGGCGATAGAAGGATTTTATCTCACGGTATCCATGAGACTGAAAGATTCACAGCAGAATCTTCACCTATTGGATGGGTGGTCATGAGCTTGTCACTAGACATCGATCATGATCTGTAGGTACTGATTAATTAAAAGGAGTTTTAATTAAACAGTGATTAATTGAAAGGGTTCAATTGAATCAATAAGATAAATTGCTATCTGAAATACCACGTTAAGAATGTGGGCCTACTACTATTAATTGGTGAACCTAAGGGGTCACATAATGACTCGAATTGAACAACAAGATTATCTAAAGATCAATAGAGATTGATTGATAAATTAAAAGAGTTTAATTTATAAGAGAGTAATTAATTAATAATTGAATTGATTAATTTATGCTTAATTGTTAAGCTATTGAGAATTGATGTTAAAGAGTTAGCATTAATTTAAATAAGTGTATTTAAATTAATTGGACTTGAAATTTAATTAGGAGTAATTAATTTTTAAGTCCACAAATTTAATTAGATATTGGACTTGTGATTTAATTAATGTAATTAAATTAAGTCCACTGATTAAAATGGATATTGGGTTTTTAATTTAATTAAGTAGTAATTAAATATAAGCCCAACACTGGCCCATAGGTTTTTGACCTAGGGCTAAGTATTTAAGCAAGATAAGGGAGAGATATCAATCATCGTTGTTTTCTTCTTTTCTGCTTTCTCTCCAAGTTTCTCTTCTCTCTCAAATCCCAATACTGTATTGAGAATGCTATTAGATAATCAATATCTAATTAGTGTTCTAGTGTGCTAATTGATTAGTTGTTCAATTACGGGTCGTGGACTACCTTAGAGGAATTCCGTGTGGGATTCTTGGAAGAAGATCGGATAGAAGAGAACCGGGTAGGTTTTGGAAAACCTTCTTATCATCGGCATCAACTGGAAGCGAAAGAGGTATTTGATTCTTCTTTTGTTTAAATCGTAAATCTTGAATCAAAGGTGATCTTGTTTGGAATTCCGATAAAATGGTTTTTATAATCCCTAAAATTTTAATTTCCGCTGCGTTAGGGTTGACGAATTCCAACAAGGAGATCTACCTATTGGTCAGGACAGGGTTAAGAATCGGGATCGAGAGCAGGTTATAACCCGGGCAAGAGGCCAATTACTTACGATACAGCTCCTCCACCGCCTAAGGGTTCGGTAAAAAAGTTTAAACAACAAGGACAGGTCCAAAAGGTACCTCAGCTTCCTACTTTGACACCACCACCTGAGAAACCCAAGTGTTCTTTCTGCGGGCAACCTACTCATCATTACGACAATTGCAGGAAACGTCTCGGGTTATGTCTGATATGTGGGAGTACCGATCATAGGGTGGACACTTATCCGGATCATCGGGATCAGCCTGCCGTGGCTCAGAAACCGTTGATTAGAGCCCGTGCTTATGCTTTGGAAGGAGAAGAAATGGATGTAGACGTGGACCCCGTAGCAGTTGTTGAAGGTACCATTTGCATTCATGGCATAGACATATATACTTTGTTTGATCCAGGAGCTACCCACTCCTTTATTTCTCGTGATATTTCTGTGAAATTGCCTTTGTGTGTTACTTTCTCTTCTGCATGCTATGTTGTTAGAACTCCTTTTGGTGGTAGTATAGAAACTAATCGGGTTTTCAGAGAGGTACCAGTGAGTATTGAGGGTCGGGTTTTCTTGACGGATTTTATTGAATTACCGATGTCTCGCTATAGTTCTATCTTGGGAATGGATTGGTTATTCAAGCACTGTGCTACCGTGGATTATCGGGCCAAGAGAGTTCAGTTGGGTTCAGAAATTATCACGGGTTGGAGTTCTAAATCGGTGCCTTTGTTATCCTTCTCTGAAGCTCAGGAATTGCTTAGAGATGGGGCTACGGGATTCATAGCCTATATTCTTAATCAGCCTAAGGACCAAATGAAATTAGAAGAAATAGAAGTGGTTAAGGAGTTTCCGGAGGTGTTTCCCGAGAAATTGGATTCGTTGCCACCGGAAAGGGAAATAGAATTTGTTATTGACTTGTATCCGAATGCAGAGCCGTATTCTAAGACACCGTATCGGATGGCTCCGGCAGAATTGAAAGAATTAAAGGTGCAGCTTGATGGTCTTTTGAAACTTGGGTATATAAGACCAAGTTCTTCGCTGTGGGGTGCCCCTGTTTTATTTGTAAAGAAGAAAAATATTACTTTAAGAATGTGTATTGATTATCGGGAGCTAAATAGAATGACTATCAAGAATAAATACCCTCTACCACACATTGAGGAGTTATTTGATATACTCCAAGGGTCCAAAGTGTATTCGAAACTTGATCTACGACAAGGGTATTATCAATTACGGATCTAAGCCAAGGATATTCCGAATATGGGCTGTAGCACTCCTACACGTGGAGATGCCACACCCCCGCACTATAGGTCGATCCACATACGAAACGGATAATCCGTACATGAACTAACCTATAGCGAACGATGATAAGAAAAAGAAATAGGCTAGCTAGGCGGGACTAGACCCTGTATGAATTAAATCCAACACATGAAATTTAAAGTGGAAGCATAACATTATCAATTCATCATATATCAAATGTCCAAAAGCTCAATATATCAATACATTATCATCTCCCATATTATACATATAAAAGTTTTTGAATGCTCACAATAACCATAACATGCTAACTCCAGAAATATAAATATCGATGTCACAAGTTGTATGAAGTGCTAGACTCAGCTGGGGGACACGACTCGACTATGATTCCCGCCTAGCACACCACGGGGAAAACCTGAAAAGTGGAGGCGTCAGTCTGTGAAGACCGAGTGAGGGGTATAAATACACATTAACACAAATAACAGGCAAGTTATAACCTCGGGCAAGGTTTTATAACTAAAGATACTATAAGTTCAGGAATAACATAGAACTCGCCCGAGATTACAACTATCAATATCAAGCACTTTATTAACTAGTATGCAATCATGCAATTCAATTACACTGCACACATATCAGTTTCATGAATTCAGTTCCATAAACTCCTTCACTCCAATAACTCCAACACTCCAATGAACTCCATCACTCCAATGAACTAAATCACTCCAATGAACTACATCACTCCAATAACGGGAAGGTTGTGAGCCTTCACCATTCATGGTTCAATCCCGGTAGCATGGTAAACATGACTTGTAACATGATACATGGCTTTCTTTCAATAAGCATGACTCGAGAGTTAGAAACAATTATAACTATATATACCGTATGGCCTGAAATCCACACGAGGTTATACCGGTTCTATGTAATTAGCAATTAAACCTCACCTTTACCTACAAAATGCAAGCAAGTCACGGCCTACGACCCTGCTCCTCGTCACGGAGAAGTTGGTCTGTGCAAGATAGACGTGTACACGTGAGACAAGACTCAAAATGGACCAAATAGGATGAACGACGAAAATGCAACGAGATGACGTGCAACACACAATGTGGCATGCAAATATCATGTTTTGACATGTAATCAATCATATAATAGCAATTTGGGATCAAATAAATGTTTGGGTTAAAATCCCAAAAATCCAATTTTATGCAGTAACTTTTGTTCTGTCAGCGAGGTGGGAACGGCCGTTCCGGTCCTCAGTGTAAACTGGGAAGGGCCGTTCCCATAGTCACAAGAAAACGCCCCTGCGCTTTTATTTTTAAAAGGGCGACTTATGCTGGGAACGACCCTTCCGGCTTGCAGGCCAGAATGGGAACGGCCGTTCCCATGCGCGCGCCGTCTTTGAATTCAAAGGAGTGGGAACGGCCGTTCCCAGAATGAACAAGGGCCGTTCCCATTCCTCTGTAAATACAGAAACAGAGCAGAACAGGGGATGGCTCTCGGGAACAAAATACACACCTCAAAACATCATTAAATTCACATTTACATGCAAGAAATCTGGTAATTCATACGCATACATGTTCAATATACTATAAAATACAATTGAAACACTTAAATCACACAAGAACACCAAAAATTCCGACTTTCATGTTCACACACCAACCATCACATAAGCATAATTTCTTCAAGAATTCATGTCTCCAATCATGATATGATGATGTTTTCAAGCATCCAACAACATATAATCCATGTATCACATAAAATCACTAACCCTAGCTTTCACATAAATGCTCAAGAAATCATATGTATCCACTTACATGCTCTTGAAGGTAAGGAAATGGATGAAGATGATGACTATGGAGATGTGAGCTTAAAAGCTTAGAATTTCTTGAGTAACTTGATGGAAAATTGATAAAATCTCTTTCCCTTTTCTCCTTAGAGGAACCGAGAGCAAGAAGGAAGCAATTATGTTGGGAAATTTGGATGTTAATGATCATGAGAAGCTTGGAGATGCAAGATACCATGATTCACCATTTTGGAAATGTGTGAATTGCTCAAATTGCAAATTAATCCCTCAAGAATTTAAGTCATGCAATCAAGGATAAATGGTTTGTTAATTAATCAATTAAGTCCTTGGAAAAGTTATGCAATTTGGTCCCTAGATTTAAAAGAATGAACATATAGGACCAATTTCGTAATTAAATCACTTTCGGTAAATGTTTCACTTAATAAATATTTTTCAAAGTTATGGAATAATTTCCAATAATAGAATTCTATATAATTTCATGAAGGTGTACTAGAATTTAGTTTATAAAATTATAATGAAACGTACGGAATTAGATAATGAAAATCGGGGCGTTACAATTCTCCCCCCCTTAAAAGGACCTGGTCCCCAGGTCCACTGTCGAGTTTTAAATTGATGCACAAGTCATAAGAGATCCCCGTCTCTTTAAATAAGAAATGAAAGAACCTAGTGTTTCAACAAGGAAGGAAAGAACCCCGTCTCTCAACAGCACCAAGAGCACCCCGTCTCTTGACAAGCAACGAGGGAACCCCGTTCTCCGAACAACATTGAAATAATCCCTGTCTCTTACGCACACGGAATTGATTGTAGAAAAAATTGCATAAATGTCACATAAACAAGTAAAAATATATTGTTAACATAAATACCATTCATAAATAACCAATTGCACTGACGATAAATTAAATCGAACAACAATAAAATTCATAATGCACGTGATATGCATGATTAGGTGTACCGTTCACCACGATTATGTCATGGATGTAATTGGTACCTTCGGCTACCACATTTGGATTAGCATCCACATTTTGCACTTCTCTTGCTAGATTATAGGCACAAGCCTGAACTAGTGGCCTTGCACCCCCGGTCGGCACTCCCCATTGCTTGGGACACATGTTTGCTAGGTGTTCATTGCTCCCACATCGCATACACAAGTTTAGACGTTTCCTACAAGTCTCAGTAGTATGGTTGTCACGTCCACAGTAAGCACAAAGAGGCTTTCCTAACTGTGATGGCAGCGCCGTGGCAAGCGCATTCTCTGAGGTCGATCTATCAATATGGGACTTCTTCTTTTTAAGTCTTTCTTGAGATGGTAGAGTCAAATCAGTAGTGGACCTTTTCGTTGCATTGGATTCTTGTCCTGATCCTGAAGTTGAGTCCTGTTCAAAATGTGGAATAGGCTTCCTGGCATTGTCCGAATCCTCGACCTTTAAGGCTTTGGAGGTAGCCTTAGCCCAGGTACCCGTATTAGCAACTTTCAAGACATCTTGTATAGCTGGCCTGAGTCCCTGTATAAATTGCATCGCCTTGTGGAAATCGTCACTTGCTATATTGGGTGCATAGCGAGATAATCTTTCAAACTTCGCGATGTACTCGCCCACAGATCTTCCCCCTTGTTTCAATTCAGTAAACTCCCTCAACCTACAAGTACGTGAAGCTGGTGGAATGAATTTATTTTTGAACTCTCCGACAAATACCTCCCAGGTAATGGCTTCCCTAGTAACCTCTAATACAATTTGAGTACTCTCCCACCAGGAGTAAGCCTCGCCCTGAATCAAAGTAAGAGTGCAATGAGCTTTCTCCTGAGTGTCACATGGAATAAGCTGCCAAATTCTCTCGACCTCTTTAAGTCACCTCTCAGCCTGAATATCATTACCCCTATAAAATTTTGGAGTATGCTGATTCTGAAACTCACGTAGTACACCAGAAATAGGGTTCCCCAGTGGTGCTACTGGCGCAGGTGTTGCCGGAGGAACCCGTTCCTGAAGCCTCTGATCAATTAACCCGACCACTACATTCATGAAATCTTGTGGTTGAGCAGGAGGGGGTGGAGGAGCATGAGGAGAAGGAGCATGACGATGTCTCCTATGTCCAGGAGTATGCTCACGGTGAGGTCTATCTCGAGGCATCCTATAAATGAGACACTTGATATGCGTGTTGGGTTAGGAGATGCTAATGAACATAATTGAGATCAAAGTCGGTTGGGACAAGTATAGCACATAATTCACATAATTCATCAAATTCAAATAAATTCAAAAAACTCCATATAGGATACAAGACTCGTAAATTATCAATTACTCCTATGCCGTTCGACCTAGACCCACAAGACACGACACTAGAACCTCGATTTTGCAACCGGGCTCTGATACCACTAAAGATGTAGCGCCCCTACATGTGGAGATGGCACACCCGCGCACTATAGGTTGATCCACATACGAAACGGATAATCCGTACATGAACTAACCTATAGCGAACAGTGACAAGAAAAAGAAATGGGCTAGCTAGGCGGGACTAGACCCTGAATGAATTAAATCCAACACATGAAATTTAAAGTGGAAGCATAACACTATCAATTCATCATATATCAAATGTCCAAAAGCTCAATATATCAATACATTTTCATCTCCCATATTATACATACCAAAGTTTCCGAATGCTAACAATAACCATAACATGCTAACTCTGGAAATATAAATATCGATGTCACAAATTGTATGAAGTGCTAGACTCAGCTGGGGGACACGACTCGACTATGATTCCCGCCTAGCACACCATGGGGAAAACCTGAAAGGTGGAGGCGTCAGTCTGTGAAGACCGAGTGAGGGGTATAAATACACATTAACACAAATAACAGGCAAGTTATAACCTCGGGTAAGGTTTTATAACCTCGGCCGTTCCCAGAATGAACAAGGGCCGTTCCCATTCCTCTATAAATACAGAAACAGAGCAGAACAGGGGATGGCGCTCGGGAACAAAATACGCACCTCAAAACATCATTAAATTCACATTTACATGCAAGAAATCTGGTAATTCATACGCATACATGTTCAATATACAATAAAATGCAATTGAAACACTTAAACCACACAAGAACACCAAGAATTCCCACTTTTATGTTCACACACCAACCATCACATAAGCTTAATTTCTTCAAGAATTCATGTCTCCAATCATGGTATGATCATGTATTCAAGCATCCAACAACATATAATCCATGTATCACATAAAATCACTAATCCTAGCTTTCACATAAATGCTCAAGAAATCATATGTATGCACTTACATGCTCTTGAAGGTAAGGAAATGGATGAAGATGATGACTATGGAGATGTGAGCTTAAAAGCTTGGAATTTCTTGAGTAACTTGATGGAAAATTGATAAAATCTCTTTCCCTTTTCTCCTTAGAGGAACCGAGAGCAAGAAGGAAGCAATTATGTTGGGAAATTTGGATGTTAATGATCATCAGAAGCTTGGAGATGCAATATACCGTGATTCACCATTTTGGAAATGTGTGAATTGCTCAAATTGTAATTTAATCCCTCAAGAATTTAAGTCATGCAGTCAAGGATAAATGGTTTGTTAATTGATCAATTAAGTCATTGGAAAAGTTATGCAATTTGGTCCCTAGATTTAAAAGAATGAACATATAGGGCCAATTTCGTAATTAAATCACTTTCGGTAAATGTTTCACTTAATAAATATTTTTCCGAGTTATGGAATAATTTCCAATAATAGAATTCTATATAATTTCATGAAAGTGTCCTAGAATTTAGTTTATAAAATTATAATGAAACGTACAAAATTAGTTAATGAAAATTCCCCAGGTCCACTGTCGAGTTTTAAATTGATGCACAAGTCTTAAGAGAACCCCGTCTCTTTAAATAGGAAGTGAAAGAACCCCGTCTTTCAACAAGGAAGGAGAGAACCCCGTCTCTTAAAATCACCAAGAGTACCCCGTCTCTTGACAAGCAACGAGGGAACTCTTGAAATAATCCCTGTCTCTTACACACACGGAAATGATTGTAGAAACAATTGCATAAATGTCACATAAACAAGTAAAACTATATTCGTAACATAAATACCATTCATAAATAACCAATTGCACTGACGATAAATTAAATCGAACAACAATAAAATTCATGATGCACGCGATATGCATGATTAGGTGTACCATTCACCACGATTATGTTATGGATGTAATTGGTACCTTCGGCTACCATATTTGGATTAGCATCCACATTTTGCACCTTTCTTGCTAGATTATACGCGCGAGCCTGAACTAGTGGCTTCGCACCCCCGGTCGGCACTCCCCATTGCTTGGGATACATGTTTGCTAGGTGTTCATTGCTCCCACATCGCATACACAAGTTTAGGCGTTTCCTACAAGTCTCAGCAGTATGGTTGTCACGTCCACAGTAAGCGCAAGGAGGCTTTCCTAACTGTGATGGCAGCACCGTGGCAAGCGCATTCTCTGAGGTCGATCTATCATTATAGGACTTCTTCTTTTTAAGTCTTTCTTGAGATGGTAGAGTCAAATCAGTAGTGGACCTTTTCGTTGCATTGGATTCTTGTCCTGATCCTGAAGTTGAGTCCTGTTCAAAATGTGGAATAGGCTTCCTGGCATTGTCCGAATCCTCGACCTTTAAGGCTTTGGAGGTAGCCTTAGCCCAGGTACCCGTATTAGCAACTTTCAAGACATCCTGTATAGCTGGCCTGAGTCCCTGTACAAATTGCATCGCCTTGTGGAAATCGTCACTTGCTATATTGGGTGCATAGCGAGATAATCTTTCAAACTTCGCGATGTACTCGCCCACAGATCTTCCCCCTTGTTTCAATTCAGTAAACTCCCTCAACCTACAAGTACGTGAAGCTGGTGGAATGAATTTATTTTTGAACTCTCCGACAAATACCTCCCAGGTAATGGCTTCCCTAGCAACCTCTAATACAATTTGAGTACTCTCCCACCAGGAGTAAGCCTCGCCCTGAATCAAAGTAAGAGTGCAATGAGCTTTCTCCTGAGTGTCACATGGAATAAGCTGCCAAATTCTCTCGACCTCTTTAAGTCACCTCTCAGCCTGAATATCATTACCCCTATAAAATTTTGGAGTATGCTGATTCTGAAACTCACGTAGTACACCAGAAATAGGGTTCCCCAGTGGTGCTACTGGCGCAGGTGGTGCCGGAGGAACCCGTTCCTGAAGCCTCTGATCAATTAACCCGACCACTGCATTCATGAAATCTTGTGGTTGAGCAGGAGGGGGTGGAGGAGCATGAGGAGAAGGAGCATGACGATGTCTCCTATGTCCAGGAGTATGCTCACGGTGAGGTCTATCTCGAGGCATCCTATAAATGAGACACTTGATATGCGTGTTGAGTTAGGAGATGCTAATGAACATAATTGAGATCAAAGTCGGTTGGGACAAGTATAGCACATAATTCACATAATTCATCAAATTCAAATAAATTCAAATAACTCCATATAGGATACAAGACTCGTAAATTATCAATTACTCCTATGCCGTTCGACCTAGACCCACAAGACACGACACTAGAACCTCGATTTTGCAACTGGGCTCTGATACCACTTAAGATGTAGCGCCCCTACATGTGGAGATGGCACACCCGCGCACTATAGGTTGATCTACATACGAAACGGATAATCCGTACATGAACTAACCTATAGCGAAGGGTGACAAGAAAAAGAAATGGGCTAGCTAGGTGGGACTAGACCCTGAATGAATTAAATCCAACACATGAAATTTAAAGTGGAAGCATAACACTATCAATTCATCATATATCAAATGTCCAAAAGCTCAATATATCAATACATTATCATCTCCCATATTATACATACCAAAGTTTCCGAATGCTAACAATAACCATAACATGCTAACTCCGGAAATATAAATATCGATGTCACAAATTGTATGAAGTGCTAGACTCAACTGGGGGACACGACTCGACTATGATTCCCGCCTAGCACACCATGGGGAAAACCTGAAAGGTGGAGGCGTCAGTCTGTGAAGACCGAGTGAGGGGTATAAATACACATTAACACAAATAACAGGCAAGTTATAACCTCGGGTAAGGTTTTATAACCTCGGCCGTTCCCAGAATGAACAAGGGCCGTTCCCATTCCTCTATAAATACAGAAACAGAGCAGAACAGGGGATGGCGCTCGGGAACAAAATACACACCTCGAAACATCATTAAATTCACATTTACATGCAAGAAATCTGGTAATTCATACGCATACATGTTCAATATACAATAAAATGCAATTGAAACACTTAAACCACACAAGAACACCAAGAATTCCCACTTTCATGTTCACACACCAACCATCACATAAATTTAATTTCTTCAAGAATTCATGTCTCCAATCATGGTATGATCATGTATTCAAGCATCCAACTGTTGGAAAACACGAATCAGAAAGCAGCGGAATTTAAAAAATTTTCCCAACAAAAGGACCTTGAACTCGCAATCGTGTAACCAAATTCGTAAAGATAGAAAACTTACTTTTCTTTTATTCTTTCTTGAAGCGTTTCAAGCCACCCAAGAACGCTCTTCTCGCGGCTTGATCCCCTCTCCTTGGTAAAGCTCGAATCTTCAAACTTCTAACTTGAAGTCTCTAGAGAAAGTTCACCAACTTGATCACAATCTAACTAGTAAGGATGCTAGTTCTCTAGTTAGTGTTTAGGCTTAACCTAGGGTTTAATTTAATCTTGGAGAAAGGAAGGTGTTCAACACATGAACCAAGAATTGTCAATTAGCTCTAAAGGGGAGCATGAGCTCCCCTATATATAGCAAAGGGGAGGGGCGGCCGAACCTAGTCCTAATGGACAAAGGATTTGGTCCCTCTCTCTCCTATTACTTGATCATCAAGTATTTTCCAACTTTGACTTTGAATTCTATTTCAAGTCAACTTTTAAGAGAGCTAAAAATATCCAAACTATTTTTGGATAATTTTATACTTTATTTATTATAAAATAAATAACTTATTTTATCTAATTAATTAATTCATAATTAATTAACTAGATTATTTTCTCCAAAATTAGACTTTCTTTTTAATTCAAAATTAAACCAAAGTCTATTAAATAATTAACTAATTAATTATTTAATATATATAATATATATATATATATACACACGTGTGTGACACGTGTCACAGTGACACGTGTCACTCACGTGAGCCACACGTGTGACTTCACACGTGTGGAACCCTCTTGGCCCGATTAACTCATTTAATCATTTTCAAACCTCAACTCATGTAACCAAGTTGTTGTGTGTGACCCTCTAGGTTCTCAATTCAATTAGCAGTGACCCTAATTAATTAATTCACTAATTAATTAATCAGTCCATAGATTAAATGACCATAGTCTAGCAACAGGTGTTTAACCCCTAACTGAATTGGAATGTTCGGATTCGACAGAACCTTTAAGTCATTGATTCATGTGAGATACAATCCTCCTACTTACTATCTCTCAACCAAGATCTAGGGCAAGGGAATAATCAGAACCCTAATAATCCGGTCTTAAAGCTAAGTGCATTTCATATCCATTTGATCTCAATCCAAGAAACCCTTTTCTTGATGTCTTGATCTACTGCCTTGGCCAAGGACTTCATATGGCATATGAATGACTTACACAATAAGAGATCACCTTGCAAATGCAAGTGTAGGTCCTTTCTTGATTCTCATTCACTTTCATGAATCACTTGTGCAGCCCCAGCATAAGCCTTGAATCAGTTGTCTAAGGCGACACCCTTTAAAGCTTATACCTAAGACTACAGAGTTAACTCATAAAGTGAGAAGGAACCTCAAGTCTAAGGATCAATTAATCACATCAATGACTCGTGAGATATTTCCTAATCTGGAAGTTTCCATTTCCTGAAATAGAAACTTGCTTTCCCATTTAGGAATGTTCTCACACGGGGCACCTAAGTGAACTTACTTATTAAAGTAAGCACCCTTATGTATCACGCACGTATCAACTATACACTTTGCACCTCCATGAAACAAGGTGGTCCTTCTTAAGGGCGTGATCCCACAAGCAAGCCTTAGAGGAGTCAGGTTGACACTCCCACTGTCTGTAGGACTCATCGGCTTGGAGTATTTTACTAATCATGACTTATGTGATATAGGGCTCGTTTCATGAACCATTTCACCTAAATGGTAGAGTCCTAAAGTCATCAGGATTAGGGGAGTTCTCATACATGCACAGCTAAAGTAAACGCATACCAAACAAGAGCATATAAAGAAGTGTTGCCTCAATTCGTTATTTCATTCAAAGATTGTCTGTGATTACATTAAGGAAAAGCACAAAGCGGATATACAATCGGCTTTCTAGGGCACTATTCCTAACAATCTCCCACTTGCCCGTCAAAGCCATTCTAAAGCTACTCTAAGTCCCATCTTCTGAAGATGACCTTGGAAAGCTTCTCGACTAAGGGGTTTAGTAAGTGGATCTGCCACGTTCTCTGCTGATGTGACCCTCTCAATTTGCACATCTCCTCTTTTGATAATATCACGGATTAGGTGATACTTCCTCATAATGTGCTTGGTCCGTTGGTGAGATCTTGGTTCTCTTGCTTGAGCAACCGCCCCAGTGTTGTCACAAAACACAGTAATGGGGTCTTTCATGCTAGGAACAACATTCAACTCTTGAATGAAGTTTCTAATCCAAACACCTTCCTTAGCTGCATCATTTGCAGCTAAGTATTCGGCCTCAGTGGTCGAATCTGCAGTGGTAGTCTGCTTGGAACTCTTCCAACTCACTGCCCCGCCGTTTAGGCAGAAAATGTATCCTGACATTGACTTAAAGTCATCTAAGTCAGATGCAAAGCTTGCATCGCAGTATCCTTCGACAGTAAGATCTTTCTGACCTCCGTAAACTAAGAATAAATCTTTAGTACTCTTCAAGTACTTAAGAATATTCTTCACGGCAGCCCAGTGACCATCTCCAGGGTCAGATTGGAAACGACTTGTCACACTAAGTGCATAAGCCACATCCGGTCGAGTACATAACATTGCATACATTATGCTACCTATTGCTGATGCATAAGGTGTATGAGTCATTCTCTCCTTCTCAAGGTTAGTCTTAGGACACATCTTCCTTGAAAGACATGTTCCTACACTCATAGGAAGGTTCTTAACCTTTGCTGACTCCATATTGAATCTCTTCAATACTTTGTCAATGTACATCGACTGTGATAATCCTATTAACCTTCTAGATCTATCTCTATAGATTTTAATTCCAAGGATATAGGACGCATCACCAAGATCTTTCATCTCGAATTGGTTCGATAACCATAACTTAGTCACTTTCATGTCATCCTTCGAATTCCCAATAAGAAGGTCGTCATCAACATAAAGTACTAAGAATTGCACTGAGGTCTCCAATTCCTTTCTATACACACATGATTCATTCGAAATTTGGGTGAAGCCAAACGCTTTGACCGATTCATCAAATCGAATGTTCCAATTCCTAGAAGCCTGTTTCAATCCATAGATTGATCTTTGGAGTTTGCAAACCTTTTGCTCACTCCCACTGAATGTGAAACCTATGGGTTGCTCCATATAAATGTCTTTGTCAATGTCACCATTGAGAAAGGCAGTTTTCACATCCATTTGCCATATCTCATAGTCATAATATGCAGCAATGGCAAGCATGATCCGAATAGACTTTTGCATTGCAACTGGTGAAAAGGTTTCGTCAAAGTCCACGCCGGGTCTCTGAGTGAATCCTTTTGCAACCAGTCTTGCTTTGTAGGCTACAATGCTTTCATCAACTCCAAGCTTTCTCTTAAAGATCCATTTGCAACCTATGGGTTTGACCCCATCAGGCAAATCTACCAAGGTCCAAACTTGGTTGGAGTTCATGGAATCCATTTCGGATTTCATGGCTTCTATCCACTGTTCAGACTCAGAATCTGAAAGTGCCTCCTCATATGTTGAAGGATCATAATCCTTTTGAGAGATTTCATGGAAGAATCCATACCATCTCTCCGGCTGTCTAGGATTGCGTTCAGAACGCCTTAGAGGAGGATTTTCATGTGTATCGAAATTCGTGATTGGTTGTGGTTGATCAGAGTGGGACGTTTCTTCAGTGGGTGGTATGGGGTCACTTTGTACTTCTTCTAATTCTATGATCTTGCCTTGCTTTTCTTTAAGGAACGGTTCCTCCAGAAAAGTAGCATTTCTGGAAACAAACACCTTTTGCTCAGATTGATCATAGAAGTAGTATCCTATGGATTCCTTAGGATAACCTACAAAGTAGCATAAGTTAGAATGAGATTCTAACTTATCTCCCACTGTCCTCTTCACGTAAGCAGGACAACCCCAAATTCTTAAGTAAGAATAACTAGGGATTTTACCATGCCACATTTCATAGGGCGTTTTAGGGGCTGACTTAGAGGGAACTAGATTCAAAATCTTTGCTGCACTTTCTAGGGCATAACCCCAAAAAGAAGGTGGTAAGTCAGTGAAACTCATCATGGAACGAACCATATCAAGTAGGGTTCGATTCCTTCTCTCAGAAACTCCATTAAGCTGAGGAGTTCCCGGAGGAGTCCACTGAGAGATAATTCCATTATCCTTGAGATGATTAAGGAATTCTTCACTAAGATATTCGCCTCCTCGATCAGATCGAAGTGCTTTGATCTTGTGACCAGTTTGGTTCTCAACCTCCTTTTGAAATTCTAAGAATTTCTCAAAAGCTTCAGATTTATACTTCATTAAGTATACATAACCATACCGACTAAAATCATCAGTGAAGGTTATGAAGTACTGATGATTGTTTCTAGTGCTTACACTAAGCGGTCCACAAACATCAGTATGGATCAAATCCAAAACCTTAGTGGCACGTTCCACAGTTCCCTTAAAAGGGACTTTGGACATTTTTCCTTTGAGACAGGATTCGCAAGAAGTTAACTCTTTAAGATCATTTTCAGAGAATGATCCTAAAGTGTTTATCTTGCTAATTCTGTTCTTGGAAATGTGTGCTAATCTAGCGTGCCATAAGGGAGCTGAAACTTTGTCATCTCTCTTATGCTTCGTTTCTCGTTGTATATTCATAATATTGATATTTTGAGTTAGGTAAAGTCCATTACTTAGAGTACCGATGTGAACGGAAGAGTTGTTCCGTTTGATAAAATATTTACCATTCTTAATATAAGTTTCATAACCTTCACAATCTAATATTGGAACTGAAATTATATTACGAATAATGCTCGGTACATAAAGGACTTTATTTAATACTAACTCAAAACTACCTAAATCTAATCTAATTGTGCCTAAAGCTCGAGCTTCAACGTTTGAGCCATCGCCGATCTTCAAGACACATTCTCCTTCTTTTAGTTGTTGAACATCACTTAGCATCTGTACATCATTACAGATATGAGTTCCACAACCGGTATCAAGTACCCAAGAACTAGAATTAATAGAAAGATTTACTTCAACGAGAAAGATACCTTTCTTTAGAGTAGCCTTGTACTCTGGGCAGTTTCTCCTCCAATGTCCCGCTTTGCCACAATGGAAACAAACAACCTTTTTCTGATCACGCTTCTTCTTTTGGGCCTTCCCCTTCGAAATGCCACAAGTGGGCCTAAGGGGTTTCTTCTTCTTCTTTTGGGCTTTCTTGCCCTTACCTTTAGAAGGCCCAGAAGAGGAAGATGGAGCATTCACCATCAAAACCTTATTGTCCTTCTTGATCGTGCTTTCAGCAGTCACAAGCTGACTAATCAGCTCAGCTACGGTAGCACCAGCATGATTCATGTTGAAGTTAAGGACAAATGGGTTGAATGATGGTGGGAGCGAAGCTAGCAACAAATCCACTGAAAGCTCATCTTTCAGTGGCATGTCCATGGAAGCAAGTTTCTCAGTAAGGGCAAGAAACTTGAGTCCATATTCATGGACACTTGAACCTTCCCTCATTCTCAAGTGGAACAATTCCTTTGAAGTGTTATACCTTGTAACACGTTCATGAGGGCGGTAAAGTTGCTCTAAGTGGTCGTAAATCTCCCAAGCAAATTCCATGGCCTCATGTTGCCTTTGCAAGTCCAGAAACATGTTAGCCAACATAAGGCAACGGGCTTGGAGATTATCATCCTTCCACTTCTGAATCGCATCCCGCTCGGCCCGAGTGGGAGCCTCCCCTTCGGGACTAGGCTCCCCTTCGAAGAGAACATAAGTTCTCTTCTCAGAATCTAAAATGATTTTTAGATTCCTCAGCCAATCAGAATAGTTGGGACCAGTCAACTTGTTTGACTCGAGGATCGATACAAGAGGGTTTTTGGTTGCCATTTCAAAACACGTAGAGAATCACAGAATCTACGACCTAAATGGTAAAACAGAGAACCAGTGAGCATGCTGAATTATAACGATATACAAAAGATAAGGTCTTTAATCTAATGTAGCTCCCACTGTTTTTCAAAGATCTAGAATTCCTAAAGATCTAAGAGGAACACGTTTCCCAATGGGTACTAAGATCCTAGGCATTTTACCTCGAACCCACGACTCGTGGACATTCTAAGTAAGAACCCTAGGTAGGTACAACTTACCAATTCTAACACCTTTAGAACTCTTAGTAATTGTTTTTGCATCACCTATCTTTCAATATGGACCCACGACTCGTGCGACATCCATATTTACTTAGGCGTTAAGCTAGACCCATCAATCATAAGATCATGACCAAAACTTAGTTCGAACGACCCACGACTCGCGGACATCGCCCTTGCTAAAATTGACCACGAAATATTGACCATTTAAAATGATTAATTAGGTAACTAAGAACTAATAAGCTCCACTAGCTATCCCACGACTCGCGGACAATAACTAGCTTTACTTACTAAACTTAAAACCTATTGATGGAATGCTAGGAATTCAATTCAAAATTTGCATCTCGAATTAAACACCTATTTGTTCGAAATTAGCTTAATATTTAATGGGAATTTTCGAATCAACCGGAGAGTTGTCCGGTTCGACCTCACCAACATATATGTTATCCAATTTTATTAATCTTGATTAATGCAAGTACACTTAAATGCATTTCAAACAAGCACATAAACAGATAACATGTCCTAGCATGATACTAACATGTAATGATCATGGGTTCTACCTATCTTATGCGTGATATGTGGGAGCCACTCCACAATCACAAGTTCTAACATACATGCCTCATAAACAGTTTAAATCACATAAGGGAAAGCGGTAACAAAATACGAGCCCTATCTCTATTACATTTAACAATTGAGATTCCCCTCCCTAACATTTTGAGGGGTCTTCACTTATGGCCTCCTTGTTACTTGAATGTGGTCCATCTTACTCCATGGGTGCATTGTCTCCAAAATGAAAATAAAACCTCACCACCTATCTCTACTCTCAAATTACAATAAAAAGAAAAAGACATAAAGTAATAAGGCTCAATCTTCATATTGGCCTTAGACAATTACACGGGGCATACCCCGGCCTCAAAAACAGTAATATGGAAAGCCACATAATAAATCACATAACAGTACGCACATAAGTGAGGCTCCAATCTCAATTGAAAAACGCAAATATAGGGCTCCAACCCCAATTTAAACCATCCGTGTGCATAAATTAAAACCATACATAGATCTAAACCCATGATCACCTAACATGCTTTTGCAAGAATTTAAATTTAACCAATAAATTAAAATTCTCGCTTTAAGCTCTAATAGCTTAAAACACGACTTGATGCGAGTCTTATTTATAAAAGTTTTCAATAAATCCCAAATTACCAAAACAAATAAAATTCCAATTAATTTCTGAAAATTAATAATTTTATTAAGATGTATTTTCCCAAAATATAAACCGTTTCAATTTCTCAAAAATCCCAATTTTAAGTTTTATTAAAAAAAAAATTAAAATAAATATTCAAAAATAAAATTTTAAAATTAAAATAAAAAATTGGGACTGGATTGCACGAAACACGAAAAGGCCGGATCACGAAAACGGGGTTGCCCGTCCCAAGTGCGGCGTGTGCGCACAGCATGCGAGCACAGCGCGCGGCCAAGGCCGCGCGAGTGCGCGCTGGGGCGCGCAGCTCCTGCCGGGCATTGGGCGGCCAGTCTCGGCCGCCCTGGGCGGATGCGCCTAGGCGCGCCCGGAAGGCTCCCGCACAGGCGTGCGGGAGGTGCTGGGCGACTGGCCGATCTGTCCCGGCCAGGCCTGGGCGGCGACGGGCGGACGGCGTGCGGGAGACTGGCCGGTCTGTTCCGGCCAGCCCTGGGCAACGATGGGCGGGCACGCCTAGGCGCGCCCGGGAGGGCATCCCGCGCGGTTGCGGGAGGGTGGCGCGCGAAGCCCGCGCGCGCGACTCCTTCGCGCGCGGGGTTTCGCGTGTTCATCGCGATCCGGGCTTTCGTTTCGTGTTTTCGCTCAAAAGCAAAACCAATCCAAGAAATCCAAAAAACAGTTTATACAGTTTCAAATCTAAAATTGTTTTCAAAAATTAATTTTTTGCAAAAACCAATTTTCAGAAACTTTCAGGAAAAAATACAGTTTCGTAATTCAGGCTTTCTAAAACAATTACAAATACTCAATCGCATCAAGCCTAAGAATTTCTACCAAATTCAGTATAATTGAGATGAATCAGAAACACGATTAACGAGGTGGCTCTGATACCACTTGTTGGAAAACACGAATCAGAAAGCAGCGGAATTTAAAAAAATTTTCCCAACAAAAGGACCTTGAACTCGCAATCGTGTAACCAAATTCGTAAAGATAGAAAACTTACTTTTCTTTTATTCTTTCTTGAAGCGTTTCAAGCCACCCAAGAACGCTCTTCTCGCGGCTTGATCCCCTCTCCTTGGTAAAGCTCGAATCTTCAAACTTCTAACTTGAAGTCTCTAGAGAAAGTCCACCAACTTGATCACAATCTAACTAGTAAGGATGCTAGTTCTCTAGTTAGTGTTTAGGCTTAACCTAGGGTTTAATTTAATCTTGGAGAAAGGAAGGTGTTCAACACATGAACCAAGAATTGTCAATTAGCTCTAAAGGGGAGCATGATCTCCCCTATATATAGCAAAGGGGAGGGGCGGCCGAACCTAGTCCTAATGGACAAAGGATTTGGTCCCTCTCTCTCCTATTACTTGATCATCAAGTGTTTTCCAACTTTGACTTTGAATTCTATTTCAAGTCAACTTTTAAGAGAGCTAAAAATATCCAAACTATTTTTGGATAATTTTATACTTTATTTATTATAAAATAAATAACTTATTTTATCTAATTAATTAATTCATAATTAATTAACTAGATTATTTTCTCCAAAATTAGACTTTCTTTTTAATTCAAAATTAAACCAAAGTCTATTAAATAATTAACTAATTAATTATTTAATATATATAATTTATATATATATACACACGTGTGTGACACGTGTCACAGTGACACGTGTCACTCACGTGAGCCACACGTGTGGAACCCTCTTGGCCCGATTAACTCATTTAATCATTTTCAAGCCTCAACTCATGTAACCAAGTTGTTGTGTGTGACCCTCTAGGTTCTCAATTCAATTAGCAGTGACCCTAATTAATTAATTCACTAATTAATTAATCAGTCCACAGATTAAACGACCATAGTCTAGCAACAGGTGTTTAACCCCTAGCTGAATTGGAATGTTCGGATTCGACAGAACCTTTAAGTCATTGATTCATGTGAGATACAATCCTCCTACTTACTATCTCTCAACCAAGATCTAGGGCAAGGGAATAATCAGAACCCTAATAATCCGGTCTTAAAGCTAAGTGCATTTCATATCCATTTGATCTCAATCCAAGAAACCCTTTTCTTGATGTCTTGATCTACTGCCTTGGCCAAGGACTTCATATGGCATATGAATGACTTACACAATAAGAGATCACCTTGCAAATGCAAGTGTAGGTCCTTTCTTGATTCTCATTCACTTTCATGAATCACTTGTGCAGCCCCAGCATAAGCCTTGAATCAGTTGTCTAAGGCGACACCCTTTAAAGCTTATACCTAAGACTACAGAGTTAACTCATAAAGTGAGAAGGAACCTCAAGTCTAAGGATCAATTAATCACATCAATGACTCGTGAGATATTTCCTAATCTGGAAGTTTCCATTTCCTGAAATAGAAACTTGCTTTCCCATTTAGGAATGTTCTCACACGGGGCACCTAAGTGAACTTACTTATTAAAGTAAGCACCCTTATGTATCACGCACGTATCAACTATACACTTTGCACCTCCATGAAACAAGGTGGTCCTTCTTAAGGGCGTGATCCCACAAGCAAGCCTTAGAGGAGTCAGGTTGACACTCCCACTGTCTGTAGGACTCATCGGCTTGGAGTATTTTACTAATCATGACTTATGTGATATAGGGCTCGTTTCATGAACCATTTCACCCAAATGGTAGAGTCCTAAAGTCATCAGGATTAGGGGAGTTCTCATACATGCACAGCTAAAGTAAACGCATACCAAACAAGAGCATATAAAGAAGTGTTGCCTCAATTCGTTATTTCATTCAAAGATTGTCTGTGATTACATTAAGGAAAAGCACAAAGCGGATATACAATCGGCTTTCTAGGGCACTATTCCTAACACCAACAACATATAATCCATGTATCACATAAAATCACTAATCCTATCTTTCACATAAATGCTCAAGAAATCATATGTATGCACTTACATGCTCTTGAAGGTAAGGAAATGGATGAAGATGATGACTATGGAGATGTGAGCTTAAAAGCTTGGAATTTCTTGAGTAACTTGATGGAAAATTGATCAAATCTCTTTCCCTTTTCTCCTTAGAGGAACCGAGAGCAAGAAGGAAGCAATTATGTTGGGAAATTTGGATGTTAATGATCATCAGAAGCTTGGAGATGCAATATACCGTGATTCACCATTTTGGAAATGTGTGAATTGCTCAAATTGTAATTTAATCCCTCAAGAATTTAAGTAATGCAGTCAAGGATAAATGGTTTGTTAATTGATCAATTAAGTCATTGGAAAAGTTATGCAATTTGGTCCCTAGATTTAAAAGAATGAACATATAGGGCCAATTTCGTAATTAAATCACTTTCGGTAAATGTTTCACTTAATAAATATTTTTCCGAGTTATGGAATAATTTCCAATAATAGAATTCTATATAATTTCATGAAAGTGTCCTAGAATTTAGTTTATAAAATTATAATGAAACGTACGAAATTAGTTAATGAAAATTCCCTAGGTCCACCGTCGAGTTTTAAATTGATGCACAAGTCATAAGAGATCCCCGTCTCTTTAAATAGGAAATGAAAGAACCCCGTCTTTCAACAAGGAAGGAGAGAACCCCGTCTCTTAAAATCACCAAGAGTACCCCGTCTCTTGACAAGCAACGAGGGAACTCTTGAAATAATCCCTGCCTCTTACACACACGGAAATGATTGTAGAAACAATTGCATAAATGTCACATAAACAAGTAAAACTATATTCGTAACATAAATACCATTCATAAATAACCAATTGCACTGACGATAAATTAAATCGAACAACAATAAAATTCATGATGCACGTGATATGCATGATTAGGTGTACCGTTCACCACGATTATGTTATGGATGTAATTGGTACCTTCGGCTACCATATTTGGATTAGCATCCACATTTTGCACCTCTCTTGCTAGATTATATGCGCGAGCCTGAACTAGTGGCCTCGCACCCCCGGTCGGCACTCCCCATTGCTTGGGACACATGTTTGCTAGGTGTTCATTGCTCCCACATCGCATACACAAGTTTAGGCGTTTCCTACAAGTCTCAGCAGTATGGTTGTCACGTCCACAGTAAGCACAAAGAGGCTTTCCTAACTGTGATGGCAGCAACGTGGCAAGCGCATTCTCTGAGGTCGATCTATCAATATGGGACTTCTTCTTTTTAAGTCTTTCTTGAGATGGTAGAGTCAAATCAGTAGTGGACCTTTTCGTTGCATTGGATTCTTGTCCTGATCCTGAAGTTGAGTCCTGTTCAAAATGTTGAATAGGCTTCCTGGAATTGTCCGAATCCTCGACCTTTAAGGCTTTGGAGGTAGCCTTAGCCCAGGTACCCGTATTAGCAACTTTCAAGAGATCCTGTATAGCTGGCCTGAGTCCCTGTACAAATTGCATCGCCTTGTGGAAATCGTCACTTGCTATATTGGGTGTATAGCGAGATAATCTTTCAAACTTCGCGATGTACTCGCCCACAGATCTTCCCCCTTGTTTCAATTCAGTAAACTCCCTCAACCTGCGAGTACGGGAAGCTGGTGGAATGAATTTATTTCTGAACTCTCCGACAATTACCTCCCAGGTAATGGCTTCCCTAGCAGCCTCTAATACAATTTGAGTACTCTCCCACCAGGAGTAAGCCTCGCCCTGAATCAAAGTAAGAGTGCAACGAGCTTTCTCCTGAGTGTCACATGGAAAAAGCTGCCAAATTCTCTCGACCTCTTTAAGCCACATCTCAGCCTGAATATCATTACCCCTATAAAATTTTGGAGGATGCTGATTCTGAAACTCACGTAGTACATCAGAATTAGGGTTCCCCTGTGGTGCTACTGGCGCAGGTGGTGCCGGAGGAACCCGTTCCTGAAGCCTTTGATCAATTAACCCGACCACTGCATTCATGAAATCTTGTGGTTGAGCAGGAGGGGGTGGAGGAGCATGAGGAGAAGGATCATGACGGTGTCTCCTATGTCCAGGAGTATGCTCACAGTGAGGTCTATCTCGAGGCATCCTGTAAATGAGATTCTTGATATGCGTGTTGGGTTAGGAGATGCTAATGAACATAATTGAGATCAAAGTCGATTGGGACAAGTATAGCACATAATTCACATAATTCATCAAATTCAAATAACTCCATATAGGATACAAGACTCGTAAATTATCAATTACTCCTATGCCGTTCGACCTAGACCCACAAGACACGACACTCGAACCTCGATTTTGCAACCGGGCTCTGATACCTCTTAAGATGTAGCACCCCTACACGTGGAGATGCCACACCCCCGCACTATAGGTCGATCCACATACGAAACGGATAACCCGTACATGAACTAACCTATAGCGAACGGTGACAAGAAAAAGAAATGGGCTAGCTAGGCGGGACTAGACCCTAAATGAATTAAATCTAACACATGAAATTTAAAGTGGAAGCATAACACTATCAATTCATCATATATCAAATGTCCAAAAGCTCAATATATCAATACATTATCATCTCCCATATTATACATACAAAAGTTTCCGAATGCTAACAATAACCATAACATACTAACTCCGGAAATATAAATATCGATGTCACAAATTGTATGAAGTGCTAGACTCAGCTGGGGGACACGACTCGACTATGATTCCCGCCTAGCACACCACGGGGAAAACCTGAAAGGTGGAGGCGTCAGTCTGTGAAGACCGAGTGAGGGGTATAAATACACATTAACACAAATAACAGGCAAGTTATAACCTCGGGTAAGGTTTTATAACTAAAGATACTATAAGTTCAGGAATAACATAGAACTCGCCTGAGATTACAACTATCAATATCAAGCACTTTATTAACTAGTATTCAATCATGCAATTCAATTACACTGCACACATATCAGTTTCATGAATTCAGTTCCATAAACTCCTTCACTCCATGAACTCCTTCACTCCAATAAGTCAAACACTCCAATGAACTACATCACTCCAATAACGGGAAGGTTGTGAGCCTTCACCATTCACGGTTCAATCATGGTAGCATGGTAAACATGACTTGTAACATGATACATGGCTTTCATTTAATAAGCATGACTCGAGAATTTGAAACAATTATAACTATATATACCGTATGGCCTGAAATCCACACGAGGTTATACCGGTTCTATGTAATTAGCAATTAAACCTCACGTTTACCTACAAAATACAAGCAAGTCACGGCCTACGGCCCTGCTCCTCATCACGGGGAAGCTGGTCTGTGCAAGATAGACGTGTACACGTGAGACAAGACTCAAAATGGACCAAATAGGACGAACGGAGAAAATGCAACGAGATGACGTGCAACACACAATGTGGCATGTAAATATCATGTTTTGACATGTAATCAATCATATAATAGCAATTTAGGATCAAATAAATGTTTGGGTTAAAATCCTAAAAACCCAATTTTATGCAGTAACTTTTGTTCTGTCAGCGAGGTGGGAACGGCCGTTCCGGACCTCAGTGTAAACTGGGAAGGGCCGTTCCCATAGTCCCAAGAAAACGCCCCTACGCTTTTATTTTTAAAAGGGCGACTTATGCTGGGAACGGCCCTTCCGGCTTGCAGGCCAGAATGGGAACGGCCGTTCCCATGCGTATGCCGTCTTTGAGAAACCTTCCAAAGCCGTGGGGGCTATGATCGAGAAAGTCCAATAGATACAACAACGGATGAAAGCTGTACAAGATAGACAGAAAAGTTATGTCGATATTCGCCAAAGGGATCTTAAATTTGAAGTGGGGGACCGGGTTTTCTTAAAGGTATCTCCACGAAAAGGGTTTTCTCACATTGGGAAGGGCGGAAAACTTAATCCTCGTTATTTGGGGCCGTTTGAAATTCTTGAGAGGATTGGGAAAGTAGCTTACAGAGTAGATCTACCGCTTAATCTTACCGTAATTCATAATGTTTTTCACGTATCTCAGTTAAGAAAGTACTATCCAGATGAAACTGAAACTTTCCCGTTGAAGAAGTGGGATTGGAACCAAAATTTTCATTTGTTCAGAAGCCCGTTAGAATTTTGGATAGGAAGTATCAAGAATTGAGAAATCGGAATATTCCTATGGTTAAGGTATTGTGGCGAAGTGATAAAACCGAGGAAATGACTTGGGAACCGGAAGAGAAAATGAAGAGGTTCCATTCGGAATTGTTTACTTCCAATCAATGAATCTGGGGACCAAATTCTTCTAAGGGGGGGGGGGGGAGAGTTGTAACGCCCCAATTTCCGGAAGTTAATGTAAGCACGCCACGAGAGGGTCTTCGGGAGTTGGGAGGTTTAATTTAATTATTTCATTCATTTATTTATAACTTTCATCATATTATATGCATTATATCTTTATATATTTATATGAACTATTATTAACATGGAAATTACGTGACTTAAGTGGTAACGTGCCAAATTGTTATTACGTGACCTTATTTGATCATTTTATAAATTTATGGACTTAATTGTATTAAATGAATTGGATTTAATTGATCTTTTGTTAGAGATGAAACTTGGTTGCATTATTTCAAAAATTAGGAGGACTTACGTGCAAAATGTAATGAATCACATATATTCATGCAAGACTTTGGTATATCATCTCATTTCTTCCAATTTATTCCATTTCATTCCAAGATATACTAGAATCCCACACACACCCACCCACTAATTCACAGTAGAAACACCAAGGAAGAGGAAGAAGAATGGCATCTCATAATTCAAGCTAGATTTTGGAGGAATTGTGGAGTTAGGATCATCATCATCATCATCATCATTATATCACCATTTCATCTCATCTTTCAAGGTATAATATGGGAAGTTTGTGAATTTCTTGAATATATGATTGAGTAGGGTATGGATTAAATGATGAATTGTTGTGTATTTATGGCTAGAAGCATGGTTATGATCAAAAGGAGTTGAAAGCTTGCATGAAAATTTTGAATTATTTAGAAGTTGGAAGCATGTATATATATGGGGTTTTCATGATTGATTTTTGGTGCTTTGATGCATATTTCTTAGTTTATATGATGGATAAGTGAAGTATAATGTGTACTTGAGGTGTTTGAGTAATTGTTATGGATTAAAATTGCATTTGTTGTTGATTTTGAGGTTTTGGTTCGGATTTTCCCTGTTTTCCCCTGTTTTTCTGCTGCTGCGTAGCAGATTGCGGCCGCGACTGAAAACAGAGTAAAAATAGTTGCACCCGCGACCCACTCGCAGCTCTGGCGGGACTTCAGGTCGCGCCCGCGACCGGAATGATGTGTAATTTTGATTGTGCCCGCGACCCGTTTTTGGCCAAGTTTCGAGATTGGAAAAAAATTGGAGGAAAATTCGGGAAAAATTAGGTCGTGCCCGCGACCTATTTTGTTCACGACCCCTGCTTTTTCTGCATGAAAATGTGAATTTCAAACTTAAATTTCATGGTTTTCTTTGTTCATTTCTGACATGTACACTTCATTGATATGTCATATAATGTGTTAACTTATGTGTATCATAGGTGTTATGTGATTTCAAGCTTAAGCTCCATAGGGGAGGTTTGTGTAATATTATCATACCTTGATTTATACATTGATTGCTTGATCCTTGCTACATTACTTGATTAATTGAATACGGTTATGACATTTATCGAATGTAATTGCATGATTGACACTAATTGAACATGTCGTCCGTCTTAAATGGTTTATACGAGTCGAACCTCACGTACACTTGTCCTTGTTACACAGATCACGTTCCAGGAGACGAGGAGCATGCTCCGTAGGGTGTTTCTTTATTCTTTTGGTCGGTAAAGGCTAGATATATAGAACGCTATAACCCTATGTGAATTTTGGACCAAAATGTATCTATATATAACTATAGTTTTCTAAACCTATATTGCTCTTCAATTGAATTACCGAATTGAACCGATTGATTGATTGATTGATTTGGCGAGTATATTGTTCACTGTGGGCCCGAGGGTAGTGTACTGAGCCAACCGGGAAAGCTTGGGCTGATGGGTAACTCTTGCACTATCCTCACATTGTTGGGATGACCCCTGAATCCACTAGGACATTAGTGGAGGAAGGAGTTCCGAGTATAGGGAATCATGAACCTTATGCTCAATGAGATTGGATGGTAGGGGCCTTGCAATCCCACCATCAAACCGGAGGAAGAAGGAGTTATTGAAAGGTCTGAGATTTACCCTCACTCGTCGGGCCACTGATGGATTGAATTGAATTGTACTGAATTGATCGAATTATAAATTGATTAGTTGTAATCTCGGGCGAGTTCTACCTTATTTCTTGAACTTATATTGCTTTCTTCTATCAAATCTTACCCGAGATTATAGCATGCATGGTAATTGTGCTTTTAAATTATAAATCCTCACTCAGCCTTTCATAGACTGACACCTTACATTTTCAGGTATTGCAGGTTGAGTGCTAGGCGGGATTGAGTCGAGTTTTGCTTCTTTTGGGTCTAGCATTGTCAGTCTCATTTTCCATGTACATTGTTTATGTATTTCTAATTCTCATGAATTGTTTTGGTATCTATGTATGTGGGGGCCTATACATGAAGAGTTTGAGTTTGTAAACTATGGAAATGTTGGGCATAGAATCAAAGATGAATAAATAGGTGAATGTAGCTATGCTTCCGCTTATTGTTATGCATGTTGATTTATATTTGAGGGTAAGTCCCGCCTAGTTAGGGAGTTATTTTCTTTAGTGTCTCCCGTTCGCTATAGGCTTGATTCATGTATGGGTGCTTGTTCCATATGTGGATTGAACTATAGTGCGGGGGATGTGGCTACCTAGCGTTTCGGGTGCTACAGACTTGATGATATATCTTCGTGAATTGATTTTATTAAAGGATTGACTTTGTCAAAAGTTTCGTATTATTCGAGGACGAGTAATATTTTAAGTGTGGGGCACTACAAGAAAAAGTCTTTTTCCCAACACCACTTTTGCTTACATTTGCAAAATCGTAAGTATTAAATTTTTCACTACGTTTTTTTCGTGTGTAGTCTTAATAATTTATAAAAGACTACGGCAAAAACTAAACTCGTAGGGAATAATTGATTATTGCTTACGACAGTGCAACTGTAAGGAATAAAATTATAATTGACTACGTTTTTAATTCAAACTGTAATCAAAATTTCATTATTACTTACATTTGTACACGTGTAGTTAATAAACTTATTAAAAAACTACGGTTCTAACTAAAACCGTAAGCAAAAATCCAAGTATTATCTATGATTATGTAATCGTAATTAATAAAATTATAAAAGCCCACGGTAATAAAAAAAGCCGTAAGTAATAAAAAATTTTAAAAACTACACTAGATTTAATAGCGTAAGTAATACTTAATAACTTCAATGTTGAGTAATTAAATATTCCTATAATTAATCATAATTTAATAATAGATACAAATTACATAAGAATCTCGTTTAATTAACATTGTCTGACCATTAGATTTAATTATTACATCAAAGGTATTAATTAATTGATAATTAATATTTATTAAAGGCAATCAGCCGATATATTTCTACATTTAGTTATAATGTATTTTGAAACTTAGTTTTTACGATTTAACATTTTAAGGTTATAAAATATACAAATATCATAACTGTCGGTAATGGTAAAAAACATGTTATAAAATTATAAGAATTAATATAAAAATACATTTATTAGCATTTTATTTCATTATAACCACCCCCTAATTTTGCTCTCCCACCCACGTCAAGATTTTTGAACTCAATCAAAAATTCAAAATTTTTGTTCCCTCTTTCCGGAAAAATAAAAACAAAAACTTCTTAATCAGTTTTTGCACTCCCACCTTAATTTTGCACTTTCTTTTATAGTTCCCTCAAAATTTTCATTCCTCTCTCTAATTTTTTGAAAAACCATTCGTTTTACAAGTAGAGAAAAACTTTCAACAAAGGTCACCGCTGATAGCCGCCGTAACTATCTTCGACACTAAAGGTTTCAGCTTTCTTCCTTAATAGCTTTAATTATGTTATATAATTTTTTTTGAGCAATTCGTTTTTTGTGTTAATTCATAATTGTCCAACAGTAAAAGTACGAGCTACCTTCCTTAATTGTTTCGTTAATTAATAATTTCCGTTATTTCGTTAATTAAAGGATGCCTAGAACAAGATGCGGTGATGTTTCTAGGCATGATGGGCTCAAACTTGCTGTGGCCATCGATGTAGAGAAAGGCTGCAGATACTATACCAAGGCAATTAAACAGTTGAATGAATATTATCAATTCTTGGGTTTTAATCATTCCATAAGAAATCTGTCTAAGTTCATGTAAATGGTAACAGAGCTTTTAGGGAAGAGTTTTTGGTTTCTATGTACAGACCGTTGACGCAGGTGTAGGTGATCCCTTTTGGATCTCTATTGTTTTCTCTTCTAAAAATTCAATCATTTTTCCAGGTTCGTTACCTTTCTTCGTATTTGTCTTTTTCTGTTATCATCTGCTAAGTATAAGATCATTTTGAACTAATTAATTGTGTTTGTTCATTTGCAGGATGAGGTAGAACCGGATAAGGAAACAAATAATTGGTTTATTGCAATTTTTGGAGAAGAAGATGGCTTGTTTTGTGGTGATTTTAGAGTATTTTTGAATTTGTATAATTGATAATAGATAGAATATTTGCTAGGTAGATGTTAATTTCGTAGAATCATTTGGTTGATATTTATTTCCGAATAATTGAATTTGTATATATATGAAAATATTATTGAATTAGTTAGTGTTAAAATGTAAATAATGATTTGAAACTAGTTATGCTGAATATTTATATTAATTTAAAATTGTTTTTTTTTTGTTTTTAATAAAAAATTAAATATTAAAAAAATTTGTTATACTAAAATATATAATTAATTAAAAATAATTTTATATTAATGGCTACAGTTTGAGCTGTAGCTAAAAGAAATCATTTTTTAAAAATAATTATTGCATTTTTTTAAATTTTATTATTAAATAAAAGATAAAACCAAGAACTATTGATTACGGTCGATTGAAACTGTAGCCAATGGTTTATAATATCGACTACAATTAGTTAAAGTGTAGTCAATAGCGTTATTGACAACGAGTTTATGAGTGTAGGCGTTGTTTGTAGAATATCCGCCACGTTATTAAATTCCGTCACTAATATTAGGTTCAAGCGTAAGGTAAGCTTTGGTTATAGTTTCCAAACCGTAGCGAAGAATTGACCACGACTACGGTTGTTACGGGCACCAAAGCGTAGCAAAAACGTAGCCAATAATATATTACTTACGGTTTGCACTTTTTCACTACGGTTTAGGTACCGTAGCTAAAAACTATTTTTTTTTTTGTAGTGGGGGTGTGTTAGGATTCAGAATTATCATGATTTTACTATATAGTGGGGGTGTGTTAGGATTCAGAATTATCATAATTTTACTACGAATTAGAATCTATTTTATGTCGTATTATGGCTTGATTTGATTACAAGCGTGTTATTTATGTTATATATGAAAGAAAGGCAGAAATGAGAGAAGACAGAGGAAACAAACACAAACTGACCCAAAATGGAGCCTTAACGGCCGCTAAGGAGTTTAAAGACAGAAGAGTCGAGATTACAAATGAATAAAATGCACCGAACACTCTTTTGATTGGGTCTCGGCTGCGAACAACTGTAGTACAGGAAGTGTTTCCGCGAAGAACAACTGTGGAAAAAGAAAACATCGAGTTTCAAAAACGAACTATCTAGACAACACCTGACAACCTAGGCCTGCTGTGCAGCCTAGTCATGCCTGCCTGAAGCCAAAACCAGAAGAGAAGGAACGTTAGTCAAAGTGACTAAGTGAGGGGGCTATATCTATATATAAACAAAATCACAAGCTTGGTTGACATTTTCCTTATTTTCGAAAACCAGGTGTAAACGTATAAGAAGGGATAGCTTTTAGTTTGTACGAAAACACACTTGTGAACCAATAATAAAAACAATCGATCAATCAAAGTAACCCGGAGAGTACGGGTGAGTTCTCCAACCTTTCACACCCTGAACACAAGAAACACAAAACATAAACCAGCCTTCTCCCTCCAATTCTTAGTCGAGGTGCCCCCCAACCAACCACACGATCACACAGATAGAGGCAATATGCCCTGGTACCAATAATCTCACTCTATACGTATCGCAGTCAACCTCCAACTACGCCCTGTATAGAGCTTCACGGTAGTACGTAGCAAGATCAGCCTTTGGCGCACACCTCCAGGCATCACCAACTAGATACTTCGGGCCCATATTCCCTAAGGGCATCCCCAAGGGTTCTATCAGATCAGTACTCGCTTTTCAAAATAGTTTCACACTTTCAAACACTTTCTTTCTCTTAATCATTTCACAGTTCAAAATCAAACTTTTCGTTCACTCACACGTATATATAATATAGCAAGAACCCATTTTTATAAGGAAATCCGACTTTTCAATAGAACACTAAAATATTACAAAACAACTAATAATATATATTATCAACGGGTCAAAATCAAACTCAATAAATAAGGGTTGGGTTTTAAGGATATGTATATATTTACATAATATATGTTTTGACCCCAGTTGAAAACAATTTAATCCCTCACCTTAAGATCTTTCAAAGTTGCAAAAGAGAAAACGCCTGACACGGTCAGAGTTCCTCCTTAGGAACACCTGTGACACATATAACTGCAAAATTATGACCCGACTCAATAACCAGACAAACACAAGTAACGTGTACGACTATCACGTAAATCACCTGAAAACCAGGCAGTTAAACACAAACAAAATTCAAATAATAAGATCATTATATTTGAATTTATTTTATGCATGCATATCAAAATCTCTTATTCATGAAGTGTTTGAAATTAGTGAATTGACATACAGAGATACACTTAAGTTACAATATTTGTTTAAACTAATAGGAATTAAGATTTTAAATAGATAGCATTGATAGAATTTAGGACCGTGTCTGCTTTAAACTAACATATTTAAAATAAAACTTATAAATTTAGAAAATAAGTCATTGAATTTAGTTAGTTCGATATTCTTCGATCTCATATTCAATATAAAATATATCAAAAAGTCCAAATATGAGTTTATTTTCTCGATCGAGGGTCAATATTCGGACATGGTCTACTCAAGTAGACATATAATTTCTAAAATCACAACTATAGGTTCACAGAAAATTTATGTAGTATATTCCCAAAGACTTAGATAAACAGGACAACAATCGTTATTTAAATAAATAATAGCATAGAATAATGCACATCATGAAATTTTAACCGATTAAATATATTGAAATACTCACTATGAATATTAGGCTGAAATTCGGAAGGTTTAGTCAAAAGAAAATCTTTTAGTGTTTGCTGAAATCCTTTTCTTCTTTGTTGCTCAGCGTCTCTGTTCCTACAGATGTATTTATTTCTTTGGTTCTAAAATAAATGGCTCCTCTACTTAAATAGTAGTGATGTAGGCAAATTTTAATTTGACAATCTTATACCATTGGTGAAATGTGACTGTTGGCTAAGAACAACACCTGATCTCTATAATTATGCTTAGGTGTAAGACTAAGATAAAATTAAATGCCATGCAAATTGGACTGGACTCCAAATTTACTAAACACGTGCAGGGACTAGGGTGGATGATTAGGCTTGCCCATGAACTCTAAGGTAATGACTCGACCTGCCTAAGCAATAATAAACCATTGTTTTAATACTCGAAACTTAGTCATTAAGTTTGCATGTATAGGTACTATACATACGTACCTATATAGGGTAGGAATAACATTATTCAAATATAAACATGTTTAGATGTAGCCATGATGCAATAAATAAAAGAAAATGTCAAATACTTTAGTAGACACCACACATTACATAGTAACTTCACAATTACCATGCATTCATACAAGTGTGTGAGTACTTTTGTTGGTCCTATGTGTTTGTCATATATATTTAGATCTACCAACATTTAGTGTCAATGGCATATAATATTTTACTTAGGAAATAAATTCTCAAAAGTTTAATTACAATCAACGTGCAACATTAAATGAAAATTAGGTTTAATTGGAGATTCTATTATGTCTCATTAAATAATTAATTAAATCAATTAAGCGCATGTTTAACAATAGTAATGATGGGGTCAAAATACGATCGTCCCACATTAAGACACGTGACATCACCGAGATGATGACATCTGTCTCCCCAAAGCTGCACCATCAGTTCACGAGCGCTGAACCCAACGAGCGCAAGTCTTCTTCAGGAGTTTAGCCCAACGAGCGCTATCACTCCCACGAGCGTCCTACATAATAAACGATGGGTACGCCCACGTGCCAAGGGAGCCCTCTTCGAGCGTCACACTCCCTCAGAGTGGCCCCTCCTTTGGCTCGTCACTTAAGCTGGAGCCTTCATCCCCCTCAGCGGATATCTTGGCCTCCAATACTCTAGGTTGTCACGAGCGCGCCCTCAAGCCCTCGTTACCAACCACCCACATGGCTCTCTGACACAACGTACATGCCCGCGCACCTGCCACTGTTGCTAGCACTAACTTTTGGGCCGCTTTTGCAGAAGATTCCTCCTAGGTTTCTCTCTCACAGCGCCACGTGTTAGGGCAACATTCGGCCAGGACCACTTGGGGCAAATGACCAAAGGGCCCTTGACCCTCAACTATAAATAATCCAAGTCATCTTCTACACTGTAAGCATTCTTTAAGCTTTCTTCACTACTGCAACTGTGACTGAACTTACACCTCTCTTCATACACTGAACTGACTTGAGCGTCGGAGAGCCAAACTGGGTATCACCCCCAGTTCCCCCAGCTTGGCCATCTGACTTTTCTTGTGCTTGTCCCAACAGGTTGAACTCACTCTCTCATTTCCGACGAAGCTCCGGTGGTTTCCTCCACAAATATAAATTGTAAAGTGATCGGATTCGGATCCACCCATTTCCGGACCCATCATTTTTGGCGCCGTCTGTGGGAAACCAGTCTTCCATACTCTTCCTTCCTTTTTGTTGGTAGAAAAACAAGCACATCTTCACTTTCAACAGCCATGGTTGCAACGAGATCTGGAGCTGTGGGAGGAGGAGAAAACACCTCCCAGGATGCAAATATCGTTCTTCCCTCCACCGCCACTGGTGGAGCGCCGCCACCTTCCGTCGCCGCTGGTGGAGCACCTCCCGCCGCAGGAGTGACTCCACAGGCTGAATCTTCTGCACCACCACCCGCACCGCCGGCGATGCCCATTCCCACCACCGCGGGAGGAGTTTCTCTCTCAGCTCTACCGCTGCCAACTCAGACTCCACGGGTCCATCCCCAGATGAGTCTCGGATTAAAGGGCTACATGATGCCCCCACCGGGATACACCCTCACCCCATCTGTCATGATGCCGCCGGTCCCGCCATATCAGGCTGGTCAGATCCAGCTTCCGGTGGCCATCCCCAGGGAGATTGAAGGAGTGGAGTTGCCTCCACTGACCACCCAACAATTGAGGGCTCTATACGCCCAATGTGAGGTTCAGGCGGCCCAGGGAGCATGGGAGAGGTTTCACTCCATGTACTTCCCCTCTGGGCAGGCCACTCAGGTTGCGGCCCCATTAGGCGGACAACAAAACTTTCCCCTCAGAGAAGCCCAGGCTGTCCTGAGGGCACAACCACCACCACCACCAGCGAGAGAAGTGCCCCAGCAGGAGGGCAACGAGCGCGCCTCCGTGGGCAGGAACAAAGAGCCCACGGAGCGAGTGAACGAAAATGAAGGAGACTCTCATGTCTCCAGGAGGGGCTCACGAGCCCACAAGGACAAGCAAGTGGAAGTAAATCCTGACGTCCTCGCGGCTGTGCAAGACCAGCTGCAGGGCCTCAAGGATATCGTGGGACAGCTCTCACGAGGGCGCTCAACTCAGATCTCCCATAGTCGGGATGAACGGGTTGACGCCAGGAGCACCCGCACCAAGGACCCTCCTCCAAAGGTCCCCCGTCGCAAGGAGCCGGAGGAAAACTTCGGCACATACGAATACCACCCACTGGCGAGGGGTTCACCCCTCGTCGAAGAAGTTCTGATGGCCCAAGCAGGAATGGCCAAAGTCCCCACATCCATCAACAGATACGACGGGACAACCGATCCAGCGGAGCACTTGGATCATTTTGTGCATCTCATGCACCTTTATGAGCATTCCAGCCATTACTGGGCGAAAGTATTTGTCACCTCCTTAGTAGGGATGGCTCAAGAGTGGTACAAGCGCCTGCCGCTGCGCTCGATCCACTCGTATGAAGAACTGGCCGATGCCTTCCTCAACCACTTCAATTCTTTGAAGGCACCAGTCACCGCACCCACAGCCCTTTACAACGTGGTGCAAGGCAAGAGCGAATCACTGCGCTCGTTCTTCGCCCGCTTCAATAAGGAGATCTTGCAAGTGGAAAGGCCCTCGATGGACTTCTTGATCCCAGTACTCTTTCAGGCTGTGGATCACAAACAATATGTGAGCAAAAAGTTTGCTGATGCCATCGTGGAGAGAAGGCCAGGGACCCTCATGGGCCTAAGGGAAATAGCCGAGCCGTTCTTCGCGCTCGAAGATATGTACGGGACGAATGGTCCCCGGCATCACAGCCCGGCCAGGAACGAGCGACCTCATCACGAGCGGGGACGAGAAGTGGCTGTTAAAAAAGAGCGCCCTCAAGAGCGCAGGAGGTCGCCACCACCCCCTCGTCGATTCGAGCGAATTCCGCTCACCAGGCCAAACTCAGAAGTCTATAATCTCTCTGATAAGAAGCTCTTCAAAAGACCCATCAAAATGAGAGAAACAGACTCACTCAGGCGCTCGAACAAATACTGCGCCTTCCACAAGCAGAGAGGGCACGACACGGATGAGTGCCGACAGTTGGAGGCTGAAATCCAAAGGCTCGTTGCAGGGGGCCATCTGAAGGAGTTTGTCCGGGTACTCGAGCGCTACGATGAACAATGCAACGAGCGCTCCGGAAGGAGAAGAAGGAGTCCTTCCCGGTCAAAGAGCCCAAGGGGTAGGGGACCCCCTGAAAGCAGCAGCCGCCGAGGCAACAAAGGCAAAGCCCCTGAGCAAGAAAACGAGCCCTTCGCAGTCATAAATATGATTGCAGGAGGTTCATCAGGAGGGGATTCAAACGCCTCCCGACGGAGGTACGTTCGGAGCTACAACCAACGCCCAGCAGTGCCCAAGCCTATCTACGCTATCCAGAGATCAAGCGCTCCAAGATCAAGAGAAAATGATGTAATAGGCTTTGATGATAGGGATCTAGAACATATTGTAACGCCCCATGGGGAGGGTGTAACCTCAGATTGCCCCATGGTGGTTAGTTTAGATGTTCATAACCATGTTGTAAAAAGGGTATTGGTGGATAGTGGAAGCTCAGTTAATGTTTTGCCTCACTCTACTTTCTTAAAAATGAAGGTTGATCTCCCGCTCGAGCCACTCAAAACAGCCCTCATTGGCTTTGGAGGCTCGGAAGTTGTCCCACAAGGGCAAATACGCTTAGCTACTTCGTTCGGCCGAGCCCCTCAACGCAAAACACTCCTAGTGACGTACGCGGTGGTGGAGATAGACATTCCATATAACATCATAATTGGGCGCCCTGCCCTCGTTGATTTCAAAGCCATCATCTCCACATACCACCAGAAGATTAAGTTTCCTACTTCCGAGGGCGTCGGAGAAGTGCTCTGCAATGTACGAGAGGCTTGGGAATGTTATATGCTGTCCCTCAGGAAGCCTAAAGCGGAGAAAACCTTCCAAGTGGGCTCCACCAAGAAGTCAGTAGATTTCCCCAATCTAGACGAGGACAGCCCAGCACGGAAACGGGCGAAATTGAACAAGAAGAAGAACAAGAAGAAGAGGGGAGACAATGGGGAGAATCCCCTCGAAAATGTCCCCCCAGGGACCGTTGGTGGGTCGTCCTCAGAAGGAGACGAGCCGGGAGAAAGTGAACCAGCATCTGGCGATCGTTTGACAGGAAAGAAGAGGGCGCTCGAACTTCCTCGCCCTGAGGTAAGGATCGAACCCTCGGAAAAATTCCTTACCATTGAGCTGGAGCCTGGCAACAAAGATAAGACTACGCAGATAGGCTCAAACCTCTCAGGGCCTTCTCAGATCATGATGATTGATTTTCTAAGGGAGAACAAAGATGTATTTGCGTGGAAAGCCTCTGATCTCACAGGAATTGACCCAAGCGTCATCGTCCATAGGCTTAATGTGGATCCATCTTTCAAGCCTATCAAGCAGAAAAAACGGGATGTACATGGCTTTCGGAAAAGAGTCATTGAAGAGGAAGTTAATAAACTCTTGGAGGCTCAATATATCGAGCCCATCTTGTACCCGGAGTGGTTGTGCAACGTCGTCTTGGTGCCCAAGAGCGCAAATAAGTGGCGCATGTGCAATGATTTCACTGATCTCAACAAAGCCTGCCCTAAGGATCCTTACCCGCTGCCCCGGATTGATCAACTGGTGGATTCGACCGCTGGTTGCGAGCTCATGAGCATGATGGATGCTTTCCAGGGATATTACCAGATCTTTATGGCTCCAGAAGATCGCCCCAAGACCTCGTTCGTTGTCCATTTGGGGGTGTATTGCTTCCTAGTCATGCCCTTTGGACTTAAGAACGCCGGAGCTACATATCAGCGGCTCGTCAATAAGATGTTTGAAAGTGAAATTGGGAGGTCCATGGAGGTCTATGTGGACGATATGATTGTGAAAAGCGAGCGCCAGGACTCCCACTTGGAAGATCTCAAGCGCACCTTTTCTATCCTGCGACAATATGGAATGAAGTTGAACCCCTCGAAGTGCACCTTTGGAGTACAAGGGGGAAAGTGCTTGGGATACATGGTCAGTCAGAGGGGGATTGAGGCCAATCCGGAGAAGATCAAGGCCATCTTGGAAATTCCTTCCCCTCGAAATTTGCGGGAAGTGCAGGTCCTAGTAGGCAAAATCATCTCATTAAACAGGTTTATTTCGCGCTCGGCGGACAGGAACCTTCCCTTCTTCAAAATTTTGAGGAACGCACGTAACTTTGCTTGGACCGAGGAATGTGAAAAGGCGCTGCAGGATATGAAAGCTTACTTATCGAGCGCACCACTGCTGACTAAGCCCGTCGAAGGTGAGAGATTATTCATGTATCTTTCCGTTTCTCCAGAAGCCACAAGCGCTGTTCTGATCGCTGTGCGGGAACGGAAACACTTACCCGTATATTATCTGAGCAAAACCTTGCAAGGAGCTGAAAAGAAATATTTGGAGATTGAGAAATTTGCGTTCGCTCTTATTAACGCCTCAAGAAGGCTAAGGCCTTACTTTCAAGCGCACTCCATAACGGTTCTCACCGACCAACCCTTGAAGCAAGTGTTGTCCAAGCCGGACGTATCTGGCAGACTAATCAAGTGGGCCATCGAATTGAGCCAGTTTGACCTATGCTTCGAGCCCAGGACCGCGATACAGGCTCAAGTTGTGGCGGATTTATTGGTTGAACGTTTTGGTTTCGAGCCCACCGTTACGGAGAATGAGGGGTTATGGGTACTGCACACAGATGGTTCCTCAACCTCTCAAGGGGGAGGAATAGGAGTGGCCCTCAGAAACCCCGATGGGATTGAACTGGACTTTGCAATCAAACTGGATTTCCAAGTCACCAATAATGAAGCAGAATATGAAGCCCTCGTGCAAGGGTTGAACATTGCTTTTCAGAATGGAGCCTCCAGAATCACTGCTTATGTGGATTCACAGTTAATAGCGAGCCAGATTGAAGGAACTTATGAGGCTCGAGAAACCACCATGATACAGTACTTAAAGAAAGCCAGAGAAATTATTGGGAAGTTCAAGGAATTTCACCTACTTCAAGTGCCGCGCGAAGAAAACGAGCGTGCGGACGCTCTGTCAAAGTTTGCTTCAGCTTTAGAAGGCACTTCCGAACGTTCTGTTACGTTCCTCAGAACTGAAGAACCTTTGATCAAGGAAAGGGTCTCCACCGAGATGATCGCCATGATTGATCCAAACGAGCCCTGTTGGCTTGACGACATCATCATTTTCCTTAGGGATGGAGTCACCCCAGCTGACAAGGTGGAAGCCAGGAAAGTCAGAAATAAGGCCCCTCGTTTCGCTCTGGATCCCGAGGGGAGATTGTTCAAGAAATCATTTCAAGGACCCCCAATGAGATGTCTAAGGCCCTCACAAGCGAAGGAGACGCTCGAGCTCATCCACAATGGAAGTTGTGGGAATCATTCCGGAGGGCGTGTCTTGGCAAAAAAAATTCTGAGAAGTGGGTTTTATTGGCCTACAGTTCTCCAAGATGCCATTGAATTTTCAAGGAAGTGCTCCAAATGCCAGTTCCACTCAAATCTCCCTCAACTGCCAGCAGCGCAGATGATCCCAATAGACGTCTCTTGGCCTTTTGACCAATGGGGAATAGACATTGTGGGCCCCTTGCCCATGGCTGCGGGACAAAGAAAGTTTGTCATTTTAGCCGTCGATTACTTCACCAAGTGGGCCGAGGCTGAAGCTGTTGCGAAAATCACTTTCAAAGTTGTGAGGGACTTCATTTGGAAGAACATCATTTGCAGGTACGGCATACCGAGGGTGCTCATTTCTGATAATGGATCCCAGTTCATAGCGGCCGACACACGAGAATGGTGCTCTGAGTTGGGTATAGAACAGCGGTTTACCTCTGTAGGACATCCACAATCCAATGGGCAAGCAGAAGTCACCAATAGGATCATTTTGCAACATCTGAAAACCATGCTTGAAAGCAAGAAAGGTGAATGGGCTGAGGAGCTGCAGGGAGCGCTTTGGGCTTATCGCACAACCCCACGAGCGGCCACTGGAGAAACACCATACGCGCTCGTCTATGGGTCAGAAGCGATGATACCAGCGGAGATAGTAAATGAATCCGCTCGAGTAGGCTATTTTGAGCCTCAGCTCAACGATGGCAACAGGAGTTTGGAGTTAGACTTACTGGATGAAAGGAGAGACCGAGCGTGGGCTAAGATCCATCACTATAAAGCCTCTGTGGCCCAGCAGTACAACAAGCGTGTGAGGGAAAGAACTTTCCAGTTGGGAGATTTGGTCTTGAAGAAAGTGGAAGTATCCAGGCACGTGGGCAAGTTGGACCCCAATTGGGAAGGCCCATTCAAGGTCATACAACTCAGAGCTAACAACACTTACACCCTGGAGACACTTCAAGGTGAGCGCTTGCCTCGCCCTTGGAATGCATGTAACCTCCGGCGGTTTTATGTTTAAAAGCTCTTTGCAAACTCTGATGTAACAACCCTCTCTGACGGGTTCTATGTACTTCCAATCACAAGTAAAAGGTAACATAATCTTTTTAATTTCATTAATATCCTTGTTTCTTTGGTTGCTTGAATGGATAAGTCCCACGTCCCTCGTCTTCTCGAGCGTGGTTGGCAACCCATTCCAAAATGGATGCTGTTATCTCTTATGGGTTACACTGGCCAGCACTCTAATCCGCATGGGGGGACGCCCTCATAAGGATAGACTGGTTACGCTAAAAACCAATTAGGCAAATTGGAAGAAGATTGCGAAGAAAATCCTAGTAGGCCTTGGCTGTTTCTTAAAACGCCTTGCGCTCGAAAACGGGATCTCCTACGAGAACGGATCCTAGTAGGCCTTGGCTGTTTCTTAAAACGCCTTGCGCTCGAAAACGGGATCTCCTACAAGAACGCATCCTAGTAGGCCTTGGTTGTTTCTTAAAACGCCCTGCGCTCGAAAATGGGATCTACCACAGAAAAAGTCCTAGTAGGCCCTGGCCGTTTCTTAAAACGCCTTGCGCTCGAAAATGGGATTCCTTGCAGAACCAGAAAAACGATACAAGCCAGAGCGCTCGAACGATGGTTTCAGAATCAAAAAGGAATTGCATAAGTCTTGAACGAGGGCAACCACTCAGTAAGACCCTCGCGAATACTCAAGACCTAGCAAAGTCCCCCAAGGGCGGGAAGAATGTCACCCGTCTTGAACGAGGGCAACCACTCAGTAAGACCCTCGCACGCACTAAAGACTTGGCCAAACTCTCCCCAAAGTAAAAGTTTATACAAGTCTTGAGCGTAGGGGCAATCTCACAGTAAGACCCTCACGACCGCTCAAGACTTAGACAAATTTTCAAAAGGAAAAGTTTATGCAAATCTTGAGCGTAGGGGCAATCTCACAGTAAGACCCGCACGACCGCTCAAGACTTAAACAATTTTCAAGATAAAATTACAAAAGCAGAAATTTATGCAAGTCCTGAGCGTAGGGGCAATCTCACAGTAAGACCCTCACGATCGCTCAAGACTTAGACAAATTTTCACGGCTTATATCAAAAGGAAAATTTATACAAGTCCTGAGCGGGGGGGCAATCTCACCATAAGACCCTCACGAGCGCTCAAGACTTAGATAAATTTTCAATTTCAGGAACAAAAACAAAATTTATACAAGGCTTGAGCGTAGGGGCAATCTCACAGTAAGACCCCCACGATCGCTCATGACTTAGACAAATTTTCATTGCATTAAAGGAATAAGACATTCACAGGAGTACACTACACAGTCTTATCATAAGTGAACTGAAGAATAAAGTCATGAAGAAAGAGATATTTTATTCATTGCAAAAGGGAATTAGTACAAGGCCAAAGGGGCTCAAAGGCCCATGAAATTCTATTACAAGCGAAAGACAGGAAAACAGGAAAGTACAAGGAAAAGCTATAAAGGAAGAAGTTTCAAGCAGCTGGGGCGATGTCCTCATCAACAATCACCAGAACTGGGCCATGAACTGGGCCGTGAACTGGACCCTCAGGCTCTTGCGGATGTGCTTGCGGATCGTTGGGGGCATTGGCATCTGGAGCAGGCGCATTGGCATCTGGAGCGGGGGCGTTGGCACCTTCTTCAATAGGGATTGGGGCATCCTCTACGACCGGCGCTTGAGGCTCGTCTTCGGGATCATCAGATGGACCCGCACCCCCTTCCCTGTGGGCGTCGGTGTACTCATCCTGGATCAGTTTCACCAGGAAGTCGTACTCCATTTCCGCTATGCTGTCCGCGGGGTCGTTTGGATCCTCATCTGCCTCCTCACAGCGCTCATTAAACATGAGCCCCGTACCCTCAGCACCCTTCATCGCCGGATCTGTCAGACCTTTGTGGATGCCCTGATCCACTGCCAGGTTGAAAGCATTTTGAGCCTCGTCCAAGCAGTGTAACGAGGCCGCGAAGTTGAAAGCTTCGGAATGACAGAACTTGATCAACGCCTCCTTGGTCGCACGCTCTAAGCTCCGAGGCCACTCGCTAACAGTATCATTAAACTTGCGCTCGGCCTCCAGAGCCCTTGTTCTCCAGCTCTCCCTCTCTGCCTCAGCCTTCTGGCGCCGCTCGTTGGCCTGTGCCAGTTCGTTGCCCAAACGGATTCGAGCGCCATCAACCGCTACAAAATCCTCCTTAAGCTTCCCCAATTCCTCCTCCGTTGTTTCGAACAAGCCCTTGAGGGACTCGTACTTAGCGATTTCCGCATCTAGCTCCGATTGGATATGGGCCGGATCATTCGAGCGGGCCATTTTCTTGTACTTGGCCTTGCGCTCGGCGTAAGTAGAGGCTCGCATTTGCACGTTCCGGAGCCGGGGAAGAACTTGCTGCGTAAACGAGAGGAGAAGTGTTAGCCAAAAATGGTGATTTACAGAAAAGAAGAATGCGAGGAATGAAGACTTACGGAAATTAGGGCGTGGGCTGCATCGAACGTCACCTTCTCTACAGACTCACTGTAGAGATGCCTGTGGTCAGCTGAGAATTGAGCCCGGCTGAGCAAATCCTGGGTAATAGTCTGGGTGACCGAGCCCGGCCTCAGCAACACCGGCCCGCCGTCGGGGGTGCCAGTAAAGTCTCTGTCCCCTCGACGGGGGAACTCCCACAAGTGCTCTTCCTCTGAGGAGGAAGTGTCCCCCTCGCCTCGGGGGCCCTCCACAACTTGTTTGCCCTTTCCTTGGATTGCGGCGGAGTCGGGCATTCTCTTCCTCTTGCGGGAAGGACGACTTGCGCTCGAAGGAGCCTCAGTGATCGCCAGAGTGGTATTGGGCCTCGTTGGTTCTGCAGGAATGGGGGGTTGAACATCTCCTGCTCTCTCCGACCGCCTGGTCTCTCTCGGGACCAATCTACGTTCCCCTCGACCACGAGGGGGCTGCACCTCAGGGTTGGCGCTTGAACTGGCGCCCCCACGAGCGTCCCCTCTATCGTTGCGGTTACGGGGGCGTTGGGGCTCGCGCTGTTGGTTCCCCTGTGTGGCTTGATTCCTCTGAGCATTGGCGAAACGAGCCGCTTGTCTAATTCCACCGACCATTTCTAAGATAGCGGCTCCTGCAAAAATGAAACTACGAGGGTTATAAATCCTTGAACAAGAATTGTTAAGTGCAAATTACAAGTACAAGAAAAGCAGTTAGTATTCATTCCTATCTAAAGTTAGTGCCCTAAGAATCTAACCATCTCTCTCTATGTCACGAGCCGGAGGGTTGTCAAGGAAATGGGGATTGTCAGTAAGGCCACACAGGAACATGAGCTCCTCATCATCTATCCAATCCTTTGCTTGAATAAGATGGCCCTCGTCCCTCAGAGTGGCTACCAGGTTTTTGGCCCAATCTTTGGGGAGTATGGGTTGCAGCCGGCTCTTGGCAAACGAGCTCCAATGGGTGACCACCCCAAAGCCCTCTTCTGTTGGGGCCTTAACAAAGATAAATTTTTCCTTCCAGTTGGGGCCATAAGTGCTCGAGGGCGAGTTAATCAACTTCATGTGGGCCTTCGCTTGGACGTAGTAGAAGCCGGCCTCGGGAGAAGAACGTAAGGAACTGACCACCTGGAAAAGGGCGTTGAAGTTCCGCGAGTAGGGCTCGTAGCCCATGATTCTCATCAGGATTATGAAGCAGGTCAGGAGGGCCAAGCCGTTGGGCACTATTTGGGATGGACACAAGCCCAGGTCATTCAGCAAATGGGCCATTGAGACTGAGATAGGGAACCTCAAGCCCCCTGATCTCACGGTGTCCACATATACTGCCATTTCTCCGGGAGGTGGATTATTGGCGCGCTCGTGGTTTTCTGGAATTCTCCACGAGTAGCGCTCGTCCCAGTAAATGGGAGCCATCATTGTCTTTACATCCCCCACGGTGACTGTGCTGGGAGTTTCATCAGGAGTGCGCTCGGTAGCCTGATAACCTGAGCCCTCCCCCTCGTTGGGTCCTTTGGATTTCTGGGTTTTCTTACTTTTGCCCTTGTCACGGGCCCTTTCTGAAGGCCCGGTTACGGCTTCCGCCACTGGAAGCGGATTTGCAACGGCCACGGTCACTCTATGGCGGTGGGGATGCGTGGCACTTTGAGTTATGGGGAGAACAGTCCCCTGCCTTTCCGCCTCCATTACCAGATCCATCTCCTCAAAGAGAGGATCCGTTCCTCCTGGATTTCTATCCTCCACGGCCATTACAGCCGCCCCCAACTCTTCATCTCTGGGGGAATCCGGGGAAGAAGAACTCTCCGTGGCCATCTCTTGGATTTCACGGGCAAACTCTTCAACGTGTTGGTCGGCCATAGCAGAAACGGAGGTTTCGGGAGTTTTCTTGGAAAGGGATTAGGGTTCAGAAAGGCGAAAATCTGAGGGATTACGAAATCCTAAAGTCCGAATCTATGGTCAGTAAAGTTAGAAAGTTTCAATGGAAATTTACCTTGAAAGTTTTGGGAGAAAACTGGAGAAGAGGTTGAAGATGCGAGAGAATTCTTCTTGCTAAGGGTGCTTGAAAGTTCTGAATGCGTAAAGAGTGTGGAGATCTCAGAATCCCTTATTTATAGGGATGGAAGTTGGTACCGTTTTAGGCAATAAATTCAAAATGGTAATCATTTCCCGCCTAGGAAACCGCCCACTTTATGGAATCGGCGCATGCTTCCCAATGTTCACGCGCCCCACGCGCACCCGCATTTAATGCTCTGACGTTTCAAGGGCTTCAGAATAGTACCAACATTTAATGCGGAGGGTTTGCAAGCGGTCAGTTGAAAAGACCGCATTAATGGCACCATCAGAGGAAAAATTGCTCAACACGCCAAGCTTTACACGAGCGCTATGAACAAGAGATAGAGCGTGTCAAAATTCTACAGTCCTTATCAATAAGGACTACAGAATTGGGGGGCAAAATGATGGGGTCAAAATACGATCGTCCCACATTAAGACACGTGGCATCACCGAGATGATGACATCTGTCTCTCCAAAGCTGCACCATCAGTTCACGAGCGCTGAACCCAACGAGCGCAAGTCTTCTTCAGGAGTTTAGCCCAACGAGCGCTATCACTCCCACGAGCGTCCTACATAATAAACGATGGGTACGCCCACGTGCCAAGGGAGCCCTCTTCGAGCGTCACACTCCCTCAGAGTGGCCCCTCCTTTGGCTCGTCACTTAAGCTGGAGCCTTCATCCCCCTCAGCGGATATCTTGGCCTCCAATACTCTAGGTTGTCACGAGCGCGCCCTCAAGCCCTCGTTACCAACCACCCACATGGCTCTCTGACACAACGTACATGCCCGCGCACCTGCCACTGTTGCTAGCACTAACTTTTGGGCCGCTTTTGCAGAAGATTCCTCCTAGGTTTCTCTCTCACAGCGCCACGTGTTAGGGCAACATTCGGCCAGGACCACTTGGGGCAAATGACCAAAGGGCCCTTGACCCTCAACTATAAATAACCCAAGTCATCTTCTACACTGTAAGCATTCTTTAAGCTTTCTTCACTACTGCAACTGTGACTGAACTTACACCTCTCTTCATACACTGAACTGACTTGAGCGTCGGAGAGCCAAACTGGGTATCACCCCCAGTTCCCCCAGCTTGGCCATCTGACTTTTCTTGTGCTTGTCCCAACAGGTTGAACTCACTCTCTCATTTCCGGCGAAGCTCCGGTGGTTTCCTCCACAAATATAAATTGTAAAGTGATCGGATTCGGATCCACCCATTTCCGGACCCATCAAGTAACACATAGTATTTAATTTATTTTAGACACAGAATAACACTTTAACCTGATCAAGTATCTAGACATGTCCTGATATTTTAATAAACTTATCTTATTTTTCAAAATTTTGGGACGTTACAGTTATCTTAATTATCTTATTACGTAATTAGAATTAGAGAAGAAAATGAAATTCTCTTTCTCTCTCTCTCTCCTAAGTTACGTTTCATCAGAGATTAAAAGAGAAGAGTCTTCTTTCATTCTCTTTAAACCGGCACTCATGAAATGCCATTCTTTATTCCAAAGAAAAGAAAAACCTCTCTCAATTCTAACCCGTAGAAAAAGATGAAGCTTTTCTTTGAAGATCCTGTGTGAATTATTTCACACATCAATTGGGTTTTACGGGAGAATTTTCTTGCTCTCTTTATCTTATTTCTGTTTCTTTCAATATATAGATTACAATCGAAGCTGTTCCAATTCTTTCGTCAGAGTCTTAGTAAGTGCACCAATCAAATTTTCTTTATTTGTCATAGACAAAATAATACCATCTCGTATTGATTGTTTGAAAAATTCTGTAGCACCCCAACTGTGGGCACCACACCCCCGCACCATAGCTCAACACGTGTAACGAAACAAGGACTCCGCACACGTGCCAAACCATAGCGAACGGGTGACAAACAAAACAAAATCAAACCCTGAGCTAGGCGGGACGTAGACCCTGCACACACAATACTTAACGAATATATGGAAGCGTGATCCTACCAAACAAAAATTCAAATCATGCAAACAGTTGACGGGTTCAATCTAGCATAATTCCTAATCCCGAAATTTAAATCATAACATAATTCATAAATACAAACGGGTTCAATTCTGTCCCTAGAAACCTGTCCCGAATAATCAGATAATCAAAACGGGTTCATCTAATCCGAGCACCTGTCGTAACCTGTCCCGATTTCAAATCATAAATGAACAAATCATATTAAAACATATTCGTTCATAGGTTAATAATACAAAGCTAAAACTGAATTCAAAATGCAAATGCAAAGACCCAACTAATACAAGACTCGACTCCAAGAGACTCACTCCGCCTAGCTCGGACTCCAAAGCTAAAACCTGCAGAGCTAAAAACATAAAAAAGGAGGGGTCAGTCACACTTGACTGAGCGAGGGGTTAACACACGCACGCTATACATAATACACGTAGCAAAGCACGTAAAAAGAAGATGTTCGTGAAGCCGGGATTAGTTTTTGCACGCCAAAACATTTGTCCGTGATAATATATATATATGGTGATTTAGAAAAGCAGAACAAACGAAACTTAACTTATTTAATGCGTACATTCAAAACATGCAGACTAAGCACACATATCCAAACATATTTTATTAGGTTAAAAGTATATCAAATTTTATCTTAATTTGAGAATCTACCCCCGTTTCACGAACTTAATACCAACAAAATAAGACTCGGCGGGCACGAGTACAACTTACACAAAACAAATCAAAACGAGTACATACCAGGAAAATACATAGGGTGATGGAAGGGTTGCGCGACCCTAACTATCCTAAGCGGATGAGGGGAGTGCTCAATGCTGCTCAAACCCTCGGACTCCATCCCCCAACCTACGCTCAGGTGGGTTCCGGTACATCCCTTACACGGAATTTGGGGCCCCACACTTACACTTACACTTACACGAAAATCGGAAGCTTAAACCCGCTAGACTCACACTTATATACATAGCACATGCATATCGTACTTATCATATCGTACGTACATATCACGCCGACCTCAAAATCATAACAGAATCAAAGCTTAGCGTACATAGGCTTATACATAGCTTCATACTGGCAAACTTATGGCAAAGCCAACAAATACATATTTCACACATATCTACATATATATAGAGGCTTATAAGTCGCATGCATACGAAAACCGGCACATTTCATTAGGGTATAACTATATCCTAACCTCACCTTATACCAAACGAAGCTGAAGACAAAGCACTTGATTCACCCCGGAATCAACTTGACAAACAAAACACCACCCCGTGCACCTGGACAAACTGAAGGCAAAAGACAAGACTTAGACTCAAGAATGAACCATATAGACGCACGGTGTATGTTCATGCATATAGGAGATGCAATCAAGTAGGCATAACACATATTCGAATCAATTACATGCAATCCAAGATATTACATAGCTTAACATATTCATTTATAATCATATAGCACGTTAAAGTGCACAATTAATGCATATTACAAACCGGAGATACGTAACAAGGTGCATAGATGGTTCGTGCAAATAATGCATATTAAATAAGCAACATAAATCACATATAGCAACAAATACATACACATACACAAGATAAAAAAAGTTAGGAATGAGTTCGGACGTGGCAAGGTGCAAGAAAAGCGGAAGAAAATCACAAGAGATTGTTCCGAGCAAAAACGTGCAAAAGTTGGGAATTTTCCGAAACGGACAAGCTGTAGGAAAACGGTCATAACTTGAGTTTGAGAAATGGGAATTGAGTTTTATTTCTTGTAACTGAAACTAGACACAAATATCTTTAAAATTCTAGGTGTCTCAAAACTTGGTTCAAAGCGAGGCGAAAATGGCGTACGTTTGAAGTTGGACGAAAGCAGAATTTCGGTGAGATGGCGACACAAATTTCAAACGATTATATCTCACAATCTAGAATGCATTTTGAGTTGATTCTAATTGGAGGATGTTCTATACTTCAAGAGTTTTCCGTAGGTTCAAAAACCAGGCCAAACGGATCATAAACGAAGGCTGCACGGCCGTGTCAAAATTGGCTGGGAAGCTGATACGACCTTGTCCGAATAAAAACTCGAACACTCAACACGGCCGTGTTGGAAATGAACTGAGGTCTGATACGGCCGTGTTGGGTCGTCTTCTCCAAAAAAAAGAGCAGAAAAGGAAGGGGTCGATGGGGGTGGTTCCCAAACCACCCCAAATCACATACCAATCATATAATACACCAAAAACACTCAAAATCAAGGTATATCACATATATATAACACCTTAGAACATAAATTGGACTTCGAAAAGAGCCCGAGCACCCAAAACACGAAATCTAAACTATTCATCATCTTCTCCAAGCTCAAGAAATAAGGCAATAAAGCAAGATTCATTCGGTAGAATCGAAACACGTAAGGAGAGGGTCACATTGCTACCTTAGATCGTTGATCGGGCGAACGGGGTCGGGGTTCTTGAGCTCGAAAAGGTTGGTTGGCTCCTCTTCTCTTCTCTTCTCCTCTCCCCTCTTTCTTGCTTGGACCGAACCAAAATGGGGAGAAAGGGGGTTCGGTCCTCTCTTGTAGGGCTAAGAAACGGGTCGGTTCAAACGGGTAGGGTCAAACGGTGTCCGGTCCATTCGGATCGGATTTAAAACGGTAGGGCTAACAAACGGCTTTGAAAATATAAAGTTAATTTCATCGAATCCGAATCGTCGAAACGAACTCAATGAAGGGGTCCGAATTCGAATTCGAATTCCCGAGCTCAAGATTGCCACGAAGGCCAAAACACCCTAATTAATTAGGTCCCTAAACTTCAATTATTGGGCATTCGAGCCCAAACAATTAATTAAATTCTAAAGCGCACAAGACTTAAATAAATACATGTTGACACTTAAACCATGCGAATTCACAAAAATCACGAAATTAAACTCTCTCGTGACGCGTACCTGGAAATACCGAAGTAGCGGGATGCTACAAATTCAGTCTCAAACCAACATGTCAAGACTTACTATAGGCACTTCACTATCACAAATGTAGTGATACAATATAATAAGAGTAATTGAATTTGGCCAAAGAGTTATGTCCACTAACATTCTCTTATCCAATCACTACTTATGCCCAAGAAAGAGTCCCAAGGGTAAGAGTGAAAATCCAACAAGTTTTGGATTTATTCCCTCTCAAACTAGTTATCCAATTCACATCTGAGTAATCCCTTCAAGCACTAGGGAATTTATAATAAAGTAGTTCAAAACTAGCAGTTCTTTTCAAGTATAAGTACCAACTAACAACTTTTCAATGATCACAATATGAACTGATAGTACATCGACTAAGTCTTCAAATTATAAAGGAGATATTTGGTCTACTCAAGTTGTCGACAACTCTACGAAATTTCCTTTGACTCTTTAATAAAAAGAAATATTCACATCCTTTATCTCGAGGTGAACAAACTTAGTCAATACTTGATCAACAAAGTGAAATCGGTTTTAACACAAAACCCCCTACCATCTCTCTTCACTTTGATTCCCGAGATGGTATCTTCTTTGCCTAAGTTTTTCACCTTAAAGACATAGGATATATATCTTAATCTTTCATCTTAAAGACATAAGAAAGATACTTTTTGATTTCATTCACTCCAACCAGGTAAGTAGTAATGACCAACATGTCATTAGCGTACAAGCATCACCATGTATTCTGACTTACATTGGGGTATATGTGTGACGCCTCGCTTCTCGATCAAGGTAAAATTTGGTACGAGAGTGCACGATTTACCTTTCCTTGCATGACTTATGTGGATTTATGCCTTAATTTGATAGACATTTGGTGCTTTTGTGAAAAATATGATTTACATGACTTATGTGGCTATTTGATATGATAAGTATGTGCTCGTATTGTGCTTAAAGAGTTTTGAAAGCATGCTTTATGGTTAAACGAAATAATGTGCTTATTTGGATATTAAAGCATAATTTAGGGACTATATGGTAAATTTATTTTCCAAGTCTGGAACTGGTTAGAACTTAATGAAATTGAGTAGATAATTCGATTACGAGTTCGTGGGTTCCTGAATCGCTCGATTTGGAGTTCGGACGAAGAAGTTATGGCCATTTTACGAAAAGTCAACCTTTTAAGCTTTTAAATGTTGACCTGCGACCCAATTTCAATTCTGACCCAATTTGAACCCCAATTTCACCTAAATCCGACCCGTATGACCCGCTCCATGACCCTATATGGCTGACCCAATTTACAAAATCAGATTTAACACACCAAAACCCATTCTTACGTTATTTCAAGATTGAAACACACTCTCTCCCTCACTTTTCTCAAGAGACCGTCCGTATTCTCTCAAGAACTTCAAGCCATCTTCAAGAGCCAAGAGTGGAGACTAAATTTGGAGATTCAAGACTAAAGAACAAGATTCCCTCTTCCATTTTCAGCTCTTAAGGTAAGAAATGCTTGAATGCTTATGTGGGTCTTCTTCTTTGAACTTGAAGCTTGAGTTTGAAATCTAGGGTTCTTGGTTAGATGGATTAAATCCGAAATTTATGATGGAAATATGTTTCTTATGATGTTGGGAGTGATTTGATGTAAAAATTTCTCATTTTCATGCTTGTTTGAAGAAACCACCATTGTTGACCTTTGAAGCTTTTATGAAGAATTCTTGCATGTTCATGTTCTAGCTTGTTTTAGCTTGATTTGATGATGGATTCTTGTTCCTTATGTGTTTTTATGGAGAATGTGATAGATTTCCTACAATTTCTTGCAATGATTGTTGATTTCACCATTGTTATGCTTGAAGCTTTCTTGAAACTTGTAGAAGATGAAGTTCTTGCATGAATTGTTAGATTTCTTGATGTTTAAATGTTCCTAAATGCTTTATTATGTAACTTGATGGTTTATGATGCTTATTTGTGGTTTTGGAAGCTTAATTTCATGTTTTGGGGTGTTTTGAACTCATTCCCGTCGAGTTTGTAGTTGTTGTCACGTTTTTTTTAAGTTCTGGGCAGAATCCGCTAGGGTGGATTTTTGCTGTGTAAAAATCTATTGGGGTGGATTTGAGTCAGTAGCTCTGGACCAAATCCGCGGGGGTAGATTTTTTGTGAAAGAAAATCCATGGGGGTGGATTTTCCCCAACCTTGTTTTCTTGATTCGTTTCACTTGTTTTGCTTCTCGTTTGTTCCTTATTATTTATATTATGTCTCTAATGTATTGTGACCTCGTTATATGTTGTGACATCTCATGTATACCTTATATTATGATCTTTATACCTCAATCATGCTTAAGTTATCTTAATTGACTAAGTTATTTGTTTAATTAAATTGTGTTAAGTATGATTCATATGTCGCTTATTACTTATGACTTGGGAAATTGATATATGACTTATATGATGCAATATGATCATAATTGCCAATCTATACCATCGTTGAACATTCCTTGCACACCATTAAGATATTTGCATTCATGTCCAAGCCGTGCGTCGTCTTGTTGGGTTTCGAGTCGAGTCTTACCTTTGTTGGTACGTTGTCTTGTTAGGTGGTGAGTCTCCGGACGTGTAACCTTCCTTGTTCGTGCTTGATCTTCGAGGTTCTTGGTAAAGGTGAGGAGTTATAATATCAAAATGTTTTCAAAATTGTGGACACATATGGCCTCTCATATTTATTGGTTTTAAACTCCCGTTTTCGAAATGTATATGTAGGCATTATAAGTCAAGTTTTGTGAGCTTTGCTCGTATTATGGATATTTGCTTATGGAAAACGGTTTACAAGTAAAACTTGAGTTTTGGTATATGGGATAGATACCCAAAATGGTTTCGGAACTTTCACTTGAGTATTATGTACGTGTGAGTTGTGTAGCGAGCCTTTGTTATACCTTGCAAGGACGCTTGCTTGGTCGGTTCTTTTAATAGCGCTCGGGGCGGAGTAAGCGGTGATGCCGGGAACGCAAGGGCGGACGGTTGATCCCTTATGAAGTACCCACTTTTGGACAAGTTTGCTAAGACTCCGAGGAGGATTTAGGGTTAAGGTAGGCTTGGGGGAAGGTCGGTTTCATGGACCCACTTCTCCATGGTTCTTTTGCGATGATCGGGGGGTGCACACCCTCGACATCAACGGTGTTAAGGATGGATTGGTTTGATTTCACTTGGTTTGGGAAGTAAGGATGGAGTGCTCGTACTCGCCGAGCCGGTGCTTTAGTTTATGATCCGTATTTTTATAAAATCTGCATTGTTTTCTAAAAACGTTAACGAATCATGAACACCTTTGATTTGAGCATGCATTGAACCTTTTTATGTTAATTATATTATGTATACTTCTCCTCACCGGTTCCGTTTGAACTGATCTCCTTTACCTTTCGTGTCCGCAGGTTGCTTTTGGAGTCATACTAGGCGGGAGTCTTTCTTGAGAGTCTTGTCTAGTTGTCTAGTTATGTTTGTTGCTTTTACTTTGGTTTTGTTACCTTGGAGTTGTTTTAGATTTAGCATGTACGTTATCGGATTTATTATCTTGTTAGTTGGACCGTGGCGGTCTCTAGGATGATTTACATTTCCGTATTTTGAGCATTTCATGCTGGACCGTGTTGGTCACTTAATTGATGATTTAATCTTTCGCATTTGTTTTCATTTGACTTGAGAAGGTCTGAAGTGGGTATATTGAATTTGAACTCTTATGCATGTGGTATGTTTTAAGCTTCCGCGTATTTGTGTTTGTTTTAATTCTCTTGATGTGAGTCTAGTACCGCCTAGCTAGGATGTCCGTTTGTCACCGCTTGCTTCGATCTTGGCGGGTACATGGATAGCAATTCTATATACAAGCTAGGCCCGTAGCGCGGGATAGGCGTGGGATGCCCTTGTTGGGGCGTTACAATATGCAATGTTCATACTGTTATATACAAAACCAAAGTTTGAAATACTAGTATCGAACCTCCCGTGCCATTGTTTGGGTGCTTATTTTTACTACAAGCGATTTAACAAATTTACTCACTTTAGCTCCATTAGTAGAACAAAGCTTTCGAGTTATTTCCATAAAATTTTTATTTCAAAAACAATAGTTTTACGACCATTTAATGAAAACTAGTTCATAAATAGACATCAAGTCAAAAGGAACTCTTACGAAAAAAAACTCGACCTATCAGAGCAAAGTTTCAAAGTGGTCAATCACTTCCACTTGTATAAATCACTTAACTACTAATTTAGCTTTAAGAGCAGAAATAGAGTCATTAGTTTCTAAACATCCACTTGTACCTAATGGGTTTAGAATCACTAGGTAAATCTATCGATACTCAAGTACCACTCCCAAGATTGAATCCATCTTATCATTTATTGCTTTTACAAAGCATTACTCCTTTAAATGATTCAGGATCAATCATAAAGTTAGATACATAGAGTATTTTATTTACCATTTTATTATTTTGGTTCCACCCCACCAAACATAATAAATATTGAGAAGAAATAGTCTTCTTCTAAATTATTCTCTTATCTAGCTCTAGTACTCATTCTAGACTTGTTTCATCTATACTATTATATTCAGCGAAAGACCCATTTGGTGTCATGGACTTTTTTTTTTCTTTATATTTTTAATATAAATTCTAGCCACGTACTTTTACAGTTTTCTGCTTAAACTCTTCTATATTCACGGGCCTCTCAAATTCTTTTCTTTTTTATTTATGTCACTTATTTATCTTTATTTTTTTTCTCATTGAATTATCTTATTTAATTTATTCATCATATAATTATAATTATCTATACTATGATATTAAGCGAGAGACCCATTTGGTGTCATGAACTCTTTTTTTTTCTTTTTCTTAATTTTTTTAATATAAATTATGGCCACGTACTTTTACAATTTTTTACTGAAACTCTTCTATATTTACGGGGTTCTCAAATTCTTTTCTTTTTTATTTATATCACTTATTTATCTTTAGTTACTTTTTTTCTATTTCAATTATCTTATTTAATTTATTCATTATAAAATTATAATTATATTAAAAATAATTATAAATCAAATAATAACACGAAATTTTTAATTTTAATTTTTTTTTTGCAAACACATCGGGTGTGCAGAGTTGCTAGTGTTTAGAATTCTTGATAAGACCTCTAGGCTCACTGGTAGATGATAGGTTATTTGCAGCTTCTCCTTGAACATTCTATGGAATAACTTTATTTCTAGTGGTTGGAACTTCCTTATTTCCAGTATCTTCTGGAATGCTCACTGGTAACAGTCCCAAAAACTTTGTTATGTCCAGCACCTTTTGAACATACGTTGGTACTTCATCTCCAGTCGTTTCTGGAATTTTGTTATATCCAACATCTTTTGGAACATACTTTGGTGCTTCATTCCCAGCAATTTCTGAAACTTTAGTTGGAAAAACATTTCCAACATTTGTTGAACCATCACTTTCAACATTTTTCAAAAAATTTCTTGGAACCTTAGTTGGAATAACCTTTCCAACATTTTTTGGAACATTAGTTGGAGTAACATTCCCAATGTTTCCACATTGAATTTTAGTTGGAACAACATTCCCAACATTTTCATTTGGTACAACAGTTGGAACAACATTTCCAATATTTCCATTTGGTACATTAGTTGGAACAACATTCCCAATATCTTTTAAAACTTATCTGTAAAAATTCCACATCCCTCGACTTTGTTATCACATTAGACTCCAAATCAAAGAGTCTACAAGCTTCGTTGTTCAGAGCATATCTAATTAATATATTCTCAACAACTCAAGCCCTTAACTTAGTCCTTTTCAGATTTGGATCTCAAAAATAAATGATGTACCCCCACACTTTTAGATGAATAATATTTGTCTTCTATTTATACCATACCCATAAAAAATAATCTCCACATGAGTATTATAAATCTGATCTATACATGCCAAAGAATTGCTAATGAGTCTTTCCGCAATTTCCAATATATAACAACTTATTCAGATTCAGAGTAAACTCAAAATATTTCTTAACACAAAAATCAACATAAGTTAAACTTTCTTGAACTTCGAAACATATAACTTTTACATATATTGCATGACTAGTCATGGCCTAATTTATATCAATTCATAAATATCATCATAAACTCAGCCATGAACTCACAAAACTGTCTGGAATGTTTTAGTTTAAAACCAACACAGTTCAAAGACTTAATTTTAAACATTTAATGTTTGTAACTGTCATTTGACTCCTGAAATAAGTTTTTAATGCCAAACAAATTTTTAGCAACTACATTAAGATCTATACTCTCCAATATGCAATTTTGACAAAATTATAATATATAACTCGTAATTGCATATAAAGCATAAGATCTTAATAATTAATGCAACCTGGAATGGAGTTTGCTACAACGATTCTCATCTTATTGCAAGCTTTTCGATCAATTGTTCATTTGCCTCCTCCACTGGCTCTGGAACAATTTCCTTTATGTTTGCCTTCAATGTATTCTCTGGAACCATTTTGTCTTTGTTGTAGTACCTCTAACTTAGGCTCTAGAACTATTTTGTCTTTGTTCAAGTGCCTCCAACTCAGGGTCTGGAGCTATTTTGTCTTTGTTCCGTGCCTCCAACTCAGGTTCTGGAGCTATTTTATATTTATTCTAGTGCCTCTAACTTAGGCTCTAGAATTATTTTTTATATATTCCAGTGCATTAACACGGGTAATCCGTGTCCTTAAGGTTTCTATTCCCCCTACCACGAATGGTTTGCTAAAGGTCCCAGGCAATACACCTCCAAGATATACGTCAAGACCCAAGAAAAAAGTAAGTTCTAAGTGATAGCAATTCACTTGAAGAACTCATAGGAATGTGATAACTGCTAAGAGCACCCTTAAAAAAAACTAAAGGAAAATTGTGGTCCTCTCTTCTTCTAAACGCATTAAGGTAAAGGCTTGAAGTCCCAAAGAAGAAGAAACCTTTATAGCCCAATGGATTGGTGATAAAGGACATGCCCAAAAGAAAAAAAAAAAGGCCAGAAAAGGACGTTTATTTCCAAAATGGCAAACAATGGCATTGGAAAGGGAACTGTAGAGAGTATAGGGTATACTCTGAAAGGTTTTCTCGTTGTAATAATTCTAATAAGATCAGAATTTACTAGTTTTGAGTTAATCTTGCATAATTTATATGCAAAAACTCAAAGAACCAATGTTTTAACATACAACGAGATAACATAAGTAAGATGATGAAGTTTCAAATGAATTTTGGCATGCTAGATGTAGATAGAATTAGCAAGTTAACCATCTTAGCATCACTTTATGAAAATGAACTTAAGAAATTAACTTCCTGTGAATCCTGTCTTAAGGGAAATGTTCCTAAGTCCTTGTTTAATTGAAACATGGGAACATGCCAAAATCTCAATGGATTTTGATCTATACTAATGATTATCTATTGCTCAGTGTAAGCACTAGAAACAATCATCACTTTAAATGAGTGTACTTAATGGAGTACGAATTTGAAACTTTTGTGAAATTTTTAGAATTTCAAAAGGAGGTTAGGAACCATGGTAGCCATAAATATAAGCACCTAGCTTTGATCAAGGTGGCAAATGTCTTAGTGACTAATTCATTAGTCATCTCGAGATAATGTTATTATCTCTCAGTAAACTCATTCAAGAACACCTTGGTGTTCTTGAATGAAGGAACAAAACCTTATGGGAAATGGTTCGTTCCATGATGAGCTTTATTGACTTATACTCATTCTAGGAATATCTTCCAAAATAAGGGTTAAAATTTTAAATCTTATACCTTCCAAATCAGTCCCTTAAATACACTATGATTTGTGGCATTCTAAATTTCCAAGTGATTCTTATCTAAGAATTTGGGGTTGTCCTCTTAAGTGAAGAGGACAGTAGGAGAAAACCTTGAAGCAAGTTCAATTTTATACAACACTATTGTTTCTGCAATTATCTTGAACAAAGATTGTTTGTTTAAAGGAATGTTCCTTTTGTAGCACCCTGAGCGGAAAGCACCATATCCCCCGCACTATGGCCCGATACGTGTAGCGGAATGGTAAGTCCGTACACGTGCCAAACCATTGTGAATGAGAGACATATAAAAATCACACCTAAGCTAGGCAAAACTTAGACCCCGGCTTCAAACTTAAAACATCAAAGGTGCAGAAACGGAAGCAAACAAACAAATAAATCATACATCAACATATACATACATAATCCATCTGAATACAAAGGTGTAAATGCAGAACAAAATAAATGAATACAAAGACTTAACACTACGGACAGACTTCAAGGACCAACTCAAGCCGCCTAGCTCGAACTCCAAAGTGACTTGCAAACTAAAAACATAGGGAGAGCGAGGGGTCAATCCACCAACTGAGTGAGGGGCTACACACGCACACCTATATATATATATATATATATATATGGAGAGCGTCCAGCATGAAGATACTCAACAATGCTTCTCACACCTCCAAGGGTGCCCTCGAGAGGGACTCTCCACCATGGCGGGATTGACCCTCAGGGCGAATAGTGCTCTTTGATGCAGAGCCCGAGCATTGGGATGCTCGAGAGAGGTTTTCCCGATGGGTGACCTCGAGCGCTAGACCATTCGAGCGACGAGCATGCATGACCGTGAGCGTACTTGCAACATGTGTCCCTGGCGTCATAAGATAGAGTTTAGGCACAGAGTGCTTCTTGGGGCTGAAATGCGAGCGTCAAGTGGGTTTGGTAAGTCAATTCCTCGCTCGCGGCTTGGGCTGAGATACGTAAGTCTAGGCCAGTATGATGGCGATGGGCCGGACCTAAACCGTGAGCCCATTGTTACGAGCGTCCAAGCTCTAGGGCTCTCTGATCGTGACACGTATACGGTGTTTGATCCGAGCGTAATTTAGCTCCATCATTTTACCCCCCAAATTCTATAGTTACGCTTGAGTGTACTGTAGAATTTTGAAATTTGAACCCTAAATTTGAATACACGAGGGTCAAGCTCTTGGAGGGAAATGATTGTCCGCCTTCTATAATGGATGCTTCCTGACAGGGCATTAAATGAGGTCATGTCCGCATTAAATGCTGAGTGATGATGTGGGCGCATGTACCAAGGAGTTGGCGCGTGTGTGTGGGGAGACGTGTGATGGTTACCAAAAGTGGGAGTCTCCCAAGGCGGGAATGAATACTGATTTGAATTTCCCAACCCTAATTAATTGCATCCTTGCTCCCTATAAATAGGATTTTGCACGACCAATACATCTTTTATGCTTTCAAACTCTCCAGAGCAAAAACAAGCTTCAAACCTTTTGCAACTTTTCGCGATTTCCGGCGACCTCTTCAGCAAATTTCTTCTCCCATCTTACGTAATCCTCTGTAATTTCTGTGCTAACCCTAGATTTAGGTTGTGTTGAAAGTGGTTCTTGTGTGAGGAGGCTTTCTGAGTGGTAGTTTCTACATAGGAACTCATTTTCTGCCAAATCCCCCGTAAAAACCTTCATCTCCCAAGAACATGACCAATGGCAGATAACGTGGTGGACCAGACTGTAAGGGAAATTGAGGAGATGTCCTGTGCGAGTTCCTCTCCCCAGAATGAAATTCCATCTACCATTCCGATTGTGAGAGTCCCAGAGACGATTGGGGATGAGGAACTTGATACCGCCGTTCAAGGGATGAACGAGCGGGGTCCTGAGGGTGTGGATCACCTTTTCGAAAGGATTGATTTAGCACTCAGAATGCAAAGGCAAGGGAAAAGGGTTTTCCCCTTATTGAACAGTGCCCTGAGGCCCCAAGATCACCAGGTCACTGTGGCGATCGCTGGCCCTCAAGAAGGAGTGGGGCCCTCGGGGCGTCAGGCAGATGAGGAGCCTCCCCAAAAATGCCAAAGGAAAGGGAAAGAGCCAGCTACCCATGTGAGGAAGAACAACCCCCCATCAAATAGATAGATCTCCAAACGAGATAGAGAGCACTATGACGCTCGCGGAGTTAGCTGATTTGAAGCTGAAGGTCTATTGGGATAATGCGTTCACAGCCTGTAACGCCCCAATTTCCAGAAGTTCAGGTAAGCACGCCACGAGCGGGTCTTCGGGAGTTGGGGGAATTTAATTTAATAATTTATTCAATTATTTACAACCTTCATCATATTATATACATTACATCTCTAAGCATTTATATAAATTTTCATTTACGTGAATTATATGAACTAATTGCTTTATGTGACCTAATTGCACTAAATGTCCTTGATTGACCCTTTGTATAAATTTATGGACCTAATTGCATTAAGGAAATTGGAGCTACTTGATCTTTTGTGTACAGAGGAAATTTGATTGAATGAATTCAAATATTAGGACTTATGTGCAAAATATGATGACTCATGTCTATTCTTTCAAGACTTTGGATTATATCATCTCTTCTTCCATTGCATTCTACTTCATTCCATTTTCATCCAATTTCCACACACACACACACACACTAAATACCGATTACAACACCAAGGAGAAGGAGGAAATTTTATCTCATTTCAAGCTAAATTCTTGAAGGATCATTGAAGCTAGGAGCATCCTCATCATCATTTCTCCACTTCATCTTTTTTCTTGCTTGAATTTAAGGTATGGCATGAACTTGGATGAATTTCTTGTTTGACATGGAAGTAGGATTCATGAATTATGTAATGAATTCTTGCAATATTTGGAGTTAGAAGCATGTTAGGATCATGAGAATTGGAAGTTGCATGGATATATTGAAGTTCATGAAGATTGGAAGCATGTTCATACATGAGGGTTTCAAGTTTGATTTTACCACTTTGATGTTTATTTCTTGATTGAATTGATGAATACTTGAAGTATGAAGCATATATGAGGTGTTTCAACATTGTTGTGGTTGGAATTTGGAAATATAATTGTTTGGGTTGGTTTTGCATGGAAAACCCCTGTTTTCTGCCCTGTTTTTCTGTTACGCACAGTTGACATGGGCGTGTCAGCTTTGCCCTGTTCTGTGTCACACGGGGGTACATGATGGTTTGGTTTTTTTGTACCGTGACACGGGGGTATCATGGTTTACCTTGTGTTGGTGACACGGGCGTGTCACCTTCTTTTCACGCATATTGTCCGCTGTACCCAGACACGGGGGTGTCATGACTTAGTGTATATTGGTGACACGGGCGTGTCACCTTCTGTTTTCATGCATATTTTGGTTGCATGCTACTGTACGTGCATGGGTTAGATATATTGGTTACGTATTAATTGTTATTTGGGTTAATTGATTATATTAGTTAATTTCCTAATAGTACACATGAACATAATCTTATCTGTTAAATATGCATATCATGATCATTGCATTTTCGCCGTTCGTCCTATTTGGTGCATTTTGAGTCGTGTTTCATGGGCAGTTGTCTTTCTTGCACAGACCAGCTTCCTGGTGACGAGGAGCAGGCTCCGTGAGCTGATTCCTTGGTTATTTTGGGTCGTTCAGGTGAGGTTTAAATTCTAGATATATAGAGCCTTACAACCCTTATGTGATTTCCGGCCAAAACGTATCTATATATCTATAGTTTTCGAACCTTATGATTTTCAATTGATTTCACGAAAATGGATTGATTGATTGATGGATTGACGCATTGATTGTTTTGGCGAGTAACTATTGTTCACGTTGGGCCCGAGGGTAGTGTATTGAGACAACCGGGAAAGCAAGGGCTGACGGGTAACTCTTGCACTATCCTCACCATTGTGGGATCACCTCTGAATCCACCAGGAGGTTTGGTGGAGGAAGAAATCCCGTGCGTGGGAGTCATGTTCCCGACGTACACCATGATTGGATGGCTGGGTCTTGCAAGCCCGCCATCACCTGGAGGAAGAAGGATTTATTGATTGAAATTGCTATTTGTGCACGGAATTGTTGTGTGATCACCTAATCCACTAATAAATTGAAGTATTATACACAGTCGGTGAAAGGTTGGAGATTTGCCCTCACTCGCCGGGCCACAAATTGATTGTTTTGAATTGGTAAAATGGATTAGTTGTAACCTCGGACGATATTATCTCTTCTTTTCTAAATCGTGTTGTTATCTTCCAAAATTATTACCCGAGATTATAACTTGTATGTATGTGCGCAAATATTTATTTATACCCCCTCGCTCAGTCTGTATTGGACTGCCAGCTCAACTTTTCAGCTTTTGCAGGTTCGTGCTAGGCGGGAATTAGAGTCTAGCCTGTCTTTTATTCTGGTCTAGCACTTCACCTTCATATTGTAGCACATGTATTGATACTTCTTACATTTTGTATTATGCCTTACCTAATATTGGAGGTGATATTGTATTGTATGAAATGTTGGTATCTATTAATAAATATGTAAATATGGTACCTATAAGTAGTGAATGTTATTGCTTCCGCTTTTATTGATATAATTGTTTAGTGGTATTAATTGAGGGTACCCGCCTAGCTTTTGAGTTTTATTGTCTCCCGTTCGCTATAGTTTTGGTTCATGTATGAATTGCCATTTCATATGTGGATTGAGGCTATAGTGCGGGGGATGTGGCGCCTAACGTTCCGGGTGCTACACAGCCCGTCTCCCTGTGAGTAGAGAGAGGGCCAATTTCCCGCCTCCGGGGTTGATGACCGTTTACAGGGACGCTGTGCTTGCCAGGGGATTGAGGTTTCCTAACCCCTCCCCGATCGCCAACCTGTTGAATTCACTGAATTTATGTCCATCCCAGTTGTTACCTAACGGGATAGCGCTGATGAATGCCTTCGTGATGTTGGTGAGGGCCACGGGTCATAAGCCTTCCATTGACAATTTAAACAGCTTGATCCAGGTGGCCCGTTCCCCGCATTCATCCCCGAGGGATGGTTTCTACTATGCCCAGGCAAAATCAGGGCTAAAAATGATAGACTCGCCCTCGACCTCGTACGGAGAGAATTAGAAGGAGAAATTCTTCTTTGTGGAGGTGCCAGGTGGGATCTTTAGGGTACCCCGAGAGTAGGTGACACATGGGGAAGGGCCTATAGTCAAGCACAGATCTGGAGACAAGGCTTTCAAGCACTGGGCAAAGAGTCTAGCACAAGTTATGAAAAATGAGAAAAAGTTGGTTAAGGCCAAGGAACTGATGAGGAATGAGGAAGTTTTATTCCGCCATGGGCTAGTGAGTCCCCCCAGAGATGATAACCAACCCACCCGCTCGAATCATGAACCTCGTCCTCTGAGGATGAAGACTTTTGGAAAGAGGTAATAGTGGGTGAGCGAGGAGAAGGTGGTCACACTTCGTCCTCTGAGGATGAAGACTTTTGGAAATTTGAGCGCGAAGGAGACCAGCATTACAGGCGCTCAGTAGAGGATGGCCCGGTTCTCTTGAGAAGAAGCTCATCTACCCGTAATCTGGTTACAAAGATTGTACACAGGCTCCAATTTTTCCGGGATCATCAAAAGCTGAATGACCAGGATGCTACTCGGGTCACAGACGATGCCTGCCACGCTCTCATAATGGTAAGGGTCTAAATTCCCTTGCAGGATTTCCATCTTTGAATTAACTTTGCTAATATCTTATTCGTCGGTTCTCAGGAGGTAATCCCCAGACTAAAAAACTTGCAATGGCGAGCACAAACGTACTCTAAGCGCAAAGCTAAGTACAAGAAATTGTTGCGCATCTTCGACCCCAGCAAGTTGTAGGAGGATTACGACAACGTCAGAGCTCACAGTGCTCAAACTCGAACATGAACAAGTAAAGAAAGTGCTGGAAGATCGAGAGGACGCCTAGCAAAGACTGGACAAGCTGCACAACGACTAAAAGGAGGAGCGGAACCGGTTGAAGGAGGATAATGAGCACCTCACCCAAGCGCTAAACGAGTGTGACCAACAACTGGGTTCGGTGAGGAAAGAACTTGCTGACCTCCAAAGCAAGGCTGCAGACTTGGAATCGAGGTTTGCTTGGAACGCTGTCCTCAAGTTTGTACATTCAAAGGCCTTCGCCTTCGATGCCAACCTTCATTGCTCTGCCAACGCTATGTGGTTTTTCTGGAAGTCAGTGGGCCAACTGATCAAGTTGGGAGTGGTGCCCCCCAGCACTCGTAATGACGCTCGCCTACACATGGATCTTGATGAGAACCTAGAGCCGGTCGTGAAAAATGGGGATCCAACCGAGGACTTAATAGAGCCAGAGTATAATGACTTAGTTATTATGCTCCAGGATGAATTTATAGCGGCCAACCCCGCGGATCCAGAGCCCATTACGGTCGAAGAGAATGCTGATGAGGATGCCCCGGATGAAGAGGGCTAGGGTGATGCTCATCCTGTAGACTCCGAGGTCTTGGCCCCTGTTCCATTGGCGACGGCGCCTCCTGAGACCCAGAATTCTCAAGCGCTCAACCCAGATGCCGGAGGCGACTCTCAAGAGGCCTAGTGACGGCGACCCCCAAGATGATCTTGCCTGCCTTTGCTGTTTTCCATGCATTTCTGCTCTCATTTTCTTGTGTTTCTGTTATGAACATCGCGTTGAACTTATTTTGAACTCTTGTAATTAATTCCTGTGTTTTCGCACTATACTCTTTCCTGCTTTTAGTACCTGTTTACTTATCCTTCTTATGGCAATAGAAATTGTTTTTCCTTCAACTGTGCTAAGCTTTGAGTGTTGTCTATTGGTTTCTTTTGATGCTCGGATATTTGTGATGTGTGAATGTATGGGCACGAGGGCACGCTATACGAGAGGTACCCTGGCCATTTTCGACATAAGGTTCAACTCTGAACTTAGAAATACATTAGGGGACTTGCTAAGTGTTGGCTTTTGATGAGAATTTGTCTAAGTGTTGGATAGCGACGAGCGTAATCATAGTATGAACTTTGTACTTAGAAATCCCTGGGAGAATTTGCCAAGTGTTAATTATCTACGAGCGTGTGCATTAGTAATGAGATGAGAATCTCTGATGGGTTTACGAGCGCGAACTAGAGTGATCAGCATCTAGTTGGTGTAATTAAGTGCATAGTAACCCCGATTCTGTCTCGCTCGTTTTATGGGATTAGGCGCTTATGAGCATCAAACTGTTCAATGTGGAGGGTCCTCGACCCACCGATAGCATTGGTCTAGGGAGGGGCTCGCTCATTTAAGAGTGGTCTGGGCGGACATCAATCCGTTCGACGTGGAGTACCCTCGACACGGAGTGGGCGTTGATGCAATTGATGATGTAAGACGTTAATTGAATCAAGTAAATGACAAACAATGAATGGAAAATACCTACTGATGTATTTGTATTTCTGTCAAAAGAAGATACAAAGTGCCTAGAGCGGGCATTTACAAGGGTTGTAATTACACATAGAACCTCCTGAGGTTACATGCATTCCACGGTCGAGGGAGGTGCTCGCCTTGTAAAGTCTCTAACAGGTAGGTATTGTTTGCTCGCACCTGAATAACTTTGAAGGGGCCTTCCCAGTTGGGGTCTAACTTACCCACGTGCTTGGATACTTCGAATTTTTTGAGGACCAAGTCCCCCAGTTGTAAGGTCCTTTCCTTGACACACTTAGTGTACTGATGAGCCATGGACGCTTTGTACCTATGCAACCGAGCCCAAGCAGTGTTTCACTTTTCATCTACTAAGTCTAATTCGAGTGCCCGGCCACTTTCGTTGGCCACGGGCTCGAAATATGCAGCGAGTGTGGACTCTTGGATGATTTCCGCAGGTATCATGGACTCGGAGCCATAAACGAGGGAGTAGGGGGTTTCTCTTGTTGTTGCTCGTGGGGTAGTATGATACGCCCAGAGGGCTCCTTGAAACTCTTCAGCCCACTCGCCCTTTTTACTCTCGAGCATCATTTTCAGGTGCTGGAGTATGGTCCTATTTATGACTTCAGCTTGACCGTTGGTCTGAGGGTGGCCCACGGAAGTGAAGCGTTGCTCAATGCGGAGTTTTGACCACCACTCTCGTGTGTCAGTGGCAATGAATTGCGAACCATTGTCTGAGATTAACACCCTCGGGATGCCATACCGGCATATGATGTTTTTCCAAATGAAGTCTCTTACCACTTTGAACATTATCTTTGCGACCGCTTCGGCCTCTGCCCACTTGGTAAAGTGGTCCACAGCGAGGATCACGAATTTTTTATGTCCGACTGCCTTTGGTAGGGGTCCCACTATGTCGATACCCCATTGGTCAAAGGGCCACGAGACGTCATTGGGAATCATTTGGGCCACAGGGAGTTGAGGAACATAGGAGTGAAATTGGCACTTGGGGCATTTCTTGGAGTAATTGATAGCATCGTGCAATACCGAGGACCAATAGTCCGCTCCTTAAAATCTTTTTGGCCAGAATGCGACCGCCAGAATGATTCCCGCAACTTCCACCGTGTACATGCTCGAGCACCTCCTTAGCCTGCGAGGGTCTTAGGCACCTCAATGGTGGATCTTTAAACGACCGCTTGAAGAGCCTACCCTCATGATCAAGGTAAAAACGATGGGCTTTACATATAAATTTCAGCGTTTCCACTCTGTCGCTTGGGCATTACCATCCCTTAAGAATCTGATGATATCATCAAGCCAACAGGGCTCAGATAGATCAATCATGCTCACTTCGCTAGAGGGTTTCCCCTCGCTTATCAACGACTCCTCTGTCCTGAGGAACGTGATAGAACGCTCGCAGGAGTCTTCCAGAGCGGATGCAAATTTAGAGAGAGCGGCAGCACGCTCGTTTTCTGCTCACGGAACCTGCAGTAAATGAAACTCCTTGAATTTGGCGATTATCTTTTTAGCCTTTGCCAGATAGTGCACCATGGTGATCTCTCGAGCGTCATAAGTGCCGTCAACCTGACTAGCAATCAATTCAGAGTCAACGTAAAAAGTGACCCGAGAGGCTCCATTCTGAAAGGTAATTCTGAGTCCTTGGATGAGGGCTTCATACTCAGCCTCATTTTTGGTGACTTGGAAGGCCAGTTTGATCGCGTAATCAATTTCAGTTCCTCGAGGGTCCCTGAGGGTCACTCCGGCTCCCTCCCGCCCCCCTTGAGAGGTCGAGGAACCATCTGTCTGCAGAAGCCAAAGACCGTCATCGGGTGAGGGTGTAGACTCCAAACCGAATCTCTCAACCAAGAGATCTGCCACAGCTTGAGCCTGTATAGCTGTCCTAGGCTCGAAGTTGATATCAAATTGGCTGAGTTCAATGGACCATTTGATTAGTCTGCCTAAGATGTCCGGTTTTGAGAGTACTTGCTTGAGCGGTTGATCCGTAAGCACAGTGATAGAATGGGCTTGGAAATAAGGCCTCAACCTTCTGGAGGCGTTGACGAGGGCGAAAGCGAATTTCTCTATCTCCATGTACCTCTTTTCAGCCCCTTGCAAAGTTTTGCTCAAATAATATACTGGAAAATGCTTACGCTCATGAACGGCAACGAGGACTGTGCTCATGGCTTCTGAGAAAACAGAGAGGTAAACAAACAGATTCTCTCCAGAGATCGACTTCATTAGTAAGGGCGCACACGAGAGGTACTGTTTCATGTCTTGCAATACCTTCTCGCATTCATCGGTCCAGGTAAAGTGGCGAGCGTTACGCTGAATTTTAAAGAAAGGCAAGTTTCTGTCCGACGAGCGGGAAATGAACCTGTTCAAGGAGATGATTTTGCGCACCAGTACTTGGACCTCTCTGACATTTTGAGGGGATGGATTGTCCACGATCGTCTTGATTTTCTCTGGGTTGGCCTCGATACCTCTTTGGTTGACCACGTACCCCAAAAATTTTCCCCCTCGAACCCCAAATATGCACTTTGAGGGGTTTAGTTTCATACCATAGTGGCACAGAATATCAAAGGCTCGCTTGAGATCGTCCAGGTGGGAATGTTAGTGCTCGCTTTTGACGATCATGTCATCCACGTAAACCTCCATGGATTTTCCGATTTCGCGCTCGAACATCTTGTTGGCGAGGCGTTGATAAGTGGCTCCTACATTCTTGAGCCTAAAAGGCATGACCAGGAAACAATAAACCCCTACATGGACCACGAATGAGGTTTTGGGGCAATCCTTAGGTGCCATAAAGATCTGGTAATAGCCTTGAAAGGTGTCCATCATGGTCATGAGTTCGCACCTGGCCGTCGAATCTACCAACTACTCAATCCTAGGCAGAGGGTAGGGATCTTTGGGGTACGCCTTGTTGAGGTCTGTGAAATCATTGCACATGCTCCATTTGTTAGCATTCTTGGGTACAGGGCCACAGTGCAGAGCCATTCAGGATATAAAATTTCTTCAATATACTGAGCCTCGAGGAGCTTATTGACCTCCTTTTCAATGACCTATCTCCGAAATCCATGAACGTCCCTCTTCTTCTGCTTAATGGGTTTAAACGCAGGATCAACATTCAACCTGTGGACAATGACGCTCGGATCTATGCCAGTTAAATCTGAGGCTTTCCAGGCAAAGACATCCAGATTCTCTCGCAAAAAGTCAATCATCATGATCTGAGAGGGGCCGTCGAGATGGGACCCTATCTGGGTAGTTTTATTTGGATTCCCAGGTTCTAGCTCGATGGTAAGAAAAATTTCAATGGGCTCAATCCGTATTTCCGACCTTGGGGATTCGAGCGCTCGTTTCTTACCAGAGAGTCAATCGCTGACTGCTTCTGAGGGTTCGTTGCCGTCACTTTCCGAGGAGGTCCCCTCGACCGCTCCTGGAGGACCGTCTCTCCCATCTTTGGCCTCGTTTGGGGCCTTCTTCTTGTTCTTCTTCTTATAGAGCTTAGCCCTCTTACGCTCAGGGTCGTCCTCATCCAACTTGGGGAAATCCACTGACTTCTTGGTGGACCCCGCTTGAATTGCTTGCTTAGGCTTGTGACTCCTTAAGGACAGAATATAACATTCCTAAGCCTCCTTGACATTACAGAGTACTTCGCCAGTACCCTCGGGAGTGGGAAACTTAACCTTCTGATGATAGGTGGAGATGACTGCCTTGAAGACCACGAGTGCTGGACGCCCAATGATGATGTTGTAAGGCAGATCCACCTCAGCAACGGTGTACAGGACACTCAAAGTCTTCCGCTGTGGGGCACGACCAAAGAGGTGGCCAAGCGAATTTGTCCGTGAGGGACGATCTCGGAACCCCCCAAAGCCAACGAGGGTTGTTCTGAGGGGTTCGAGGGGAATGTTTATTATATTATTTTTTGAAACGTGGAATACGGGAGAACGTTCACTGAGCTTCCACTATCAATCAAGACCCTCTTTACAATATGGTTATGAACGTCTAAACTAACCACCATGGGGCAGTCAGAGGTTTCACCGGCCCCATGAGGTGTTACAATATGCTCTAAATCCTTGTCAGTGAATCCTACAATCTCGTTCTCCTTTGAGCGCGAGGATCCTTCCAACGAGTATACCGGTTTGGGCCTTGAGGACCTCTAATCATAGCTGCGGATGTGGCGACGGCAAGAGGTATTGGAGTCACCCCCCGAGGGCGCGCCAGCGATCATATTGATGACAGTGAAGGGCTGGTTCTCCATTTCGGCGGCTTTCTGCTTGCCGCGCTCGCTTGTCTCTGGGCGGTGGTGGCGAGGGCTTTTGGAGCGCGAGCGGGTTCTCCCTCTACCTCTTGCACGCTTAGTACAGTGTTCGTCGTACCTCTCGAGCACCTTCACAAACTCCTTGAGGTGCCCCCTGGCGATGAGCCACTGGATCTCACCCTCGAGCTTGCGACACTCATTGGTATCATGACCCTTCTATTTGTGAAAGGCACAGTACTTTCCCGAGCGCTTTTGAGACTCAGTTTTCCTCATCTTTGGTGGCCTCTTGAACAATTTCTTGTCCGCCATGTAATAGACCTCAGCAATGGGTCTGTTGAGGGGATGCGCTCGAATCTGCGAGAGGGTGGAGAGTTTCTTCGAACGGGCAATTGGCTGCGGAGGTGGTTTTTGGACTCTCCTCTGTCCTCTGGGCCCCTATTGGTTCGAGGGGCATTAGCGAGTTTCTGCTCCCTCGCGATGTACATGTCCTCGAGGGTGAAAAAGGAGTCAGCTATATCTCTGATTTCCATCAGTGAGCAAGGTTGTTTCTTTGCCACCTCCTCCACGAACTTCTTGCCGACGTAGTTCTTTATATTAATCACCCCAAAGAGTACATGCCTCAAGAAATCCATGGAGGGCTTCTCCACCAACAGGATCTCTTTGTTGAACCTCCCCAGGAAGGATTTGAGGGTCTCGTTGGGTCCTTGCCCCAGGTTATAGAGGGTCGTGGCCGTAGGTGCTAGTGCCTTTAAAAAGTTGAGGTGGTTGAAGGCATCGGTCAAATCATTGTACCCTCGGATAGAGCGTGGGGGTAGCTTCTTATACCACTCTTGCGCCATTCCCACGAGGAAAGTGACAAATACTTTCGTCCAGTAATGACTGGAATGTTCATATGGGTGTATTAGGTTCACGAAGTGATCCAGATGCTCGGTTGGATCAGTGGTTCCATTGTACCGCTTAACGGACGTGGGGATTTTGCCCATCCCGGCATGGGCCATCAAAACTTCATCGATGAGGGGCGAACCGCCTGTCAAAGGCCTGTGGTTCCCACCCTCGCGGTCATGCTCTTCATAGTCTTCTTCTCTCCAGCGGCGGGGGATTCGATCATGTGGATTGCGAGAGTCTCTGGCTTTGGATCTCTCTTCCCCAGCATGGGGGATTTGAGACCGTGCTCGAGAGAGCTACTCCACGATCTGCTGCAGGTCCTCCAGCTGATCTTGGACCGCAGCAATCCGAGGGTAGTTTCCTTTCCTTTTACTCGTTCTTCCGGTGGCCTTAGACTGGACCTCCTCTTCTACACCTGCCCTCACATGAAGGACTTTCTCTTTCTCTAAGGGGCGTAGCTCTTGATCAGCCCTCGGGGGTACATCCTTTCCTTGTGCTAGATGTGGCGGCGGTGGCTAGGCCCTTAGCACGTTCTGGGCAGCCGCTAAGGGATGAGTCTGCCAACCTCCCATTGGTGGAGCCGCCTGAGCACCCGCCGTCGAGGGGAAATAGACGGTGGTGAAGTGGTTCCAAGCGTTTTGTGCGGCCTGCATCTCGCACTGAGCGTAGAGTGCCTGGAGTTGCTGCTGAGTCATTTGTGGAATTTCCACTCCTTGAATTTCTTTAGGAATGGAAACTGGAAGTTGCAATGTGCCCACTTGATAGGGCTGGACCATAGGCACCATGCCCGGCATCATGACGAGCTGCATGTAAGCATAGCCCTGTGGTGGCATCAGCATGGGTTAAGCAGCTGCGTTAGTTGCGACTGGGGGCGGGCATGAGAGTCACTGGTGGGATGGCTCAGCTAGTGCCTCCGACCTCAGTTCCCCCTGTTGGAAGAGTCCCCACCAAAGCCCCTTTGCTTCCATTTCCGTCCCCAGCAACGGGTGGGATTTCACCTCCAGCAGGAACGCTAGGCGTGTTTCCTTCCAGATTTTCCTCATTGACAGGTGGAAGAGCACCCCTGTTATCCAGAATTCCAGATCTTGTTGCAATAACCATGATTGAAGCTAATGGTGTTACGTCTAAACTAGCTCAAGAAGGAAGAAATAGATGAAGATCTAAAGAAGATGATGATGGATTTCCCACAGACGGTGCCAAAAATGATGGTGCAGAAACTTGGAGATTTGTTTAACACCAAACACTTTAAGATTTGTTTGAAAAGGGGAGGACCATCACAGGCGATAGAGCCTTAGGAACTAGGTTTCCTTTGTAGCGTGGGTTCTTCCAGCTAGGATAACACCAAGGGTCAGAATGCATTAAGGATGTAACGATGGTATGTATGCGAAATGCATAACTTTGGAAGGCAGAAAATGGATGATAAAATGCCCAGTTCAGTGCAGGTGAGTTTGTAGAGAAGATCCCTTGGGGAATGTAAGTGTGAATTCCCTATTTATATGTTAGGGGCAAGGGTATCTTGGATAATTTGACCAAGTGGTCCCAAACCCTGTGCTGCCCTAAACACGTAGCGTCATGTGATGGTGTGAAAGTGATGGCTCTGAAAGTATGTGGTGTGCCGGGTACGAGGTGCGCACTACCACTGTGTCAGAGGTAGTTGGAGAGCGTTGAGCGTGGAGATACTCAACAATGCTTCTCACACCTCCGAGGGTGCCCTCGAAAAGGACTCTCCACCATGGCGGGATTGACCCTCAGGGCGAATAGTGCTCTTTGATACTGAGCCCGAGCGTTGGGATGCTCGGGAGAGGTTTTCCCAGCAGGTAACCTCGAGCGTTAGACCATTCGAGCGACTAGCATGCATGACCGCGAGCGCACTTGCAGCATATGTCTTTGGCGTCATGAGATAGATTCTGGACGCAGAGCGCCTCTTGGGGCTGAAATGCGAGCGTCAAGTGGGGTTGGTGAGTCAATCCCTCGCTCGCGGCTTGGGCTGAGATACGTAAGTCTGGGCCAGTATGATGACGATGGAATGGGCCGGACCAGAACCGCGAGCCCATTGTTGTGAGCGTCCAAGCTCTAGGGCTCTCTGATCGTGACACGTATACGGTGTTTGATCGGAGCATAATTTAGCCCCATCACCGGCGGGATTTTCCGTCGGTTTTTTTCACGTCGGAATTCGGCTGATTTTTTGTAGTATTTATAGAACAATTTAATACAAAATTTTATAACACTAAATTAATTTATCATTCTGTGTTTATTTATAATTGTATGAACATATTTAAATATATAGACGTACATTCTGTATATTAGTGAAATAGACAAAATCAATAGATAAGCAAAATCAAAATAATTAATATAAAAATAAATATTTTTGACGTTCTACTTAAATGTATATTTTTACTAATAAAATTTATTATTACTTATTGATTAAATTATAATTTAATTATATAATTAAAGATAGAGAGATAATACACAAAACTATTAAAGTGTGTGAAAAAATAAAATAAATTTGATACATATTGGCAAGTACAAAATTAACGAAAAGAAAAGTAGATAAAATTTTGAAAGAAAAAGAGAAATACATACTTAAATAGTTATATTAGAGAGATTATAATAGACAAAATTTGTGCAAATATTAGAAACCTGTTACTAATTCAAAATAATATTCCACAATCCAAAATTGCAAGTCTAACCAAAGTTCCTTAAAATTAAGGAACCCCGTGAAACCTAACATTCGTGCATATAAAAAGTAAGATACAGTTTAATTTTATAATTAATTTTTTATAATAATCAATTAAACATTATATTAATTTTTAATTGAATACACTTTTTTAACTATTATTACTGCATGCATAAAAGTAATGGTAAAAACACTAACATCAATCTTAAATAATATTCATTAAGAACTATAAATAAGAAAAAGAATATAAGATAAATAGTATAGGAAAAACTAAAAAATATAAGAGTTAATCAGTTAAAAATAATTATTATTTATACACACCCATACTAAAATTAAAAAGCAATCCAAATAACTAAAGATAAGTATCATTTTTTCTAAAGTTTCCAAGTTGTGTTGGTAATAAAAATAATTTTAAGACGGTTAAAATCATAGCAAACAAACATAAAAGAAAATATTAAATACGATAGAAGTATTGAGTAGTCAAATGAATGAAAGAAAAGAAAAAAATAAAATTATTTTAGTTAAATTAAAGACTGTCAAATTTTGTGGTACAGAATTATAAGTTAGACCAATATTAGTTCCTATTATGCTTATTACTTTACTAATAATTTAAATACTTACTGAACTTATATCCATATTTTAAAACTATGTTTATTTATTAAAATTAATATGTGAGACAATATAAGTAACAATATTTTATTTACGTGAAGATATATATGTATTACTTTAATATAATATCATACATGTGATTAAAAAGTTATATTTTATATCATATTTAAAAACAAAAATAGAAAAAGTTGAAAAGAATTTACTCAAAAAGAGTAAGAATATAAAATATAGAGGAAAAGAAATACTAAATATAAAAAAGTATTTGTAAAAGATTTAGATAAATTCCAAATCTACTAATGTACGAGAAGTAATAAGGTTGATTCCACGGCTAAGTTGGTCAATAGGTCAAAACCTAACGGCCAAAAGGTTGAACACCACGTTAAAAAGATGCCCCATTAATCAGACCCTGGATCAGGAGGTCTATAGGTGTCACAAGTCAAAATAATACCAACGACTTGAGCGAGTATGCATGTCAACTCTTATCTTTGTGTACCAAGCCGTTGGAAGGTATTTAATGTCAAACATACTGAATTCAGCTAAAGGGGAATGAAAAGTCAAAGCATCCCGTCTGTTAGGTCGAAAGTATTGTTTAGCGTTATGTTATGATTTACGTATGCATTTAATGCAACACCCTCAAGGCATGATTTGTGTGTGCTTTAGGCAACACTACATATTATTGGACTAAATTTGTATTGTTTTCATATAAAGTTAATGAAATTGTACTAGAGTGTATGATATAAATTTCAAAAAATAAATTTTTTATAATCAATCAAGACATATGTACTACAATCTATACACACAAATGACCAAGTTTAAGAAAATAAATCATTAATAGAGTATGAACATAATCAAATATAGTGATATTTGGTGACAATGATATTGTGTGAGTGATCGAGAAGATGACAAGAACAAAAATTGGTTCAGAGGATCAAAAACAAAAATAGTTGGACGAAGTGCTACTACACTGGTGGGAGAGAGAGGGGGAGGGGGGGTGGTGGCAATGATCAAGAAAAAATCGTGTATGAAGTTAAAAAGTTCTCAGGAAATTTATATATCACACAAGATAATTAGTATGTATTATCAATACTAATTTTATATTATAATTAATAAATCCATAATAATAATTAATTCTTTTTTTATTTCACTAATAAGTTATTAACTATTAATATCTATGTGATTAAAATTTTATATCAATAAAAAAATTCTTATAGAGATAAGTAATTAGTAAAACTTTTAATATTAAATTATTTTAAACGGATCCGAGTCGATTTAAGTAATTTATGGTTTTTAATTTTTTAGGCAATTTGTAGTTTTGATAGCTAGGTACAAATTGTATTTTTATATTTTAGATTTATAACACATGTCATTAATATTATATTATTCATTTTAAATTATTAAATTCCTTAAAATATTTATTTATGTAAATAAGGATAAATTATATAGTAGAAATAAGATTCATCAATCTAAAGAAAATAGAAGCAATTTTATACATCAAACTAAGTCTACAAAGTCAAATAAAAATTAAAAAAAATTATGATTTTGTAACGCCCCAGTTTTTCGGCCGTTCAGATTCCTACTTGTTTATATGCAAATATGTGAAATTGTTACCAACTTGAGAATTATTGCATAAATCGTATCTAATTGACACGTGAATTAATTGTCGAGCATGTTTTATTTCATTAATTGCACTTAGTTGATCACTTGCATAATTTATGGACTTAATCGACATAATTTAAGGATTTAATTGTAACATTTATGGATTCGGTACCTAATTGCATTAACTTAAATTCCTTGAGGACCAAGTTGCAATTTTCCCTTTGCTTTCTCCTTCCTTTCATGATATATACACATATACATACATTTTATTCTTCATTCTCCATTTCAACCAAGAAACAAGGCAAGATAACTCCATCCTTCTCTCCCTTCAACCTCGGTTGATCAAAGAAGTTAGGGGCCAAGAATTTTCTTCCATCTTCACCAAGAATCAAGCTTCATATCTCTATATCCTCTTTCCCTCTAGTTATTTCACTTTCAAGGTAAGATCATGCATATATTGTGAAGAGTTCTTGAAGCTTTGTTAGGGTTTTATGATTCTTTAAACTCTATGATTTAGTGTGAAGTGGGTATGTTAGGTTTTTAGTTAGTTTTATGCATTTATAACTTGTGAAGGTTAGAGCTTGGTTGATCATGGCATCTTTGTAGGGTTGATTGATGAATTTTGGATGATCAAGGCATGAATTGAGTGTTTATATTGATTTTTATTATATTTTAAGTGCCTAAGTATGTTTCTTGCATGATTTAATGCATTTGAAAGTTGATTTGTTGGTGTTTTGTGGGGTTTGAATTTGGTCCGAGAGCTTCCCCTGTTTCTGCTCTGTTTTGAGCTTCCTACAGAGCGAGAACGACCCTTCCCGTCCCAGTTGTTTTCCAGGAACGGCCGTTCCCATAGCCCTGATGATCCTGGCACGAAGCTGGGAACGACCGTTCCCATGCAAGAACAAAATCAGATTTCTTTACAGACGCACGAGATCAGTTTTGGGAGCTGGGAACGACCATTCCTATTTTACTCTTTAACTTGGAATGGTAGTTCCCAGTGTCCAGAGGAGTTTTGTGATTTTCTGCTCAACCTTATGTGATTTAATCCCATTCTTAAGCCTTTATATGATCAATACATGCTATTATATGTTCATTTCATACATGAACATGTCCATGACATTCACTAAGTAGCAATCCATGTCATATCATTTCATGACCATGTCGTGCGTCATATTTGGTATCATTAATTAGTCTCCTCTCACGAGTACACATTGTTTCCTTTCTTGTCCAGTTATTTTCCAGGGCGGAGATCATCGATCGAATAGGCACTATCTTGCACACTTGTCTTGTCCCGTCACTTGTCAGGTGAGGGTGTTTTCGTTCTAGTTATGTATTAAACCCTAAAACCTATGTGAATAAGTTTTTGGCCTAAAAACCATATTTATATTTATATTGATTTCAAGCAGGATATCTAGTAAATATTTATTGAAATTGAACCTATTGTTATTATTACTTACTGATCCTTCTTGTTTTGGCGAGATACTGTACTGCACATTATACTGTGGGCCCTGGAACCTGTGTATTGAGCGAGCCGGGGAGGTTTCGGGCCGACGGTAAACTCTTGCATAGTTCAACACTGTTGGGATGACCCCTGAATCCACTAGGAGGATTGGTGGAGGAAGGAATCCCGGGCATAGGAGTCATATTCCTGATGCTCAACGAGACTGGATGGTTGAAGGCTAGCTAACCTTCCCATCACCGGAGGAAAAGGAGATCGTGCGGGAAGGTCGGCACCACGGATTGCCCCATGGATTAGTGTCCTGATTGCATTGACTGATTGCACTGATTGATTACACTATCGCACTGATTGCACTGTATTGTAGCGATTGGACTGCATGATCGCCTTTAAAACTGAAACCTAATCATTGTACACCATCGGAGTTTAGTTGGAGATGTGCACGCTCACTCACCGAGCCACTGATAGCCTAACTTGTAATTAATGTAAAATTGGTAGTTGTAAGGTTCGAGCATTGCTTAACTGATTTCTTGCTTTCACGGGAACAATTTTTCCTAAAATTTTACTCGGGATTTACAGCCTGCATGTGCATGTTTCTATGTATACGTATACCTCCTGCTCACTTAGTCTTTTAGAGACTGACCCCTCTTTCCCTTTTCCCTAATTTCTTTACAGGTGGTTGCTAGTCGGAGTTGAGCAGTCGTGTCCTTGCTCGAATCCTGCACTTGTATACTCACTACATATTATACTACTTATTGTGTCATATTGATTATTTATTGGGGCGGTGTGCCATTTATTGAATTGTATTGATTCGGGACAGGTTAGGATAGGTTTCACGGTTTAGTTGAACCCGTATTTACTTTTTCGTTTGAGTTGCATTTATTTCCTTGATATTGAATGAATGACTGCCTTGCTCCCGCATTTTCGTTCCTTTTCATTTGTTCCAAGGTTAGATTCCACCTAGCCAGGATAGTCTTTTTATTGTCTTCCGTTCGCTGTGAGTTTGGTTTATGTATGGATTAGCCCATTTCATATGTGGACCGAACTCATAATGCGGGGATGTGGTGCTCTAGTCTCGGGTGCTACATTTTAAAGTGGTATCAGAGCTCCAGGTTGCAAAACCGGAGTTCTAGTGTCGTGTCGTGTCAAGTCTAGGTCGTACGGCTTAGGAACTACTTGATAACTTTTGCATTGCATTGATTTTTGTAACTAATTACTGATTGATTGACTTTACATTGCTTAAATTTTATATGTCCAACGTGTTTTACTTTAAAGTTGTTGATTTTGAGTTGTATTCTACATTAAATCCGTGTCTTTGGTGTCAACTATGTGGCATGAACATGCACTAACCGCAGGCATTTATCCTTGAATTGATTTGTGATTTATAGGTTACGAACATAATATCAAACCACGGCCAATCTCTACGACAACAATGAAGTATCTCTAGCCCTACTTTCACTTGTGGAAGATGTAAGGAATGTACCGGGAGTATATACAGGAATGTGGGAGTCGTGGCCTTTCCTAACCGGGGCTACGGCTTGAGTGGTAGAATCCAGAATAGGAGCCTAATCACTACAAGAAAACAATCAAATTCCGACGAACTCGTCCGACGAACTTTTTTCGTCTGAATATTTCCTAGGAAATTGTGACGAAATTCTGATGAAAAGCGTATAATTCTATTATTCTTCTAAAATTGAATTATTCAGACGAACATCCGACCAAAAAGCGGCGAACTAAAATTTTTTACTTTTAAAAATTAAATTTCACGTTTCCGACGAAGTTTTGCAATGAAATTTTTGCCAGAAAAGGGAAATAAAAAGTTTAAATTATAACTCAGACGATATGTCGCCTGAAGCTCATCGAAAACTCCTGGAAAAAATTTCGACAATATATTTTGTCTGAAAAAAGAAAGAATTAAAACTAATGTTACTCGATATTTCGGCGAAATTCAGACGAATAGGTTCGTCTGAATATTTTTAAAAATAATTTGCCTTAGTTTCAGACGAAGGTTGGTCTGAAATTCATCGAAGTTATTCGGCGAAATATCGGCGAACAAGTTCATCTCAAAATTAAACAATTAAAACTATTTGTTTGTTGCAATTGCGTCGAAAATTCGGCGAAATAGTTCGTCTGAAAAGTTATCAAATTATTTTGTGAGGAACTAAATTTAATCGGCGACGAAAGCCCGACTAACAACTTCGTTGGAAAAACTTTCAGCGCTCTAATTTGCTTTCGAAAGTCGAAACCCTAAATTTTCAACGCCCTCATTTGAGCGCCTCTATTTTTTCTCTCACACAACTCTGCTAGTCTCTCTCATGACTCTGTTCGTTTCTTTCTCTCTAGTCTAAAATCTCCCAACCGACGCATCAGAAATGCCTCATCTCCCCAGTCGATCCAGAAATCTTCTTGGAAAATTATTTGGCCGCTAAATCGCCGAAGTTTTACCCAGCTGATGATGTGAAGAAGCTCGTTTCGAATAAGTGTAAACCGAAGACCACCAAGCTTAGGTAATTGTACTTCTATTATTTTACGTTTATTTCTTTAATGGGTTTGGGCATATGTTGATGGGTTTTTTAAATTCATTCTATGTTGTTGACAAGACGAACATTGTCTTTATTAATTTGTGATATTTAAGTAACATTCACTATGTTATTGTTCAATCTGATGGATCAGTAGTAAGCCTTGAAATCATGAGATACATTGAAATGATATGTACCATGTTATTGTTCCCATGATTTGCCGTGATGAATTTTTGTTGTTTATACTGAAGTCTTGCAAGGTTGCCGTATATTTTTTGTATGGTTTGTACCCTATTCCTTTTCTGAGTTGTACATATTTTTCCAAGTTGAAGTATTGGTTGCTATTTTATTCAGTTTGGTATACATATTATTTGTATGGTACTTGGGTTTTTACCCTGTTTCTGTTTCTTTCGTGAGGGATTGAAGTCTTGAGGATGGTAGTGGGGATTTGCTTTGAAAGGAAATTGGATATGGGGCTTGGCTGAGGAAATTATGCCTTTGCTAAAGGAAAAATGTTAGAAGAAAACCAGACTTGAAAATGTCAAATATATGGGATTAATGGGTTGGCTTCATTGTTCTGCTTAAATTTTGATTACTTGTACTTCAATGTTTTAAGCTCCCTAAGCTTTATATTGGATTAATACCTTAAGATGTTCCTTAAATTCTTTAAGGCTATCAAAAGACCAATACTTTATTAGGAGACCTGATCTTTCATAAGCCAATTGAGTTTTTAGGGAACAACATAGCACAGAATGCCTTGGTTTTAAATTTCCTTTCTAAACTGGAGTTCAATTGATTCACTGGGAGCTTAGGTATCTTGTATTTTGCGGCATTCCTTAACGAGTTGGTTTGAGTGTTTTCATCACAAAGAAGCATACGGGATATCATATACAGTTTATCCATTTCCTCTGACATGAGTAGATGTTACTTTTATAAAATGAGATGAAATTTCTAAAGTTTTAGGTGGGCAAAAAATGCCAAGAAAGTTGATGTCCATAATATTGTTTTTTCTTGACACTGAGCTTACTTAATATTGTTAATAGTCTTTGAACTAAACTGTCAGGAATGGTGGTGAGGTAAAGATTTGATTTCTCATACAACAGAATGTGTTTAGTGTAGTCCCATTTATTTAAATTTTACCTAATACTTTTATCTATGTGTACCATTAAGTTATAATAATGCCATAACAATTTTGACCTGATGAGGTTTACTTTCACTAACATCAAAAAGGCTGCATATGATGTTTCTCATGGCTTCCGTGTACTTCAGTATAGAATAATTAGTTTAGCTTAGTTAAAGAATTTTAAGGTGAAAGTAGTCCTTTTTCTTCTTCAACTGTTTTGCAGGATCATTTTTCCAAGCTTAATGTTGTATTGAAACTTTGTTTTATGTAGGATTTGGAGCTGCATCATACTAAGATGAATACACTTATGCTGAAATTTACTGAGATAAACTTATATTTGATTATACAACGCAGTAAACAAATACGAAATCAAAGAAAATAAATGAGCAGAATATGAATGCAGTAGGTTGTACCACAATTCCATTAATTTAGTACATAATTTATCGTGTTCGACAATAATTTTCTGACTTCATGTCCAATTGTTGTTGATCTTTTCTACAACAATTTAGTACATAATTTGTCCTGGTACATGATATATAATTGTTTGTTTACTCTGTGTACACAAGTAACAACCATAGCCATTATTTATTTTACCTAACCATACTTCAGTATAGTTTCTAATAATTAATAATTAATTTTCGTTAAAATCCTTGCACTATTTGTTTAATTGTTGATTGTGGTCTTTGTTAGTTTTGGGGTATGAGATGAATCCTGCGGTTTTGTTCATTTTGTATGAATTAGTTTGATTCTGTATATCTTTTGATAATTATGTTAGTATGCTGGGAAAGTTTTGCTATCTTGTTGCACAGAAAGTCTTTTTATCTTGTTGTTTCATTTGGAAATGATTCAAATCAATTATGTATTGATGATAGCTGATTTTCCCTGATCAAATGAAGGAGCTGGTAGTTAGTTTAGAAGATTAGTGGTTACATTTATAGCTAAACAGAGAAAGGATTGGAATATGATTTGATTTCTGGAGCATTTTTTATTTTAGGGAAACATGTAATCATGTGCATATCATGTACTATTTATTTGAAAATATTCTTGTTTCAATATCATTTTTTGGGTTCAAATAGACGTGTTTGTACTTAAAAAAATTGTTGTTCAGTTATTTTTATCTTTCCCTTATACAGCAAATATTGTCCTTGTGTCCGGAGCGCTGTTTGGGTGAAGTCTACCATTCATCTCTCTTTCTGAAAATGAGGCACACCGTGGTATGGTTGGCAGCTTGGGTATAAATCTTTATGTTTCTTAAAACATTATTTTGGTATTTAAGGATTTGGCCTCATCATTTTGAGATTGTATGTAACATTGTTTTTAGTACATGCAGACTTTGTAATTCATTAGAATTTATCGAATTTCTTGGTGTTTGTCATGTAACATTGTTTTAAGTATATGAAGACTTTGTAATTCATTAGAATTTATCGAATTTCTTGTTGTTGAATTTGTCATTGCAATATTGTTGTTGGATTTATGAATATTTTTGAATTTTTAGATATTTTTTTGTGGTGTATCATGGACAAAAATCATACAAAAAACAAGTTAAAAATTTGGAAAAATAATTTTTTAAAAAAATATATTTGCGACGAAATTACGTGGAATTTTTGTCAGCAAAATAATACAAAAAACAAATCAAAATTTTTTAAAGTTCGTCTGAAAGTCGTCGGAAAGTTCATCTGAAAAATATTATTAAAAAAATAAAATTATTGAAGTTGGTCGGAAATTTTGCCAGAAATATCGTCGGAAATAATATAATTATTGAAATTCGTCGGAAATTTCACTTGAAATTTCGTCTGAACTATTATTAAAAATAATAAATTTAATATAATCTTCGGAAATATCGTCGGAAAGTTCGTCAGAAATCATTTCAGACGAAACTTTGTGGTCGCAAGTTCGTCGGAAAACTAGATGAGGAAATTTTGGTCAATATATTTTCGCCGGGAAGTTCGTCGGAACAAAAGTTCGTCGGAAACTAATCGATTTCGGGCGACATAATTTTTCGTCGGAGGTTCGTCGGAAGTTCACCGGAAAATAAGTTCGTCGGAAATATGGTCGGAGAGTTCGTCTGAAATTTATTCAGATAAGGGTTTTTCCGTCGAACCATATTTCGCCAGAAGTTGGTCGGAAGTTCGTCTGAAAGTATTATTTTCAGACGAAAAAATATGAATTTTCGTCTGAAAAGTTCGTCTGAAAATGACTGTTTTTTTGTAGTGAATTTATCGGAAAAGGTCGTAAGCTTTATTGGAATTGGAAACTATTCGAGGAGGTAGAAGTAGGATGTGTGATGTTTACAACCCACAAGACCAACACGTAGGACTACTCTACAAAGTTTAGTCAACCGAATTCCATGAAATCATCTAATTCAAGAACTGAACGAAGAAATCTTGAAGGTGTTTAAATTTGAGGTTAAGAATAAAGAAGAGACAAAGACTTTCAAGGGAACTTAAAGTAGATTAGGGTCGGTGGATGATGAACAATGCGGACCATCAAGGAAGAACTTCCAAGTAAATCAATCCACTAGAAGTCAAGTTTGGGCACGAGGAGATGAATTGAGACACTTCGGATTTTGGGAAAAGAAAGAAGTCGAATTGGCGGAAGTTAAAGAGAACCGATCAATATAATGATTTCAAGTTCATGGAAAGCCAAAATGCTAAAGGTTCTATCTTCAGACAGGTTGGAGTTTATTTTCCGGATCCAAGCTGAATTGTCATGTTATGAGGCCGAATTGGGAGATATGGGCAACAAATGAAAACGATAAAGAAAGGCAAGGAACTGTTGGAAGGAAAATTATCTGCTTAAGTGTTAGCACTTAGAGGTTGAGTTCATTCAATTATTCGAACTCATAAAGAATAAACCGATGAAGCTTTGATCAAAGTGACAACTATGGAGAAGTTTCGGACAATAATTGGAGATCCATTCTTGGGGAGGGATCAAAATACCCAATTCCATGAGTGTAGAAGATTTTGGGTTCAAGAAATCGCGATCTCGAGCCATGAAAATGTATAAGTTGATGTTAGAGAATTTTGAAGATTTGGAAGACCCGTGGGTAAACAAGAAATAACCAACATATTCGAGACAAGCCGTAATTGAAGGAATGAGGAACAATTTGCCAAGTAAAGCTTACCCCTACGATGACAGGTGTATCGCATCCATGGTATGTGCATCATACATCACTTTAAATTATTTAAATTTCTCTATATATATGCACATCTTTAATTGATATAATTACTTCAACGTGTTACATCTTTAATTGTTTACAAGTGTGATACGTGCATTGACATATTAACCCGACATGCATTACTTAGTGTTTATTTGTTAGGATGCTCTCTTCATCTTATGTTTCCATGATCGCCTCAACCCGGGTCTTATCGAATCGAGGAGAAGAAGGATATCTCTACGTCATCAGTTAACACCTTTTTCAATTGGGTCATCCGATTCTACTCGAAGTCCAACGATATTCTGAGAATTCGTGATTACTTGTTGATCCATAATTTTGATATATTCTGGAGTTTATGTAGGTGTTGGAGGAATTCGCTATTTGTGTGTGCCATGCTTCTCTCAGGCAGAGCGGGGAAAGTTTTGAGCAATTGGACAACCAAATCTGGACTTCAAAAGAATTAAGAAAGAGAATCTTTGATCCGAGAAGTGGTAAAACAAGTTCAAGTAGTTAGGATAGAAATTCTTAAGGGGGAGAGCACGACCGGGAGATAACTTGAAATTTGGGGTTGTGCTCGAATGGGTTACTTCCAATAGGAGCAACAAAAATGTAAGTCACAAGCAACAGGATTTCTCGAAAGTGGCAAAAAGAGGGGTGAATTAGAAGATTCTAACGTTCGATGACCTCTAGGATCGAGATGAGAAAATTTTTAGAATAATATCGGAAGAGGTAAGTGCTTCAAGAGTTGAAAAAGGGTATTCAAGAAGTGTTTTGGGAATTGAAACGACAAGACAAGGTAAAAGATAATTGATGACAACTTGGGTTGCAGAATCAACACCGTTGGTCTCTTATTACCGGACACGCATGAACTCAAATATTCCAAGGTTGAACGGATTGAGTTCTCTATATAACGTGTTTTCTATCTTGGGAAATGATGGGGCCGTGAGAGAACTTCGAGGAAAATTTGGTAAGGAAGGTATCAGACAGGAGAAGCCAATCAAATTATCACATTCCGTGATGGACAAAGTGAGAGTTAATTCAACCGAGCATTGGAAGTGGAAGATCTAGAAGACAATACACCACATGAACAAGGCAGGTTATCGGCTCGTTAGTTGTTTTCCATGATGAACCGGGAATACTTTTCAGATTAGAGGTTAGAATTCAAGCTACTAAAGATTAGCTCAAGCATTCGAAAAGGCCGAGTATAATTAGTGATGAAGAATGAGTGGATTAGATTAATATCAAGTGCACACTCAAGATTGGGAACTTCGGACCGTGTTGTTAGTTCGGATAAAAGAACCGATCGTGGAAACAGGATTGAATTGTCATTTAAGTATTGGACATATCGGGGATTTCAATGTCCGACGCTTTGGGTAGAGGAATCTCCAACATCAAATCAAGTGTTGAAACGGATCACTACCATGGAAGATTCCCGAACAACGGTGAATGGTACATCAAGCATCCATAACATATGCATACAAGCAACTTAAATTTGAATAATTTCATGATGTTAAGTGCTTTGATCGCTGATTGTATTAATTGCTTTTGTATAAGTGATAATTGATGTATTTGATACTTTCTACCTGTTCCTTGTATGGTTATTTTGGGGAAGTGTTAATTTGATTGTTTTCTTGGACTGTTGTGTTTGTTGCTTGAGAGACGGGGTTCTCTCGTAGTTTGTTTGAGAAACGGGATTCTTTTGTTGTTGTCTTGAGAGACGGGCTCTCTCATTGTTGCTTGCTACTTGTTTAACTTATTCTGGCGGCAATCAAGATTTTCGAGTGTTTAGGTTCCGGTAAGTTAAGGGTCGTGACTTAACAACAATGGAAGATCCCTTGATGCTTGAAGACGTTTTCTGAACTAATTCCTGACGGGAAGTTGCTAACCCGAGTGGGATGAACAATGGAGAGCTACTTGTGAGTCCAGAACTCGAGGTAGTGGACCTGGGGACCAGGTCCTCTTAAAGGGGAGAGATTGTAACACCCCAGTTTTTCGGCCGTTCAGATTCCTACGTGTTTATATGCAAATATGTGAAATTGTTACCAACTTGAGAATTATTGCATAAATCGTATCTAACTGACACGTGAATTAATTATCGAGCATGTCTTATTTGATTAATTGTACTTAGTTGATCACTTGCATAATTTATGGACTTAATCGACATACTTTAAGGATTTAATTGTAACATTTATGGATTCGGTACCTAATTGCATTAACTTAAATTCCTTGAGGACCAAGTTACAATTTTCCCTTTTCTTTCTCCTACCTTTCACGATATATACACATATACATACATTTTATTCTTCATTCTCCACTTCAACCAAGAAACAAGGCAAGATAACTCTATCCTTCTCTTCCTTCAATCTCGGTTGATCAAAGAAGCTAGGGACCAAGAATTTTCTTCCATCTTCACCAAGAATCAAGCTTCATACCTCCATCTCCTCTTTCCCACTATTTCTTCCACTTTCAAGGTAAGATCATGTATATATTGTAAAGAGTTCTTGAAGCTTTGTTAGGGTTTTATGATTCTTTAAACTAAATGATTTAATATGAAGTATGTATGTTGGTTTTTAGTTAGTTTTATGCATTTATAACTTGAATTCATGAAGGTTAGAGCTTGGTTGATCATGGCATCTTTGTAGGGTTGATTGATGAATTTTGGATGATCAAGACATGAATTGAGTGTTTATATTGATTTTAATTGTATTTTAAGTGCCTAAGTATGTTTCTTGCATGATTTAATGCATTTGGAAGTTGATTTTTTGGTGTTTTGTAGGGTTTGAATTTGGTCTGAGAGCTTCCCCTGTTTCTGCTCTGTTTTGAGCTTCCTGCAGAGCGAGAACGGCCCTTCCCGTCCCAGTTGTTTTTTTGGAACAGCCGTTCCCATAGCCCTGATGATCTTGGCACAAAGTTGGGAACGACCCTTCCTAGTTTAGGCATACGGCCGGAATGGCCATTCCCATGCATGAACAAAATCAAATTTCTTTACAGACGTGCAGGATCAGTTCGGGGAGCTGGGAACGACCGTTCCCATTTTACTCTTTAACCTGGAACGGCCGTTCCCAGTGTCCAGAGGAGTTTTGTGATTTTCTGCTCAACCTTATGTGATTTAATCCCATTCTTAAGCCTTTATATGATCAATACATGCTATTATATGCTCATTTCATGCATGAATATGTCCATGACATTCACTAAGTGGCAATCCATGTCATATCATTTCATGACCACGCCGTGCACCATATTTGGTATCATTATTGAGTCTCCTCTCACGAGTACACATTGTGTCCTTTCTTGTCCAGTTCTTCTCTAGGGAGGAGATCATCAATCGAATAGGCACTATCTTGCACACTTGTCTTGTCCCGTCGCTTATCAAGTTAGGGTGTTTTCGTTCTAGTTATGTATTATACCCTAAAACCTACGTGAATAAGTTTTGCGCTTAACAACCATATTAATATTAATATTTATTTCAAGCAGGATATCGAGGAAATATTTATTGAAATTGAACCTTTTGTTATTATTACTTACTGATTCTTCCTGTTTTGGCGAGATACTATACTACACATTATACTATGGGCCCTGGAACTTGTGTATTGAGCGAGCCGGGGAGGTTTCGGGCCGACGGTAAACTCTTGCACAGTGCGACACTGTTGGGATGACCCCTGAATCCACTAGGAGGATTGGTGGAGGAAGGAATCCCGGGAATAGGAGTCATGTTCCTGATGCTCAGCGAGACTGGATGGTTGAAGGCTAGCTAACCTTCCCATCACCGGAGGAAAAGGAGATCGTGTTGGAAGGCCGACACCACGGATTAGTGTCCTGATTGCATTGACTGATTGCACTGATTTTACACTATGGCACTGATTGCACTGTGTTATAGGGATTGAACTGCATGATCGCCTTTAAAACTGAAACCTAATCATTGTACACCGTCGGAGTTTAGTTGGAGATTTTGCACACTCACTCGCCGAGCCACTAATAACCTAACTTGTAATTAATGTAAAATTGGTATTTTTAAGGTTCGAGCATTGGTTAACTGATTTCTTGCTTTCACGGGAACTATTTTTCCTAAAATTTTGCTCGGGATTTACAGCCTGCATGTGCATGTTTCTATGTATACGTATACCGCCTGCTCACTTAGTCTTCTAGAGACAGACCCCTCTTTCCCTTTGTCCCAGTTTCTTTACAGGTGGTTGCTAGTCGGAGTTAAGCACTCCTGTCCTGGCTCGAATCCTACACTTGTACACTCACTGCATATTATACTGCTTATTGTGTCATATTGATTATTTATTGGGCCGGTGTGCCATTTATTGAATTGTATTGATTCGGGACAGGTTTGGACAAGTTTCAACTTTTAGTTGAACCCGTATTTACTTTTCCGGTTGAGTTGCAATTATTTCCTTGATATTGAATGAATGACTGCCTTGCTCCCGCATTTTCGTTCCTATTCATTTGCTCCAGGGTTAGATTCCGCTTAGCCAAGACAGTCTTTTTATTGTCTTTCCGTTCGCTGTGAGTTTGGTTTATGTATGGATTAGCCGATTTCATATGTGGACCGAACTCATAATGCGGGAGATGTGGTGCTCTCTTCCCGGGGTGCTACAGATTTAATTTATCATATTAATTTTATAATTAATTTCATGAATTTTTATATACAAGTGACTGTTTATGATGTGTGGATACAAATATGATATGCCATAAATTAATTTTTAAATTTAACAAGTGAGAGACATCAGATACGATGCCCGACAAAATACGATAAAATAATAATTTTATAAGTGTTTGTGCATTATATGTGAATGTTAATTTAAAAATATAAATATTTTATTTATATATGTGAAATTATTCAGTATAAATTAAGTTTCAATGGAAGTTTCATTATTATATTAAAAATTAAAACATTATTATTTTAAATAATTTTATTTTAATAATTTAATTACTAATAGTATTTAAATAAATAGTATACTTATTGTGGAATGCACATTCTTTTCACTAAATTGATCTAAAAAGCTAAGGGGTGTCATGGAGTTAGGGCGGTCAATTCTCAGCCCGATCCGACCCGACCCAAAAAATATCAGGTTCGGGTTGGGGGTTTTCGGAATGGGCTGAAATCGGGTCGGACCCAAAATGGACTCGAAGGAGAGAAGCCGGGTTCGGGTGGGTTTCGAGTCAACCCGACAAATTATACGGGTGACCCAACAACCCGAACCCACCCGACCCGACCAGACCCGACCAGATTTTTTTTTAAAAAATATTTAATATATATTTAATATATTTAATTTATATGGTGTATTATAATTAGATAAAAATTTAACAAATGATAATTGGTTTAGGATTAGATACACTTAAAAAATAATAATTAATTTATTAATTGAGAATAACGTGATTTATAATGTTAATATTATATAATTTGTCTAAATTATATAATTTTGTTAATTAGAAAGACATACATGATTGTAATATGATTAGAATTAAACGGAGTTCACAAAAAAAAAAAAAAAGAGATGTATTTATTTAAACTTAAACAATTAGAATTGCATTATGATTAGTTTAGTAAAAAATATATCATTCGATCTAAATAATTATTATGTATCTAATTTATATTTTACATAATTGCCCTATTGATTGAATTTTATTAAATTTATATAAATAAGAATTTAAATAGAGTTGATATAAAACTTAATTATAATTATACTTAGAATTAGATCTTAATTAAGATTATAAACAAAATTTTAATATGGGTACAATTTATTAGAGTTAGATTTAGAATTTGATTAAGATTAGACTTCTAGTCAAATTCCTATCCATAATTAAGTACTTATAAAATTTCAGTAATAATTTGTAATACATATTGGTTTACATAATTAACTTAATTAGACATTAGTGAAATCATTATTGTAAGGATATTTTGACGACCAATAAATTTCAAAAAAATTCAAAAACTAACTCGTATTTTTATAACATAATATAATAGACTATTAAAAAAATGGTTAGTAAAATAATTTTTTTCTATAAACACGTGATTATTATTTGAGAATAACGTGATTTATAATGTTAATATTATTTAATTTGTCTAAATTATACAATTTTGTTAATTAGAAAGACATACATGATTGTAATATGATTAGAATTAAACAAAAATTTACGGACAAAAAGAGATGTGTTTATTTAAAGTTAAACAATTAAAATTGCATTATGATTAGTTTAGTAAAAAATATATTATTCGATCGAAATAATTTTTATGTATCTAATTTACATTTTACATAATTGCCATATTGAATTTTATTAAATTTATATATATGAATTTAAATAGAGTTGATACAAAACTTAATTATAATTGCACTTAGAATTAGATCTTAATTAAGATTATAAACAACTTTTTAATGTGGGTACAATTTATTAGAGTTAGATTTAGAATTTGATTAAGATTAGACTTGTAACCAAATTCCTATCCATAATTAAATACTTATAAAATTTCAATATTAATTTATAATACATATTGGTTTACATAATTAACTTAATTAAACATTAGTGAAATCACTATTGTAAGGATATTTTGGTAGCCAATAAATTTCAAAAAAAATCCAAAAATCCAAACATTAGTGAAATCATTAATTAGAAAGACATATATGATTGTAATATGATTAGAATTAAATGGAGTTTATGGACAAAAAGAAATGTATTTATTTGGACTTCAAGAATTAGAATTGCATTATGATTAATTTAGTAGAAAATATATTATTCGATCTAAATAATGTTTATGTGTCTAATTTATATTTTACATAATTACCCTATTGATGGAATTTATACAAATATAGAACTTAACTATAATTACACTTAGAATTAGAACTTGATAACATTTATGTATTAATTATTTTTTTTATCTTATATTAATTGCAATTATGTCAAATCTTACAAACTATATATTTTTATATATTGTTATCAATTTTTACAATAATTTAAACATAAAATAGAATTTTAAAAAAATTCAAAAAAAAAAAAAAATCGCTCAGGTCGAGTTGGGTTATATGGATACAAGCCAAAGCTACTTCTCATAGAACCTCACTTACAGCTCATATCAGTAGGAGCTGAGGAATTCATGAAAGAGAAACAAAGAATCCAAGAGCTATTGAGGGAACATCTGGTGGGAACACAAAGTAGGATGAAGTACTATGTAGACAGATACAGAAGAGAAATTAAAGGCAATTTCAAGTGGTTGACGTTGTGTTTTTGAAGCTCAAACCGTATAGACAGACATCTATCAGAAACGACAAGATATGGAAGTTGAGTCCTAAATATACAGGACCGTTTGAGATCATTGAAAAAGTGGGAGAGGTTGCTTACAAACTCAAGCTTCCAATTGGTTCAAGATTGCATCCAGTTTTTCATGTTTCTCTGCTCAAGTTTAAGGTGGGAAAGGTGGATAAGATAAGCACTGAATTGCCTACTTTTGATACTGAAGCACATGTCATTTTGATTACTACTGGAATTTTGGCCAGAAGATTGATCAAGAAAAACAATGCAACTGTTCCTCAAATTCTTGTCAAATGGGCCCACTTACCTGGCGAGGAAGCAACCTAGGAGGACTATTATGTCATCACTAAGCAGTTCCCAGATTGGAGTCTTGGGGACAAAACTCATCTGAAGGAAGGAGCAATGTCATGAACTCCATGAACACTGGCATGAGAAGTGAAGTAATGCAGGGGTCTTCGTTGAAGAAAGAAGCATGTTTTCTTAAGTGGTGGAAATAGAAGTCACAACGACATCGTTTAGAGCTCAAAGTTGCATTATAACTGACTTATAGAGTTGTTAAAGTTTAGAGTTCAAAGTTGCATTATATCTGACTTATAGAGTTGTTAAACCTTTTATTACATTTTCCAGCTTTTAGCAGCACTTTTGGGGTGTTTGTGTAATTTTCGTTTTTGCCGAATTTTGTCTTTATTGGACTGATTGTTATGCTTTTAGAGGGGACAATTTATATGGCTTGATTGAGTTTATTACACCAAAAACCCTGTGATATACCTAATTAGCACTCAGAACCCTGTGATTGTAATAAATTAGCACTCAATTAGCATTTCAAACCCTACAGCCGTGGTTGTAGGGTTTTGAGTGCTAATTTTAATACAATCACAGGTTTTCAGTACTGATTTATATAATCATATGGTTCTCTTTGAGAATTTTCAAATCACAGGGTTCCGAGTGCTAATTAGGTATATCACAAGGGGTGACCGTGTAAAAAACCCTGGCTTGATTTTCAGAGCCAAATGCAGAATGAATGCTAATGATCGGTGCTGCCATCTTTCTCTCTATATCTCTCTCTCTCTATCTCTATTTTGCTTACTCTCCAAGTTACTATTCTCTCTCCCTCTCTATTTCTTATCCTTGTTGCATTTAATACTCTGTTTGCTGCATATCTTTCTTGCTTTTCATATTATTAAGCTACTGTTCCATTGTTTCATCTCTAAGATCATAACATATATCAAACATCTAATATATACATATTAAATAACATGAATGACCATATTGCAATTAAATACAACCTAGAGATCGTACACTATCACCAAGTTGATTGATCACAATAAACTCCAAAAATAGAGAATTGATAAATGTTTGAAATAAATTGAATTTGATACAAACAATTAGGTCTCACCATCAATTCGAATCTAAATTCCTAAATAGATATTGAGAATTTAGCTACTCATAATTGAATTATCCAACAAAACAAAAAAAGAAATTTATAAACAATAGTCTAAGAAATAAACTGGCTAAACTAAAGAAGAAGAAAAGAAAACTCGAAGAACAAAAGTGGAGTCTAAACTAAAGAAGAAGAAAAGAAAACTCCAAGAACAAAAGTGGCATCCCAATTCTGCTCCCAAATGTTCCAAAGTTGGGTGAGAATATCTCCAACTTCTCTCAAATTCCCAAAGTTACGTCTATAAAGGTCCAGAAAAGTGATGGCCACATAACATGATAATTCAGCCCTACATCTCCACAAGATCTCTCTAAAAACTTGTCTTATCCAAAACTGATTAGGTCTCCATGTAGCACCCAATCCCTCCAAAGATACTTGACTTTTCCTCCAAGCTAGCGAGAGCAAAACGAGTGCCAACATGGCATAAAAAAGGTCAATTCAGCAACTTTGACCCACGTGAAAAGTCAACAGACGAATCGAAATTCAGCCACGCCACTTGACTCTTGCACTTGGTCACACCTAAGGTCCACGTCGTTAATGTTAGTTTGTGGCCAATTTGTATCCCACATTGAAAGACTAGTTTTGGACAAGAGTGTTTTTGTCCCACATTGGTTTTTTAGAATAGTTTGGGGAGGAGCTAACACTATAAAAGGACCCCTCCCCCTTCTAGCTTAGTGCATCAAACAAAGTCTCTCTCTACTTTATAATATTTCTTAAGTGAAATATATTTTGAGTAGTGCCCGAGGACGTAGGCTAATTTGGCCGAACCTCGTTATATTTTGTGTTCTTTTCATTACGCCTTTCAATAGCCTTATTTTAGGCATTATAGTTCTAAATATTTGTTCGCCGCTTCCGCAACAAGTGGTATCAAGAGCCAAAGGTGTCGGAGTATGCTCTGTGGTTGTAGCTTAGTCTGATCTTCCACATCAGAAACGGACGAAGAGGGCTCGGTGGGTATCGCGCATCGACGAGCATCAGCAGGCATCGCGCATCAAGAAGTTCAGCAAGTATCGTGCATCGGCGGGTTCAGCAGGCACCTTGCATTGGTGGGCTCAGCAGGGATCGAGCATCGGCAAGTTCAGCAAGCATCGTGCATCGGCGAGTTCAGCAGGCACCTTGCATCGGTGGGCTTAACAGGCATCGCGCATCGCACATCGGCAGGCTCAGCAGGCATCGTGCATCGGCGAGCTCAGCAGGCATCGCGCATTGGTGGCTATTGAAAGAAAGGTGTAGCAGAAATAGCAAAGGATGAGATCATGCCTGAAGAAATGAAGGCAGTTTCCACCTCAGCTTCCAGCTCATTCAATTTGGCAAGGACTAGAATGGCAAATATGAGAATCGCGGTGGAGATCTTTGATGGATTCGATCATTTCGGCATGTGGCAAAGCAAAGTTCGAGACGCCCTGTTCCAGCAAGGTTTAGATCTCGCCATTGAAGAGAAGAAACTAGAAGAGGTTGATGACAAAGATTGGAAGACCATCAACCGTTTGTCATGTAGCACCCCGCACGTGAGGCGCCACATCCCCCGCACTAAGGCTCAACACGAGTAACGAAATAGTAAATCCGCACCCGTATCAAACCCTAGCGAACGGGAGACAAACATAAAACCTTCCTAAGCCGGGCGGAGCTAGACCCTACAAGAATACCAAATCACAAAGTAATATGCATAGCCAAGCCAAAGTTCAATAATATCAATCATAACCAGAATTGGGCTCTTCAGGCCTCTTTTAAATCATAGCAAAACCCAGTAAAGTCAGTTCAATAATAATTATATAAATATTCAAGTTCATGATATAATAGAATGAATCATACATAATTCCAATACATAAATGAGTGCAGGGACTCTCCTAACTAACTCGACCACTAAAAGACTTCAAACACCTCCGCCTAGCTCGAAACTCCAAAGCCAAACCTGCACACTAAAGTGTTGGGGAGGGAGAGGGTCAGTCTCTAGAAGACTGAGTGAGCAGGAGCGATACATATATATAAAACATGCACATGCAAGTCATAAATCCCGAGCAAGGTTTTATTTGAATTTAGTTCCCAAAAAGGACAAGAAAATAGATAAACAATGCTCGACTTTTACGACTAGTTCATATTACAATTATTCCATTCATAAATCATACATAAATATAAGGCTCGGCGAGTGAGCGTGCACAACCTCCATCCAAACTCCGACAGTGTACATAAATATCAGTAATATATTGATTAGGCGATCAGGCAATATATCATAATACACGCAGACCATAAATCATAACATAAACATATGCGTTTGGGCAATCCGTGTCCCGGCATTCCCGCACGGTGCATAATTCTATCAAAACATATACATAAGAAGAGGCTTAAATCCTAACCAACCTTCTTCCTCCGGGTGGTGGACGGGCTTGCAAGACCCGACCACCTCAATCATAGGCCAATGGGGTTTCATGACTCCCCCAAGGGCACTCAGCTCCCATTCCCCGCTAAACCTCCTAGCGAGGGCCGGTATCACCGTAGTTTGGTTGGGACTAGTATATGGGATCCCCGTCAGCCCTTGCTTCCTCGGTTAGCCACATATACTAGGTCCCGGGGCCCGTGAACATATCATATTTGCATAATCTCGCCAAAACATATCAATTCATAAGTGCATAACATAATTCATAAATACATATCATAGTTCATAAGTACATAACATAATTCATAAATACCTTACCGTGTAATTCGGCATATGCTATATACGTACCTCTCCGTGTCATCCTATTCCGTAGCTAGCATGAAGACACACGGTTTGGAGCATAGCCTCATTACAAAACCATTTTTAAGCTCATATACGCTCATACGTATAATTCAGAAGAATTTACTCGATAACTTCATTTGAAAATCATACATATATAATCATAAGGTTTTGGCCAAAGCTTTTCAAATAAGGGTTGTAGGGTTTGTTACATAGCTAAAACAAAAACCACCCTCACCTGAACCGTGATGAAACAAGGATCGAGCACCAAGTGCCTGAACGATCAAAAGCTCTCCACCCTGGAGACAAACTGTACAAAAGACCACAAGACGTGTTCGTGAGACTCAAGACTCTAAATGAACCATATATGACGCACGGCAATGCACAAGAATGATATGAAGGCATAAAGATCATTTTAAGTCATGAAAATCATATAACCAATTCATTCACTTGTTCAATCATAAATCATTCAAATTCTTCAATTCATATGTCCAATCAATTTATTTCAAGAACTCAATTAGGAGCATAGAACATATTCACGCTCTCCCAACAAGCTACTATATACCTCATATTACATAAGATAGCATATTTCCAAGGTTTGACAACAAGAAGAAATCATATGATATGGAAAATAAGTTATGCGATTCATAAATGACATATAAACACACATAAACGGCATTACGTAAAAGCATGCCTATAACACATCCAAAAGCCATGAAATTACACCATATTACTCCTAACATATAGTAAAACAAGTTCATAGTTCAACACAAAAGGAGATAAAGCCATTCAAGAGGTGAAACAAATCAAAACCCGAAAAGGAAGCAACACGGACTGCACAGGGGAAGGGACACGGGGGTGTCACCTTCCTTAGCCAAACTGAGCCACGGGCGTGGCTCAGTACAGAGCTGCCCAGAAGGTGTGACACGCCCGTGTCTCACTCTTATGAGTAAATGAGACACGGGGGTGTCACGGTACAGAACTAAAACCGTTCACAAAGTTAAACCGGCAAAACTGATCCCTTACAAACTCAATCCAAAAACTTACCAAATGAACTCCAAATGCTCTGAAACTTAATATAAAACATATTTGGCATGTTATGAACATTTTTCATTTAGAGTACAAAGGCTAAATCACACGTTAAGATCATCGAATCCATGCAACAAAACTGGGTCGCCAAAATCGCACATATGAACCCTAATGATTCTATCATGCCTTGATCAAGTACTTAGGGCTTGAATTTGGATCTGAAACTTTGGGGAAAGCATGCTAACATACTAAACAACTAATATACTTCATATATATGCAAAATGGTACAATTTAAAGCACATTAGAATGACCAACAAGTTACAAAACGAAACATCAACAAGTCTGTCAAAGATCATGCATAAGAACAGGCCATGTACTTCGATTTTGAGGCTTCAAATGGAACCAAATACTTAAAGCATGAATGTTAACATATAGAGCAATAAGTGTACATCAACTCCAAGCAATTTCACACGAAATGGAGACCATTTGATCAAGCAACAACACAAAATTTCACACAGCAGTTCGAAAAACAGGGGAATCAATTAGATCATCAAGTTTGGAGCTCCATATCTCAAAATTTTATAAAAGGAGAAAGAGAAGAAATCCTCCTAACATCATATACTATCAGTTAGGAAAGAAATAAGCCAAGAAACAAGCTCATATACTCATTTACAAGCAAGGAAATCAGCTACATAAGCAAATAGGTCACAAGAGCAAAAATCTCTAAAAGCTCATACCAAACTCATCACTCAAACCCTAATCAATTCTGATCCAAATCATGATATAAGGAGATGAAATCAAGTATAATAGAGTAGAGAAGACATAAATATTCATACCTTGAAGATTTGGTGAAGGAGGGAAGAGATTTGAGCTCAAAATCTCAAGAATGGCTTAGGGTTTTCTCTCCTTTCTTCTCTTCCTCCATATCGATCAGTTGCAGCAATGAGAGGAGATGTTTGGTTCGGTTTTCAGAGCTAAAAGGGAAGAGAAAGGGCTTAACTCTAGGTAGATAAGTCATGGTTAATCCTTGGTTAGGTTTGGTTAAGTAAAAAGGGTCCCACCAAGGAGACTAGTCAACCAAAGAAGCTCTTCTTGCACGGGTTGCTCGTTACGGTTGAATTTCGGAGGTCTTAATGATTTCAAAAAGGTGTGAGGCTTGTTCCATTGTCTCCGAATCATCTATACGAAGGCAACGGAGGTGTCGGAATTCGAATCCGAATTCCCGAGCTCAAGATATCACGTACGGAACCAAGGGTGCGCTAATTGCTCGTTAGCCCCCGACTTGGTTCCACAATCAAAATTAAATCCATAAACACGTCAAATGAATCCGAAAACATAAACCGAGCATATAAGCATGTTCATAACACACATATTTACGACATATTAAATTTTCACGCCAATCCGATATCATTACATATAAGGACGAAGTAGAAATAGAACACTCAAGCGCATGAACGAATTCATATTGTTATAAATAAATTACTAAACTTAAATTCCATATTAATTAAATTAAAACCAACTAATAACATGTTGAAATTAATTAACGAAATTACCGAAATATTTAAAGTAACATGAAACCCTAATTGAGAATTTAAACACTAAGTATCAAGGTAAAATAAAATGAATTAAATTAAAATAGAAATAGTTTATAGTTTAAAACAAATATGAACATTTATAAACAATTAATCATATAATTAAATAATTAATTTGCGCAATTTATAAATAAATACGCCACATTATTTAAAACTGAAAAACTGGGGCGTTACAATCTCTCCCCCTTAAAAGGAATCCGTCCTCGGATTCAAAACACGCTTGAAATCAACCAATGAGAGATTCCCCGTCTCTCACAAGCAACAAGGAGAGAGCCCCGTCTCTCGAGCAGCAATGAGAGAACCCCGTCTCTCCAACAACAATGAGAGAACCCCGTCTCTCCAACAACAATGAGAAAACCCCGTCTCTCGCAAGCAAAGAGAGTACCCCGTCTCTCAAACAAAAATAAGAGAATCCCCGTCTCTTAACCGAAAATAAAGCAAGGAAGTCTCCAATACTCCCAAGCAACTCACGCAAAACCAAATTTAAAATCACGTAAGCCACCTCAAGGCAAGTAACAGATATCAACCATGTTAATCATCAATTACTTCACGTAATTTAACTTGCTAAGAAAATAAAGCACATAACAAAGAAATTAATAAATTGAATTTGCATGAATGTATGCTTCATGAATGCTATAAATACCGTTCACCGTAGGTCACGAAGTTTTAAAATTGTGAGTTGTCGTTGTTCAGTGTATCATCTGTCCAGAAGATAGATTCAGTGCTCAGTTTGTCTTTAACCTCTTCAGGATACCCCGATGAAACAATTAATGAATCCTTCAGGGATTATACTTCTTAGACCCCTTCTGCCTGGTACTGCTCCCAGTCTCCATCATTCCTCTTAATCCTCATTCAGCCAACTCTTTTTAATTAATCGAATTTGACTTCCCGAATGCCTTTCGACCACCCGTCTCGAAGTTAGGTCCCTAGCTACTATCTTACCCGTATCGGAGTTTAAAAATACCTTCAAGGATAACTACTCCTGACAACCTTGACGATTCAATCCCTACCTGGAGGCATTCGTCATTAGGATCTACCTTAACACGAATCCTTTTCCATCTTCCGTTCATAGTATCCGTTCATTCCCTTTTAACCCCTTTAAGGTTGTATTCTGCATCTGACCCTACATTTCTTGGATCAAAGACAGAATGTTCTTGATGCGTTTTGAAGTTTGATGTAAATCCTCCAATGATCATCTTTTCCGGTTTGATTTCTTCTTAAATTTCCTTCTGAATTATCATGGAAATAACCGAAGACTTGATAATATTGTCATTATTGAACCCCCTTTTTACTCTGTTGGATTACTCTTGATTGCCCTCCTTCCATTCTATACTAGCTTGATTCGACTCTCTCTCTCCCGTCAATTCTGACTTAGGGTTCACAAAAGCTCCCTTATAAATTGTTATCTCCAGATCCATATTCTATACATAGGAATATTCTCTAAATCATTTCCTTTATTCCTAGTGATAGACTTCAACCGGATTTAGTAATTTAACTCTCCTCTTGACACTTATCCATTCAAACCGTCTTATTTATCTCTGATCATCACTAATAGGACTTCCAGGTCTTCCTTAGTTTGCAATTCCATTATTCTCACTAAAATATTTCTTCGAGCACCCTTTCAATCGTCAATTTGTTCCTCGGTCGTGCTCTTCCCCTTAAATTTCTGTTGTCCCGGGTTGAACTCCATCGATCCTCCTTTTATTGAAACTCTTGATGAGTAAATCCCATTAGGTGGAGTTTAACTGATATAGAAATCAAAGATTTGGACTCTCAACTCCTTCCCTAGTTCTCTTGATGTCCGAACTCCTTTCTTAATCTTGTCTGGAACTCTAGTCTCACTTCTCCTTCTAAATTCTTATTTCCGTTGACCTATCCCTTAATAGAAGTTCTTATTTCCCCCAAATTTACCTTCCTTCTAACATCATCCTATTATTTCTCCTTCTCATAACTCAGATGCGGCTCGGTTGAACTGATACTTGATAGTTGAGGCGAAAGGCTTCCTATCAAGTAAACACTAAAATGCATGTTGGGTTAAAATGACAATGCATGTGTCACGTTTACATCAAGCAGTTATACAACACATTAGCGTAACAAAACCAATTAGAAATGCACGGATAAACATAAGGTTAAAAGAATAAATAATTAATGCAAGATATGATCCACGTGCTATGAATGCTTTGGAACCTGTCACCGATGTGGGAAGTTATTAACTCGGTAGCTCTCCTCGTTCTTCCGATCCCAAGGTTACTTGACCTGGTAATTATTCCTTGCCTTTCCCACGGTCTTCAAGTTTTCCATGAGTCTTTTGGCATCACTTGTATCTTCCACTATCCGAGGTTGCAATTTCTTAATCCTTAATTCTTCCACGTCCACTGAGTTAGTATCCAAATTTCTCCTCGAAATTCGACCTTTACTTCTAATCGTCACCTCAATCAAGAATTTCGCGTTTATCCTTTGTGGGTTTAATTCACCTCCAATTGTTTCTACTTGAGCGCATGATTTCCTCTCTTTCTCGTTTCCATTTGTTGCTCCATATCTTCCAATTTAACCTCACAACATGACAATTCAGCTGGGATTTGGAAAAATGAACTCAGATCCTGTTCTCCCTATCGCCACCTTCCCTCTATTTGCGTTTACCCAAATGCTTATCTTCTAGAACCCGACTTCTAATCACTAGGTTTAGTTCGAAGTCCTTCTTTGTAGACCCTTGATGCATAACCTCTACCGGACCCCTGTTATCTCTACTCCTCTTAATTACTATTACCTCTTCCATGATCCAAATCCGGGACCAATATATCTTCAAAGTTTTGTTCCCTTCATTTCTTAGGTTGCGAGATCCTGTTGAATCCATTTAATGCACTTCAGGTAGTGGATTCATATAGGTTATTCTCCTGAGTCACAACTATCCATTGATTAACTCTTATTCCTATTACCACAATGTTCCTCTGCCATCGCATCGCCAAGGTCGAACCTCCCATTCTGAATCCCAACCGTTAATTGCAACTCAGTCTACAAAGCCACACAACTAGCATTCTCCACACTCCTCCCCGGGCATCCTTCCTATCTTCCGTGCCTCCGAAGGAATTGTAATAGATTGTTATGATCATAGAACTTGGCCGTGGTTTGATATCATCTTTATAACCTGGAAACCATAACTCTTTTCAAGAATGGATGCATGCGATTAGTGCATGCTCATGGCACATATTCAATACGAAAGACAAGAATCCATACAAAATGCAACAAGTAATTCAACAAAATTCTTACGGAAACCAAATTCCATATTCAAGATCGATGCAATGCACACAATATCACATAGTCCCTATGCCGTTCGACTTAGACTGATTCCAACACGACTCAAGAACACCGGTTTTGCAACCGGGCTCTGATACCACTTAAGGATGTAGCACCCCGCACGTGAGGCGCCACATCCCCCGCACTAAGGCTCAACACGAGTAACGAAATAGTAAATCCGCACCCGTATCAAACCCTAGCGAACGGGAGACAAACATAAAACCTTCCTAAGCCGGGCGGAGCTAGACCCTACAAGAATACCAAATCACAAAGTAATATGAATAGCCAAGCCAAAGTTCAATAATATCAATCATAACCAGAATTGGGCTCTTCAGGCCTCTTTTAAATCATAGCAAAACCCAGTAAAGTCAGTTCAATAATAATTATATAAATATTCAAGTTCATGATATAATAGAATGAATCATACATAATTCCAATACATAAATGAGTGCAGGGACTCTCCTAACTAACTCGACCACTAAAAGACTTCAAACACCTCCGCCTAGCTCGAAACTCCAAAGCCAAACCTACACACTAAAGTGTTGGGGAGGGAGAGGGTCAGTCTCTAGAAGACTGAGTGAGCAGGAGCGATACATATATATAAAACATGCACATGCAAGTCATAAATCCCGAGCAAGGTTTTATTTGAATTTAGTTCCCAAAAAGGACAAGAAAATAGATAAACAATGCTCGACTTTTACGACTAGTTCATATTACAATTATTCCATTCATAAATCATACATAAATATAAGGCTCGGCGAGTGAGCGTGCACAACCTCCATCCAAACTCCGACAGTGTACATAAATATCAGTAATATATTGATTAGGCGATCAGGCAATATATCATAATACACGCAGACCATAAATCATAACATAAACATATGCGTTTGGGCAATCCGTGTCCCGGCATTCCCGCACGGTGCATAATTCTATCAAAACATATACATAAGAAGAGGCTTAAATCCTAACCAACCTTCTTCCTCCGGGTGGTGGACGGGCTTGCAAGACCCGACCACCTCAATCATAGGCCAATGGGGTTTCATGACTCCCCCAAGGGCACTCAGCTCCCATTCCCCGCTAAACCTCCTAGCGAGGGCCGGTATCATCGTAGTTTGGTTGGGACTAGTATATGGGATCCCCGTCAGCCCTTGCTTCCTCGGTTAGCCACATATACTAGGTCCCGGGGCCCGTGAACATATCATATTTGCATAATCTCGCCAAAACATATCAATTCATAAGTGCATAACATAATTCATAAATACATATCATAGTTCATAAGTACATAACATAATTCATAAATACCTTACCGTGTAATTCGGCATATGCTATATACGTACCTCTCCGTGTCATCCTATTCCGTAGCTAGCATGAAGACACACGGTTTGGAGCATAGCCTCATTACAAAACCATTTTTAAGCTCATATACGCTCATACGTATAATTCAGAAGAATTTACTCGATAACTTCATTTGAAAATCATACATATATAATCATAAGGTTTTGGCCAAAGCTTTTCAAATAAGGGTTGTAGGGTTTGTTACATAGCTAAAACAAAAACCACCCTCACCTGAACCGTGATGAAACAAGGATCGAGCACCAAGTGCCTGAACGATCAAAAGCTCTCCACCCTGGAGACAAACTGTACAAAAGACCACAAGACGTGTTCGTGAGACTCAAGACTCTAAATGAACCATATATGACGCACGGCAATGCACAAGCATGATATGAAGGCATAAAGATCATTTTAAGTCATGAAAATCATATAACCAATTCATTCACTTGTTCAATCATAAATCATTCAAATTCTTCAATTCATATGTCCAATCAATTTATTTCAAGAACTCAATTAGGAGCATAGAACATATTCACGCTCTCCCAACAAGCTACTATATACCTCATATTATATAAGATAGCATATTTCCAAGTTTTGACAACAAGAAGAAATCATATGATATGGAAAATAAGTTATGCGATTCATAAATGACATATAAACACACATAAACGGCATTACGTAAAAGCATGCCTATAACACATCCAAAAGCCATGAAATTACACCATATTACTCCTAACATATAGTAAAATAAGTTCATAGTTCAACACAAAAGGAGATAAATCCATTCAAGAGGTGAAACAAATCAAAACCCGAAAAGGAAGCAACACGGACTGCACAGGGGAAGGGACACGGGGGTGTCACCTTCCTTAGCCAAACTGAGCCACGGGCGTGGCTCAGTACAGAGCTGCCCAGAAGGTGTGACACGCCCGTGTCTCACTCTTATGAGTAAATGAGACACGGGGGTGTCACGGTACAGAACTAAAACCGTTCACAAAGTTAAACCGGCAAAACTGATCCCTTACAAACTCAATCCAAAAGCATACCAAATGAACTCCAAATGCTCTGAAACTTAATATAAACATATTTGGCATGTTATGAACATTTTTCATTTAGAGTGCAAAGGCTAAATCACACGTTAAGATCATCGAATCCATGCAACAAAACTGGGTCGCCAAAATCGCACATATGAACCCTAATGATTCTATCATGCCTTGATCAAGTACTTAGGGCTTGAATTTGGATCTGAAACTTTGGGGAAAGCATGCTAACATACTAAACAACTAATATACTTCATATATATGCAAAATGGTACAATTTAAAGCACATTAGAATGACCAACAAGTTACAAAACGAAACATCAACAAGTCTGTCAAAGATCATGCATAAGAACAGGCCATGTACTTCGATTTTGAGGCTTCAAATGGAACCAAATACTTAAAGCATGAATGTGAACATATAGAGCAATAAGTGTACATCAACTCCAAGCAATTTCACACGAAATTGAGACCATTTGATCAAGCAACAACACAAAATTTCACACAGCAGTTCGAAAAACAGGGGAATCAATTAGATCATCAAGTTTGGAGCTCCATATCTCAAAATTTTATAAAAGGAGCAAGAGAATAAATCCTCCTAACATCATATACTATCATTTAGGAAAGAAATAAGCCAAGAAACAAGCTCATATACTCATTTACAAGCAAGGAAATCAGCTACATAAGCAAATAGGTCACAAGAGCAAAAATCTCTAAAAGCTCATACCAAACTCATCACTCAAACCCTAATCAATTCTGATCCAAATCATGATATAAGGAGATGAAATCAAGTATAATAGAGTAGAGAAGACATAAATATTCATACCTTGAAGATTTGGTGAAGGAGGGAAGAGATTTGAGCTCAAAATCTCAAGAATGGCTTAGGGTTTTCTCTCCTTTCTTCTCTTCCTCCATATCGATCAGTTGCAGCAATGAGAGGAGATGTTTGGTTCGGTTTTCAGAGCTAAAAGGGAAGAGAAAGGGCTTAACTCTAGGTAGATAAGTCATGGTTAATCCTTGGTTAGGTTTGGTTAAGTAAAAAGGGTCCCACCAAGGAGACTAGTCAACCAAAGAAGCTCTTCTTGCACGGGTTGCTCGTTACGGTTGAATTTCGGAGGTCTTAATGATTTCAAAAAGGTGTGAGGCTTGTTCCATTGTCTCCGAATCGTCTATACGAAGGCAACGGAGGTGTCGGAATTCGAATCCGAATTCCCGAGCTCAAGATATCACGTACGGAACCAAGGGTACGCTAATTGCTCGTTAGCCCCCGACTTGGTTCCACAATCAAAATTAAATTCATAAACACGTCAAATGAATCCGAAAACATAAACCGAGCATATAAGCATGTTCATAACACACATATTTACGACATATTAAATTTTCACGCCAATCCGATATCATTACATATAAGGACGAAGTAGAAATAGAACACTCAAGCGCATGAACGAATTCATATTGTTATAAATAAATTACTAAACTTAAATTCCATATTAATTAAATTAAAACCAACTAATAACATGTTGAAATTAATTAACGAAATTACCGAAATATTTAAAGTAACATGAAACCCTAATTGAGAATTTAAACACTAAGTATCAAGGTAAAATAAAATGAATTAAATTAAAATAGAAATAGTTTATAGTTTAAAACAAATATAAACATTTATAAACAATTAATCATATAATTAAATAATTAATTTGCGCAATTTATAAACAAATACGCCACATTATTTAAAACTGAAAAACTGGGGCGTTACATGTCATGTGGTACAATTCGCTCGTGTCTCTCCAGAGAACAAAAGTACACTTTCTGCAAGGAGACTTCTGCAAGCAAGCTGTGGAAGACATTAGAGGAGAAGTTCTTGAAGAAAAACAGTCAGAACAAGCTGCATATGAATAAACGACTGTTTCGCTTCACGTATGTTCCCGGTACCACGATGAATGAGCACATCACTCAATTTAATCAGTTGGTGGCTGATTTATTGAATTTGGATGTGGCTTTTGAAGACGAGGACCTCGCGTTGATTTTTTTGGGATCGCTTCCAGAGGAGTTCAAGTTTCTCGAGACAACCGTACTCCATGGAAAGGTTGATGTTTTGCTAGGCGAAGTGTGTACAGTCTTATACAGTTACGAACTAAGGAGGAAGGACAAGAAAGGAAGCACTAATGGAGCAACAGAAGCCCTAGTTGTGAGAGGTCGTAAGCAAAGCCAATCAAAGGGGAGAAGAGGGAGGTCAAAGTCAAAGAGCAGAGTTGTCAAAGATGAGTGTGCCTTTTGTCACGATAAAGGACACTGGAAGAAAGACTGTCCAAAATTGAAGAAAGGAAAGACTCCACAAGACGCCAATGTAACCGAATGCAAAAGCGATGCAGAGTCAGATGTTTCCTTAGTGGCTTCACATTCAAGGCCAAGTTCAGACGAGTGGATATTTGATTCGGGTTGCACTTATCATATATCTCCGGTTCGGGAGTGGTTCTTCGACCTTGAAGAATTCGATGGAGGAGCTATTTACATGGGAAATGATCAGACATGTAAAATAGCTGGGATAGGTTCAGTCAAGCTACGGAATCATGATGGATCCACCAGAATTCTGAAAGATGTTCGGTTAGTGCCCAGCTTGAAGAAGAATCTCATCTCATTGGGGGTCTTGGAGTCAAAAGGCCTAGTTGTGACGATGCGAGATAGAGTTCTTAAAGCAACTTCGGGGGCCCTTGTATGTTGAAGGGTGAGAGAAAGAACAACTTGTATTTCTACCAAGGTAATACAGTTGTTGGGACAGTAGCAGCAGCAACGACTTCTAGCAGCAAGAAGGATGCTGAGGCAACAAAGCTATGGCATATGCGTTTGGGTCACGCTGTAGAAAAATCCTTACAAATTCTTGCTAAGCAAGGTTTGTTGAAAGGTGCGGAGACTTGCAGATTGGAGTTTTGCGAGCATTGTGTTTTGGGAAAGCAAAGAAGGGTGAAATTCGGCACAGCTATTACAATACTGAGGGTATTTTGGATTATGTGCACTCTGATGTGTGGGGACCTTCCAAAACGGCGTCACTTGGAGGCAGACACTACTTTGTCACCTTTATCGATGATTTTTCCAGAAGAGTTTGGGTGTTTCCTATGAAGCACAAAGGTGAAGTGCTTGGAGTTTTTCTACAGTGGAAAACTCAAGTTGAGAAGCAGACTGGAAGAAAGATCAAAGTTCTCTGATCAGACAACGGTGGGGAATACAAGAGCGATCCATTCCAGAAGGTATGCCAAGATTACGGCATAGTTTGTCACTTCACAGCAAGAGGAACTCCGCAGCAGAATGGGGTGTCAGAGCGTATGAACAGGACATTAGTGGAGAAAGTTCGCTGTATGTTGTCTAATGCTGGATTAGATAAGAAGTATTGGGCTGAGGCAGTGACATACGCTCAACATCTCGTCAATCGTTTGCCATTATCTGTAATAGGTGGGAAGACTCCTTTGGAGGTTTGGTCCGGAAAGCCTGCAATAGATTATGACTGTTTGCGTGTGTTTGGTTCTAGCGCATACTATCATGTGTATGAATCAAAGTTGGATCCTCGAGCAAGGAAGGCGCTCTTTATGGGCTTCAGCGTTGGAGTTAAGGTATACCGTCTTTGGGGTCTAGAGGCAAAGAAGACGATAATAAGCAGGGATGTTACCTTCGACAAATCTGTCATTTTGGATAAGGTAACTCAAGAAGGGACTGATGGTACTCTGAAGCAGGTGGAGCGTACACCAGGGCAAGCGGAGTATACACCAGAGCAGGTGGAGTTTGAGAAGATAGTGGTGAGTCTAGCGAAAGACACTATCAATGATTCTTCTACGGGAGAAGAAGAGTCGGATGAGGAGGAGGTTACTACCCAAGAACCTCAACAACAACTAGAGCCAATTGCGATTAGAAGGACAAGACGAGAAATTCAAAAACCAGCCCGTTTTGTCGACATGGTAGCATATGCACTTCCCGTAGTTGATGATGTTCCATCTACATTTTTAGAAGCGGTCCGGAGCTCAGAAAACAATAGATGGAAAGACGTAATGGAGGAAGAGATGCAATCTCTTCAGAAGAATAAGACGTGGAAGTTGGCACAACTACTGATGGGAAAGAAAGCAATTGGATGCAAATGGGTATTTGCAAAGAAAGAAGGATTTCCTAACAAAGACGATGTTTGCTTCAAGGTGAGATTGGTAGCTAAAGGCTACGCTCAGAAGGAGAGAGTTGATTACAGTGAAGTGTTTCCTCCAGTTGTTAAACACTCCTCCATTAGAATTTTGTTGGCCTTGGTAGCTCAATTGAATTTGGAGCTAGCTCAACTCGATGTGAAAACCGCGTTCCTGCATGGTGATTTAGAAGAGGAAATCTATATGTCTCAGCCAGATGGATACAAAGTTGCTGGTAAAGAAAATTGGGTTTGCAAACTAAACAAATCATTGTACGGATTGACGCAATCGCTGAGATAATGGTACAAACGATTTGATAAGTTTATGTTAGGTCAAAGATACACAAGGAGCAAGTACGATCATTATGTATTTGCACGGGCTACAAGATGGAACCTACATCTACCTACTCTTATATGTTGATGATATGTTGATAGCATCAAAGAGCCCGGATGAAATTGACAAGTTGAAGGCTCAATTGAGTAAAGAGTTTGAGATGAAGGATTTTGGAGAAGCCAAGAAGATTCTCAGAATGGAGATAAGCAGGGATCGGCAGAGAGGCAAGGTTTGGCTGACTCAGAAACAGTATTTGAACAAAGTACTACAGCAGTTTGGTATATGTCAAGATACAAAACCTGTAGGTACTCCGCTTGCCCCTCATTTGAAGCTTAGCAGCCAGTTTTCTCCGAAGACAGAAGAAGAACGAGAATATATGGCAAAAGTCCCATATGCGAATGTAGTTGGTAGCCTGATGTATGCAATGGTGTGTACAAGACCCGATATTTCACAAGTTGTTGGCGTAGTGAGCAGATATATGCATGATCCTGGAAAGGCTCACTGATAAGCAGTGAAATGGACTTTTTGGTATATTCAAGATACCGCAGATGTTGGTTTACTGTTTGAGCGGGATGAAACACTTGGTCAAACCATAGTTGGATACTGTGATTCTGACTATGCTGGAGATTTAGATAAGCGAAGATCTACAACTGGCTACTTGTTCACTTTAGCGAAGGCGCCAGTTAGTTCGAAGTCGACCTTACAGTCAAAGGTAGTATTGTCTACGACAGAGGCGGAGTATATGGCCGTTACATAAGCTGTAAAGGAAGCAATTTGGCTTCAAGGACTACTTAAAGATTTGGGAGTTGGTCAAAAACACCTCGCGGTGTATTGTGACAGTCAAAGTGCTATTCATTTAGCGAAGAACCAAACTTTTCATGCAAGGACGAAGCATATTGATGTTCGCTATCACTTTGTGCGGGAAATTCTCGCAGAAGAGCAGGTTGTTCTTCAAAAGATTCGGACTACGGAGAATCCTGTAGATATGATGACCAAGGTGGTGACAAAGGCCAAGTTTAAACATCGTTTAGACTTGGTTAATATCCTGCACTTTTGAGTTGGCGCATGCGGGTGCATTTAGAGGCACTACAATTTGTTTTAGAGATGGAGTCGTTTGTATTTGGTAGGATCAGAAATTGCGCCAAGGTGGAGATTTGTTAGTTTGTGGTCAATTTGTATCCCACATTGAAAGACTAGTTTTGGACAAGAGTGTTTTTGTCCCACATTGGTTTTTTAGAATAGTTTAGGGAGGAGCTAACACTATAAAAGGCCCCCTCCCCCTTCTAGCTTAGTGCATCAAACAAAGTCTCTCTCTACTTTGTAATATTTCTTAAGTGAAATATATTTTGAGTACTGCCCGAGGACGTAGGCTAATTTGGCCGAACCTCGTTATATTTGGTGTTCTTTTCATTACGCCTTTCAATAGCCTTCTTTTAGTCATTATAGTTCTAAATATTTGTTCGCCGCTTCCGCAACAGTTAAATTCTTCTCAAAACGACTGAAATTGCATACTTTTCATCATAATCCCCTGATCTACAATTAAAATAACAATACAATCATTTCATCTAATTAAGGATCAAATTCAAGCTCAAAACAGGGCAATAATCAACTAAAAATATGACAATAAAACATGCTATCAACGGGTTAGATTTGATTCAATCAGAAAATTTTGTCCGATAAAATTTTTGATAATTGAATCCAAATTCTATAGAATTCAAACTCTTAAATATTGAATTCGAGTATAGTTGGGTCAAATTAGATTCGATAAAAGATTCAATTCAATTAATAGAAAATATTAATTTCTTTCAAGAAAAAATATATTAAAAAAATAAACATAAATATATAATATTTATCAAAAAATTATTGAATTATTTATTATTTTTACCTATATTCTCAAGGGATGGTTTTGGCAGCTCATAGCGAGGGGATTGGTGAGGCTAAGAACAAGTACGCAGAATTAAAAGCTTTGGTACACGGAATTGGAATGGCATCAGAGCTTGGCTATGTAGCAATCAGGGCGGAGCTTGATGCCCAAGTGATAATTGATATTATACGTGGAAGGGCATTGGGGATTTGAGAATGAAGCACCTGTTATTACAGCTTCAAACCTATATTTCAGGTAGCCATATTTTTTAAAAAGATAGTGAAAATTGTATTACTAATAAAATAATTAATTTAATAAAATATTATAAAAAGTCGGATTCGAATATTCAACGAATCAAATTTCTTAATTATATATTCAATTCATTTATTTCAAATTACGAATTTTTATAATTCGATATAATTCATCATACTTTTTATCAATCAAATATGCTAAAGTTTGAATAGAATTGGGATTAAAATCTGACCCGATGGCAAGCCTAGTTTAAAAGAGTCATTGTGCAAGCGATGTAAAGTGATTGGGCCCGATGTAGGGATACAAACGAGTCGAGACGAATCCTACATAAAAAAGGAAGGACGGGCTCGAGTTCGAAAATGGGTATCTTGGCTCGAGCTTGTCAAGCTTTTTTTTTGGCTTGAACTTGACTCGAGACAAGTTCGGAGTCGACTCGGTTTAACTTGGCTCGTAAACCTAACTCAAGATCGGGTTTAAGATCGAGCTCGAATCATATATTTTTCGCATTTTAAGATATATATAATATAATATACGATATATAAATGTAAATTTATATAATATATGATATGTATTTAGTATATTATTTAAATTTGAAGGCATATAAATATATGGAAAAAGTTTATTTACCATCCAAACTTTGCGCAATTTTGCAATTTACCATCCCAACTAACTTTCATTGCAAACCGCCATCCAATCTTTGCATATGTAACATACCGCCATCTAAACTTTTTTTTGGGTTGTTTTGACTAAAAAACTTGACACGTGGCATGCTTATAAAACATACACGTCAGTTGTATTTTCACCAAAACCATCCAAAAAAAAGTTTAGATGGCTGTTTGTTACAAATGCAAAGATTGGATGGTGGTTTGCAATGAAAGTTTGTTGGGATGGTAAATTGCAAAAAACCGCAAAGTTCGAATGATAAAAAATTATTTTCCCTATAAATATATAATAAAATATATGGTTGTGTAAATTGTTAATACATATATTATAAATTAAATATTATCGGGGTATCTCCCTGAGAGCTCAGTTAGAGTTCAAGCCCAAAAGAAGCTCGGAAGGACCGGTTCGGAAGAATCAATTAGCTATTCGCAAACTGGAGAAGGAACTTTGAGTTTGCCAGGAAACCAAATGTAGTATTCCCCAAGTAATAGGCTTCAAAGGGATAGGATCATATCTAGGGCAAATCTAATAAATCAAGAGAGAAAACATCATATTAGCTATAAATAAGAGGGAAAAGATATTAAGATACAATGAAACCACGATTAACAAGAGAGAAAAAGAGGATCCGAAAGGGAGGCACTTATCATTTATGCATCTCTCGCAAAAGTGGCGCTCCAGACGACTCAGCTTATATCCAAACACCTCCTGTTCGAACGACAAAATTCCCGAACGACTACAGTTCACATATACTAGTTTTACAAGAATATTAAAGTTAAGCGTTGGAATTAAGAGATACACAAAGTACACCTTTTTCCGAACATAAGGGGCGGATGGAGCAAACATTTGTTACGCGCAGGACAGACGTCAAGAAAATCTTATGAGAACTTTATTTCTAATAAACAAACAAACGTTATGAGGGGGTAAAACATATGTTGAACAATCATTGTTTTAATTTGATCAACAAAAAGTGTTGTATAGGAACAACCACTGGAACGAATCATTCCAGCAGATCAGGAACACTCACTGGAACGAATCATTCCAGAACAATACAGATGGAATACCTTGCACAGGTTTCAAGGAGCTTAATATTTTTTAATCTTGACTTAAAACATTTAAGAATCTTCCTTGCAGGGTCTCTTCAAGGCTATAAAGATGCTTCTCCAAAACAACTTGATTTTCCTTATTACTGCAAGCTGCTGTTTTTGTGGGTACACCATATAGAGCGTTTGTGTGTGATTTCTGGTGGGCAGTGAGCTTGAGCTAAGGTTATCCGGGTGCTCTGGTTTGGGTAGTATCAGCTGTGTGTGTTGGTACCAAGCAGAGCTTGTTTCGTATTGTGAATCTTCTATTTTAATAAAGTTGCAGATTAAAAATCCTAAGTATAAAAACTTAGGTAGATGATTAATCTCTTTGGTTCGTGTTTTCACAACCTAAGGGGCCAAACCTCTATAAATATCTTGTAACACCCCGGAGCGAAGGGCGCTACAACCCCCGCACCATAGCCCAACACGGGTAACGAAATGGGGACTCCGCTCCCGCATCGAACTATGGCGAACGGGTGACAAACAAAACACACCTCTAGGCTAGGCGATCTAGACACTGAACAGAGTGCGCAAGAAAATCAAAAGCAAAAGCAGAAGCAATAGGATCGCATAACATGATACATACATCAAAATAAAAGCAAGACACATCAATTTATCACATACCTTGCCCGCCCTAGGCCACATAAAACATACTTAAGTTCAAATTACAAAACATAACTTATACGTATTTATATATAGTACCAAATTATACATAGTACCAGAGCGGGAAAGTAAATATGCCAATGCAAGGGCTAAGCTAAAGACTCGACAAAACGACTCCCAAAACAAAAGACCGCCGCCTAGCTCGACTCCCCAACTGGGTACCTGCAAACTCAAAGAAAAGGGGGAAAAACAAACAACAAAGAGGGGTGAGTCCTAAAGACTGGTGAGGGGGCTAACACACACACACATACATATAAGTAGAGCATAGCATAATCAAATCGAATAGTGTTCATGAACCGGGGTTGGTTTTTGCATTCCAAATCATTTAAACCCGTGGTACTACATATAGAAGGAAAGGTTTAGGGCCGAAGGCCAAAATCCACCAAGTTTTAGAAATTAGAAATCCAATCCCGTTTCACAAACCATAAACGAAAATGAAGACTTAAACTAAATGACTCGGCGAGTTCGAGTCCCAACCCACCTACTCCATAGCAAAACAAAGCAAAGACAAAGCAAAAAGCATAATTCAATCCAACCTTTCTCCGTTTGGGGAAGAGAGCGGCCGCTCTCAACCCCACACATATCTTACCTTATACCCGACCCTGACGGGTTATACCACCGACATATGAGACCCGCTTTCCCCTTGACCTCCCGAGGATGATCTAAGCCTCACTTTGGTGGAGACATATACAGGGGTTGCAACCAGCGACCCCATGGCCAACCCGGGTCTCCCATTACATACAACTCCGGGGCCCAAACTTACACTTATCACAAAGCTTATACACACGCACACATGGACATATCTTTCAATGTCCCAAAGCTCGCAAACCAAAACTCACACCAACCCTTTTGAAAATGAATAATCAAAACTTAGCTTACATATACATATAAAAGCCCTTTCAAAGAATCTCATGATAAAGGGGCCAATTCCCACAAAATACTTATCCAACACTTATCTATATGTATAAATATATATAAGTCGCATGCGGGCTTAAAATACACATAAGGTTGTAGGTCATCATAGCTAAAAGGAAAGAAAAACCCACCTTGTCGACCAAACCGAACAAAGGAACCACCTCTTCAACCTCGAGACAAACCTAAGAACAAAACAAAGGGCAAAGGACAAGCTTAGACTTAACATGAACTAATTAGACACTCGGCATATGCATATGAATGCAAATGATGCATAAAGTATGACATGAATTTAACACTTAGGTCACCTTAATCCATATTGAATCATATCGAAACATAGCTCACATAATCCACATTAATAAGTTCACGAACTTCATATAATCCATATAACATGTCAAATACCAAGGTAAGAGTGCATACATCCCATATAAGAGCAAAGGAATTACAAGTAAGGCAAGCAAACAAGGTAGGAAGTCACACGTGTAAGTGAGCGAGCACTTAAATCACATAAAGCACATTTCACGTCAAATGAATCCATAAATGTAATGCAACACACAAGACACTCACAACACATTATACAATCATGAAACATGTTAAAATCAAGGAATGACAAGTTATAGTCACATTATACATATAAACAAGTACATAGCACATTGGGGTCAAGAACGGGGAGGGAATCGAACAAAACAAGCAAGAAAACAAGTTCGGGGCCAAAATATTTCTGCACCCAGATCCAGGGCCGTGGATTTTTAACAAAGAGGGGATCCGCGATTGTGGATCCTAGTCCAGAAAGTTCCCCAAATCTGCTATCAAATCCACGGCCCTAGATTTGTTTTAATGTAAAAATCCACGGCCGTGGGTTTGCTCTAGACCTAAAATTTCAAGATTTTGGCCCCAAAAACACCAAGAACTCCATCTAAACTCATGCCAACATAATATACAAGAGTTATGCAACAATTATTCAAAGATTCATGCCCTAGATCATGCCAAGAACCGAGCTAAAGTGAAGGAAAAGAAGAGATGCATCACATATTCAAATTTCTTCAAATTCCACAATGGTAACTCCATGAAACCTCAACCAACATGCATACTAAGTTCATGAAACTCTTAAATGATGTCTAAGAAGCAAATACCATGCATCAAGCTCAAGTAAATTGCAAGGAATCAAGCAAGAATCATGAAAATACCTCAAACCCACACTATTCATGCTTCAAGCCATAGAAGGAGCAAATATGGACGAAAACTCATCAAATTAAACTTAAAAGCACCACAAGGACATGGAGAGATCAAATATGGACTTACCTCTTGAATTGGAGAATATTTGATGGAGTCTTGGACTCAAATCTTGGAGAAATGGCATGATCCCCCTTCTTCCTCTTCTCTTCTCCACAAAGCTGAACTTGGGGGCTCTTTTTCTTTTCATTTTTGGGGTGGTTCGAAATTAGGGATGAGAGAAGGGATAGATATATAAGTTAGTGGATGGTGGGACCAAGAATGATTTGAATTGGTCAACAATTGTGGCAGTTATGGCTTATTTGGTAAAATGAGGCAAATCTGTCAAAAGAGGTTCAAACCGGATGAAATTCGGATGATCAAACGGGATTAGAAAAATATGATTCTTGATTCCTTTGCTTTCTTTCTTCGTTATGAGTCCAACGCATCTTCCGGAACTCGAATCTCAATTCCCGAGCTCAAGTTATGCCTTCCGGAACAAAAGGTGCACTAAAGCTCGTTAGGCCCTTATGTCACTAACACATAAAACGGTTCCTAAACCGTACCAAACGAACTCAAAAACAAGCAACAAGCACAAGGAGACACTCATAACAACTATTCATCATGCATTACACGTACTCACAAAAATAAAAAATGGAAATGGACACAAACTGAGCAAGAACTGAGCAAAGAGGGCAAATACGTGCAAATAGATCACATAAGGTTCAAATAAACGTCATATAGTTCAAATATATCACATAAGGAATATAATAAACATATAATTCACCTAATTAAATAATTAAAAGCGCACATAGCTCTCTCGTGAAGGCGTACCTGGAATGGCCGGACGAGCGGGATGTTACAAACTCCCCTCCTTCAAAAGGACTTGTCCTCAGGTTCTAAGCGAGACCTAGGGGGACTCTTGAACGAACTCGACTCCACGCTTCCGCTGCGCTACTCTGATCCAAGAGTTGTAGTCTCCTCGGGACATCACTTCCTCAATTAGAAATGAGGAAGACTTCTCATATCCCGGTAGATCGGTGGTGCTTGCCAACTTCGAGAAATCTCCTTGGTCTTAGCAAACTTTATGTCCGGTTTACTCCTACTTCCAAATAGAATTCGAAAGTAGTTGGAGAACCTTGCCGGAATGGTTCTCGGTCTTCTACCAGTAGTACATTAGACATTGCTACACAAAGTCTACTGATGGTTGTCGAATCCACCAATTAATAATCCTAAACTACTAAACACAATAAATTGTGTATAGTGGCAAAGGGTCGATCCCACAGAGATTGGATGGTCTCGTAGTTCTCCAATAGCCAAGTGAACGAAGCAACAAAAATTAAAGGGGGGGAGGTTAACGTAATTAAAACAAACTAACTTAAAGCAGAAAATCAGATTTCTTCAACTATCTAAAGCTGAAAAATAAAGAAAGTTGTGAAGGTTGATTATGAGTGAGATGTCTTAGCTCCGTTGTTACTTCATTCCATGCCTGTATCTAATCCTTGATGCAAAAATCGAATCTAAGAAAATGGTAGATTAACTTACAATAGATAAGAAGCTTATCTATATCATCCTTTCTTATTTTTAACTTAATCAAGAGAAGCTCATCAATTAAATTCTTACCACATAGCAGTCCCGCGAACAAGTATCTAGGATTTAACTATATGATAGCATTGAGCACCAAAAGGACATTAATCATGATCCAAAATCTCAAGAAGCTTGGACTTATGAAATCATATTATGCATGCCTCACCATTTTATTGAGTAAACATGGTGGTAAACTCTCAATGATGTGCAGTTCTTTTATACCTTTACAAGACTATTACGTATCAAGTATCAGTATAACCTTATCAAGTTGTTATCTAGGCATCGATTGATCAGAAAGATGATTTGAAAACAACTCATATAAATACGTTCAAAGCATGCATAAATACCATAGATTAAATTCATATTCACTCACTTAGATCTCATAAATATTGGCAAGGAATAAAGATACAACCTAACTAAGACAAATATGTTCAACTGTTGTTCATATTTACAGAATATAAGGCTAATAAACTGCTAAGAAACTGAATTTAAACCAACTAAATTAAGCTACAAAAGATGTACTAAAGTATTTTATAATCTAAGCATGAAATTCAACTAAAAAGAGGAAAGGAAAAGGGATTTCTTGCTCTTGGCCGAAACAGGGGATTCAGCTGCTGTTCTTGCTCTGCTCCAGCAGCTCCAGCTGCTGCGTAACTTCCTCTCCAGCCCCCAAAGCTGAATTATCAGCCCTTTTGCCTTCTAATTCTAGCTTATATCTCCAACTTTGCAAGTTGGGCACACAAACCAAGGCAAAAGTGCTTTTGCAACTCCCAAAATCGTAATCTTCAGTCTTGAGACGCACAAAACTGAGCTAGAGCAGCTGCATGTGTGCCAGCTGTCCCAACAAGAGGATTCAGCCGCACTTGTTGACCGTGGTCTGCTGTATGCGCATTAGCCTTAGGGATGATCATGCATTGGGGTCATGGCTCAGGCATTTTCAACACTTAGCATCTTTTTCTTCACAATTCTGCCAAATCCCTCATTTCTCAATATGATTCTGCAAAAGCCAAATAAAAGCAAATTAAGTAGAAATCTAATCCAATTCAGGGGGAAATTAAAGAGATTTTCATGTAATTTATGCATACTATCAAATCCCCCCACACTTAGACTTTTGCTTGTCCCTAAGCAACAACATCTATTCCTAACAAACTGCAAGATGATCCCCACCAAACCACATCAGCCCCACAGTTTATCAATGAGAAAATGTGAACACTAAAATAAGCATCATAACAAGTCTCCACAGCCTTTCAAAATGGAAAAGAATAAATTCTAAGTATTTAACTTGCTAGAGAATGTTAAGGAATTCAGAATTTATTTAATCATGCACATTTACCAAGTAGTAATCACAACATATGATCAAAGGGTGCTTATTCTAGACTGTCTAAATTCCAACAAAACTAAAGATAAAGTGAGGGTTCCAACATAACACTTATACCAAAATTTAAAACGTTGTCTATTTCGGGTGTCATAATACCGCTTTGGTAATATATGACTATCCCTAGACTGCACTTAGTGCATCACTCATGGTCACCCATTTTTCAATTTATGATTCGTATTTAGCCTTAGGTAACCAGCGGAGTGACACGAGCGGATTGCATCAAGCAAATGGCTGTAACAGCCTTATTCAGAGAGCAATGGCTTTAAAAGCCTTATTCACAACCCTCATTCAACATTAACATTCAACATTCAGCATCAGTAACATTCCTTTAGACAGTCCAAAAATCACACACCTTTTTCACACATGGAGGTCCAAATTATGCATGCAATTTCAGTTTCTCATCTATTAGTCTAAATTCAGAAACATTCTCTATCAAAGCCAAAGAACTTATAAATTTGATCAACTCCAAAAATCAAGCATGGAAATTCATGTTATTTCAACCACTTTTCTATGTTCAAAAGCTCTCAAATCAAAACATGTTGCACATGGTTAGGTTCAAACTAACACAACTGCACAAAAGCACACCAAAAGGAACTAAGGACCTGAGCAAAAAGAGCTAAAAAGACTAACAACTAGGTTATCAAATTAGGCAGAAATAAAATAAAACCAATCAAACAAACATGCAAAACAGTCATCTTACATGCTTTTTCATCCTCTACTAATCCAACCAAAATATTCATAAACTCCCAGAATATCTCCCCCACACTTATTCCACATTATCTTTAATCTATAATAAAAGAAAAGGTAAGAGCATGAGGACTCCCCTGAATTCATTTACTGAAACTGTGAGGGGTTCATGAGGCTTAAGGGATGATCATCCTTTACGGTCTGGGTCCTGGGTACACTATTTCTGCCAAAATCTGAAAATTACAGAAAAAGCGGTCCTTAGTCAAGAAACACACAGAGAAACACAAAGTAAATAACAGCAAATCAAAAAGGATTGGGTTGCCTCCCAACAAGCGCCCTTATTTAATGTCCTAGGCTAGACGATGTGTTACATAACATGTCTTCAATTAAAATCCTTCACATCTTTCATTGGAAAATCTGAATAAAATCCTTTCAAATAATGCATGTTCAATAATAAAAGGTCTTCCTCATCAGAATGGTTGAAATCCCCTACATTATAAAGCAACATGTGAGTACATAGATAAGCTCTCTTCCATTTAGAATTCAACTTATTAGAAAATAGAGTAAACAAGGATCGACAAAACAACCACTTAGCTTCAAGAGAGCAGAATTTCCTAAAAAGTGAATGAGAGTGAGAACTAAAAACATCTTTATCATCACAGTCCAACTCAAAAGATGCACCACATGGAAGGGGACTAATGAAATCCATATCATTTAAACAAAACAACTCACTAGGAGACTTTATGGAATCAAACATAGCAAATTTAACAACATTTCCATTAAAGTCCATTGTGAGTGTATGGTCAAACTCATTGATTTTTGTCTTAGATATATCAAGAAAGGGTTTTCCTAGCAAAACATCATATGAGTTGTCAACTACAAAGAAGTCTATGGGAAAAATCATGCCATCAATTTGAATCAAAATATTTTCCAATATGCCCTTAGGATAAACAATTGTTCCATCATCAAGTTTAATGATCATGCCTGTTTTTCTCATGGAATTAATATGCAGTTGTGAGCAAATAGACAAAGGCATCAAATTTATAGAGGAACTATAATCACATAAGGCTCTATCAATTCCAATAGTTCCTATTTTGCATGGAAGAGCAAATAAACTTTTGATATTACTCACTTGAGGTATCTTTCCTTGAAGGATATCAGAGAAATTCTTTCGAATACTTACTTTCCCGTAACAAGGCATACTTTTCTTAGTTGCACATAATTTTTCAAGAGAATTCATATATTGAGGCATAGATTTAATTACATCAAGTAAAGGAACATTTACCTCAACATTGTAAAGTGCCTTTAGGAACATTGATTCATCATTTTGGAACTCTGATTCATCTTTTTGAAACTCAACATACCTCTGTACAGTTGGCTTTGGGCTGATCAAAGGCTGAGATTGTACAGCAGGTTTGGACTCCTCGTATGACCTTAAGCTATGGTCATGTGTTATGCTCATATCTGTTGTACAGTCCTGCTCTGTTTCAATACCAGAAATTTGTACTGCTGTATTATGCTCTGTTCCAGCCCCTGTTTTCTTAAGTGAGTGTTGTCCTTCTTCAAACTCCTGCTTACTCTTCAATTTATCCACGGAAGAAGTTAATTGGCTCAACTCGTTCTTCAAGCTTTGAACGCACGTTTGGAGTTCTTGCATATTGTTCCTTGTCTCTTGTTGATATTGTTGCATATTTGATCTTGTCTCCTGTTGAAATTGTTGTGTATTAATCATAAATGCTTTAAACATTTCTTCAAGAGACGTACCTAAATTGGAAGATGATGGATATTGTTGTGGTGGTTGAAATGCACTAGTTGTGTGATTAAAATGATGATCATTCCGTGCGGGCTGTAGTTCCTCATCAAGTAATGGACACTTATCAGTTTTGTGAGGTCCCGTACACACTCCATATGGATCAGTTATAGGCTGCAAATGATAGAAAGGATCACCAGTGAGCAAAGGACATCCATTGGTTAGATGGCTTCCCATACAAATACCACAAATATCACTTTGAGAGCTTAAATCCATTGATGACAGCATGTTGATTCTTTCAACTGACTTCTCTGCACAAAAACAAACACTAAGCTATCAAAAGAAAAACAAAACCAATTAGAACCAATCCCCGGCAACGGCGCCAAAATTTGATGGTTGTCGAATCCACCAATTAATAATCCTAAACTACTAAACACAATAAATTGTGTATAGTGGCAAAGGGTCGATCCCACAGAGATTGGATGGTCTCGTAGTTCTCCAATAGCCAAGTGAACGAAGCAACAAAAATTAAAGGGGGGGAGGTTAACGTAATTAAAACAAACTAACTTAAAGCAGAAAATCAGATTTCTTCAACTATCTAAAGCTGAAAAATAAAGAAAGTTGTGAAGGTTGATTATGAGTGAGATGTCTTAGCTCCGTTGTTACTTCATTCCATGCCTGTATCTAATCCTTGATGCAAAAATCGAATCTAAGCAAATGGTAGATTAACTTACAATAGATAAGAAGCTTATCTATATCATCCTTTCTTATTTTTAACTTAATCAAGAGAAGCTCATCAATTAAATTCTTACCACATAGCAGTCCCGCGAACAAGTATCTAGGATTTAACTATATGATAGCATTGAGCACCAAAAGGACATTAATCATGATCCAAAATCTCAAGAAGCTTGGACTTATGAAATCATATTATGCATGCCTCACCATTTTATTGAGTAAACATGGTGGTAAACTCTCAATGATGTGCAGTTCTTTTATACCTTTACAAGACTATTACGTATCAAGTATCAGTATAACCTTATCAAGTTGTTATCTAGGCATCGATTGATCAGAAAGATGATTTGAAAACAACTCATATAAATACGTTCAAAGCATGCATAAATACCATAGATTAAATTCATATTCACTCACTTAGATCTCATAAATATTGGCAAGGAATAAAGATACAACCTAACTAAGACAAATATGTTCAACTGTTGTTCATATTTACAGAATATATAAGGCTAATAAACTGCTAAGAAACTGAATTTAAACCAACTAAATTAAGCTACAAAAGATGTACTAAAGTATTTTATAATCTAAGCATGAAATTCAACTAAAAAGAGGAAAGGAAAAGGGATTTCTTGCTCTTGGCCGAAACAGGGGATTCAGCTGCTGTTCTTGCTCTGCTCCAGCAGCTCCAGCTGCTGCGTAACTTCCTCTCCAGCCCCCAAAGCTGAATTATCAGCCCTTTTGCCTTCTAATTCTAGCTTATATCTCCAAGTTTGCAAGTTGGGCACACAAACCAAGGCAAAAGTGCTTTTGCAACTCCCAAAATCGTAATCTTCAGTCTTGAGACGCACAAAACTGAGCTAGAGCAGCTGCATGTGTGCCAGCTGTCCCAACAAGAGGATTCAGCCGCACTTGTTGACCGTGGTCTGCTGTATGCGCATTAGCCTTAGGGATGATCATGCATTGGGGTCATGGCTCAGGCATTTTCAACACTTAGCATCTTTTTCTTCACAATTCTGCCAAATCCCTCATTTCTCAATATGATTCTGCAAAAGCCAAATAAAAGCAAATTAAGTAGAAATCTAATCCAATTCAGGGGGAAATTAAAGAGATTTTCATGTAATTTACGCATACTATCATCTACAATGTCTCTTCTTATGCCAACAGCATTACTGGCTCTTCAAGTCTCGAACCAAGAGTGGAATTAGTCTCGTGACTAAGTTCTTCTTGAGACATAAGCCCTAACTCTCCGTTAGCCACGCACAACCGAAGTCTTCCTTAGTACCTCGATTGTAACGGAGAATTTTGAGTATCCTCGTGTAAACAAGGTAACTCTCTTCAAGAGCCTTATCCACTCGAACCATGCCTCTTCCTTGTCTTTCATGTCATGGGACGACACTTGCGTAACAACGAACCTCCTGTTGACTCCTGATAACACTAGAGACTTATTCTCTGAGGCAATCCTCGGTTCTTCTACCAAATGCGTAGTCGACAATACCCTTATTGAAACCACACTCAACAAAGACCACGGAACACCGAAGAAGGACGGACGACTCCTCGAAGCAAGCAAGAAGGGTATTTATCTTCCACAGTTAACTTGTGCAGCTCACGGTAATATATACTCATCCTAAATCCCGTCTTCTTATTAGATGGGACCAAGGTACTCTACAAAGAAGTACTCAAAGGGATGAAATTACCTTCTAAGAGCTCGTCAACTACGACTTAACTCCAACAACCACGCTAAAGCCCACCGGAAGGGAAACTCCAAACACGGTACGATTCTGGGATAAAGAGCACGACAACCTCGATGTCCTTATCTGGTGGAAACGAATTCCAACCTTCAAAGAAACACTAAAGGTGGCTTACTTCGATCTTTATCTCCTTAAGCTTGGCTCGACCTCTGAGTTAACCCAAAGAAAAGCCACAAAGCTTATTGCACTGCCCCGGAATAATCAACCACTCCCACGAAGGATATAAATGGGTTAGCCTTCCATCTATTACCGGAAAATATTGTTGAGCCCAAAAAGAACCTCCAAAGTAACCCCTAACACCTATGGCGACACCGTCACCTTAACACGAACTAGGCGCCTTCAAGAAAACCACCAGGCAAGCTCGGCCCTCACAACTCACCAAGCACTCGAACACTCGCCTCACCAAACTCCCTCCAAGTAGAGAGCCAACACAAAAAGAAAAGGAAAAGGAGACGACAAGAAAGAAATAACACGCAAGCACCAAGAAGCAACAAGGAAGGAAAACAACACAAAATAAAATTAAAAGATGCATGTATGTAGTGCCATGAATGCTTGGTGTACCTTTCACCATGGTAAAATGTGGATCTCGACATCAAGCTCCCTGCTTCCACCTGAATCTACTCGGACTTGTCTTGGAGTCTTGGGATCACGGCTCTTCATAGATCTCAGATTCTTGTTCTTCGGACAACCACTCACCATATATCCCGTTTTCCCACACTTGTAGCATCTTTTGAGCTTCTTCTGACAAACTTCTTCCGTATGGTTCGGACCTTGGCAATAGGAACATTGAATTGTTTCCATTGGAGGAGGCATCGAATCCATCTTCATGAGTTGAAGTTTCTTCTTCTTGGTGTCGGTGACATCTTGAAGTCCTTGGGATTCCTCTCGAAACATAGGCCTCTTATTTGAGTTTGAGCTTGCTCTTTGATCTTGCCTCACATAAGAAGTGTGAGATTCCATCTTTTCCTTATCCATCTCATCTTGAATCGCTCTTCTAAGTTCCTCGGACCATTCATGCACCGGTGAAATTTGGAAAACTCATTGGATCTCGTCTCTTCGCTCTTGTATATAGCTCTGAACTTTAGGGCAATCTTGATTAGCTCTCGAACCTTCTAGCTCCGTCATAAGATCATCCATCCTCTTCTTTTCTTATTCAAGGTTAAGGAACTCTTAAAGTTTTGTAACCAGTTCCTCTGGAGGAATATACTTGTAGCAAAATTCTCTGATGAAGGTCTCCCACGCTAGTTCTTCTCCGGACTCCTTTAATCTTGACCTCACCTCTTTGAGCCATTTGGAAGCTTCACCTTGGAGTAGACGGGAAATGTACTTGACTTTCTCTTGTGAAGTCTCCGGACAATTATCCCAAATCCATATCATCATGGAGAGCCACTCTTCGGCTTCAATACAATCACCTCCAAACCATTTCGGTGGATTAAAGTCATCAAACTTCTTGTAGACCAAAAACTCTTGTTTCTCTTGTTTCCATTTTGATGCCGAATGTGGATGTGAAGATGTCATCCTGAAATAAGAAAATGATTCCAAAGTATCGTTGCGTGTCGGGTTTAGTACATGTTCATGTGAACGATTAATATAAATAAAATAAATCATTCAAGTAATTCACATAATAAATGAGAGTGAATGCAAACAATCACAAAATCCTAAGCTGAACGACCTAGACAGACTTGACACGACGCCAGAGCTCCGGTTTTGCAACCAAGGGCTCTGATACCACACAAGGTTGTAGCACCCCGGAGCGGAGGGCGCTACAACCCCCGCACCATAGCCCAATACGGGTAACGAAATGGGGACTCTGCTCCCGCATCGAACCATGGCGAACGAGTGACAAACAAAACACACCTCTAGGCTTGGCGGTCTAGACCCTGAACAGAATGCGCAAGAAAATCAAAAGCAAAAGTGGAAGCAACAGGATCACATAACATGATACATACATCAAAATAACAGCAAGACACATCAATTTATCACATACCTTGCCCACCCTGGGCAACATAAAACAAACTTAAGTTCAAATTACAAAACATAACTTATACGTATTTATACATAGTACAAAATTATACATAGTACCAAAGCGGGAAAGTAAATATGCCAATGCAAGGGCTAAGCTAAAGACTCGACAAAACGACTCCCAAAACAAAAGACCACCGCCTAGCTCGACTCCCCAACCGGGTACCTGCAAACTCAAAGAAAAGGGGGAAAAATAAACAACAAAGAGGGGTGAGTCCTAAAGACTGGTGAGGGGGCTAACACACACACACATACATATAAGTAGAGCATAGCATAATCAAATCGAATAGTGTTCATGAACCGGGGTTGGTTTTTGCCTTCCAAATCATTTAAACCCGTGGTACTACATATAGAAGGAAAGGTTTAGGGCCGAAGGCCAAAATCCACCAAGTTTTAGAAATTAGAAATCCAATCCCGTTTCACAAACTATAAACGGAAACGAAGACTTAAACTAAATGACTCGACGAGTTCGAGTCCCAACCCACCTACTCCATAGCAAAACAAAGCGAAGACAAAGCAAAAAGCATAATTCAATCCAACCTTTCTCCGTTTGGGGAAGAGAGCGGCCGCTCTCAACCCCACACATATCTTACCTTATAATGGTGGAATCGGGGGATCCTACCCGACCCTGACGGGTTATACGCCTCGACCTCCCGAGGATGAGCTAAGCCTCACTTTGGTGGAGAAGCATACAGGGGTTGCAACCGGCGACCCCATGGCCTACCCGGGTCTCCCATTACATACAACTCTGGGGCCCAAACTTACACTTATCACAAAGCTTATACACATGTACACATGGACATATCTTTCAATATCCCAAAGCTCGCAAAACAAAACTCACACCAACCCTTTTGAAAACGAATAATCAAAACTTAGCTTACATACACATATAAAAGCCCTTTCAAAGAATCTCATGACAAAGGGGGCCAATTCCCACAAAATACTTATCCAACACTTATTTATATGTATATATATATATATATATATATAAGTCGCATTGGGGCCTAAAATACACATAAGGTTGTAGGTCATCATAGCTAAAAGGAAAGAAAACCCCACCTTGTCGACCAAACCGAACAAAGGAACCACCTCTTCAACCTCGAGACAAACCTAAGAACAAAACAAAGGGCAAAGGACAAGCTTATACTTAACATGAACCAATTAGACACTCGGCATATGCATATGAATGCAAATTATGCATAAAGTATGAAATGAAGTTAACACTTAGGACACCTTAATCCATATTGAATCATATCGAAACATAGCTCACATAATCCACATTAACAAGTTCACGAACTTCATATAATCCATATAACATTTCAAATACAAAGGTAAGAGTGCATACATCCCATATAAGATCAAAGGAATTACAAGTAAGGCAAGCAAACAAGGTAGGAAGTCACATGTGTAAGTAAGGGAGCACTTAAATCACATAAAGCACATTTCACGTCAAATGAGTCCATAAACGTAATGCAACACACACGACACAAGAAACACATTATACAATCATGAAAGATGTTAAAATCAAGCAATGACAAGTTATAGCATAGCACATTATACATATAAACAAGTACATAGCACATTGGGGTCAAGAACGGGGAGGGAATCGAACAAAACAAGCAAGAAAACAAGTTCGGGGCCAAAATATTTCTGCACCCAGATCCAGGGCCGTGGATTTTTAACAAAGAGGGGATCCACGGCCGTGGATCCCAGTCCAGAAAGTTTCCCAAATCTGCCATCAAATCCACGGCCCTGGATTTGTTTTAATGTAAAAATGCACGACCGTGGGCTTGCTCTAGCCTTAAAATTTCAAGATTTTGGCCCCTAAAACACCAAGAAATCCATCTAAACTTATTCCAACACAATATACAAGAGTTATGCAACAATTATTCAAAGATTCATGCCCTAGATCATGCCAAGAACCGAGCTAAAGTGAAGGAAAAGAAGAGATGCATCACATATTCAAATTTCTTCAAATTCCACATTGGTAACTCCATGAATCCTCGACCAACTTGCATACTAAGTTCATGAAACTCTTAAATGATATCTAAGAAGAAAATACCATGCATCAAGCTCAAAGAAATTGCAAGGAATCAAGCAAGAATCATGAAAATACCTCAAACCCACACTATTCATGCTTCAAGCCATAGAAGCAGCAAATATGGATGAAAACTCATCAAATTAAACTTAAAAGCACCAAAAGGACCTGGAGAGATCAAATATGGACTTACCTCTTGAATTGAAGAAGATTTGATGGAGTCTTGGACTCAAATCTCTGAGAAATGGCTTGATCCCCCTTCTTCCTCTTCTCTTCTCCACAAAGCTGAACTTGGGGGCTCTTTTTCTTTTCATTTTTGGGGTGGTTCGAAATTAGGGATGAGAGAAGGGATAGATATATAAGTTAGTGGATGGTGGGACCAAGAATGATTTGAATTGGTCAACAATTGTGGGAGTTATGGCTTATTTGGTAAAATGAGGCAAATCTGTCAAAAGAGGTTCAAACCGGATGAAATTCGGATGATCAAACGGGATTAGAAAAATATGATTCTTGATTCCTTTGCTTTCTTTCTTCGTTATGAGTCCAACGCATCTTCCGGAACTCGAATCTCAATTCCCGAGCTCAAGTTATGCCTTCCGGAACAAAAGGTGCACTAAAGCTCGTTAGGCCCTTATGTCCCTAACATATAAAACGGTTCCTAAACCGTACCAAACGAACTCAAAAACAAACAACAAGCACAAGGACACACTCATAACATGTATTCATCATGCACAACACGTATTCACAAAAATCGAAAATGGAAATGGGCACAAACTGAGCAAGAACGGAGCAAAGAGGCAAATACGTGCAAATAGATCACATAAGGTTCAAATAAACGTCATATAGTTCAAATATATCACATAAGGAATATAAAAAACATATAATTCACGTAATTAAATAATTAAAAGCGCACGTAGCTCTCGTGAAGGCGTACCTGGAATGGCCGGACGAGCGGGATGTTACATATCTTGTCTCTTGTGCCTACTCTTTCTTATCTGGTTTGAGACCTTCTTAGCTCAAAGATGAGCTACTGACTTGACCATATCTGTGCTTAAACTGATTTATTGAATTAGCTCTTGTTGAGCATCTGGTTTATATGATCTTTGAGTGAATGACTCTTGGTTAAAGACCTGTGCTGTATTGAACAAATATTCATTCACCAAGTGTTGACATTGTGTTTGCTTGAAAGAATCAACTGACTGGTACGAAAGTTGTACCACTGGTATTAAGAGACTTGTGCTTATAAATTCAGTCAGGACATTTGTCTTGATTCTTTAAGAAGTTTGATTCAAGTACAACGCAACTCTGATAACTGTGATTGAGCTTCATTGCTCAGGGTGTTGATAAAGTAGACATTGTGTTGAAAAGCTGAAAGATCAATTCGCACCCCCCCCCCCTCTTGATCAACAAGTGGTACCAGAGCTTGGTACTCAAAGTTCCGTTTGGTTTAACAACCAAGAGTTAAACGGTCCAATGGAGTTTCAAAATGAGACATATGCTGAGGGGGTGTCACACACTCGACCTCCGTTGCTTGATGGCTCAAACTATGCCACTTGGAAAAATCGCATTGAGGAGTATTTCATCTACATTGATTATGATCTGTGGGAAATAGTCACGGAAGGTGCAAAAGTACCCATGAAAACTGTGGATGGTACAAAAGTTCCTAAGCAAAAGCATGAGTTCATAGCTGAGGACAAAAAGATGATCTCGATGAATGCAAAAGCTAAAAACATTTTATCTTGCTCACTATGCAAAAGTGAGTACAATCGTGTCAGTATTTGTGACACAGCTAAAGAGATGTGGGAGATGTTGCAGATCACTCATGAAGGTTCATCTCAAGTTCGACAAGAGAGATTGGCCCTGCTGAACCACCGGTACGAAATGTTCCGGATGAAGGATGGAGAGACAATCAGTGAAATGTATGCAAACTTCATGGAGATTGTCAACAAAATGTTTGCACTTGGAAAGGCTGTGCCAAAGGAGGATCAAGTTCGAAAGATTCTCGGATCTCTTCCCAAGGAATAGACTCCCAAAGTCATAGCCATTCATGAAGCAAAGGATCTTGCAACGATGACAATTGCTCAGCTCATTGGGTCTTTAACATCTCATGAGCTTGCATTGTTACCAAAAGAAGAAAGCTCTGAAGCTAAGAAGAACATTGCCTTTAGCACAAATGTGGATGCTGATTGTGAAGATGAAGATGAGCAAGAGGACAAAATTGATGAAGAAATTACTCTTATCACAAGGAGGCTCAAGCAACTAGCTTAAGTCAAAAACAGATTCTGAAGAGCCAACACTAGAAAGAAGCTTGATTCCAGCTCATCCAGCATAAAAAACATTATGTGTCATAACTGCGGGGAAGTCGGACACGTCAGGCCTGAGTGCCCCAAGTTGAAAGAATATTTCAAGAAGGAAAAGAAGCATACCTCGTTCAAAGTAACTTGGAGTGATTCTGACCCAGAAACCAATGAGAATGAGGAAGATTGTCTCGGGCTTATGGTAAATAGTCAGGTACATTCAGGTATAAACTCTTCCAAATCTTATTCTTCAAATTTTGAAAATGAAGCTAGCTCTATTGATGTTGAAGCTCAATATAGGGAAAACATTGAACAACAAACTGCTAGAAACAATTGCTTGAATGCAAAATCTTTGGTATGCTTAAAGAGATGCATGATCTCCAACAACGCTTTGATAAGATATTTGACAATTTGAAATTTGAGAAAAATATCTTAAAAATGGAGATTGAAAAGCTTTCTCAAGAAAATTCCTACTTGAGCTTCAATAGAAGTAAGCATAACTTCAGATCTTCTAGAGTCCAAGAATCAAGAGTCCATTGCTTCAAATGTAACACATTTGGACACTTTGTCAACAATTGTACCTATCCAAGAAAATCCAAAACTAAGAGAACTTGGATTCAGAAAAGTTCTATCTCAAGCACTAACAATGAAGGACACAAAACAGAAAGGGTACCAGGAACTACTTCACACTTTGCAGGTAATAGAGACAGGGACCTCAAACACCAAAAAAATACCAAATGGGTTCCAGTCTCACCAAAACCATGAAACAGGTAGTAAAGGTACCACTGATACCAAGGAAGGTAAAAGTATCTGTGGATATGTTGTGGTATGTAACACCCACAGCGGAAGGCGTCACATCCCCCGCACCACGTGCCCAATCCATACACGAAATGAATTTCCTTACACAAATCAAACACATGGCGAATGGGTGACAAAGAAAATAAACAACCTAGCTAAGCGGGGCTAACCCTTAAACCAAATTCAACTAACGATGCATTAACATTAAGCGGAAGCATATATACATAATTAGCACATGATTAAGTTATACAATCAAAGGCCATCCCGGCCACCACATATATATACAATAATTCTCTCTAAGTAAAATAATACATAATGAAAGTATAAGTATGATATGCCAAAGGAAAGACAAGCTAGGACTCGAAAGTAAGGACTCCTACACGACCTTAACTCCCCGCCTAGCTCGACCTGCAAAAAGTCTAAAAACAACGTGGGCTGTCAGTCCTAAGACTGAGTGAGGGGTAATATACATATATCACATGCGCATGCAATCCATAATTTCGAGTAAAGTGTTAGAAAATCCCAAGTGGGTAATTTGAGAAAGGCATTGCTCGGAATTACGGATAACAAATTATTATTTATCAAAACATAGTTTAACGTGGCTCGGCGATGGGCAATTCTCCAACCTTACTCCCATAGTGTATTTGAAAACATTAATAAGCATTCATGCATACATAACCATATCATAATCATAATCATATTCATAATCATTTCGTGAGAAAACATAATTTTCCATCCTTCTTCCTCCGGGGCGATGGAAGGGTTTGCAAGGCCCTAACTATCTCATGAAATAATATAGAGACGCGGGATCATGACTCCTTCCCGCTCCTTCGATGGGTTAACCACCGGCTCAAGAGTATCCCACCTCCCACACTACACGGTCGCGTAACATACTCTCAAAGGGTACTAAATACAATGGCTTATCCGACGACCCGATGTCGTACAGGTCTCCATTCACATATTTCCCCGGGCCTAATAACATGTACGTGATTCTCGCCAAAACATTTTCATAAAGCATTTGAAACCCTTTCATACATAAACCATTTTCCAAAGTATACACCTATTAATACATTTTGGCTTAAAAGATCACACAAGGTATTAAGGTTCTAAAATAACTAAAACAAAACCTCACCTTGACCAAACGAGAAAGTGTTGGAAAACACGAATCAGAAAGCAGCGGAATTTAAAAAATTTTCCCAACAAAAGGACCCTGAACTCGCAATCGTGTAACCAAATTCGTAAAGATAGAAAACTTACTTTTCTTTTATTCTTTCTTGAAGCGTTTCAAGCCACCCAAGAACGCTCTTCACGCGGCTTGATCCCCTCTCCTTGGTAAAGCTCGAATCTTCAAACTTCTAACTTGAAGTCTCTAGAGAAAGTCCACCAACTTGATCACAATCTAACTAGTAAGGATGCTAGTTCTCTAGTTAGTGTTTAGGCTTAACCTAGGGTTTAATTTAATCTTGGAGAAAGGAAGGTGTTCAACACATGAACCAAGAATTGTCAATTAGCTCTAAAGGGGAGCATGAGCTCCCCTATATATAGGAAAGGGGAGGGGCGGCCGAACCTAGTCCTAATGGACAAAGGATTTGGTCCCTCTCTCTCCTATTACTTGATCATCAAGTATTTTCCAACTTTGACTTTGAATTCTAATTCAAGTCAACTTTTAAGAGAGCTAAAAAAATATCCAAACTATTTTTGGATAATTTTATACTTTATTTATTATAAAATAAATAACTTATTTTATCTAATTAATTAATTCATAATTAATTAACTAGATTATTTTCTCCAAAATTAGACTTTCTTTTTAATTCAAAATTAAACCAAAGTCTATTAAATAATTAACTAAATTAATCATTTAATATATAATATATATATATATATACACACGTGTGTGACACGTGTCACAGTGACACGTGTCACTCACGTGAGCCACACGTGTGACTTCACACGTGTGGAACCCTCTTGGCCCGATTAACTCATTTAATCATTTTCAAGCCTCAACTCATGTAACCAAGTTGTTGTGTGTGACCCTCTAGGTTCTCAATTCAATTAGCAGTGACCCTAATTAATTAATTCACTAATTAATTAATCAGTCCACAGATTAAACGACCATAGTCTAGCAACAGGTGTTTAACCCCTAGCTGAATTGGAATGTTCGGATTCGACAGAACCTCTAAGTCATTGATTCATGTGAGATACAATCCTCCTACTTACTATCTCTCAACCAAGACCTAGGGCAAGGGAATAATCAGAACCCTAATAATCCGGTCTTAAAGCTAAGTGCATTTCATATCCATTTGATCTCAATCCAAGAAACCCTTTTCTTGATGTCTTGATCTACTGCCTTGGCCAAGGACTTCATATGGCATATGAATGACTTACACAATAAGAGATCACCTTGCAAATGCAAGTGTAGGTCCTTTCTTGATTCTCATTCACTTTCATGAATCACTTGTGCAGCCCCAGCATAAGCCTTGAATCAGTTGTCTAAGGCGACACCCTTTAAAGCTTATACCTAAGACTACAGAGTTAACTCATAAAGTGAGAAAGAACCTCAAGTCTAAGGATCAATTAATCACATCAATGACTCGTGAGATATTTTCTAATCTGGAAGTTTCCATTTCCTGAAATAGAAACTTCCTTTCCCATTTAGGAATGTTCTCACACGGGGCACCTCAGTGAACTTACTTATTAAAGTAAGCACCCTCATGTATCACGCACGTATCAACTATACACTTTGCACCTCCATGAAACAAGGTGGTCCTTCTTAAGGGCGTGATCCCACAAGCAAGCCTTAAAGGAGTCAAGTTGACACTCCCACTGTCTGTAGGACTCATCGGCTTGGAGTATTTTACTAATCATGACTTATGTGATATAGGGCTCGTTTCATGAACCATTTCACCTAAATGGTAGAGTCCTAAGGTCATCAGGATTAGGGGAGTTCTCATACATGCACAGCTAAAGTAAACGCATACCAAACAAGAGCATATAAAGAAGTGTTGCCTCAATTCGTTATTTTATTCAAAGATTGTCTGTGATTACAATAAGGAAAAGCACAAAGCGGATATACAATCGGCTTTCTAGGGCACTATTCCTAACAATCTCCCACTTGCCCGTCAAAGCCATTCTAAAGCTACTCTAAGTCCCATCTTCTGAAGATGACCTTGGAAAGCTTCTCGACTAAGGGGTTTAGTAAGTGGATCTGCCACGTTCTCTGCTGATGTGACCCTCTCAATTTGCACATCTCCTCTTTTGATAATATCACGGATTAGGTGATACTTCCTCATAATGTGCTTGGTCCGTTGGTGAGATCTTGGTTCTCTTGCTTGAGCAACCGCCCCAGTGTTGTCACAAAACACAGTAATGGGGTCTTTCATGCTAGGAACAACATTCAACTCTTGAATGAAGTTTCTAATCCAAACACCTTCCTTAGCTGCATCATTTGCAGCTAAGTATTCGGCCTCAGTGGTCGAATCTGCAGTGGTAGTCTGCTTGGAACTCTTCCAACTCACTGCCCGCCGTTTAGGCAGAAAATGTATCCTGACATTGACTTAAAATCATCTAAGTCAGATGCAAAGCTTGCATCGCAGTATCCTTTGACAGTAAGATCTTTCTGACCTCCGTAAACTAAGAATAATTCTTTAGTACTCTTCAAGTACTTAAGAATATTCTTCACGGCAGCCCAGTGACCATCTCCAGGGTCAGATTGGAAACGACTTGTCACACTAAGTGCATAAGCCACATCCGGTCGAGTACATAACATTGCATACATTATGCTACCTATTGCTGATGCATAAGGTGTATGAGTCATTCTCTCCTTCTCAAGGTTAGTCTTAGGACACATCTTCTTTGAAAGACATGTTCCTACACTCATAGGAAGGTTCTTAACCTTTGCTGACTCCATATTGAATCTCTTCAATACTTTGTCAATGTACATCGACTGTGATAGTCCTATTAACCTTCTAGATCTATCTCTATAGATTTTGATTTCAAGGATATAGGACGCATCACCAAGATCTTTCATCTCGAATTGGTTCGATAACCATAACTTAGTCACTTTCATGTCATCCTTCGAATTCCCAATAAGAAGGATGTCATCAACATAAAGTACTAAGAATTGCACTGAGGTCTCCAATTCCTTTCTATACACACATGATTCATTCGAAATTTGGATGAAGCCAAACGCTTTGACTGATTCATCAAACCGAATGTTCCAATTCCTAGAAGCCTGTTTCAATCCATAGATTGATCTTTGGAGTTTGCAAACCTTTTGCTCACTCCCACTGAATGTGAAACCTATGGGTTGCTCCATATAAATGTCTTTGTCAATGTTACCATTGAGAAAGGCAGTTTTCACATCCATTTGCCATATCTCATAGTCATAATATGCAGCAATGGCAAGCATGATCCGAATAGACTTTTGCATTGCAACTGGTGAAAAGGTTTCGTCAAAGTCCACGCCGGGTCTCTGAGTGAATCCTTTTGCAACCAGTCTTGCTTTGTAGGCTGCAATGCTTCCATCAACTCCAAGCTTTCTTTTAAAGATCCATTTACAACCTATGGGTTTGACCCCATCAGGCAAATCTTCCAAGGTCCAAACTTGGTTGGAGTTCATGGAATTCATTTCGGATTTCATGGCTTCTATCCACTGTTCAGACTCAGAATCTGAAAGTGCCTCCTCATATGTTGAAGGATCATTATCCTTTTGAGAGATTTCATGGAAGAATCCATACCATCTCTCCGGCTCTCTAGGATTGCGTTCAGAACGCCTTAGAGGAGGATTTTCATGTGTATCGAAATTCGTGATTGGTTGTGGTTGATCAGAGTAGGACGTTTCTTCAGTGGGTGGTATGGGGTCACTTTGTACTTCTTCTAATTCTATGATCTTGCCTTGCTTTTCTTTAAGGAACGGTTCCTCCAGAAAAGTACCATTTCTGGAAACAAACACCTTTTGCTCAGATTGATCATAGAAGTAGTATCCTATGATTTCCTTAGGATAACCTACAAAGTAGCATAAGTTAGAACGAGATTTCTAACTTATCTCCCACTGTCCTCTTCACGTAAGCAGGACAACCCCAAATTCTTAAGTAAGAATAACTAGGGATTTTACCATGCCACATTTCATAGGGCGTTTTAGGGACTGACTTAGAGGGAACTAGATTCAAAATCTTTGCTGCACTTTCTAGGGCATAACCCCAAAAAGAAGGTGGTAAGTCAGTGAAACTCATCATGGAACGAACCATATCAAGTAGGGTTCGATTCCTTCTCTCAGAAACTCCATTAAGCTGAGGAGTTCCCGGAGGAGTCCACTGAGAGATAATTCCATTATCCTTGAGATGATTAAGGAATTCTTCACTAAGATATTCGCCTCCTCGATCAGATCGAAGTGCTTTGATCTTGTGACCAGTTTGGTTCTCAACCTCCTTTTGAAATTCTAAGAATTTCTCAAAAGCTTCATATTTATACTTCATTAAGTATACATAACCATACCGACTAAAATCATCAGTGAAGGTTATGAAGTACTGATGATTGTTTCTAGTGCTTACACTAAGCGGTCCACAAACATCAGTATGGATCAAATCCAAAACCTCAGTGGCACGTTCCACAGTTCCCTTAAAAGGGACTTTGGACATTTTTCCTTTGAGACAGGATTCGCAAGAAGTTAACTCTTTAAGATCATTTTCAGAGAATGACCCTAAAGTGTTTATCTTGCTAATTCTGTTCTTGGAAATGTGTCCTAATCTAGCGTGCCATAAGGGAGCTGAAACTTTGTCATCTCTCTTACGCTTCGTTTCTCGTTGTATATTCATAATATTGATATTTTGAGTTAGGTAAAGTCCATTACTTAGAGTACCGATGTGAACGGAAGAGTTGTTCCGTTTGATAAAATATTTACCATTCTTAATATAAGTTTCATAACCTTCACAATCTAATATTGGAACTGAAATTATATTACGAATAATGCTCGGTACATAAAGGACTTTATTTAATACTAACTCAAAACTACCTAAATCTAATCTAATTGTGCCTAAAGCTCGAGCTTCAACGTTTGAGCCATCGCCGATCTTCAAGACACATTCTCCTTCTTTTAGTTGTTGAACATCACTTAGCATCTGTACATCATTACAGATATGAGTTCCACAACCGGTATCAAGTACCCAAGAACTAGAATTAATAGAAAGATTTACTTCAACGAGAAAGATACCTTTCTTTAGAGTAGCCTTGTACTCTGGGCAGTTTCTCCTCCAATGTCCCGCTTTGCCACAATGGAAGCAAACATCCTTTTTCTGATCACGCTTCTTCTTTTGGGCCTTCCCCTTCGAAATGCCACCAGTGGGCCTAAGGGGTTTCTTCTTCTTCTTTTGGGCTTTCTTGCCCTTACCTTTAGAAGGCCCAGAAGAGGAAGATGGAGCATTCACCATCAAAACCTTATTGTCCTTCTTGATCGTGCTTTCAGCAGTCACAAGCTGACTAATCAGCTCAGCTACGGTAGCACCAGCATGATTCATGTTGAAGTTAAGGACAAATGGGTTGAATGATGGTGGGAGCGAAGCTAGCAACAAATCCACTGAAAGCTCATCTTTCAGTGGCATGTCCATGGAAGCAAGTTTCTTAGTAAGGGCAAGAAACTTGAGTCCATATTCATGGACACTTGAACCTTCCCTCATTCTCAAGTGGAACAATTCCTTTGAAGTGTTATACCTTGTAACACGTTCATGAGGGCGGTAAAGTTGCTCTAAGTGGTCGTAAATCTCCCAAGCAAATTCCATGGCCTCATGTTGCCTTTGCAAGTCCGGAGACATGTTAGCCAACATAAGGCAACGGGCTTGGAGATTATCATCCTTCCACTTCTGAATCGCATCCCGCTCGGCCCGAGTGGGAGCCTCCCCTTCGGGACTAGGCTCCCCTTCGAAGAGAACATAAGTTCTCTTCTCAGAATCTAAAATGATTTTTAGATTCCTCAGCCAATCAGAATAGTTGGGACCAGTCAACTTGTTTGACTCGAGGATCGATACAAGAAGGTTTTTGGTTGCCATTTCAAAACACGTAGAGAATCACAGAATCTACGACCTAAATGGTAAAACAGAGAACTAGTGAGCATGCTGAATTATAACGATATACAAAAGATAAGGTCTTTAATCTAATGTAGCTCCCACTGTTTTTCAAAGATCTAGAATTCTCAAAGATCTAAGAGGAACACGTTTCCCAATGGGTACTAAGATCCTAGGCATTTTACCTCGAACCCACGACTCGCGGACATTCTAAGTAAGAACCCTAGGTAGGTACAACTTACCAATTCTAACACCTTTAGAACTCTTAGTAATTGTTTTTGCATCACCTATCTTTCAATATGGACCCACGACTCGTGCGACATCCATATTTACTTAGGTGTTAAGCTAGACCCATCAATCATAAGATCATGACCAAAACTTAGTTCGAACGACCCACGACTCGCGGACATCGCCCTTGCTAAAATTGACCACGAAATATTGACCATTTAAAATGATTAATTAGGTAACTAAGAACTAATAAGCTCCACTAGCTATCCCACGACTCGCGGACAATAACTAGCTTTACTTACTAAACTTAAAACCTATTGATGGAATGCTAGGAATTCAATTCAAAATTTGCATCTCGAATTAAACACCTATTTGTTCGAAATTAGCTTAATATTTAATGGGAATTTTCGAATCAACCGGAGAGTTGTCCGGTTCGACCTCACCAACATATATGTTATCCAATTTTATTAATCTTGATTAATGCAAGTACACTTAAATGCATTTCAAACAAGCACATAAACAGATAACATGTCCTAGCATGATACTAACATGTAATGATCATGGGTTCTACCTATCTTATGCGTGATATGTGGGAGCCACTCCACAATCACAAGTTCTAACATACATGCCACATAAACAGTTTAAATCACATAAGGGAAAGCGGTAACAAAATACGAGCCCTATCTCTATTACATTTAACAATTGAGATTCCCCTCCCTAACATTTTGAGGGGTCTTCACTTATGGCCTCCTTGTTACTTGAATGTGGTCCATCTTACTCCATGGGTGCATTGTCTCCAAAATGAAAATAAAACCTCACCACCTATCTCTACTCTCAAATTACAATAAAAAGAAAAAGACATAAAGTAATAAGGCTCAATCTTCATATTGGCCTTAGACAATTACACGGGGCATACCCCGGCCTCAAAAACAGTAATATGGAAAGCCACATAATAAATCACATAACAGTACGCACATAAGTGAGGCTCCAACCTCAATTGAAAAACGCAACTATAGGGCTCCACCCCCAATTTAAACCATCTATGTGCATAAATTAAAACCATACATAGATCTAAACCCATGATCACCTAACATGCTTTTGCAAGAATTTAAATTTAACCAATAAATTAAAATTCTCGCTTTAAGCTCTAATAGCTTAAAACACGACTTGATGCGAGTCTTATTTATAAAAGTTTTCAATAAATCCCAAATTACTAAAACAAATAAAATTCCAATTAATTTCTGAAAATTAATAATTTTATCAAGATGTATTTTCCAAAAATATAAACCGTTTCAATTTCTCAAAAATCCCAATTTTAAGTTTTATTCAAAAAAATTAAAATAAATATTCAAAAATAAAATTTTAAAATTAAAATAAAAAATTGGGACTGGATTGCACGAAACACGAAAAGGCCGGATCACGAAAACGGGGTTGCCCGTCCCAAGTGCGGCGTGTGCGCACAGCATGCGAGCACAGTGCGCGGCCAAGGCCGCGCAAGTGCGCGCTGGAGCGCGCAGCTCCTGCCGGGCATTGGGCGGCCAGTCTCGGCCGCCCTGGGCGGGCGCGCCTAGGCGTGCCCGGAAGGCTCCCGCACAGGCGTGCGGGAGGTGCTGGGCGACTGGCCGGTCTGTCCCGGCCAGGCCTGGGCGGCGACGGGCGGACAGCGTGCGGGAGACTGGCCGGTCTGTTCCGGCCAGCCCTGGGCAACGATGGGCGGGCACGCCTAGGCGCGCCCGGGAGGGCCTCCCGCGCGGTTGCGGGAGGGTGGCGCGCGAAGCCCGCGCGCGTGACTCCTTCTCGCGCGGGGTTTCGCGTGTTCATCGCGATCCGGGCTTTCGTTTCGTGTTTTCGTTCAAAAGCAAAACCAATCCAAGAAATCCAAAAAACAGTTTATACAGTTTCAAATCTAAAATTGTTTTTCAAAATTAAATTTTATAAAAACCAATTTTCAGAAACTTTCAGGAAAAAATACAGTTTCGTAATTCAGGCTTTCTAAAACAATTACAAATACTCAATCGCATCAAGCCTAAGAATTTCTACCAAATTCAGTATAATTGAGGCGAATCAGAAACACGATTAACGAGGTGGCTCTGATACCACTTGTTGGAAAACACGAATCAGAAAGAAGCGGAATTTAAAAACATTTCCCAACAAAAGGACCTTGAACTCGCAATCGTGTAACCAAATTCGTAAAGATAGAAAACTTACTTTTCTTTTATTCTTTCTTGAAGCGTTTCAAGCCACCCAAGAACGCTCTTCACGCGGCTTGATCCCCTCTCCTTGGTAAAGCTCGAATCTTCAAACTTCTAACTTGAAGTCTCTAGAGAAAGTCCACCAACTTGATCACAATCTAACTAGTAAGGATGCTAGTTCTCTAGTTAGTGTTTAGGCTTAACCTAGGGTTTAATTTAATCTTGGAGAAAGGAAGGTGTTCAACACATGAACCAAGAATTGTCAATTAGCTCTAAAGGGGTGCATGAGCTCCCCTATATATAGGAAAGGGGAGGGGCGGCCGAACCTAGTCCTAATGGACAAAGGATTTGGTCCCTCTCTCTCCTATTACTTGATCATCAAGTATTTTCCAACTTTGACTTTGAATTCTAATTCAAGTCAACTTTTAAGAGAGCTAAAAAAATATCCAAACTATTTTTGGATAATTTTATACTTTATTTATTATAAAATAAATAACTTATTTTATCTAATTAATTAATTCATAATTAATTAACTAGATTATTTTCTCCAAAATTAGACTTTCTTTTTAATTCAAAATTAAACCAAAGTCTATTAAATAATTAACTAAATTAATCATTTAATATATATAATATATATATATATATACACACGTGTGTGACACGTGTCACAGTGACACGTGTCACTCACGTGAGCCACACGTGTGACTTCACACGTGTGGAACCCTCTTGGCCCGATTAACTTATTTAATCATTTTCAAGCCTCAACTCATGTAACCAAGTTGTTGTGTGTGACCCTCTAGGTTCTCAATTCAATTAGCAGTGACCCTAATTAATTAATTCACTAATTAATTAATCAGTCCACAGATTAAACGACCATAGTCTAGCAACAGGTGTTTAACCCCTAGCTGAATTGGAATGTTCAGATTCGACAGAACCTTTAAGTCATTGATTCATGTGAGATACAATCCTCCTACTTACTATCTCTCAACCAAGACCTAGGGCAAGGGAATAATCAGAACCCTAATAATCCGGTGTTAAAGCTAAGTGCATTTCATATCCATTTGATCTAAATCCAAGAAACCCTTTTCTTGATGTCTTGATCTACTGCCTTGGCCAAGGACTTCATATGGCATATGAATGACTTACACAATAAGAGATCACCTTGCAAATGCAAGTGTAGGTCCTTTCGTGATTCTCATTCACTTTCATGAATCACTTGTGCAGCCCCAGCATAAGCCTTGAATCAGTTGTCTAAGGCGACACCCTTTAAAGCTTATACCTAAGACTACAGAGTTAACTCATAAAGTGACATGAAACCTCAAGTCTAAGGATCAATTAATCACATCAATGACTAGTGAGATATTTCCTGAAGTTTCCATTTCCTGAAATAGAAACTTCCTTTCCCATTTAGGAATGTTCTCACACGGGGCACCTTAGTGAACTTACTTATTAAAGTAAGCACCCTCATGTATCACACACGTATCAACTCTACACTTTGCACCTCCATGAAACAAGGTGGTCCTTCTTAAGGGCGTGATCCCACAAGCAAGCCTTAGAGGAGTCAAGTTGACACTCCCACTGTCTGTAGGACTCATCGGCTTGGAGTATTTTACTAATCATGACTTATGTGATATAGGGCTCGTTTCATGAACCATTTCACCTAAATGGTAGAGTCCTAAGGTCATCAGGATTAGGGGAGTTCTCATACATGCACAGCTAAAGTAAACGCATACCAAACAAGAGCATATAAAGAAGTGTTGCCTCAATTCGTTATTTTATTCAAAGATTGTCTGTGATTACAATAAGGAAAAGCACAAAGCGGATATACAATCGGCTTTCTAGGGCACTATTCCTAACAGAAAGGATACGAGAAGCCTATGGACCCTGATCCTCGACCAGATCGAGTTCTGTGCAAGAAACACGAGTGTACATAAGACTCTAGACAAATGAACCAAGTAATCGACGAACGACATGCTCATGATATGGAAGGATGATAATTATAATTCATGAGAATGTTCATGCATGATTAATGCTTTATGTAATGGTTAATCAGGCATATACTTCATATAAATCACATACGGGAGCTAAGGGAGTGAAAGAAATGCAAGAAGAGGTGTTTTGGCGAAGTTTGGCAAAAGTTAACAATTTTTGGAAATGCGCAAGCTGTGGAAAATTGGGAATATCTTGAGTTATATAAGTTGAAATGGAGTTTTATTTGTTGGATATGAAAGTAGACAAATAGAGCTTTCCAAGCATATATGCCTCGAATTCTAGTTCAAAGTAGAGTGAAAATGGCTTAGGTCCGAAGTTGGGTTAACACAGATTACTAGAAAAATGGCGACACCAACAAGAATTGATCATATCTCACAATCTAGAAATGATATTGAGGTGATTCTAATTGGAAGTGTTCTAGACTTCAATAGGTTTCTAACGGTTTAAAAATCAGATCATTCGGAGTTCGGATTAGGGAGTACCCGACCGGCCGGGGAAAAAGAGTGCAGAAACCCCCTGCACAAAAGTACCCGCCCGGGTACTTTTTAGGTACAAAAACTACCCGCACGGGTAGTTCTCCTGGGCGAGAAAAAGAAGCAAAACAGGGGCTGTTTGTGGAGGGAAGAAAAGGGGGAAAAACCCAAAGTAAACTCAACCAACAAGCTGCAAACAATCATATAACACTTATACCCAACTCATATATCAATTACAATCCATAAATCGATCATATTGACTCTTGAATCAATCATACAAAGTCTCATGAAAACCATGCTATCATATAAGCCAACAACTTCAAGTATTCAAGTCATAAAATTCAATATACACACACTTATAATCACATATTCATGCTCCAACTCAATGAAATCATCAAAAACGTAAAACCCTGACTATTCATCACATGTAACAATTATAAGTCCTCAAACCTTGTATGAAAGAAAGAAAATGGTGAAGCGATGATGATGAAGGTGATGATCTTGATGATGCTTATGATTCTTGATGAATGATCTTTCCTTCCTCTTCTTGCTCTTGGAGATCAAATGTGATGAATAATGGGGTGAAGATGAGTGTGTAAAAGGTGTGTTAGAGATTTTGTATGTGTAAGTGTGTGAGTCTTGCAATGTATATACAATATATGTGATAGATATATAGACATATAATGTATATGTATAAAGTTATAAGATGAGATATTATGTATATAATATTCATATAATTACTTAGTGCTATAATATTATATACATCTATAATGAATGTGTGTGAATTAGTGCAAATTAATATATATATATATATATATATATATATATATATAAATGAGAATATGTTATGATATGAAATTTGTAAAATATGCATATGTTAGAATATAATATGAGATGAAATGAGATTAAATTTTATGATCAAAGAATCTATTAGGCAATTAATTCCTACAAATTCAAATAGACACATAATTTCCTAAAGTATGCATACACTTCTAACGCTCAAACTAACACGTGTGGTGAGCGTACCTGGAACAAAGACGCGGGGCGTTGCAATCCTCCCCCCCCCCCCCCCTAAAAGAATATGGTCCCCAGATTCACTCGGACTAAAACAACTCCGGATACAATCCCTTCATCTTGTCCTCGGTTTCCCAAGTGGCTTCCTCGGTTTTGTCACTTCTCCATAAGACCTTTACCAAAGGAATTTTCCGGTTTCTCAATGCTTGAAACTTGTAATCCAAAATCTTTACCGACTTCTGCACGAAGGTTAAATCCGGTTGTAAATCCACTTCTTCAACCTCATCAACGGAGAGAATATCGGACTCATCGGGGTAATACTTCCTCAATTGTGACACGTGGAAGACATTATGATTTCCCGTTAAGCTCGGTGGTAGGTCCAACCGATAAGCAACTTCCCCAACTCTTTGAAAAATCTCAAATGGACCTAAATATCGAGGTTTAAGCTTCCCCCCTCTTCCAATCCGAGCAAATTCTTTACTAGGAGACGCCTTCAAGAACACTCGGTCTCCAACTTCAAATTCAAGATCCCTTCTCCTATTATCCGCATAGCTTTTCTATCGATCCTGAGCTGCCTTCATCGTTTGTTGGACCATTTGAACCTTCTCGATCATATCTCTTACAGCCTTAGAGGGTTTTTCCAACTTCACATCTTTCTTCTTCTTAACACCCTCTTGCTTTGTTCATTTCCATTCCTCGAGATCGAAAAACAAAGGGGATCGACACTTCCGTCCGTAAAGTAACTCATAGGGTGCCATACCTATGGAAGCTTGGAAGCTATTGTTGTAGGAGAATTCGATCAACGATAATTGCCTATCCCAAGAGGTTTGATAATCCAAAACACAAGCTCTTAATAAATCTTTAAGATACCAAATCAACCTCTCAGACTGACCGTCTGTCTGTGGATGAAAAGTAGTGCTGAACTTAAGCCTTATACCCAATAACCCTTGTAACTCTTGCCACAACCTTGAATTGAATTTCGGATCTCTATCCGACACAATACTAACCTGAATCCCATGAAGACGAACAATCTCTCTGACATAAAGCTCAGCTAGCTTATTGATCTTATCGGACATCCGAACCGGCAAGAAGTGAGCTGACTTAGTCAAACGGTCGACAATTACCCAAATTCCATCATAACCACCCTTAACTCTCAGTAACCCCGAAACAAAATCCATAGTCACTTGTTCCCATTTCCATTCCGGGATTGGTAACGGTTGAAGAAGACCTCCGGGCTTTTGGTGTTCTGCTTTCACCTTCTGACACATCATACAATGCTTAACAAACTCGGCGATATCCTTATTCAATCCATTCCACCAATAATATCCCTTCAAATCCTTATACATCTTATTACCTCCCGGGTGGATAGAATAAGTCGATCTGTGAGCTTCTTCAAGTAACAACCTTCTCAATTCCTCGGGAACAACCACTCTGTTCTTAAACCGAAACAAGCCTGTCTCATCATACCCAAATGGACATTCAGGATCATCCCTTACCTTAGCCACGAGCTTCTGAATTCCTGGATCCCTTGCTTGAGCCTCAAATAACTGGTGCTTCAACTCCGGTTGTATGGTGATATTAGTCACCCGAGCCTTCACCACAATTGGCTCATCCTTACTTCCTTCATCCGCTTTTAAACCCGATACATTAGCCTTCCTACTAAGTGCATCGGCAACGACATTAACTTTACCGGGATGATATTTGATCTTGCAATCAAAGTCCTCAAGAGTCTCCATCCATCTTCTTTGTCTCATATTCAAATCCTTTTGTGTGAACAAATATTGAAGACTCTTGTGATCCGTATAAATCTCGAAAGGAATTCCATACAAGTAGGAATTCCATACCACGGCACCAAGTTCCAAATCATGTGTGGGATAGTTCTTCTCATGTTCCTTTAACTTTCTAGAGGCATATGCAATAACTTTCCCGTTTTGCATCAAGACACACCCCAGTCCTTCCTTAGAAGTATCCGTATACACCGCATAACCTTTAGACCCTTCGGGAAGTGTCAAGACCGGGGCTGTAGTCAACTTCTCCTTCAAGAGATTGAAGCTCTTATCACATGCCTCATCCCACACGAATTTCACCTCTTTCTTGGTCAATCGAGTTAATGTAGCGGCGATTTTCGAGAAGTTCTTCACGAATCTTCTATAATATCCTGCTAAACCCAAGAAACTTCGAACTTCAGAGGCATTCTTAGGTCTCTCCCACTTAGAGACTGTCTCAATCTTGGAAGAATCCACTTCAACTCCCTTTGCCGAAATCACATGACCCAGAAATAAAACCTTATCAATCCAAAAGTCACACTTACTAAACTTGGCGAACAACTGATTATCCTTGAGGGTCTGTAGAACCAATTTAAGGTACCTTGCATGTTCCTCGGTAGACTTCGAATACACAAGAATATCATCTATAAATATCACCACGAACTTATCCAAGAAAGACCTAAATATTCTGTGCATTATGTCCATGAAAGTTGCGGGGGCATTAGTTAAACCGAACGGCATCACAACGAACTCATAATGCCTGTACCGAGTGTTAAACCCTGTCTTCGGGATATCCTCTTCACGGATCCTCAATTGATAATACCCTTGACGAAGATCAAGCTTGGAATATACCGTAGAACCTTGTAAGATATCAAATAACTCTTCAATCCGTGGAAGGGGGTATTTGTTCTTAGCCGTCATCTGATTCAATTCTCTATAATCTATGCACATCCTCAATGTCCCGTCTTTCTTCTTTACAAACAGGACCGGTGCACCCCAAGGTGACGAACTCGGACGAATATACCCACTTGACATCAATTCCTCAAGTTGCTTCTTCAACTCCTTCAACTCGGCACGAGCCATCCTGTAAGGAGTCCTAGAAAATGGTTTAGCATCTGGGTAAAAGTCAATTACAAACTCTATTTCTCGTTCCGGAGGTAAAGACCCTAAACTCTCCGGAAAAATCTCGAGAAAATCCTTCACAACTTCCGTATCCTCAAGCTTAGCTTGATCCTTTGGCTTGTTAAGAATATAGGCCAAGAAACACGAAGCACCATCACGAATCAACTTGGAAGCCTCAGTGCAAGACAACAACGGTGGAATCTTCAAGCACAAACCCACGACAACATCGGAACCCAACTGGACTCTCTTAGTTCTACAATCAATCTTAGCATCACGCTCGAAGAGCCAATCCATACCCAAAATTACACCATACCGACTGATAGGCATCTCAATGAGTCCGTTGGATAGTCACGACCCTCAATTCTCACCGGAACTCGCCGAAAAACCCGATCATAAACAAGGCTTCCCCCCAACGGAGAACTAATCACAAAGCAAGTAGAGGCACATACAACAGGCAAGCACAAAGAAGCAACCATACCACACGAAAGAAAAGAATGTGTGGCTCCAGGATCAAATAATGTATGAATACTCGTGCCATGAATGTATATGGTACCTTCCACGGTGGCAGCGGGATCAATCTCGGCGTCCTGCTCCTCGCCATCAATGGCGTATGCTCTAGCTCGAACCATTGGTCTCTGTCCTCCCATCGGACCCGGTCTAAACTTATCACATCCGGCCATTTGATGTTTCATTGATCCACAAATCAAACAAGCTCCGAGTCGGCGGCGACAAGTCTCCCAAGTTTGTGTAGGACCTCCACAATGTGAACAAGGTTTAGTTTGTTGAGAATTTAAAGGAGCTTGTGGAGGTGGTTGTGACGGCCCCACCACTCGGGGTTTCTTCTCCGGACCCTTCGCAAATGGAGCTCTAGTAGTTGGTGCTACATGATACGCGGGCCTCTTCGAAGCGGATCCCCGAGCCTTGTCCTGATTGAAATGATCTAGGAACGGGATCCCTTTTCCGGTATTCCTTCTCTTGGGCAAAGGCACGTTGAGTAGTATCGGAAAAGGACTCAAAGTTGTGCCCGGCTTGTCCATGCCTTAAAGTCTCTCTCAATCCGACTATGAACTTTCTCGACTTCTTCTTCTCATCACGAGTAATTTGGGGAGCATACTTCCCTAATCGATTGAATTCCGCCAAATATTGGGCTACCGACCGGCCTCCTTGTTTGAAATCCATAAACTCTTACTCTTTCCTTTCACGGACCACCTAGGGAATGAAAGCCTCCCAGAATTCCATCTTCAATACATCCGGATTCAAAGCTTCCCCAGCAACTTCAAGCTTCTCCCGGGTTCTCTCCCACCAATCATAGGCCTCCCCGTCCAATTAGAAGATGGCAAATTGAGCCCGTTCAAGTGTGTTGAATGGGCGGATATTGTAGATCCTTTCCAACCGGGAGATCCAATCCTCCGCTATAGCATCGTTCGTTGTACCCGCAAACCTCGGAGGATTATAGCTAAGAAATATCCCATGAGAATCCCTAACCGGTGGTGGAGGCGGTGGAGGTTGAACCGGTTGTGGTGGAAGAGGAGCTTGAGCCCTCCTATGCTCAACATAATTAAAAACGGCCTCCACAAAGCCTTCCATACTCATTTGAGGAGCTTGTTGAGGTTATTGTTGATACCTAGGAGGCGAAGGTGTCCTTTTATCTTGACGAGGTCGACCATGAGCCATCTACAATGATAAACATTAAGAAATGCATGTCGGGATTAAGCAATATATCCATGATATGTAAATAAAATGCACCAAATATCCAATCAAGAATGCTCGAATAACAAACCAAGACCTTCAAATTAACATATAATTCCTAAGCCGTACGACTTAAACTGACAAGACACGACTCAAGAACCCGATTTTGCAACCAAGGCTCTGATACCACCAAAGGAGTGTAACACCCGCATCAGAGTTGGCGTCACATCCCCCGCACCATGTGTCCAATCTATGCATGAAATGGATTTCTATATACAAATCAAACACATGGCGAACGGGTGACAAAGAAAATAAACAACCTAGCTAAGCAGGGCTAACCCTTAAGCCAAATTCAACTAACGATGCATTAACATTAAGCGGAAGCATATATACATAATTAGCACATGATTAAGTTATACAATCAGAGGCCATCCCGGCCACCATATATATATACAATAATTCTCTCGAAATAGAATAATACATAATGAAAGTATAAGTATGATATGTCAAAGGAAAGACAAGCTAAGACTCGAAAGTAAAGACTCTAAGACGACCTTAACTCCTCGCCTACTCGACCTGCAAAAAGTCTAAAAACAACGTGGGGTGTGTAGCGCCCGGAACGACGAGCCACCACATCCCCCGCACCATGGCTCAACACGAGTAACGAAATGAAAACTCAGCACCCACATCAAGCCATGGCGAACGGGTGACAATAAAAAAAAAAATCTCACCTAAGCTAGGCGGTCTAGACCCTAAAACAGAGTGGGCCATACAAAATTAAGTACCTGTGGAAGCATCAAGATCATTATACGCATGCAATGGTCACGCGCCGACAAAATTTAAACATACGAAACACGTGCAAACTTGGGCGCACAAGCCTCTTTTGAAACATAAGGCAAGGCTCGACAAGGGCAATTTAAATCATACAAATTCTCAATCATCCCGAATCATAAATATATGCATACATTTATACATAACTCTAAATATACAAGAGCGTGAAATAATGATGCAAGATGCAGACGACTCGAAAGACTCGACTCCAAAAGAAAACCACCGCCTAGCTCGACCCAAACCTGCAAACTGAAAAGATTGAAAGGAGAGGGGTCAGTCCACCGACTGAGCGAGGGGGCTAATGCACACCTACACACATGTATATGAATAGAGCAAAGCACGTATTAAACCAAAGACTATGAACCGGGAATAAGGTTTTACATACCAAAGCTATTTTCCAAAAGAACTCATACTTATTCATATATTCGTATATTCTTAAGTTTGGAAACTCAAAAGGATTCATAGATTCAGAAACGCATATGGATTCATATTAAAACTCATAGGGACTCAAATAGATTCAGACCGATTCATAACTTAGCGTAGAAATCTTATATTGAAAACAAACTCTCCTATCCCATTTCTGTTAGGAATAGTGCCCTAGAAAGCCGATTCGACGTAATCTGCTTTGGGACTTTTCTTGTATCACAGACAATCTTTGAATAATATACGATTGATTATAGGCAAACACTTCTTTATATGCCAATACGTGTTTTGTGTGTTTCCATTACGTGCGCATGTATGAGAACTCCCCTAATCCTGATGACTTTAGGACTCTACCATTTAGGTGAAATGGTTCATGAAACGAGCCCTATATCACATAAGTCATGATTAGTAAAATACTCTAAGCCGATGAGTCCTACAGACAGTGGGAGTGTCAACCTGACTCCTCTAAGGCTTGCTTGTGGGATCACGCCCTTAAGAAGGACCACCTTGTTTCATGGAGGTGCAAAGTGTATAGTTGATACGTGCGTGATACATGAGGGTGCTTACTTTAATAAGTAAGTTCACTGAGGTGCCCCGTGTGAGAACATTCCTAAATGGGAAAGGAAGTTTCTATTTCAGGAAATGGAAACTTCCAGATTAGGAAATATCTCACGAGTCATTGATGTGATTAATTGATCCTTAGACATGAGGTTCCATGTTACTTTATGAGTTAACTCTGTAGTCTTTGGTATAAGCTTTAAAGGGTGTCGCCTTAGACAACTGATTCAAGGCTTATGCTGGGGCTTCACAAGTGACTCATGAAAGTGAATGAGAATCAAGAAAGGACCTACACTTGCATTTGCAAGGTGATCTCTTATTGTGTAAGTCATTCATATGCCATATGGAGTCCTTGGCCAAGGCAGTAGATCAAGACATCAAGAAAAGGGTTTCTTGGATTGAGATCAAATGGATATGAAATGCACTTAGCTTTAAGACCAGATTATTAGGGTTCTAATTATTCCCTTACCCTAGATCATGGTTGAGAGATAGTAAGTAGGAGGATTGTATCTCACATGAATCAATGACTTAAAGGTTCTGTCGAATCCGAACATTCCAATTCAGCTAGGGGTTAAACACCTATTGCTAGACTATGGTCGTTTAATCTGTGGACTGATTAATTAATTAGTGAATTAATTAATTAGGGTCACTGCTAATTGAATTGAGAACCTAGAGGGTCACACACAACAACTTGGTTACATGAGTTGAGGCTTTAAAATGATTAAACGAGTTAATCAAGCCAAGAGGGTTCCACACGTGTGAAACCACACGTGTGGCTCACGTGAGTGACACGTGTCATTGTGACACGTGTCACACACGTGTATAAATATATGTGTATATTTATTTATGTATTAAATAATTAATGTGATTAATTATTTAATAGACTTTGGTTTAATTTTGAATTAAAAAGAAAGTCTTATTTTGGAGAAAAATAATCTAGTTAATTAATTATGAATTAATTAATTAGATAAAATAAGTTATTTATTTTAAATAAATAAAGTATAAAATTATCCAAAAATAGTTTGGATATTTTTAGCTCTCTTGAAAGTTGATTTGAATTAGAATTCAAAGTCAAAGTCAAAATTACTTGATGATCAAGTAATAGGAGAGAGAGAGAGACCAAAATCCTAGCCCATTAAGGACTAGGAATTTCGTCCCTCCCCTTTCTTATAAAAAGGGGAGCTCATGCTCCCCTTTAGAGCTAATAGACAATTCTTGGTTCATGTGTTGAACACCTTCCTTTCTCCAAGATAAAATAAAACCCTAGGTTAAGCCTAAACACTAACTAGAGAACTAGCATCCTTACTAGTTAGATTGTAGCCAAGTTGGTGGACTATCTCTAGAGACTTCAAGTTAGAAGTTTTGAAGATTCGAGCTTTACCAAAAAGTGGGGATTAAGCAAAAACGATCAGAAGGGATGATGAAACGATTCTGAACCCGACGTGAAGCGAATGAAAAAATAGAACCAAAGAAGATGGCGAAAACCGTTCGTCCATATCCTGAAGGATGAATTTTTTCACGAGGGTTTTGTGACTGGCAGTTTTCTACTTTCGCAAAACTGTTTTCGAAGGGAGTTTCAATCCTGCTTTTCTCGTTTCATGTTTCTTTCTTTATGTTATATTGTTAAGAACATCTCTAACATGAATTGAATCTAGGTTGGTGTGGATTGCTATCCCGACAATGGATTCTGAAGTAGAAAGAGACTTTCGAGGGACGGGTTGTCAAGCCACGAGAAGAGCGTTCTTGGGTGGCTTGAAACGCTTCAAGAAAGAATAAAAGAAAAGTAAGTTTTCTATCTCTACGAATTTGGTTACACGATTGCGAGTCCAAGATCCTTTTGTTGGAAAATTTTTTAAATTCCGCTGCTTTCTGATTCGTGTTTTCCAACAGTTTCATAATCACCCTAACAAAAGAATTCAAATACGCGGCGAGCACGGGTCTCCAACCTTACTCCTTAATCACAAGACTCAAAAGATTCATATGGAAGCATAAACTCATAAATTCATAAGATTCATAGATTCATATTCCCGCATTCCAACCTTCTCCGAAAGTCTGCACGTGGGTTAAGGGCCCATATCGTGCAACTCAATATACGTGGGGTCGCGAACCCACAACGTACCTTCTTCGGCCTCATCCTAAGGCTCAAAGCACCACGCCTTCTCCATCTCCCTCAGAGTCGCGCGTAGGTACTTCAAAGGAGCGTGTGCACAGGGGTGATAACCGGCGACCCCAACAGCCGCACCGGGTCTCCCTTACCCACACCTCCGGGGCCCAGGGATTCATAAGATTCGTAAGGATTCAAAGACTCATAAAGAAACATACCTAACTCGCGAAACCTAGAAACATACGATTCATACTTAAGAAACATACCATAAGAAACATACCTTACCGTGTAACTCGGTATATGTTATACACGTACCTCTCCGTGTCTTCCAAATTCATAATAAGCTGAGGGAGATCCATAGTTCGCTTGACACTACACGGTTTGGAGCATAGCCTCGTTACAAAATCCAGTTTAAGCTTATATATGCCCATACGTATAATTTTAGAAGAATTCACATGAAACCCGAATAACAAGATTCATAACGTATCATATGACACATATTTAGTATATATATAATAGTATATTCGTATGCGGGCTTGAAAACGAGCATATAGGGTTATAGGTCGCTTTAACTAAAACAAAAATCCTAAAACCTCACCTTTTACCGAAAGAGCTCACGAACGAGCATTGACGACCAAGAAGAAGCTAAATGGTAGAACCAACACCTCCGGAACTCAACTCTGAGACAAACAAATGCAAACTTATGACTTAGACTCATTCATGAACCAATTAGGCGCACGACGATGTATAAGAATGCAAAGGGATGCAATGCACGTCATAAATATTCATACTTAGGCATATCGATTCACTTAATGAGAAATCATGCCTGAATCCAAGAATAGAACTCATAACGAATCAAATAAATTCATACATTAGCATATCATAGGCATTCATAAGGTTAATATTCAAAAAGGAGATCATGAAATGCAAGGAACGTTAAACGTAACACTTAAGCCAATTTAAATTCAAAACGCATACGAACCGTATCGTAAAAATTCATAATCGAAATTCATAAAATATAACAAATAATCGAACCACAAAATTATATTTAGAGTACACGTTTCATACATAGGAATTCAATTAACTACACAAGGTCACATTCATAAATTAAACCATATAATATAAAAACTAAATTAAATAATTAATGAAGGAAAAATTACAAAATTCATATACACAAATACAAGATATATCACGCACCAGCAGTCTTTACTCATTGAAGTCAATGTTTAGCATATGAATACAACCAAAAATCGCAAAAATAATTCATGTTCAACATGTATTTCCATCCATCCATGCAAATCACGTAGGAACCATACATACATGACAACACTTTAATTAAATTCTCATATTATAACACATGGATGCAGCAACTTCATTCATTAATATAACCAACAAAGTTTTAATGTAAGATCACACACTAGTCAGTACGTAAACATGCACAATCAATCAATACATTAAAAAGAAAGGCATTACATGCAAAATGAACGAAATAGAAATTGAAATGGGACATTTAAAATGAAGCTGCACATTCCAGGGCATCTCCCCGACCCTTCACAGCTTTCCCCGGCCGGGGAGACATGCAAAAATGTTACAGGAAGTTCCCCACACAAAGTCCCCCCGGGGAGATCATTTTCAGTCGCGAAAACTGGAGCAGCAGCAGATCAATGTTCCCCTTCATCAAAAATCAATAACACAACAACATAATAAGGCAACAAAGGCAACAATTCAAGGCAGCAATTTCAGCAACAACAACACTCAAACTTCAACAACAAACCGGCAAGGGAATGGAGGGCACGATGACAGCAACTCAAGGAGAAAGCTTGAAAGAATTCTAGGCTCAACAATGGTGAAATCACATATACTTCAAGTTCAGAAAATTCAAGCATATATACACATATGAGCAGCAAGATTGATCACATTTCATGCCTCAATTCACACAAAAATAAACTCAAAGTCATGGATTCAAATTTGAAGAGAAAACCTAACTATCCATGCTCTTGTTCAAAGAATACTCAAATCTTGAAGAAAATTTACAAACCATAGCTTAAAAGAACCACAAGGAGAGGAGGAACAAGAATATATACTTACCTCTTGAAATGGTTGAAGGATGGAGGAAATAGAGCTCAAAATCTGTATGGGTGAATAGTGATGGGTGGGTTCTCCTTTTCCCCCTTTTTCTTCTATTCGTTTTCCCCCTTTCAGCTGAGTTTTAGAATGAGATTGAAAGGGTTGAATAGTAAATTGAGTTAGCTTTAAGTAGGCTCAAGAATCGGGCCATTTGGTCAAGAAACGAGAAAGTTATGGCTAAAACTGTAAAATGTGGCAAAGCTGGGCGAGGCTCACGTTTCGGGTAAGTTTCGGAGTTCCGAACGGGATTATAAAAATATGAGGCTAGGTTCTTTAAACCCAAATTTTCATTACGAGTCCAGCGATGGTTTCAGAATTCGAATCCGAATTCCAGAGCTCAAGTTATGGCCTCCGGAACCCGAGGCGCTCTAAAACTAGTTAGGCCTCAAGTCCCAAGCAAATAAAATATGGTGCGTTACCATATCAAACGAGTCCGAAAATGTAAAACGAGCACATAAACGAATTCATAACTCACAAATCTCCAACATATCAGAAAAGCATGAGATTTCGATCTCAAATCGAACACAAACGCAACACATTTCAACAAATAAACATATTATTCAAATAATAGAAATTAATTTTCAAAAAAAAAATAATACATAAAAAAAATAAAAATAAAAAATTAAACAAACAAAAATAAATAAAATTTTATTAAAAAGGATATTTTTCAATTAGATCCAAAACTTTCAAAAAGTTGCAATTAAGTCCAAAGCGAAGTTTTCAATTAAGTCCAATAATTTTAAAGTCATATAATTACATACTTAAATCACGTATATCACATAAATTCACGAAATTAGCATACTGGATTATCGGACAGACGGGGTGTCACAGAGTGTCAGTCCTAAGACTACGTGAGGGGTAATATATATATATATATATATATATATATATATATATATATATATATATATCACATGCGCATTCAATCCATAATTTCGAGTAAAGTGTTTGAAAATCCCAAGTGGGTAATTTGAGAAAGGCATTGCTCGAAATTACGGATAACAAATTATTATTTATCAAAACATAGTTTAACATGGCCCGGCGAGGGGCAATTCTCCAACCTTACTCCCATAGTGTGTTTGAAAACATTAATAAGCGTTCATGCATACATAACCATATCATAATCATAATCATATTCATAATCATATCGTGAGAAAACATAATTTTCCATCCTTTTTCCTCCGGGGCGATGGAAGGGTTTGCAAGGCCCTAACCATCTCATGAAATAATATCGAGACGGGGGATCATGACTCCTTCCCGCTCCTTCCATGGGTTAACCACCGGCTCAAGAGTATCCCACCTCCCACACTACACGGTCGCGTAAGATACTCTCAAAGGGTACTAAATACAATGGCTTATCCGACGACCCGATGTCGTACCGGTCTCCATTCACATATTTCCCCGGGGCCTAATAACATGTACGTGATTCTCACCAAAACATTTTCATAAAACATTTGAAAACCTTTCATACATAAACCATTTTCCAAAGTATACATCTATTAATACATTTTGGCTTAAAAGATCACAAAAGGTATTAAGGTTCTAAAATAACTAAAAAAAAACCTCACCTTGACCAAAAGAGAAAGGATACGAGAAGCCTATGGACCCTGCTCCTCGACCGGATCGAGCTTTGTGCAAGAAACACGAGTGTACATAAGACTCTAGACAAATGAACCAAGTAATCGACGAACGACATGCTCATGATATGGAAGGATGATAATTATAATTCATGAGAATGTTCATGCATGATTAATGCTTCACGTAATGGTTAATCAAGCATATACTTCATATAAATCACATACGGGAGCCAAGGGAGTGAAAGAAATGCAAGAAGAGGTGTTTTGGCGAAGTTTGGCAAAAGTTGACAATTTTTGGAAATGCGCAAGATGTGGAAAATTGGGAATATCTTGAGTTCTAGAAGTTGAAATGGATTTTTGTTTGTTGGATATCAAATTAGACAAATAGAGCTTTCCAAGCATATATGGCTCAAATTCTAGTTCAAAGTGGAGTGAAAATGGCGTAGGTGCGAAGTTGGGTTAACATAGATTTCCGAAAAAATGGCGACGCCAAAAAGAATTGATAATATCTCACAATCTAGAAATGATATTGAGGTGATAATAATTGGAGAGTGTTCTAGACTTCAATAGGTTTCTAACGGTTCAAAAATCAGATCATTCGGAGTTCAGATGAGGGAGTACCCGGCTGGGGAAAAATACAAGGCAAAATCTACCCGGCCGAGGAAAAAGAGTGCAGAAACCCCCTGCACAAAAGTACCCGCCCAGGTAATTTTTAGGTACAAAAACTACCCGCCCAGGTAGTTCTCCTGGGGTAAGAAAATGAAGCAAAACAGGGGCTGTTCGTGGAGGGAAGAAAAGGGGGGCAAAACCCAAAGTAAACTTAACCAACAAGCTCCAAACAATCATATAACACTTATACCCAACTCATATATCAATTACAATCCATAAATCGATCATATTGACTCTTGAATCAATCATACAAAGTCTCATGAAAACCATGCCATCATTATAAGCCAACAACTTCAAGTATTCAAGTCATAAAATTCAACATACACACACTTATGATCACATATTCATAGTCCAAGTCAATGAAATCATCAAAAACATAAAGCCCTAACTATTCATCAAATGTAACAATTATAAGTCCTCAAACCTTGTATGAAAGAAAGGAAATGGTGAAGTGATGATGATGAAGATGATGATCTTGATGATGCTTATGATTCTTGATGAATGATCTTTCCTTCCTCTTCTTGCTCTTGGAGATCAAATGTGATGAATAATGGGGTGAAGATGAGTGTGTGTAAAAGATGTGTTAGAGATTTTGTATGTGCAAGTGTGTGAGTGTTGCAATGTATATACAATATATGTGATAGATGTATAGACATATAATGTATATGTATAAAGTTATAAGATGTGATATTATGTATATAATATTCATATAATTACTTAGTGCTATAATATTATATACATCTATAATGAATGTGAGTGAATTAGTGCAAAGTAATATATATATATATATATATATATGTGTGTGTGTGTGTGTGTGTGTGTGTGTATATGAATGTAATTAATGTTGATCTTCATTGAATAAATGAGTGAAATAAGAAAATACTAATCATAGAAATTTAGTTTAAGTATATAGATAAATAGCTATATATATATATATATATATATATATATATATATGAAAATATGTTATGATATGAATGTGTAAAATATGCATATGTTAGAATATAATACGAGATGAAATGAGATTAAATTCTATGATCAAATAATCTATTAGGCAATTAATTCATATAAATTCAAATAGACACATAATTTCCTAAAACATGCATACACTTCTAATGCTCAAACTCACACGTGTGGCGAGCGTACCTGGAACGAAGACATTGGGCGTTACATGGTACCATCCTTTATAGGTATCTTGTTAAATTTTATGTTAAAGAGTTTGATTATTATGTGCCTGAGTTAAAAATGTCTTATGAGTTCTTGCACTACTTGATAAAATCTGCTTTTGCATGGTAATTGATCACTTATCAAGGCTGTTCTTTCATAAATACGTAAACTTCGAAGATAATTGACTTTTAAAATTCCTGTACATTCATTAAACTTTCTCTATCAAAATCTAGTCTTGAATATTTCCTTTTCAATCCAAAGAGCCTTGATAAAATCAACATTTAATGTTGTCTTCCCTGTTACGAGTTGGTACAAATTGTTCCACTGCTCTTCCCTGCATCTTGAACAGGCTCAGTAAAAGAACTTGAAACAAATTTTTTAAGTGGTGCATGTATCTGCCTTAAGTCATATTGAAAAGGAGCTTGATTCTAAAAAGAAGTTAACTTTTGAAAAAATGGTTGACTAGCTATAACTCCTATGATATAAGTTATTAATTGCTCAAAGTAATTTGCATTAACTGATCACTTACTTCATCATGGTGTTACTTTTAGTCCATTGTTGATTCCCTTAGGATCATTCTACAAAACTGTCAATACATGGTTTGAAACTTCTTATATCAAATTTGTGTTCCAAACTTGTGTGCTCCACTTAGTGATTTAAAAAAGATTCTCTTGGAATAAAGTCACTCTTTAAAAAAAAAACAGGGTATATTTGAGTTGCATGAATTGGGTACTGTTTTTGTCTTTGAGCAACTGATATTAAATCTTGGAAACCTAACCAATCTCATCTATGTCTTTACATGCATTCGAAAACCTTCAAAGATTCATCTGCCTCAATCTTGCTCAATTCAACTCATGCACAAGTCAAGACAATTAGTCTATTTAACTACTTGAATCTGTGCCAATCATTGCTTCACTACTTGAAAATGCTTGCATCTTGCCACCTCATTGTCATCAAGGCTTAAATTTCCTCGGTACTATTATATTGCATGATTATCTTGATGCATTATCTAAGGAATATATTCAATTGATATTTGAATCTTTATGTTGTGTCTAAATGAAAAAATGCTTGCATCTTGCACTGTCATTAGGACTTGAATAACCTCTGGTGTCTTCATACTGCATGACTTGATCAACATAATAATTCCACATGTGCTTTCTTATCTTAACTCACTCACATAACTCCTGCTGCAAATGGGTAATTATCTCATATGGAATCGTTGAGTTTAAACTCATCACTTCCGTGATTGATCAATCCTTGCCTATGTGTAAATGTTCAAATCACTTGACTGATAAATTTGCTCTATCATGCTCATTGGAAGTAAAACTGCATTGAGATCACTTGTTCCAATCCATCATGCACATTGTTGAACATCCAAGTGTGTGGACACTTGTATATCTTGAGGATCTAACTATTCGGTGTTTCTAGATTCAAGCCATCATCATCATCTTGCTCTCATAGGTCACAAAGTCACAATTTATATCATGAAAAATGGGTGGGCACTGTTCAAAGAAAAATCCACTGTTCTTCTCATCCACTTGACTTCCAAATTAGAGTGGAGCTTTGTCTGGTACGAAGTGAACCCAATTGTGCTTGACTAAACTGGTCAAGAGCATTATCTATCTGATCCTTTGACTCATACCTCTCATAATCAATGTTTCTCACTCCTTTTTCCACCCACGTGTGATAAAATTGACCTTACACTTGTCAACCACATACTCACTCAGATATATCTTTGTTGAACAAATTTTCAACCCTCTTGGTACCTTGGTTGCTGTGCAATTTAATGCCTTGCTCAAGTTCGAAGAATATTTACACAGCCTCACCTCACCATTCCTCAAAGATTGCTCTTCAACAAATCATTGTTCAGATAAACACATTCACAAACCCTCTTCCTAAAGGTCAAAGGATGGAAAACAGGCCATCATCTTCCTCATCTGAGCAAGTCACCTCACCATGGTTGTGTACCGAGAATGAAACTCAGCAAGCTCGAGATGAAATTGAAAGGGATACCTCAGATCTCATAATTCAATCTGTTGATCCTGCTACCTTATTCAAAACTGAAGAAGTATTCCTTCTTTTCACTGAGAAGCTTCTGGTAACAAATTGGTATAGAGGCATGACAATTAAACTTCCTGAATTATACCAGTCTGTGCTAAGTGACAAATTTTATGAACTAGGATGGCTCAAGCTTATGCAAATTGATGAATCTGTCTATCCCATGTTGTGCACTTTATTCAATGCTAATGCTCAATTTTTCAAAGAAATTGATGGATCTTGCTCACTTGTTAAGTCATATGTGTTGGGTCAAAAGATATGTCTTACCACTGAGTCTATTAACTTGATCATTGGTTGTCCCAACACTGGTCTTAAATTCTTTGAGCTGCACACAATTCCTGAAAATGATGCATTGAATTGGGAAGAAGCAAAGCTCTTACTTTGGGATGGTAAAGATGTTGAAAACTGGGAACTTTCCTCTCAAACTCTTCAACCTCAACATGCAGTCATTCTTGAAATCATCAAGTCCTCCATTTTATCTGGAATATCATCTTTTGACAAACACTTCTCTGAACTCAAACATGTCTGCATATTTCTTTTTTATGCCTTCATGAAAAACATTCATGTCAATCTTTGTCATATTATCATCCACTACATGCACTTCTGTGTCTGTAATGGTCTAAGACTTCCATATTTCATGATTCCCACTCAACTGCTCAAATCCCACAAGAACGTTCCTTTTCCAAGAAATTGGAAAGAAAACTCTACAAGTTATCAGTGTCTTGATTCAGCAACTCTACATCACTTGGGTCTCAAGTTTGATTCCTCCACAGGGTACTGGTATCACACTAATACCAAGACAGCAGATCATGAGAAGCGTGTTCAAATGGCACAAGAGCACAAGGAATTCAATGCCACAACTGATGAACTTTGTCTCTCCTTGAAAAGACTCAAAACTGGTCTTTCCTCTCTCACAGATCGTCTAAATGACATCAAGCATCGAAGACTTTGAGCTCCCTTCTTGATGATGAAGGGGGAGAGTACATGGTAGTGTTGGTATTAATTCTTGTTGGTAGTGTTGATTGGTGGAGGTGTTATATTTGATAGTTGTTGATAGTTGTTATGAACTTGACAAACATCTTAAACAAATAGCATTATTTGTGTAGTATATTGCACTCCTTGTAGTATATGCCTATTGTAGAGGGAGCGGGCTACAAATGATAGAGAGAGGACTTGTATTGTTCTATATTTGACAGGGAAATTTGATCGCATGGAAAGCTTGGCGACAGGGGGAGCTTGGTGAAACTAGATCAAAGAAAGCTTGAAGGCAGGAGAAGTCTCAACTTTTCCCATCAAGAACAACACTTTTTGTCATCATCAAAAAGGGGGAGATTGTTGAACATCCATTGTTTTGATTTGATCAACAAAAAGTGTTGCATAGGAACAACCATTGGAACGAATCATTCCAGCAGATCAGGAACACTCACTGGAACGAATCATTCCAGAACAATACAGATGGAATACCTTGCACAGGTTTCAAGGAGCTTAATATTTTTTAATCTTGACTTAAAACATTTAAGAATCTTCCATGCAGGGTCTCTAACGGTCATCTTGTGAAAGCCTCACTCTCCCCCACTTGCATTCGATTTCCTGAGGATTAAAATAGTAGATCTTGGAAGGCGTACCCAATTTGAATTATCAAAAGCATGCAACGGTCATTTCTCTTCAAGGCTATAAATAGAAGATGCTTCTCCAAAACAACTTGATTTTCCTTATTGCTGCAAGCTACTGTTTTTGTGTGTACACCATATATAGCGTTTGTGTGTGATCTCTGGTGGGCAGTGAGCTTGAGCTAAGGTTATCTAGGTGCTCTGGTTTGGGTAGTATCAATTGTGTGTGTTGGTACCAAGCAGAGCTTGTTTTGTATTGTGTATCTTCTATTTTAATAAAGTTGCAGATTCAAAATCCTAAGTATAAAAACTTAGGTAGAGGATTAATTTCTTTGGTTCGTGTTTTCAAAACCTTAGGGGCCAAACCTCTATAAATATCTTGTCTCTTGTGCCTACTCTTTCTTATTTGGTTTGAGACCTTCTTAGCTCAAAGATGAGTTGTTGACTTGATCATATCTGTGCTTAAACTGATTTATTGAATTAGCTCTTGTTGAGCTTCTGGTTTATATGATCTTTGAGTGAATGAGTCTTAGTTAAAGACCTGTGCTGCATTGGACAAATATTCATTCACCAAGTGTTGACATTGTGTTTGCTTGAAAGAATCAACTGACTGGTACGAAAGTTGTACCACTGATATTAAGAGACTTGTGCTTATAAATTCAGTCAAGACCTTTGTCTTGATTCTTTAAGAAGTTTGATTCAAGTACAACGCAACTCTGATAACTATGATTGAGCTTCATTGCTCAGGGTGTTTGTAGCACCCGAGCGTAAGGTACCACATCCCCCGCACCGAGACCCGACCCGTATATGAAATGGAAGTCCATACACGTGCCAAATCCACGGCGAACGGGGACACAACACACACGCTATGCTAGGCGGGACTAACCCTTAAACCAATCAACTCAAGAAACATAAAATCAGAGTTAAAATAATACGCGGAAGCAAGAATAACATAGCATAGGTACAGTGAGCCACCAAGCTCCAAAAATAGATATACAAGAGCATTCAAATATGCAACGGCACTCACGGCCTACAAAATCATAACGCTCCAATCTATACTATGATCAAATACAAAATAGCAACAAGAGTATGAATATGAGACTGAAAAGAAGTGCTAAACATAAATGCAAGACCTAGACGACTTGTATTCCCACCTAGCACTCCTATACCTGCACAAAACAGCTGAAAACAACCGGGTTCAGTCTAAAAGAGACTGGTGGGTATAAAACGGGACATAAGATATAATATCGCATAAATTAAACACTTACATGCAAGCCCTAATCCCGTGTGAAGTTTGATAAGAATTTACCAAGTGGTTAAAACAACAGAAAACATCAACGGGATTACGACGTTCATATTCATTCATAATTGTTCATAAGGGTTTAAGCTCGGCGAGTGAGCGTGCATAATCTCCAACCTTCTCCTCGTGTAATCATATCATAATTATTGGTTGTCATACATATCTTTCGTGCACATACATAAATGATCATAATCATACATATACACCTTCTTCCTCCGGATGGTGGAAGGGTTAGCCAGACCCTGCCACCGGTTCATACATAGGCCAATGGGGGTACATGAATCCCCCAAGGGCACTCAGCTCCCATTCCTGGCTAAATCTCCTAGCGAGGGCCGGTATCACCGTAGTTTGGTTGGAACTAGTATATGGGATCCCCGTCAGCCCTTGCTTCCTCGGTTAACCACATATACTAAGTCTCGGGGCCCGTGAACATAACATATATGCAATCTCGCCAAAACATAAGGTAGGGTTTCATAATTAAAAAGGGGTCATACGTTTGAAATCATTTACCCAAAATGACTCGATTTATATAAATATATTATTTTGACTTAAAACTTTGCACATAAGGGATTTATAGGGTTGTTTAACTAGTAGAAGAAAAACCCACCTTTACCAAGGCAAAATAAAGGCACAAGCGTCTCAATGCTCGTCCTCGTCTCCGACCAAACCCGAATCTGTGCGAAAGAAAAGGTATGAGACTCAATGACCACATATGACGCTCGGCAATGAAATGAATATGACATGAATGCATAAATGATCATGTTATATCAATAAAATGTTCATGGGCACTATTAAGAGATTTAAATCATATAATCAAATCATTCGTTCATATAATTCATTCAATTTCATAATTTCATAAATTCATATGTTCATATAAATTTCATAAACTCATAACATTCAAAACATTCATAATGCATATCAATTAATTTAAGAATTCATTTAATAAGCATAACACATAATATTCAAATTCACATTTATGAATAAAATAAATAAAACGTTCAATCAAAAGTCGATAATTAAATACGCGAAATGGAAATCAATTAATTTCTAGAATTGAATTAAATCAAATAATATTTAAAATATATAATAAATATATATATATAATATAATATAATATATATATAATATACTAAATATATAATAACATAAGTATATATATAATATACATATATACACGTACACACACACCCACCCATGCATGCAAATATGTATTTAATGTATATATAATACATATATATATACATATTAAATCAAACCATGCATGAAAAATTATATAATATATACATATATATACACGTATGCATGCAACTACAACACAAAGCCATGCACACAATTCACAGCCATGCATACGCACACACATTACACATTTATACATATATACGCATGCAATTACACACACACACAAGAATTTGTATACACACAACACCAAACACAACCATGCATTCATATAGCAACAGCAGCAGACCAAGGCACGCAGCAAGACAGCAGTCTAAACACACAGCAACAATCCCAGAAACGAAGGCAAAAGAATTCAGAAAAACGGGGTGACACCCCGTGTCACCCTCCCAGCCTGGACCGAGACACCCCCGTGTCTCGGTACAGCAGCTCCAGCCCACACAGCACCCCCGTTCCTCGCTGGAACGGGCAGAAATGGCACCCCCGTGCCACGCACCAGCAACCCCTGTTCTCGGACAGCCACAGACGCAGAAACAGAGCATCCCTTAACCAGCAAGAAAGAAGGCAACCAAGGCAGCTAAACTAAGCATGAAAGGCAGCAAGAACACAACTAAAATACATGCCAAGAAGCCACGAAAATGACAGCAAAAAGGAAGAAGGAAATCGGCAGTTTTGACAGCAACTCTGCGTGACAAAAACAGGGCCAAAAACTCGAAGAAAACAGGGTATGCATCTCTCAACTAATCCGATTCAGTTCAAGTCCATAAAGCCATCAAATGTGCAGCAAAACAACATGAATTCAGCAAGTAAATCAGTTCCAAACGTTACCAACCAAGACATCAACCGTACGTGACCTTCAAGTGGAAATTTTCTCAAAAGATCATAAATGATATCTCATAAATATCTCAACAACCACGAGATCAATGACCATAAATGATATGAGGATGTCAAAACAATAAATCTCAAGCTTGGAATCAATCAAAATCATTGAGAATCGAAGGAGAACAAGAAATTGCCCAAAAACTCCATTTTCGGGAAAAACAGTCCAGGAAGAAGAAACCATGCTCAAAATCATGAATGAAAAGATGGAAATGATCATAATTAAACATATAATACAACCCTTAACTTACCTTGATGATTGGATGAAGTTTGGATGAGATTTGAGCTCCAAAATCTCCAAGGTTGAAGGGTTACGGGACTGGAATGAGAAGCAGTAGCTTTGGCTGAATTTTTGGGGATTGTGTGAGGATTATCTCAGTTAGGGCTTGAAATATCATGATAGGTGGTTGAGTTAGGGTTTAAAGGAATCAAACCATGGTTAATTTGGTTATGGTTTGGATGAGATATGGCTCATTTTGTACAGCAAGGTCAAATGGGTCGCCGATTCGTTTTTCGGTTGGATTTCGGAGTTTCAAATGATTTAGGAAAAATATAAGGCTAAGTTTACTAAACTCGAATTTTCGTTACGAGTTCAGCGGAGTTGACGGAACTCGAATCCGAGTTCCCGAGCTCAAGGTATTAAATTCGGAACCAAGGGTACGCTAAGTGCTCGTTAGCCCCCGTTTTGGTTCCTCAAATCAAATTAAATTCGTTAACAAATCAAATGAATTCGAAAATGTAAACCGAGCATAAAATCATGTTCATAACACATATATTTACGACATACTACAAATTCGTGGCATTTCAATATCATTTCATACAAGAACGAAGCTCAAACTTAGTGATATGATCAATCCATGCAATTCATGCATAAATTTTAAAATTCCATGCAAAAATATAATTTCCCATGCAAAAACATTTAAATAAATAAATTAAATCTAATATTAAATAAATTATATTAAGCACGTAATTAATTAACTAAAACATGATTAATTAACATAACATATAATTAGCATAATCATTAAATTAATACTAATATAAATAAACGTATACATATATACTTAAAGAAATAAATATATATATATATATATATAATACGATATATATATATTGGAATTAATAATAAATTAAAATAAAATATAATAAAATAAAATAATAACAATTTATAATAAAATTAAATATGAAACACGTAAAAACAATTAATTCGCGCAAATTGGTAAACATATACGCCCTACCTTTACGTCCGAAAAGTCGGGGCGTTACAGTGTTGATAAAGTAGACATTGTGTTGAAAAGCTGAAAGACCAATTCACACACCCCCCCTCTTCATCAACAACATATATTGTTCCCGAATACAAGTTGTTTAGGATCTAAGCCGAAGGTGATCGGTTAGGTCAGCATCGAACATGTTTCCAAAGGGAATACTGAGGAACAATTTGTGCACATACATTCTCACAAATTTCGAAAAAGATATAGGCGAAACATATGTTAATCATTCAGGCAAAGAGGATGTTTTAACACAGTTCCCCTATAGGTGGAAAAGACACTAAAATAAATACTTAATATTTTCTTAAGGAAATAAATAAAACAACGCAAACAGACTCAGGGTTGGATTGTAGAAGGGCTGCAATTAAGGGTGATCATTTCGGATCGGGTTTTTTAAAGAATTTCGAAAATCGAGTCGGGTACCCAATACCCGATCAAAAAGATCTGATCGCGTTCCGGTAGTAATTTACTACCCTAACAACCCGATCGGGTACCCGAACTATCCAATTTTATTTAACTAAAATAAAAAAATATATATACATACATGTGTATATACACGATTGATGCTCATAACACGGTTTTTATTTTCTAAAACCCTCACTCACTCCAACTCTCCAATTCTCTGTCCAGAGTTTAGCCTCTACACTTCTCAAGCATCTCGATCGGTTCTCACTAGGGGTGTGCTCTGAGCCAAGCTGGCTTGTGAGTCGTATAAGCCGAACTCAAGTTGGCTCGACTAGAACTCGAACGATGTCAAGCTCAAGCCAAGCTTAATCGAGATTGAGGTTCGAAGCTTGCAAGTCGGTTCGCAAGCTAATATATATATATATATATATATATATATATATATATATATATATATTATAATGTTTAATAATTTTTATATATAAATATGCAGTAAATTAATCTACATTTATATGATCTAGTAATACTAAATATATGGTATATTATATATTTTTATCTACTTATTTTGACAATAAATATAATTTAATAATATTTACAACAACATATCATTCTATATAATACTACTAACATATACCATAATAACTAATTAATAACATAAGTATATATTTTAATAAAACATTAGTTAATAATTTTTATTGTGTAATTACATAATTTATATATAGTTTATTATAATATAATTAATAATACTCATACATAATCTATGATCTAGTAATACTAAATATATGGTATATTATATATTTTTATCTACTTATTTTGACAATAAATATAATTTAATAATATTTACAACAACATATCATTCTATACAATACTACTAACATATACCATAATAACTAATTAATAACATAAGTATATATTTTAATAAAACATTAGTTAATAATTTTTATTGTGTAATTACATAATTTATATATAGTTTATTATAATATAATTAATAATACTCATACATAATCTAAAATATCAAGTATGTAATAATGATTATAATTTATTAATAATGATATAAAACTTAAAAATCTTAATATACTATACATATTATATATCTCAATATCTTTGTTATTGTTTAATATTATTATGAATGAGAGTTAAAAAAATCCAACAAAAATCTATTGGCTCGTCGAGTCGAATCGAGCTCGGCTCGATGTTTGGGCAAGCCAAGCTCAAGCCCTCAAAAATTAAGCTTGACAAGCTCAAGCTCAATCTCAAGTCATGCAAATAATTTTCAAGCTCAAGCTCAAGCTGGATTTTTTTTTGTCAAACTCGACTCGGCTCGGCTCGAAACGCACCCCTAGTTCTCACCATCCTTTCTCTTCTCTCTTGAGTTCACGAATGGCGTCTCTTCTCTCTCTCAAGCTTGCGAATCTCTCAATTCTCCTCTCTCTCTCAAGCTCGCAATTGCTCACTGCGCCTCCGGCCGTCTGACATGGAAACTCCTCCTTAATTCATCTGCTACTTTAACCTCTTTTAAGGTAAGAATTTGTAATTTAGGGATAAAAGAATGAAAAAATAGGACTATTTTGTAATCAAGGGAAAGATTTTGTTGGATGAAAAACAGGGGCTAAAGCCTAAAAGGCTAAATAAATTGGGCAAAAATATTTAAAAAATTTATCCTTAGTTCACCGTAAAAGAAGGAAAAAGAAAAGGGAAAAACAAGCTGGGTACCCGAACCTGATCCGATCCGATACCCGAAAATATCGGGTACCCAAATGTCAAGTACCAGATTATTTCGGATCGGGTTCGGGTAGCAAAACATGCTACCTGACATTTTGGGTACCCGACCCGCGCCCACCCCTAGCCGCAATTACCATTCGGACCATCGATGTTGCTTTCAGTATCCTCATCCCCTTTGCTGATAATGGTGAAGATTCTCCCTGGAGAGCGCCTGCTCATCATTCAATGCAGCTTGTACCTGATTGCGACATTTGACAAAACCGTGGTGGAAATAGCAAAAGATGTTTGCAACATACTTGTCCAGTTTTCCTTGGAAAATTTGCTACTCTTCTTCACAAGCAGCACGCACGCGCTCGTCAATGGAGGCCTGAAGAACACACAATGAGGATACTGCATTATCGCGGTCAGTAACAACTTGGGTCAACTGGTTTTGTTTCTCGGCGAATTCCTTTTGCAGCTCGACATAATTTTTTTTTTCTAACTCCAACTTCTTCTCTTTCAAATCAAATAGCATTTTTTACTTTTTGGAGTTCAAATTAGTCAAGCTCAAAACCTTCTTATCCAAATTAGCATCATGATTCGCTGCATCAACAAGTTGAGACATGTACACTACGAACTATGCAAAAGCAACATAACAAAAACATATTGGTTAATTCATCGAGGAAAAACGTCTGATTTTTACAAGGAAAATTTGACCCAGCACACTTACTTGGGAGCCAAGTTCGGTGGCTTTATTCACTCTTGCTTTCATGGACATTTCAGACAGCATTTTAGCATCTTCAGGAGGAACTATCCCTCATAGATACTCGCGATGCATGGAACTCTTGCCAACAGTAAGGACGGAACTTTGGCGAAAGAAGGTCTTATAAACAGAGGATATCAGTCCGGACTGTGGAGGGGGCTGATCGCCACTAGAAGTAGTAGGTTCGAGTTCATTCGGAGAAGGAATGGATGGTTCAGTAGCCTCCAATACATCCTTCCCCATAGGTTGAGTTCGCTCTATGTCCCCAGAGGTTGGTGTTTCCTGTTGCTCTTCGATCTTGAGGGTTTTTGTAACAGCCCGGATTTCAAGATCAGGATAACACGGGTAAGTAAAGGGTTAAGATAATAGCGTTTATAGCCTTAATCCATCATGCATTGCATTTATGTGAATTATGTGCCTTTACGTACGTTTCAAATTTGATCCGTATCTTATTATGAAACACCTATCACTATTCATTCACCGAACCTCAACCTTCACATGTTCCTCATGAAACTTTAGAAAGTTAGATTCTACATTTTTTAGAATCATATCCTAGCTTTTATTATCCCGAGATACGCTTTGAAAATTGTTTATAAAAAATTCCCATTAGGTCCCTGTTTACTATTCATTGCTAAATGTAGAAATTTTTTGGGACACTTTTACCTATCCAATATTAGGTTCAAATGAATCCTTACGAAATTTTATGAGTTATGATATCATTCCCAAACCCTAATTCTCATTGTAGCTCCCATAGTAGCCAAAACCAACCAAAACCCCTACTTTAACTCTAGTTTAGAGATTTTCGAAATTCAACGTTTTCCCTATCAATATTATAATCGAAAAGATCCTTGAATTATATTATGAATTTCAAGACCTTTTCCAAACCCTAGTTCAAACCCTAGCTCGTTTTATAATTTTTTACTATTTTTCCTAAAAGACTATTCCCGCCGTAAAAACTAACTTTTAAACCGTACGGCGTTTGATATCCACTATTATACTCAAAATAATCCTTAAATTATTTTATGAATCATGACCACTCTCTTGGAAATTAAATCTCATCTTAGCTTCATTTTATGTATTTTATCATATTTTTCAAAATTCCAAATCTCCACTACTTTAAATTGAAACGTTTAAACGTTAACTGTATATATCCATCAGAAAGCTCTTTCGATTCTCTTTCTTTTGCAATTTTTCCCATTTCAAACTAAAATGTAGAGATTCTTCAATGTCCTAGGTATTATTTTCTACCTATGTAAAAATTAATTTTATATAATGTATTTATGATGTATTTATGATATAATTATATATACATATGCACTTACCTCACATGTACACCTAGCTATACACCTTAATACCCTATAATTATACACCTACCTACCCTAAACTCTTAGTCACCAACCTCAAAAATTAGAAATGCCACTTAGGTCCTAATTCCATACCTATAAATACCCATTTCAAGTTCATTTCCAAAACTACACCAATCTCACTTCTCTCACTCTCTCTCTCGAGCTCCCTCTCTCTCCAAAAGCTATGAGTCTTGTTCTTTTATTGTTTCATGCTTTATATGTTCTTAGTATAATATAGTTGTAGCATGCTTAGGAATAATTAAATTATGCCTTTAGGAATTTATTTTATGAAATATATGCCTAAATTGTTAGCTTTATGTACAATGTGCTTACATTATGAATTTTCTTTAATTAAATGCATGAATTAAGAAATAATATAATCTGAGTATATGTTTAAATATTTATAATCTTATTTGATTAAATTCATGCTTAGAATAATTTATTTAGAATAAATTTTATGAATAAAGTTACATAAAGTGCTACATTTTAAGTTTAATTATGTGTTGTGAACTTAGAATCTATTAAATATGATCATCAACTAATATGAACACCATAATAAGTCCAAGAACATGTTCATAATATTTTTGAATCAAATCAGGTGCATGTGTGATATTGTGTGAGTGTGTGTTTAATTTTATGTTATAAAGTGTTTAATTCATAATAATTTGAGTAGTAAATGTTTTCAATAGTTATTTTGACTTTTGGTCAACATTTATTCTGATTATTTCGAAAATTAATTAAAAATAATTATAAAATAAGTTTTAGAATTTTTAAAGAAGGATTTTATCCGAATTTTCCGAAAATCAATAATTTTGTAAAAGTTTTCCAAAATGCGACCTACATTGTCAAGTTTGTAATTAGGATTATAATGTGATTAATAAATATATGGCTAGTTAAAGAATTCATAAAACCTAATTCTTAAAGAGATTCCCTTAAACGGGTAAAAGTAGGTTTTATCGATTATTCTCTAACTTGTTATACTTGATTAGAATAATAGGATCTAACTTGTTACTCTTTTAAATGTGAACATTATGTGTTTCATGTTCTTACTTGACTAGAATAATGAGAACTTAGTCCTAAGCCTATAGTAGTTAATAGTTTCAGGCAAAATTAGGACCGTACAACGGAATCCACAACTACCGGTATTAGGTGAGGGTTAAAATATTTTCAACTGGAATCATGCCTATATATATATATGTGTGTGTGTAAAACCTATTTTCAAACCTACCTATTATTTGATTTAGTACCTAAATATATTATTACATTACAATATCCCTCTTTACGAGGAAAATACTTTTATGTCGGAATCAGGATCTTCCCCGGACATTATATACTTCAGTCCTATTATTACTAAGAACTGATTCCCAACTAAACAAGCAAAATACATTATCATTATTATTATGGGCCCCGGCACACAGCTGTGTCAAGCAATTACCCGGAAGGTATAGGGCCGAGGGTATTGTTGGTGCCACAGACCGCCACCAGCTCTTGGTAGTGGTTTAGTTGGAGGTTAGTTACTCCACGCCAAGAGATTTACAAGGGAGACAACCTCCCTGGGAGAGATAGCTTCCTCCCACTTATTACTTATATCGTCTCTAGGGTTTGATTCCCTATTGACACCACGGAGTAGCGGAGATATTATTATATTGGTTTTATTGGAGTATCGGAACTATGTACAGTGCCGTTACTGTTTTTACCAAATATTTAAGGAGTTACGGATGGAGAGGCATAGCTTGTGGGCATTAAATTTAGGGATAATGATTTTCACCCATCCGAACTATAGGCCATTTGGCAATTCACCATCCAAACTATTTCGCCCCCGAAACCACCATCTAAACTTTCAATTCCTGACAAACCACCATCCCACAGCGGTTTTGACCCTTTTTTTGAGCGGTTTTGACTCTATTTTTAGCGGTTTTGTATGTTTTAACACATAATCTATGTAAAAATAACAAAGAGAGACAGATTTACATGTGTTAAAACATCCAAAACCGTTGAAAAAAGAGTCAAAACCGCTCAAAAAATGGTCAAAACCGCTGTGGGATGGTGGTTTGTCAGGAATTGAAAGTTTAGATGGTGGTTTTAGGGGCGAAATAGTTTGGATGGTGAATTGCCAAATGACCTATAGTTCGGATGGGTGAAAATCATTATCTCTTAAATTTATTATTACAAACGTTTCATATTTCTACAAATATTCCAAATTATCCCAATCCCTATTTGAACATTTAATACGAACCGTTTCATATTTGCTATATCCTATTGTTAATATTTTAGATCAAGATCTTCTTGGTCATATAAATACGTAAATATACGTATATCTACGAGCTATTACACACCTTCACTTAGTCATTTTGACTAACTCCTCGTTTATTTTAAAATGCATGGTTTCAGGAATCGAGGAACGACAACTAGAGGTATCTTGAAGCATTACGGTGTCACGTATAGTAGGTCAGAACTGTTCCTAAGAATACATAGTCCTGAGTATATTTACCAGTTACACTCATGTCTTACACCACTACACTATCATGTTATACTCCCCTTTTATGTCAGTCACTTTAACAATAAAAGCACTAATTCTTTGTGCACATTAGCACCCTTATTGCCTTGTAAAATTTTAAATCTCTATCTTCCGCTGCACTATTTACTGCGCTTTAATTAAGTATTATCTAAACCGTTCGCCGTAGTATTTCTCGGGTGTTTGGTCTAACCTATACTCGGGGACTATTGCAATGCGAGAGTTGTAGCATTAGGGGAGGAGCTACAAATTAAAGTGGTATCAGAGCTCCAGGTTGCGGAAATCTGGGGTTCGTAGGTTCTCACAAGTATTCTCATGCCTTTAGTGCTTAAATTGTTATCAATCACTATTTGGGGCGGACGACCAGCATGTGATTTGTTACAATTGTAGTACTAAACCCTTCCTCAATCATGTTAACCATATAGTTTTAATCCACACCAAAATTTCGAATTTTATCGGATCCTGCAGTACTTCTGGGAACCATCAAATTCTTGGTAGATTCGATTATAAGACCTACATCTCCTTCATCATCTTACCATTTTCAACTTGTGAAAACCTTTCATTCACATTTCCTAGCGCGTTCCAGTCTTAAGTTATTAGAGTTGCTTCAAGATACCAGTAGGACCGAAAGTTAACGTACTGATTTCCTGTACCTTCACATGCCTTACTTTTGCTAAAAATGTTATGTGTACCAATAGTAATTACTTGGGTCTTTTATCCTCGTGATCATCTGCCAATCATTCTCAACTATCATGCATTATATTCTCTTTATAAGGGTGATTGCAGTTAAAATTGTCATGTAACACCCCAAACAGAGGGTGCCACATCCCCCGCACCGAGACCCGACCCGCATATGAAATGGGGAGTCCAAGCCGAATCACAGCGAACGGGAACTCACTCACTCGCTATGCTAGGCGGGAGCTAGAAACTCGAGACCAAATAAACAATTCAATAGGATAAGATGCACGTGTGGAAGCATAGCATATAATCAGTCATCAATGCAGGTAACAATTGACGGGTTCAACTAGCATAAATACCTAGTCCCGAAATTTTAAACATAAATCATAAATTATGACCACGGGTTCCATCTGTCCCGAATTGATAAAACATAATATTAACATTCATATATTTTCACATACACATATAAGAATATAATTCATATAATGTCAAGTAATGTATAAAAGAAAAATCGGGGCGTTACAATTCTCTCCCCCTTAAGAGGACCTGGTCCCCAGGTCCATTGTCGAGTTTTTAAACTTTAAAACAGGCAATGAGAGAGCCCCATCTCTCAAACAAGTAAGGAGAGAACCCCGTCTCTCTAACACGCAATGAGAGAACCCCGTCTCTCTAACACGCAATGAGAGAACCCTGTCTCTCAAATACGCAAAATAAAACCCAAAAGAACAATTAAATAAACATTCACATTGTTATCATGTAAGAAATAGGTAGAAACATCAATTATGCCACTTACCATTTATATAAAAGTAATTAACAACTAACAAGAGTTCATATACGGCAATAATAAAACACATGATGCACGTGATATGCATGTTTAGGTGTACCGTTCACCGTGGATTGGAATTGTTTCATTGTAGTAGTTCGGTTGAACGCTTGATTCTTTAGTTGATGTTTCCTCCACCTTTCGAGCATACCAGTAAATTTTAAATTAATTCCTTGACTAGCTCTCCCCCTTAAGAAAGAAAATGAACATTTTCATTCTTAATCCTTTTGAAGTCTAGATTGAACGTCCAATTGTTCAAAACTTCCTCGATTCGGCAAAACGGAATTGATGGTCGTAGAAGAAAATGGAGAGAACCTACTAGCAACAAACACTAAATAATGCATGCTGATTAAAATGCTAATGCACGTATCACATTTATAACCAACTTAAAACGCAAAATGTAACAACAAATCTCAGCAAAGTTTAAATAGGCACGTTGTACATATAAATTTCCAAGCCATATAAGATCAATCGGTCAACAATTAATGGCAAGAATCAATGCAATGCACAAGTTATCAAGTAGTTCCTAAGCCGTACGACCTAGACTGACAGACTCGACGCTAGAGCCCGGTTGTTGCAACCTGGAGCTCTGATACCACTTAAAGATATAACACCCCAAACAGAGGGCGCCACATCCCCCGCACCGAGACCCGACCCGCATATGAAATGGGGAGTCCATACACGAGCCGAATCACAGCGAAAGGGAACTCACTCACTCGCTATGCTAGGCGGGAGCTAGAAACTCGAGACCAAATAAACAATTTAATAGGATAAGATGCACGTGCGGAAGCATAGCATATAATCAGTCATCAATGCAGGTAACAATTGACGGGTTCAACTAGCATAAATACCTAGTCCCGAAATTTTAAACATAAATCATAAATTATGACCACGGGTTCCATCTGTCCCGAATTGATAAAACATAATATTAATATTCATATATTTTCACATACACATATAAGAATATAATTCATATAATGTCAAGTAATGTATAAAAGAAAAATCGGGGCGTTACATGTCATCCCCAAAATTGTTAAAGGTACGCACTCTAAAAACCCACCAGTTATTGCTTTATATGATCCTGGAGCCACACATTCATTCATTGTATCTCAATTATGTGCGAGTTTTAATTTTCCACTTGAACAATTACCTTATGTGTTCAAAATAAGTTCTCCTTTAGGAACTTGCCTTTGTTAGGAATAGTGCCCTTAAAGTAGCTTTTGGCTTTACTATTTCCTTGTAATATCATAAACAGTCTTTGAATAATAAACGAGATGATTTTGTTCATAGGCATTCACTTCTTTATGTGCTTATTTATGTCTGTTTGGGTTGACTGTGGTTTTGCTTGTATTGAACTCCTCTAATCCGATGAGGCCGTTAAGAACTTTGTTGTTATGGGAACGACACATGAAACAAGTTCTTAACTACATAGGCGAGGATTAGAAACTTCTCCAAGTCGAGAGTCCAACAGACAGTGGGAGTGCCGACCTTGACTCTGTTGAGACTTGCTTATGTGATTATGTCCTTTTGAAGGATCATGCAGTTTCAAGGAGTGATAAGTGCATACGATGATGCGTTCATAATACATGAGGGTGATTGTTACTAGAACTTCATCACTTCGATGTCCCTCGTGAGAACATTCCTAAAAAGGAAGTTTCCTGTAACTTCCAGATTAGGAAATATCTCACAGGTTAATAACGTGATTCATTAATCCTTAGACTTGAGATTCTGTAATGTCTCATGTGAGCTAACTCTGTAATCTTTGATATAGGCTCAAAAGGGTGTCGCCATATAGACACCTGAACCACGGCCTACGTTGGGATTACACAAGTGGCATATGTAGAATTAGTAGAATCAATAAAGGACCTACACTTGTTGTAAGAACAAGAATGATCTCTTACTGATTGAGTTGTTCGTAGTCCATTAAACTTAAACCCTTGGCCAAGGTGGATGAAAGACCAAGACATCAAGAAAATGGGGTTTTCTTGGATTGAGGTCTAAATGGATATGAAACGAACTTAACTTTAAAGATCAAGAATATTTAGGCTCTGAGAATATTCTCATGCCTTAGTTCTTGATTGAGAGATGGAGTCGTAGGAGGATCGTATTTCACTGTATGTTATTGACTGAAAGGTTCTTCAATTCATTTCGTTATTCGGCTAGGGGTCACACATCCATTGCTAGATTACGATAGTATGATCTGTGAAGTGATTAGTTAATTAGTGAATTAATGAGTTAACTGCACCAAACCCCCTGTGTTTTTTTCAATTTGCAGAAAAAACCCTCTGTTATAAAAATTAGTTCAAAAAACCTTATGTTATTTTATTTTTTGCACACCGCCCCCTTATTCCATTTGGTCAACTATTAAATCTTTTAACCCTAAAATACCCTTATTTTATATATTAAAATAATATTACAAATATAAATATTTAACATATTAAGAATAAAAATATTATAATTATATATATTTTAAAAATATACATATTTAATATATACATATTATATTAAAATATAAAAAATATATAAATATTAAAAATCATTTTTAATAGTTTTTAAATATATATTAAAATATAGATATAAATGAATAATTATTTTTAAAAATATTATTAATAAATAAAAATATACATAGATATAAAAATATTATAATTATATATATTTTAAAAATATACATATTTAATATATACATATTATATTAAAATATAAAAAATATATAAATATTAAAAATCATTTTTAATAGTTTTTAAATATATATTAAAATATAGATATAAATGAATAATTATTTTTAAAAATATTATTAATAAATAAAAATATACATAGATATGATTTATATATTTTCATTAAAAAATATTATATATATACACACACACAAATACTTATACATATATTTACCAAATAAATATATATATAATACAATATACAATATTTTATATTTATACATTATATTATATGCTTATAATGTATTTCTATTATTTAAAAATATTATTAATAAATAAAAATGTACATAAATATTATTTATATATTTTCATTAAAAAATATATTATTTATATATGTATATACAATTACTTTTTTTTTTTTATATATGTATATACAATTATTTATACATATATATTAAATAAATATATACATAATACAATATACAATATTTTATATTTATATATATTATATTATTGTAGTATATGTGTGTATTTTTTATTATTATATATACTATATTTTATAATTATAAAAATCTCTCCCCCCCCACCCCCCTCCCCCCCACCTTCTTCTTCTTCTTCTTCCCCAAAAGCTGCGCGCACCAGCAGCCCCATCTCACCACCCTCTTCCTTCCCCTCAGCCCACCCCGCCCCGTCTCACCACCCTCTTCCTTCCCCGCCCAACACCAAACATCCGCCGCCCTTCTCCTCCCCCGATCCACCACCGCCGCCGTCGACCCCCTTCTCCTTCCCAGATTTACCGTCGCCGCCGCTGCCCCACTCTTCTCCTTCCCCCGATTTTCCGGAGATGGCGGCCACTCATTCTCCTCCTTCCCCGACGAACAGCTGCCGCCGGCCAACTTCTCCTTCCCCTACCAACAGCCGCCGGAGCCCCGCCATCCCACACAAACACACGCGGAGAGAGAGAGAGAGACACACACACACACACACACACACATATATATATCTATATATATATATATATATATATATATCATTAAGGGCATAAGTGACTTTTCACTCCCAAAAATCCTTCCATACACGCAGTCAACGCGCGTGAGGGCCACACAACGCGCTCAGGGTTTTTTTTGCAAACTTTTAGAAAACACAGGGTTCTTTGGATGATATTCCATATGACGGGGTTTTTTCTGATCTTTTCGCCTAACACGAGGTAGTTTTCGGCAATTTACCCGTGAATTAATTAATTACTATCACTGCTAATCGAATAATAAACCTATAGGGTCACACAGAAATGCCAGGACATGAGGGTTATGGTAGGATGTTAATATGATTAACGAAGTATAAAAATGTTGATCGAAGAAGGCAAAATGCCTCGCCACACGCGAATTCTTCCACGAGTCATGGCTTAGGCGTGTGGAATTATTCCACACGCGAGTTCTTTTCTAGAATTAATTAATTAAATTGTAATTAATTAATTTAAGTCTTTTATTAATTTTGAATTAATTATTAAGATTTTATTTCTCAAGCTTAACCCAATAAATAATTAATTGAGAATTAATTAATTTATTGAAACTTGACTTTTAGCTTTAGGAAAGTTGAAAAGTCTAACTTCCTATTGTAGAAGAGAGAAAGTTATTCTTGCAAGACTTGGAGAATAAGTTAGGAACTTATTTTTCAAATTAAATTAAATAATTAATTAGTTAATTAGTGAGCAAGAAAACTAATCCCATTGGGTCTTGGAAACCCTAAGGGGTTCGAACCCCAGATGTATAAATAAGGGGTTTGGGGCTTCTCTTATTCTTTAGACCAACACTCACGAAGTGTCAAGTTTTTGAGAAAAATAAAAGAAAATTTTTAAAAGCAAAACCCTAGCCATTAACACAAGTTATAGAACTAGCATTCTCACTTTCTTGATCGTGTTCTAGGACTGGTGTGGACACGCTTTAGAGGATCACTGCTTTGGGATCTATCGAGAAGCGTTCGAGGGACATTCCGCTTGAAGGGTGTTCAATAGGCGGTACTGACATCAGTAGAAAGCTTCAATCTACGTAAGTTTCTAAACGCCCTAAGATACGATACGAGAATTGCAAGTCCATGATCAATCTTTTGGAAAAATTTAAATTTCCGCTGCGTTTCTACTCTAATTTTCCAACAAGTGGTATTAGAGCCACCTTGCAACGCTCGTATTGTATCATTACAGCTTTACGAATTTTGATTGAAAATTCTTAAATTTGAGTATTTGTTGTGTGTTCATGATTTTAGTTTGAAATACGAAATTGTCGGATCAAAACTGTTTCTTCAAAAAATTTGTGAAAAATCATTTTCTGTTTAAATCTGGTTTTAAGTTGGTTAGATTCAGATTTGTTTGAACTGTCTTAATTCGGAATTGGAATTCATGAATTTATTGAAATTACGAAACGACGAGCGTGGGATTACGCACACATGTACACGCATGGGGCGGCAAGTCGCCGCCCCGCATCCCCGTCGCCCGTCACGCACAGCGGCCCGGGCACGCTAAGCGCTGCGCGCCTTTCCGTCCCTGCCCGTCACCGGCTCGCCGGCCTGCTCGCGAGCTTGCAGCAATTGCTACGTGTCGTGCGCGGTCATGCGCGAGGGCTAAATCCTAGGCTGGCTGCGCGGGCCGTGGGCATGGGAGGCCTGCTCGCACGCCTCGCGCAGGCTGTCCCAGGACGGCCTTTTCGTTCCGTGTTTTCCAAGTTTCGTAAAATCCTGAATTATGAAAATTTGATTTTATTTTGAAATTTGATTTTAAAATTATAAAATTATTTATTTGAAATAATTATAAAATTTGGGATTTTATGAATCAAAGTCAAGTTCTTATTTTTCGAGAAAATTACGAAAATCACTTTGAATGATTTATTAGACAAAAATTTAATTTTGATTTAATTGTTGTTTTGTCATAATCCGGTGAATTCGATTTTGAATAAATTCGTAAATAATGAACTATATTCAAATTGCTTAAGTTAATTGTAACTTGAAGTGAAAGGAATTTTAAATTTAGTTGGTAAATTTAAATAAAAGCGGAATCATGCTAGTTTAGGTGATCATAGGTTATTCTTATGTATGTTTTAAATTCTGCACATGGATGATTTCAATTGGGGTCGGAGCCCCATAGTTGCGCATTTTCAATTGGGGTTGGAGCCCTACTTATGTGCGTACTGTTATGTGTTTATTATGTGACTTTCCTTATTATTGTTTTTGGGCCGGGGTATGCCCCGTGTACTTGTCTATGGCCAATATGAAGATTGAGCCATATTACTTTATGTAAAGAGAGTAGAACTTAGAGAGTGAGGTTTTATTTTTATTTTGGAGATAAGCACCCATGGAACACGAAGGATCCACAAGGAGCACTTGAAGAACGGTGGCCATAAGAAGACCCCTCAAAATGTTTAGGAGGGTTTCTATTAATGTAATAGATAGGGCTGTTCTTCCATTAAATTCTGTACCCCTATGTGATATGAACCGTCTTATGTGGCATGAATGTTAGAACTAGTGATTTTGGAGTGGCTCCCGAAATCACATATAAGATAGGATACCCATGATCATCTCATAATTAGTATCATGCTAGAACATGTTATCTGCTAATTGCTTCTGTGATGCACTTTACGTGATATTACATTAAACAAGATAATTAAAATTTGAATAACATTATATGTTGGTGAGGTCATTCGAAAATCCCTTTTAAATATTGAGCTAAATTCGAATAAATAGGCATTTTATCACGGTAATAAAATTCCTAGCATTCCATCAATAGGATTTAGGACTTAATAAGTGAACCTCGTTACTATCTCACGAGTCGTGGGGTAATTGGTGGATCTTATTAACTCCTAGTTTCCTGATTAATTATTTTAAGTAATTAATATTTCTTAACCATTTTAGAATGGGCGATGTCTCACGAGTCGTGGGTCGTTCCGGACTAAGTTTGGTTGAGATCTTATGATTGATGGGTCCAGCTCAACACTGAAGTAGATATGGATGTCTCACGAGTCATGGGTCCATAGTCGAAAGATCAGTGATGCAAAACATTACTAGGAATTCAATGAGAGATCGAATTGATAAATAGTACCTACCTAAGAATCTTAGACCTTTGGATGTCTCACGAGTCGTGGGTCCAAAACTAAGATTGCTTGGGATCCTAGTACCCACTAAGAAAATAGGTTTCTTCTAAAGTCGTTGGGATTTCTGGACTTTCTAAAAATAGTGGGAGAACATATTTCTAAAGACCTTGATAATATGTATAATCGTTGTTATTCAGCATGCTCATGATTTCTCTGTTTACCCATTTAGGTTTTAGTTCTGTGATTCTTTACAAACTGAAATGGCAACCAAAAACCCTTTGGTATCCATCCTCGAATCAAATAAGTTGACGGCGCCCAATTACTCTGATTAGCTTCGGAATCTAAAGATAATTTTAGATTCTGAGAAGAGAAGATATGCTCTCTTCGAGGGAGAGCCTACCCCTGAGGGTGAGGCTCCGACTCGGGCAAAAAGAGAAGCGATTGCGAAATGGTCTGAAGATAATCTTCAAGCCCGTTGCCTCATGTTGGCTAATATGTCTCCGGACATGCAAAGGCAACATGAGTCTATGGAATAAGCTTGGAAGATTTATGACCATCTTGAGCAATTGTACCGTCCCAAAGAGCGTGTTCTAGGGTACAACACCTCTAAGGAGCTCTTTCATCTCAGAATGAAAGAAGGTACAAGTTTCCACGAACATGGGCTTAACTTTCTCGCTTTGAACGAGAAGCTTACTTCCATGGAGATGCCTTTAAGCGAGGACCTCGTTGTGGACTTGTTGCTCGCATCACTTCCTCCATCATTCAATCCTTTTGTGCTTAACTTCAACATGAATCATGCTCATGCTACTGTCGCTGAGCTGATTAGTCAGCTTGTGACTGCTGAAGTCACGATAAAGAAGGATAACAAAATAATGATGGTCACATCCTCTTCTAAGCCTTCTAAAAGCAAAGGGAAGAAAGTTCCCAAGAAGAAGGGATCTCTTAAACCCGATGGGGGGGTTAAAAAGAGAAAGGCTAAGAAGAAAAAGGGATCAGAGAGAGGACGTTTGCCACCACTGTGGCAAGAAAGGGCATTGGAAGAGGAACTTCCAAGAGTACAAGGATACTCTAAAGAAAGTTGTGTTTATTGTTGAAGTAAATCTATCTACTGATTCTAATTCTTGGGTACTTGATACCGGTTGTCGAGCTCATATTTGTAATGATGTACAGATGCTAAATGAGGTTCGGCAGCTCGAAGAAGGAGAATGCGTCTTGAAGGTTGGGAATGGATCTAGCATTCAAGCTCAATCCATTGGGACGTGTAGATTAGATTTAGGTGTCTTTGCTTTAGTTTTGAATAAAGTCCTTTCTGTACCTTCTATTATTCGCAATATAATTTCCATTCCAATATTAGATTGTGAAGGATATGAGACTTTCTCTAGAAATGGAAAATTTTATCTTAAGAAGAATAAAGCTTCCGTTTTACTTGGTACATTATCTAATGGACTTTATACAACTAAAGACACAAATATTTTGAATATACAAACAATCAAACAAACGCAAAAGAGATGACAAGATCTCGGCTTCTTTATGGCATGCACGTTTAGACCATATTTCTAAAGATAGGATTGCTAAGTTAACTAATTTAGTATCATTCTATGATAATGAACTTAAAGAGTTAACTCATTGTGAATCATGTCTAAAAGGAAAAATGGCCAGGACTCCCTTTAATGGTAAAGTGGAATGTGCCACTAAAGTGTTAGATTTAATCCATACTGATGTTTGTAGACCACTTAGTGTAAGTACTAGAAACAATCTTCAGTGTTTTATAACCTTCATAGATGACTTTAGTCGTTTTGGTTATGTGTACTTAATGAAGTATAAATCCGAAGCTTTTGACAAATTCTTGGAATTTCGGAAGGAGGATGAGAACCAAACCGGTCACAAGATTAAGACACTTCGATCCGATCGAGGTGGCGAATATCTAAGTGATGAATTCCTTAATCATCTCAGAGATAATGGAATTATCTCTCAGTGGATTCCTCCGGGAACTCCTCAATTGAATGGAGTTTCGAAAAAAAGGAACAGAACCCTACTTGATATGGTTCGTTCCATGATGAGTTTCACTGAATTGCCACCATCATTCTGGGGCTATGCCCTACAATCAACAGTTACGATTCTGAATCTTGTTCCCTCCAAATCTGTACCCAAAACCCCATATGAGATGTGGTTTGGCAAAATCCCTAACTATTCTTACTTAAGAATTTGGGGTTGTCCTGCTTACGTGAAGAGGACAGTGGGAGATAAGCTTGAAGCTAGATCAAGCTTATGTAACTTCATTGGATATCCTAAAGATTCAATAGGATATTATTTCTACGATCCTCTTGAACAAAAGGTCTTTGTGTCAAGAAACGCCACTTTTCTTGAGGACTCGTTCCTTAAAGAAAAGATGGCAAGATCACGAAACTCGAAGAGGTTCGAGACCAAGGTCCCACACCTAGCTTGGAGAATGACGTTCCTATCTCTACCCAAGAGAGTGATATACGCGAAAATCCTCCTCAAATAAGACGTTCTGAACGCATTCCTAGACAACCAGAGAGATGGTATGGTATTCTCCACCAAACATCTCAAATGGATAATGATCCATTAACTTATGAGGAGGCATTGTTAGATTCAGACTCTGAACAGTGGAAAGAAGCAATGAAATCCGAAATGGATTTCATGTACTCTAACCAAGTTTGGACCTTGGTTGATCCACCTGATGGGATCAGGCCCAGAGGGTGTAAATGGATATATAAGCGCAAGCTTGGAGTAGATGGAAGCGTGGCAGCCTTTAAAGCAAGATTAGTTGCTAAGGGGTTTACTCAAAGACCAGGTGTAGACTTTGATGAAACCTTCACCCCGGTTGCAATGCAAAAATCTATTAGGATCCTACTTGCCATTGCTGTATATTATGACTATGAGATATGACAAATGGATGTGAAAACTGCCGTTCTCAATAGGGACATTGACAAAAACATTTACATGGAGCAACCCATGGGTTTCACATTCAGTGGGAGCGAGCAAAAGGTTTGCAAGCTTCAACGTTCAATCTACGGATTGAAACAAGCTTCTAGGAATTGGAACATTCGATTTGATAAAGCAGTCAAATCGTTTAGCTTTATTCAAAATCCGAATGAGTCTTGCGTGTACAAGAAATAATTGGAAACCTTGGTTCAATTTCTGATACTTTATGTAGATGACATCCTCCTAATTGGAAATGCGAAGGATGACATGAAAGTAACAAAGTCTTGGTTATCGAACCAATTTGAGATGAAGGATCTTGGTGATGCATCCTACATTCTCGGCATAAAGATCTGTCGGGATGAATCTAAGAGATTGTTAAGATTATCACAGTCGGTTTACATAGACAAAGTACTAAAGAGATTTAGTTTGGAAGAATCCAAGCGTGAAAAACTTCCAATGGGCCCGGGAACAGTTCTTTCGAAGAAGCTGTGTCCCAAGACTGAACTTGAGAAGTCCAGGATGTCCAAAATTCCTTATGCATCAGCTATAGGAAGCATAATGTATGCGATGCTATGTACTCGACCGGATGTGGCTTATGCACTTAGTGTGACTAGCCGATTCCAATCTGACCCTGGTGAAGGTCACTGGACTGCTGTAAAGAATATCCTTAAGTACTTACGAATAGCTAAGGATTTATTCCTAGTTTACGGAGGCCAGCAAGATCTTGTCATTAGAGGATACAGTGATGCAAGCTTTGCATCAGATATGGATGACTTTAAATCCATATCGGGATACATATTCTGCCTGAACGACGAAGCAGTGGGTTGGAAAAGTTCCAAGCAAGCGACCACTGCTGATTCGACCACTGAGGCCGAATACTTAGCTGTAAACGATGCAGCTAAGGAAGGTGTTTGGGTAAGAAACTTCATCCACGGGCTGGGTGTAGTTCCTAGCATTAAAAACCCCGTTATAGTGTTTTGTGACAACATCGGGGCGGTTGCTCAAGCAAGAGAACCAAGATCTCACTAAAGGACCAAGCACATTTTGAGGAAGTATCACTTAATCCATGTTATCATCAAGAGAGGAGATGTGCAAATTGAAAGGGTCACATCGACAGAGAACATGGTAGATCCGCTTACTAAAGCCCTTAGTCAACAGGCTTTCGAAGGACATCTTCAGAAGATGGGTCTTAGAATAGCACCTGAGTAGCTTTGATGGGCAAGTGGGAGATTGTTAGGAATAGTGCCCTTAAAGCAACTTTTGGCTTTACAATTTCCTTGTAATATCACAAACAGTCTTTGAATAATAAAGGAGATGATTTTGTTCATAGGCATTCACTTCTTTATGTGCTTATTTATGTCTGTTTGGGTTGACTGTATTTTTGCATGTATTGAACTCCTCTAATCCGATGAGGTCGTTAAAAACTTTGTTGTTATGGGAACGGCACATGAAATAAGTTCTTAACTTCATAGACGAGGATTAGAAACTTCTCCAAGTCGAGAGTCCGACAGACAGTGGGAGTGTCGACCTTGACTCTGTTGAGACTTGCTTATGTGATTATGTCCTTTTAAAGGATCACTCAGTTTCATGGAGTGATAAGTGCATACGATGATGCGTTCATAATACATGAGGGTGATTGTTACTATAACTTCATCACTGAGATATCCCACGTGAGAACATTCCTAAATAGGAAAGGAAGTTTCCTGAAACTTCCAGATTAGGAAATATCTCACAGGTCAATAACGTGATTCATTAATCCTTAGACTTGAGATTCTGTAATGTCTCAAGTGAGCTAACTCTGTAATCTTTGATATAGGCTCAAAAGGGTGTTGCCATATAGACACCTGAACCACGGCCTATGTTGGGATTACACAAGTGGCATATGTAGAATTAGTAGAATCAATAAAGGGCCTACACTTGTTGCAAGAACAAGAATGATCTCTTACTGATTTAGTTGTTCGTAGTTCATTAAACTTAAACCCTTAGCCAAGGTGGATGAACGATCAAGACATCAAGAAAATGGGGTTTTCTTGGATTGAGGTCTAAATGGATATGAAACGAACTTAACTTTAAAGATCAAGAATATTTAGGCTCTGAGAATATTCTCATGCCTTAGTTCTTGATTGAGAGATGGAGTTGTAGGAGGATCGTATTTCACTGTATGTTATTGACTGATAGGTTCTTCGATTCATTTCGTTATTCGGCTAGGGGTCACACATCCATTGGTAGATTACGATAGTGTGATCTGTGAAGTGATTAATTAATTAGTGAATTAATTAATTACTGTCACTCCTAATCGAATAATGAACCTATAGGGTCACACACAAATGCCAGGACACGAGGGTTATGGTAGGATGTTAATATGATTAACGAAGGATCAAAATGTTGATCGAAGAAGGCAAAATGCCTCACCACGAGTCACGGTAATGAGGTGACTGCCATGTGTCATTGACACGTGGCTGCCACGTGTCTTGTACACGTGGGTCACACGTGTGATGCACACGTGTCACGGATGACGTGGCTTAGGCATGTGGAATTATTCCACACGTGAATTCTTTTCTAGAATTAATTAATTAAATTGTAATTAATTAATTTAAGTCTTTTAATTAATTTTGAATTAATTATTAAGAATTTATTTCTCAAGCTTAACCCAATAAACAATTAATTGAGAATTAATGAATTTATTGAAACTTGACTTTTAGCTTTAGGAAAGTAGAAAAGTCTAACTTCCTATTGTAGGAGAGAGAAAGTTATTCTTGCAAGACTTGGAGAATAAGTTAGGAACTTGTTTTTCAAATTAAATTAAATAATTAATTAGTTAATTAGTGAGCAAGAAAACTAATCCCATTGGGTCTTGGAAACCCTAAGGGGTTCGAACCCTACATGTATAAATAAGGGGTTTGGCGTTTCTCTTATTCTTTAGACCAACACTCACGAAGTGTTAAGTTTTTGAGAAAAATAAACGAAAAGTTTTAAAAGCAAAACCCTAGTCATTAACACAAGTTATAGAACTAGCATTCTCACTTGCTTGATCGTGTTCTAGGACTGGTGTGGATACGCTTTAGAGGATCGCTGGTTTGGGATCTATCGAGAACCGTTCGAGGGATATTCCGCTTGAAGGGTGTTCAGTAGGCGGTACTGACATCACTAGAAAGCTTCAATCTACGTAAGTTTCTAAACACCCTAAGATACGATACGAGAATTGCAAGTCCATGATCAATCTTTTGGAAAAATTTTAAATTTTTGCTGCTTCTCTGCTCTAATTTTCCAACAGCCTTATCACGGATAGAGGATATAAACGCTGCCCTATACGGATTGGTACCTAATATTACCCAATAGATCATATAGAATTACCGATGTCGAGATATGGAGTTATTTTGGGGATAGACTGGCTTCGTAAATATCATGCTAAGTTGGATATTTTCAAGAAAGAAGTCACCTTAGGAAAACGTGATAACTCTATATTGAAAGAAGAAATAGAACCGATATCATTGGTTATAGCAGCAGAAGTCAAGAAGTTAATTGGTAAAGGGGCCACTGGATACATTCCAAACCGATGAATATACCCAAAGATCAGCTCAAGATTGAGGAAGTAGAAGCAGTAAAAGAGTTCACTGATGTATTCCCTGAATATTTGAATTCATTACCTCCTGACAGAAAATTAGAATTCGTAATCGACTTGGTCCCTGGAGGTAATCCATTTTCCAAAACACCTTATCGAATGGCTCCAGCCGAACTCCAAGAATTAAGGAAGCAACTTGATGAGTTATTAGAATTAGGATATAACCATCCTAACACATCTCCATGGGAAGCACCTGTGCTATTTGTCAAGAAGAAGGATGGATTGTTGCGATTGTGTATCGATTACCGAGAACTCAATCGTATGACGATCAAGAATAAATACCCTTTCCCCCATATTAAAGAGTTGTTTGATATTTTTCAAGGATCCCAAGTGTATTACAAGTTGGATTTAAGACAAGGGTATTATCAATTAAGGATCAGAAAGAAAGATATTCCAAAAACTGCCTTTAACACCCGATATGGCCACTTTGAGTTTGAAGTGACACCCTTTGGATTAACGAATGCTTCGACTGCATTAATGGACTTAATGCACCAAATATTCCGACCATATCTAGATCAATTTGTGGTCATCTTTATTAATGACATCTTGGTGTTCTCAAAGACCTATGAAGAGCATGTCGAACACCTCCGTATAGTGATGAGTGCCTTAAGAGAACATAAGCTATACGCGAGGTTCAGCAAGTGTGAATTTTGATTAGAAAGAGTTACTTTTCTTGGGTATATAATATCCGGTTCTGGAATAGAAGTAGATCCTTCAAAGGTCGAAACGGTGATAAATTGGCAGACACCAAAGAATCCATCCGATGTAAGAAGTTTTCTAGGCCTCACCGGCTATTATAGGAGATGTGTGAAAGACTCCTCCAAGATAGCCGCACCTCTTACTTAGTTAACAAAGAAGGAAGACAAGTTTGAATGGATAGAAAAATGCGAGCGGAGTTTTCAAGAATTAAAGCGAAGATTAAAGTCTGCTCCAATACTAGCCTTGCCTGAAGGGAAAGAAGGTTGCGCGGTCTATACAGATGCATCTAAAGAAGGATTAGGATGTGTCTTAATGCAACAGGGCAAGGTTATAGCCTATGCATCAAGAAAACTCAAACCTTATGAAAAAATTACCTCACACATGATCTAGAGTTAGCAGCAATTGTATTTTCCCTAGCTAAGTGGAGATATTACCTATACGGGGTAACTTTTGAAGTCTTCACAGACCACAAGAGCCCGAGATATTTATTTAGTCAAAAAGAGTTGAATATGAGGCAACAGAGATGGATGGAATTCTTGGAAGATTACGACTGTATAATACAGTACCATCCAACAAAGGCCAATGTAGTGGCAGATGCTTTAAGTCAAAAATCTATCCTGGCAGCATTGTACGGGAGAAGTGAACCTGCAACTGTCATCTCAAAATCTAGATTAGCCAATATAGTGATATTCTCGCCGTTAAAGGGAAGGCTTAGAGAAGCCCAGGCATAGGATGAATGGATCAAGAAGTGTCTCAATTCTGAAGAAAAAGAAATTGAGACCAAATTCACGACAGATGAACACGAAATCTTGAGATATAAAGGACGAGTCTGTGTAACTCCTGCGGTTCGAAAGAAAATCTTAGATGAGGCACACAAAACTCAATATACGATGCATCCAGGAGGAACCAAGATGTATCATGACCTCAAGAAACTTTTCTGGTGGAATGGAATGAAACGAGATTTTGCTAACTATGTCAAAAGGTGCTTGACCTGCTAACAAATTAAAACAGAACGAGGAAAGTTACAACCACTGTCAATTCCTACCTGGAAATGGGAATAAGTAACCATCGATTTTATTACGGGATTGCCAAAGGAAAAAGGGGGATATGACAGTACATGGGTTATCATTGACCGGTTAACTAAGTCTACGCACTTTCTACAAGTTAAGACTACTGACAAGGACAGTTCTTCGCAAAATTGTATCAAAAAGAGATTGTGAGATTACATGGGATTCCTACTAGCATAATCTCCGACAGGGATCCGAAATTTACTTCGCAGCTATGGCAGAATCTTCAAGAATTCATAGGGACTAAGCTACACTTCAGCTTGACAGCATATCCCTAGACTGGTGGTCAATCAGAAAGGACTATCAAATATCTAGAAGATATGTTACGAGCTTGTGCTTTAGACTTCCAAGAGGATTAGAAGGAATGTTTACCTCTTGTGGAGTTTACGTATAATAATAGTTATCAGGTATCGATTCAGGCAGCCCCTTATGAAGCTTTATATGGGAGAAAGCATAGGTCTCCGTTGTATTGGGATATAGATGAAATTAAAGCAATTGAGAAAGGGGATACGAAGAAGACTGTTAAGAAAGGGATAGCTGAGTTTACTGAAAAGAACCAAATAATACGGCAAAGAATAATAAGCGAAAGAGGGATATAGAATTTGCATTAATAAGCGAAAGAGGGATATAAAATTTGCATTAATAAGCGAAAGAGGGATATAGAATTTGCTATAGGTGAAAAAGTGTTTTGGAAGCATCGCCGAGAAAAGGTTTCGCACGCATTGGGAAAGGTGGAAAATTGAGCCCCAAATACTTATTACGTGTCGGACCAACTGCGTATTGCCTAGATCTACCAGCGAATCTGACTAGAATACACAATGTATTTCATGTGTTCAACTTCTTAAGTATTTTCCTGATGACTCCCACATCCTTCCCATGGAAGAAGTACCTTTAGAACCCGACTTAACCAATAAAGTAAAACCAGTCAAAATCTTGGATAAGAAATTCCAAGAGTTGAGGAACCAGAAAATCCCCCTAGTTAAAGTGTTATGGAAAGGACATGGAATAGAGGAACAGACCTGGGAAACCGAGGAAAAGATGCAGAAGTATTACCCAGAGTTGTTCCGAAACGGGAATAGAATCTGAGGACAGATTCTCTTTAAGGGGGGAGGATTGTAACAGCCCGGATTTCAAGATCAGGATAACACGGGTAAGTAAAGGGTTAAAAGAAAAGCGTTTATAGCTTTAATCCATCATGCATTGCATTTATGTGAATTATGTGCCTTTACGTACGTTTCAAATTTGATCCGTATCTTATTATGAAACACCTATCACTATTCATTCACCGAACCTCAACCTTCACATGTTCCTCATGAAACTTTAGAAAGTTAGATTCTACATTTTTTAGAATCATATCCTAGCTTTTATTATCCCGAGATACGCTTTGAAAATTGTTTATCAAAAATTCCCATTAGGTCCCTAGTTACTATTTATTCCTAAATGTAGAAATTTTTCGGGACACTTTTACCATCCAATATTGGGATCAAATGAATCCATACAAAATTTTATGAGTTATGATATCATTCCCAAACCCTAATTCTCTTTGTAGCTCCCGTAGTAGCCAAACCCGGCCAAAAACCCTATTTTAACCCTAGTTTAGAGATTTTCGAAATTCAACGTTTTCCCTATCAATATTATAACTGAAACGATCCTTGAATTATTTTATAAATTTTAAGACCTTTTCCAAACCCTAGTTCAAATCGTAGCTCGTTTTTTAAATTTTTCCTATTTTTCCTAAAGTACTATTCCCGCCGTAAAAACTAACTTTTATACCGTACGGCGTTTGATATCCAATATTATACTCAAAATAATCCTTAAATTATTTTATGAATCATGACCACTCTCTTGGAAATTAAATCTCATCTTATATTCATTTTATGTATTTTTTCATATTTTTCAAAATTCCAAATCTCTACTACTTTAACTTGAAACGTTTAAACGTTAAGCGTTTATATTCATCGGAAAGCTCTATCGATTCTCTTTCTTTTGAAAATTTTCCCATTTCAAACCAAAATGTAGAGATTCTTCAATGTCCTAGGTATTATTTTCTACCTATTTTAGAATTAATTTTATTTAATGTATTTATGATATAATTATATATACATATGCACTTACCTCACATGTACACCTAGCTATACACCTTAATACCCTATAATTATACACCTACCTACCCTAAACTCTTAGTCACCAACCTCAAAAATTAGAAATGCCACTTAGGTCCTAATTCCATACCTTTAAATACCCATTTCAAGTTCATTTCCAAAACTACACCAATCTCACTTCTCTCACTCTCTCTCTCTCCAAAAGGTATGAGTCTTGTTCTTTTATTGTTTCATGCTTTATATGCTCTTAGTATAATATAGTTGTAGCATGCTTAGGATTAATTAAATTATGCCTTTAGGAATTTATTTTACGAAATATATGCCTAATTTGTTAGTTTTATGTACAATGTTCTTACATTATGAATTTTATTTAATTAAATGCTTGAATTAGGAAATAATATAATCTGAGTATATGTTTAAATATTTATGATCTTATTTGATTAAATTCATGCCTAGAATAATTTATTTAGAATTAATTTTATGAATAAAGTTACATAAAGTGCTACATTTTAAGTTTAATTATGTGTTGTGAACTTAGAATCTATTAAATATGATCATAACTAATATGAACACCATAATAAGTCCAAGAACATGTTCATAATATTTTTGAATCAAATCAAGTGCACGTGTGATAGTGTGTGAGTGTGTGTTTAATTTTATGTTATAAAGTGTTTAATTCATAAGAATTTGAATAGTAAATGTTTTCAATAGTAATTTTGACTTTTTGGTCAACATTTATTCTGATTATTTCGAAAATTAATTAAAAATAATTATAAAATAAGTTTTGGAATTTTTAAAGGAAGATTTTATCCGAATTTTTCAAAAATCGGCAATTTTATAAAAGTTTTCTAAAATGTGGCCTACATTGTCAAGTTAAACCCTAATTTTCATTTTAAATACTTGTAATTAGGATTATAATGTGATTAATAAATATTTGATTAGTTAAAGAACTCATAAAACCTAATTCATTAAAGAAATTTCCTTAAACTGGTAAAATTAGGTTTTACAGAATATTCTCTAACGTTTTGTACTTGATTAGAATAATAGGATCTAACGTGTTACTCTTTTAAATGCGAACATTGTGTGTTTCATGTGCTTACTTGATTAGAATAATGAGAACTTAGTCCTAAGTCTATAGTAGTTAACACTTTCAGGCAAAATTAGGACCGTGTAAGGGAATCCACGACTACCAGTATTAGGTGAGGGTTAAAATATTTTCAACTAGAATCATGCCTATATATATATCTATGTAAAACCTATTTTCAAACCTACCTATTATTTTATTTACTACCTAAATATATTATTACATTACAATATCCCTCTTTACAAGGAAAATACTTTTATATCGGAATCAGGATCTTACCCGGACATTATATACTTCAGTCCTATTATTACTAAGAACTAATTCCCAACTAAACAAGCAAAATACATTATCATTATTGTTATGGGCCCCGACGCATAGCTGTGTCGAGCAATTACCCGGAAGGTATTGGGCCGAGGGTATTCTTGGTGCCACAGACTGCCACCAACTCTTGGTAGTGGTTGAGCTGGAGGTTAGTTACTCCATGCCAAGAGATTTACAAGGGAGACAACCTCCTTGGGAGAGATAGCTTCCTTCCACTTATTACTTACATTGTCTCTAGGGTTTGATTCCCTATTGACACCACGGAGTAGCGGAGATATTATCATATTGGTTTTATTGGAGTATCGATACCATATACAATGTCGTTACTATTTTTACCAAATATTTAAGGAGTTACAGATGGAGAGACCTATCTTGCGGGCATTAAAGCTATTATTACAAATGGTTCATATTTCTACAAATATTTCAACTTATCCCGATCCCTATTTTAACATTTATTATGAACCGTTTGATATTTGTTGTATCCTATTGCTAATATTTTAGATCAAGATCTTCTTGGTCATATAAATACGTAAATATACGTATATCTACAACCTATTATACACCTTCACTTAGTCACTTGGCTAACCCCTCACCTATTTTAAAATGCATGGTATCAGGAATCGAGGAACGACAACTAGAGGTATCTTGAAGCATTACGGTATCACGTATAGTAGGTCAGAACTGTTCCTAAGAATACATAGTCCTGAGCATGTTTACCGGCTACCCTTATGTCTTACACCACTACACTATCATGTTATACTCCCCTTTTATGTCAGTCACTTTAATAATAAAAGCACTAGTTCTTTGTGCACGTTAGCACCCTTATTTCCTTGTAAAATTTTAATCTCTATCTTCCGCTGCACTGTTTACTGCGCTTTAATTAAGTATTATCTAAACCGTTCGCCATAGTATTTCTCGGGTGTTAGGTCTAACCTATACTCGGGGAATATTGTGGTGCGGGAGTTGTAGTGTTAGGGGAGGCACTACAGTTTTTGTTGTTTTGCGTTTATTTATAGTACTGGGCAAACAACTGTACTTTGTTGCAAAATTCGATGACGTATCTCTTCGACTTCTTGCTCCTCTACAATTACCTTTTCATAAATGGATTAGTAATGATGATAAACATGTTGTGCTCATATACAACATATGATGCGCAATTTTCACAATATGTGTATAACTACTTAAAGCATAGCCGACAAGGTAAGAAGAGAGTCAGAAACAGAACTTAGAGCATATTGCTTGAAGCTACTTGGCGCATGCAGTTTAGAGTATGCGAATGGGTGTGTGTGCAGAACATTAATCTCATTGGAAAATTGACGGCCCATGTGTTCATGGTCTGGTTTATAGAATTGGGGGTTGGAAAATAGATATTTTGGAAGTGATAATCTAGTGTTCAGGGCTCTTAACAAAAACATAATCCTCTTCCCACTTAGTGGTTTTAAATTCTTCTAAGTCCACTGCAACCAGTTTTTCCCATGTGGACACATAAAACAGCGGTTTTGATATTTTCACCTGGTAGCAGGCACTAAAGAGGGGCACGAAAGGGGTCACTCCCACTTATTGGCACCTAGCGACAAATCCTATTATCGAGAATTGAATGGCATCGGGATGAAGTTGGTAAAACGGGATGTCATATATGCATGATATTGTTGGGATTAATGCCCTAAAAATCCAACTATATTGTATGAACTTTGGATTAATAAAACTGAAATTATCGCAAATTATGAGTATTTTACGAATTTAATAATTAATGACGTGTGATGGTATTTTTATATGAAATGTGTTTCATAGGAAAAGACTTTAAATACCAAAAATGAAGTGTCATTAAAGTTCTAGTAGGTATATATGATAAGAAAATGTTCTTATCGAGACAATAATGTGTTATATAAGATTATTAGTCTTTCGCCATAGGGAAATAGAGTTTCTGATTATAACACATTGATGATTTTCAATGAGATTGGAAACATCGAACTGGACCACTCAGATTGTTCATTTTATACTACTATCTAAAATGAACAAAACTCTGGGAAAGCATTAGACTCTTAATCCTGACAGTGTTTCTACTTTAGGCATGTAGTGTTAATCACTATGATGTACTCAGAAGCGAGGTCTCGGTAACGGGTGGCCACAATACTTTGTACGTTCGGTGATTACATGAAATGTGCTAAAGAGTAATACTGATCGAGGAATCTATAGTCTTGCTAGAAGGTCAAAAGATATCCTTGAAATAGACTTGCAAAAAGTTCAAATTAAAACTTTAGCCAAAGTACTTCGTGTGTGCGTCACCGAAGTTGTATGTTGAATGTTTTTCACATACAGGGAATTTGGACTTAAGGCGAATCAAGAAATTTTAGATTGGAAGAGAAAAATAAATGATAGTAGTACTGATTTATTTTTCATGGATATCTATACAAAGGAGTAAAATGCAAAATTTTTCCAGATCGAGAAATTCGTGAAAAATTTAAATAATTTTAGAGTGTAACAATATATATTTAATGGAATTCAATATTGTTAAACTGTAATCAATTATTGTCATGAGATGATAATAGATTGATCCGTTTGGAACTAAAATTAATTAGTCCTGCAAGCCCCAACGAAGACCAAAGTGAAAATATTAAAAGGAGAGAGAGAAATAAATTTTCAAAGTGTTTGGAAATAACCAAGTGATTTATTTTGAGAAAAAAAATTCCAAAGAGTTGGAAATACCAAAAATTTTATTTTGGAGAAAATAAATTTTTTCAAAAAAAAAAAAAAAAAGGTAACGTAACTTGCTGACGTAGCGAGTCTGACGTGTCAGCTGATAAGCCAAGCCACGTCAGCAGATCAGGGTTGTGTGGTACTGGGGCGGCGCCTACGTGGCACGCCATACGGACGACCAAAATTGTGTTGCGTCAACGAGGTCAATGGTCCAGATTTGATCTGGGCAAATCGGGTCAGCGGGCGGGTCGGTAATGGTCCGGGTAGGGTCGGTCAAAGATTGACCGACCCGTACACGTGGAATAATCTCATAGGGACATATGTCAGTTGGACTAGACCAGACTGGGCCGATCAGTTCATTGTTGAACCGGTCTAAGGCGCTGAACCGCCGTTCGGACAGGTAGAACCGGACATGCGGTACCTCCTGGTGCCGGTGTGTGTCCCATGCGCACCTTCAAGTGGTCGTTCGACACCTTGCGGCCCAAGCGTCTATGTGGTGGTCTCCGATTTGTCGGTTGAGCTTGCCTTGTATGTTGTAACGGTTTTACTACAGTTAAAAACCAATCGTGCAAGTGTACACTAACATACGCGTAGCACAATAGGATCGAACCCACAGGGAAGGGAAATCAATCACCACTCTCTATTTCTCTCTAATCTAAAGACTTAACGGAATCAAAGGTTATTTCTATTAATCTGCTGATGCAAAATTTAACAAATAACTAAACTAAAATTGCAATTAACAACTGAGACAAGCGAATTAACTTCAGTAAACTAAACAGACAAGGGAAAAGCTTTGAATCATGCAATCAAGATTTAATGTGATACTCGTTTGACAAGTGCAATTCTAAAACCTAGTCACTTATATTTGAATTACCCTCTCTCGAGGTGTAACCAAGTGCTTAATTTGTGTTCAATGTTGCTCTCACAATCACCAATAGTTAATTAAACCATAGGAACAAGACTAGTGTAATGCAGTATTCTAGCGGCTCGGCATGGAACAAGATTACTGTTGCATAAGCTAGGACCAAATCTCTTTGAGCCCTACAAGTTACAAGTATTGAAAACAATCCAAATCACCATCAATCTCTCAATTTATAGGCAATTCTGAGACATGCTAAGGTTGGCCAGACCGTTGCAATTTAACTTATGTCCGCCTTCAAGACTAAGAATCACACAAGTCATTCAAGCATTACATCAAACATCTATCATGTACTCATCATCACTCCCCCAGCCCTATAAAATTAGCTACTCATAGTAAAAGTAAAGATCATAAAACCAAAAGGAATTGCATTAAAACAAATCATAGTCATCAAATCTAAACAAAGTCTAGAGAATAAACTCATAAACATTCTAACAATTCCAGAAAATTAAATCTAAAATGCGAAAACTGAATTTAGGCAGAATTAGTTTGAACAATAAAGCAGTAAAACTAGAAAAAGGAATTAGTCTCAATTGATTGGTATGAATTCTCTGAGAATTCTCCTGAATTCTCCTACGACAATCGTCTCCTATCTCTTCCTCTGAATTCTTCTATTTCGCCCCCTCTCCTTCTTACCCAAAAAGACCTCAAAACGCGCCTAAATACTAAACCTAAAATTTCTCGCCGACAGGGGTAACGAGTGTTACCTGTCTCCATGCAATTCGTTAACGCCCGTTAACCGGATAAATCGTGTCTGTGCTTATATAAGTAGTAACGGACGTTACTGATTTTCTTCAGTGAAATGGTAACGGGCGTTACCATTCTTTCTCCAGAATTCATCTCCTCCTGTGGCTTTTAACGGGCGTTAATAACTCTGTGCTGCCATGGAGTAACGGGCGTTACTCCTCTATATCGTCTCATGCAGTGCTCCTGTGTTCGTTAACGGGAGTTACACACCGTATGCTATTGTATGGTAACGGGAGTTACCATCATTCTTTCCTCAAAACAAGTGAAATCATCATGTCTTACCGTTTCGTAACTCCAACTCCAAAATTACCTAAAACGGGCCAATTTAAGCACATAAACGCCTCAAATGGCACTGTTTATCATCGAATTAACGTTAAAAACTCATGTAATTTCAACACACAACAAAATCTCCCACACTTGAACATTGCTCGTCCCCGAGTAATACAGAAATTAAGAAAACACATCCTCATCAAACCCTCTCCTCTAAGCAATCATCAAACCTTCGCCTAAACAAGTTTAGCCAATCAAATCAAATACTCATCAACATGACATCCTCAAAATTTAGTATGAAAAGTAAACCCTTCTGTAGTGTGTGAGTCAAACAATACAATGTACAAAAAATAGAATGACAACTTCACAATTTCCTCCTAAGCTCTAATCATCAACTTCGAAACACACTCTTCGCACCTATCTCCACTAATGGAATTAAATCAAAACTTCGGATCGATAGGTCTTTCGGGCTTGTAATGTAGGCTTAGGGTAAGGTTATGGAAATTTGGATCAAGTGACTACTCACCAAGCTTACATCATTTAATCTAATCAAAACATGGACACTTCTATTCACCGTTAACAAGAAAATTTCCCCAATTCTTCAATTGAATCCCACGCTTTCAAATTCACACTTTGCATAATCTTATTTTTCTCTTTGCTCTTTCTCTTTTCACATCTTTTCGTTTCACTCCTTTTCCTCTCTTTTCACTTTGCATAAACTCCTAATTCTCATTCACAAGAAAAAATAACAAGGGGTCTAAGAATAGATACTCGTCATACAAATTCAAATGAGCAAGCCTTGGTGAACTACATTATCAAGGTAGGTATTTCTATGTTGTGCTTGGGCTTATAATGTGGCTACAAAAATCTTTGCACAACAATTAGGCTCAGCGGGATCAATAAGATTACATTATTTAATGAAAAACGGCTAAATAGGAAAAGCTTAAAATCCTCTGACAACGAATGCCTACTTCACTTCCTTAGTCTTTCATTAACTCAAAATTTTGCCACAATAGGACTAAAGTGCATCCTAATCAAATCGTAGACTCATTCGGAAATTATCAACTCATCTCTCTAAGTTAAGTACATTATTTCGTTTAAAGGTGCTCAAAGTGTAAGGGCTTACTAACACACTAAACATCAAATCTCATGCAACTTTCCTCAATTCAAAAAGCCTAACTCATTCTAGCAAAAGCTCAACAATCAAACTTCCAAGAAAAAGTTCAAAATGAGGGAAAGTTTCCAAAAATTTTCAAAATTACTCGAATTTTAGCAATTTACAAGTGAAACTACATCTAATCATGCAAATATTCAATAAAGCTCATAGAAAACATGCACATTCCTCCCCGACACTTAAACTTTGCAATGTCCTCATGCAATTGAAAGAATTAAAGGACTAGAAAACTCCCTGAGTAAATGAAGAACCGGCAACGTGCTAGCAAAGCTTCCGAACCTGGACAAGTGACTAGAAAACATGGATTAAGGGCGTAGGCAATTGATAATCAACATGCATCCAACAAATATGAAACAAGTCACAAGTGCTAATTAAGAAAGGCACAGTTGCAATACAATTATCCAACATAGCAACAGTATCGAAATCAGAAAGCAATGAAATGAGACACAGAGGTACGAGCAACACAGTTACTGATCAGGCGGGGGAGCAGGGCCCCTAAAATATCCATCTAAGCGCTGGTAGAACCCCTGAAACTGCTCATCAACATGGGTGGTCCATGCGTCAAATCGCTGATCAACGTGGGTCCGGAAGTCCACCATCTCCTGCCTCTGCTCATTTAGTCTCGCCTCCACCTTGGCCATCCTGGCATTGGCTTCGGCAAGATCTAATCGCATCGTGGCCATACTGATGTTCAGAGTCCTCACGGACAAAGGCTCATCCTCCTCCCCTTGAGGAACTTGCCTCGGGACATCATTTCTTCCTTCCGACACATCCGGAATCTCATCGATAGCGGCCTTCAGCTCATTAGGCACCTCCTTATAGGAGGCGTACCCCCAATTATACATCTGCAGAAGCCTGTCGCGGGCCCTCTTCGGCCACCAAGGCAGTAATCGGTCTTCAAGGGGTCCCTCCTTCCACTCAATGACTAAGCCCATGTGCTTCCAGTTGTCCTCATCCAAGAAGGGATACATAGTCAGTGGCTCAGCCTTTCTAGGCCTCCATCCAAAATGCTTGGCGATCATGGTCAAATAAGCTCCATGGCCAATGGCACCCATGCTCTTGTTGGCCACATCCAACATTCGCGCAGTCAAGTCCCATGTACCATTATACAGCTGTCCCTCCCGCATCATGTACATGATGCCCAACTCGGTGGCTTGGATATTTCCCTCACTAAGATTGCGGGCACAAAAGCTGCAACTCAAGATCTTATGCACAATCCTCCACACCACACTATCCAAATACGTTGCCTTGGTGTTCCGGACGTGATAGTTGGGTGTGTTGGGCTTCAAAGGGAAGGACCTCCATATCTCCTCTCGCTGCTCATTGTTCCAAGTGGGGAGGCTAGTCTCACCGTCCTGAGGAAAGCCAAATACTTCCCTCAATGTACCAAGGGAAATGGAATGCATCCGTTTACCATCCAAAGAAAATTTAACCGGTTCATTATGGCCCGGGTGCCAATTCATTGTTGTGAAGAATGCCGCAGTGAGCTCCAGATAAGTTGATTCGTCGGCCTCCAAAAATCCACGGCAACCAATATTATCGAATAATGTACGGATCTCATCCTACACGCCCATACGGATCAATGAATCTCGTTTTAAGAACTTTGTGGGGAATATTAACCTCGTGAGCACCCAATCGAACGGGTTACCAATTCCCTCAACAACAATATTTCGAGTTTCACTTTGGGCCCTAGCCCAAGAAGTCCCTGAAGTGGAAGCTCCTTCCACACGTGTGCGCTTTGAACAGCCCATATTACCTGAAATTAGCAAGAAAAACCAAGCAACACAAGCAATTATCAATTAAAAGTTCACTATGGTAATTCATCGAACACCTCGCGGGCGTACCTAGAACATAGATGTTTTAACTAAATTCTCCAATCTACCCCAAAGCAAACCAACCTTACCTCACCTAATACTACCATATTCCAAAAACATCTATGTGAAACGCCAAATTCCACCTTAATTGACAATGTAGGACTAGAAATAGGGATATGCAACAAATCTCCCCAAATTAACTAAAATTTGCAACCAAGGGTCTAACCTTATTCTAGCATGCACAATGCTAACAAAAATAACTCCAACTTATCCCAAATTCCCGATTTCTTATGCTAGGGTTTAAATTCTACAAAGGATATAACCTCTCTAGCAAAAAGGGGAAAAACTTACCAAGAGGGAACGGAAGAGAAGGGTGTGAGTGTGCGATTATGGTGACTTGCACTAAGAAATACAGCAGCTGCACGGAGGAATGGTGGTGGTTCGAGGTTGAGGAACTACCGCTGCTACTTGCTTGGGGTGATGGTGTCTTGCGTTTGTGTTTTGCTAGGAATGGGGGGGGGGTTGAGGTTTTGTTTTAAAAATATTTCACCTAAAAACGTGTTAATAAGCACCCAGGTTTTTCGCGAATTCGGCCCGGTATCGGGCGTTAACCATTTTGAGCCTTATGGGGGGTAACGGGCGTTACCCCATGTGGTCTACACGCCTGTAGCCATGAACGGGCGTTACTAGTGATGAACTGAAATTCTGGAACGCCCGTTACCTATACTACCCCATCCTCCTGACGCTATAAACAGGCATTACCCTAAATAACCTAAGAAGGTTGTAACGGGCGTTACACCTAATTTGTTCAAAGAGCCTTATTCGGGTACAACATAACTAACGGTTGCATGGTCTTAGTAATTAACAATAATCAACTCATTCAGTACAATTAAAGAACGAAGCACCATCACAACGATAGATAATTACACCTTAAGCACAAATCACAGTTTATAAAATCAACCCCTTCACACTTCAAGAACACACGCAAAATACAGCAAATTAAATAGACCTCACTGTTAGCACTTAGCTTCAAAGGTACAGCCCTGTCATCAGTTTTACTCCAACTCCGAACAGCTCTCAACCTAACCTGCAGCCAAAGCAGATAAACAGAGAATCTTAGGAAAACCAAACAAGACAACAAGGAAAGGGAAAACGGAAAAGAAAAGAAAAGAAAAGAGAAGGAAATAAAATATAGTTCTAAGTTAAAGTCGTTAGCTTGACTGGGTGACCCTGATTAACTTGTAGGATGCAATGCCACACTCGAGGTGTGTTTCTCGTTAGGCTCGCCAACTAGATATGGCTTCAATCTCTGTCCATTCACTACGAATATGCCCGACTTCTCATTCCCTATCTCCACTGCTCCACTGGACATTACCCTAATAACATGAAACGGACCGGACCACCGGGACTTCAACTTCCCAGGAAAAAGCTTCAACCTAGAGTTGAACAACAGAACCAACTGTCCCACTTCAAACTCTTTCACTCTGATATGCTTATCATGTCATTTCTTTGTTCTCTCCTTATAAAGTTAGGCATTTTCATATGCTCTGAGTCTGAATTCCTCTAATTCATGCAATTGCAAAGCTCTTTTCTCTCCAGCTAGCTTCATATCAAAATTAATGGCCCTAATTGCCCAGTATGCCTTATGCTCAAATTCTAATGGAAAATGGCACGGTTTCCCATAGACTAAATTGAATAGGGACATGCCAATGGGTGTCTTATAAGCCATCCTATACACCCATAGCACGTTGCCCAACTTCGCTGCCCAATCTTTCCTCGAGCTGCTTACTGTTTTCTCCAAAATCTGTTTAATTTCCCTATTGGAAATCTCCACTTGCCCACTCGATTGGGGATGATATGGTGTTGCAACTCGATGATGTACTTCGTACTTCTTCAACAGAATCTCTAAAGGCTTATTACAGAAATGAGAGCCTCCGTTACTGACAAGAGCTCGAGGAACTCCAAATCGACTGAAAATGTTCTTCTTCAGAAATTTTAACATAACCTTGGAATCATTCGTCGGTGATGTTATGACTTCAACCCATTTAGATACGTAATCCACTCCGACTAGGATATACTTATCCCCGTTTGATGACGGAAATAGACCCATAAAATCAATTCCCCAGACGTCAAAAAGCTTAATCTCAAGAATATACCTCAGTGGCATCTCATCTCGCTTTCCAATATTACCTGTCCTCTGGCATGAGTCACACTTGGTTACAAACTCGTGTGCATCCTTGAACGGGGAAGGCCACCAAAATCCTGATTATAATGCCTTCGTAGTCGTCTTACTTGCACTCGCATGGCCTTCATATGGGCTGGAATGGCAATGATAAAGAACCTCTTCTACCTCATCTTGTGGGACGCATCTCCTCACCAGATGGTTAGAACAGTGTCGGTAAAGCAACGGTTCTTCCCAATAATAGTACTTTGCATCCGAAAGAAATTTTCTTTTCTGGTGGAAACTCAAATCAGGGGGTTCGATTCTACTGGCTAAGTAGTTCACAAAGTCTGCACACCATGGTACGCCAAAGTCCACCTTAAATAATTGTTCATCCGAGAAGTTCTCCACTATAACCTGTTTCTTCTCCTCGGTGGGTTTCTTAGTCTCCAATCGCAATAAGTGGTCTGCCACCACATTTTCGGTGCCTTTCTTGTCTCTTATCTCCAAATCAAACTCCTATAGTAACAGTATCCACCTAATGAGGTACATTTTTCTGTCCTTCTTGGACAACAGGTACTTAATAGCAGCATGGTCAGTGTATACCACCGTTTTTTAACCTATTAAATAAGGACGAATTGTCAAAAGCATGTACAATAGCTAACATTCTTTTTCAGTGGTGGCATAATTTAGTTGTGCATCATTAAGTGTTTTGCTAGAATATGCAATGACGTGTAAACGTTTCTCTCTTCTTTGGCTAAGGACAGCTCCTATGGCTAAGTCACTAGCATCACACATTAGCTCAAACGGTAAACTCCAGTCTGGCGCCACCATAATGGGTGCTGAAGTAAGTTCTTTCTTCAACCTGTCAAAGGCAATCAAACAGTCATTATTGAAGATAAATTCAGCATCCTTTTGTAAAAGCTTACAAAGGGGTAAAGTGATTTTGGAGAAATCCTTAATAAAGCGCCGGTAAAATCCGGCATGACCAAGGAAACTCCTAACTCCCTTAACATTAGTTGGTGGCGACAATTTCGCGATCACTTCAATTTTGGCCTTATCAACTTCAATTCCCTTCTCTGAAATCCTATGGCCCAACACAATTCCTTCCTTCACCATGAAGTGGCATTTTTCCCAATTCAAAACGAGGTTAGTCTCTTCACATCTCTGCAAAACTTGAGTTAAATTCTGTAAACAGGATTCAAAAGAGGAACCAAACACAGAGAAATCATCCATAAATATTTCCATGGTACGCTCAATAAAGTCAAAAAAAATTGCCATCATGCATCTTTGAAACGTAGGCGGGGCATTACACAACCCAAAAGGCATTCTCCTAAAAGCGAAAGTGCCATAAGGACAAGTAAAAGTGCATTTTTCATGGTCTTTTGGGGCTATAGCTATCTGATTATAACCTGAGTACCCATCCAGAAAACAGTAGTATGTATGCCCGGCTAATCTCTCTAGCATTTGATCAACGAAGGGAAGGGGGAAGTGATCTTTCCTGGTCACTGTATTTAATTTCCTGTAATCTATGCAAACTTTCCATCCCGTAACAGTCCTAGTAGGAATCAAATGAGAAGTAGGAATCAATTCATTATTCTCATTTTTAACTACAGTTATTCCCCCTTTCTTTGGCACAACCTGAACAGGACTAACCCACTTACTGTCCGAGATAGGATAGATAATCCCAACATCTAACAGTTTTATTACCGTAGCCCTAACAACTTCCTTCATATTTGGACTTAGCCTACGTTGGTGCTCTATAGAGGGTTTGTGTTCATCTTCCATCAGAATTTTATGCATGTAAAAGGTTGGGTTTATTCCCTTGATGTTGGAAATAGTCCAACCTATTGCTCGTTTATGATTCCTCAACACCCTCAACAAAGCATTTAATTGTAATTCAGATAATTCCGCAGCAACAACAGCAGGCAATGTATCAGCCTCGCCCAAAAACGCATACTTAAGATGATTGGGGAGGGGTTTCAATTCCAAGGTAGGTGCCTTAACAATAGATGGAGAAGGAGTGGGCTTACCTGTACCCAACTTCTCATATACAAACCTGTGTCGGGAAGGCACGAATGGAGTTGCCTCTAGCTTTCTCGAATAAGCAGCTATTTCTTCTAGCAATTCTTCCCCGGCTATTTTCTCTTTCAATCCCTGCAGACATAATTCAAGGGGGTCATCTTGCAGCGCTGAAGTTGCAATAATATCATCCACCTTGAAACACTGTTCTTCCAGTACTGGTCCCTTCATTGTTTTGAATAAGATAAATTCCACTTGCTCCTCCCCCACTCTTAGGGTCAGCAATCCGTTTTTCACGTCAATCAACGCTCCAGCTGTGGCAAGGAAGGGTCTTCCTAGAATCAATGGCATATCCCAGTCCTCTTCTATGTCAAGCACAAGAAAATCCACTGGGAGGTAAAACTTCCCGACCCTTACAAGAGCATTCTCCAAGATTCCAGTGGGATAAGTAATTGATCGGTCAGCTAACTGCAGTGACACCATAGTCGGCTGTAGATCTTCCAACCCTAATTTCCTGGAAATAGATAAAGACATTAAACTCACGCTAGCCCCTAAATCACGAAAAGCTTTATTGAAAGTTAAATTGCCAATGGTACAAGGGATGGAAAAACTCCCTGGGTCTTTAAGCTTCGGTGGAAGCTTATGCTGAATAATGGCGTTGCACTCCTCTGTGAGTGCAATCGTGGCATACTCTTCAAATTTTCTCTTGTTAGAGAGGATCTCTTTCAAAAACTTAACATAAGTCGGCATCTGTGCTAATGCTTCAACAAAAGGGATGTTGATATGTAACTCTTTGAAGATGCTCAAGAACTTCTCAAATTGTTTCTCTAACTTCTGCTTCTACAACCTCTGAGGGAAAGGGATTGGTTGCACATATTCCTTATGTGCTACCTTCACCTTTGTTGTTGAAGGGGGTTTCTTCTTTTTCTCGTCTACACTTCCCTCCTTTGTGTACTACTTTTTTCGGCTTCTCCCCACCAGTAGTGCCTTGATCAAGATCTGTAGGCAGCTTTGGTCCTTCATACTCCTTGCCACTTCTCAAGCCTATGCCTTTGCACTGCTCTTTATGACTGTTGTTGGCTGGATCAGGCCACATCCCTTGACCTATGGTATTCAGTGATTGGGCTATTTGACCGATCTGAGACTCCAAATTCTTATTCTGGTTCACCACCTACCTTACTTGAGTTTCCAATTTCTTATAATTGTCCGAAGACACGGCTATAAACTTCTCAAGTGCAGTCTCCCATCCCTGTTTTTGTTCTGGAAAAGGCTGAGTATGAGGAATGTAAGGTGGCGGCTCTGGTTGCATCAGATAATGGCCTGGAGTATGGATTAGGCCTGGTCGGCGTAAATCCTGAACCCTCGGTTGAAATGGCGGTCTAGGCTGTGGCATCACTTGCTGGGGGTAGTTTCCCCAACTGGGGTTGTAGTGGTTTCCATTACTGGCGTAACTCAATTGTTCTTGCCCCTGCTTACCTGCATTGGAATAGGGACAAATGTCACACATATGTGGACCACTACAAATATCACAAGTTACCTGCACTGGGTGGAATTGTGTTCTAATAACATTCACGGAGAGTTGGTCCAGTCTGTAAGTGAGAGCTTCGATTTGGGCATTGATGGCAGTCAGGCCATCTAGATTTGTGACTCCCATAGCAACCTTGACCTGTTGATTACAGTTCCCTTCATGTACAAAAACATCGTTCTGAGACATATTCTCTAAAAGTTCAGAAGCAACCGTTTTGGATTTTGACAAGAAAGCCCCGCCCGCAGCTGCATCCATTGCTCCTCTTGATGGGGTCAAAATACGCTCGCTCCACGTTTGGACACGTGGTAACTTAAGATAACGACACCTGTCCTCTTGTGATTAAGGTAATTATACACGAGCGATCGGACCCCTCAAGCGTCAGTGTCCCTCAAGGACACGTGTCATCTCTGCTACGCGTGCACATGATCAACATCGCCGCTCTCTAACGAGCGCGATTCATATTACATGGCTAAGGCTCCAACCAGTTAAGAAAGCCCTCTTCGAGCGCTACACTCATTCAGGAAAACTTTCACTTCCCCACATTTTATGAGCTTTGGCCTTCATCCCCTAGCGGATTCCTTGGTCTCCAAGGCTCTTGGTTGACACGAGCGTGCTCTAAAGCCCTCATTACCAACCCCTAGAACGGCTCTCTGACACCCCGTACATGCTCGCGCACCTGCCACTGTTGCCAACACTAACTTCCACCAGCTTTTGCAAAAGATTCCTCCTAGGTTTCTCTCTCGCAACGCCACGTGTTAGGGAAAAATTCGGCCAGGACCACACGGTGCAAATGACCAAAGGGTCCCTGACCCTCAACTATAAATACGCGAGTTCATCTCCTTCACTGTAAGCAACCTCCATTACTGCAACTCCATACTTAGCATATTTTCTCTTTCAGGTCTTCATCTGACTTGACGGTCGGAGAGCCAAACTGGGAATCACCCCCAGTTCCCCCAGCTTGGCCTTCTGACTTTGTCTTTGTGTTTGTCCTAGCAGGTAGAACCCTCATCTTTCCCGGCAAACATCAACTGGTTTTCTCACCTAAACAAATTCTAAAGTGATTGCACTCTGTACCCCATATTCAGACCCATCATTTTTTGCGTCGTCTGTGGGAAACCAGGTCTCAGTTCATTTCTCTCTTTCCGCTAGTTGAAAAACAAACACCCAATATCTTTTCAACCATGGTGACTACCAGGTCCGGAGCTGCGGGAGGAGGAGAAGATCTTCCCCATGAGGCCAATACCACCACCATCCCGTCCGGCACCGTTGGTGGAGCGCCATTGGTCGGAGGAGTGCCTCCGCCGACTAATCCTATGATTCCGCCGCTAGCACCACCGGCACCACCCGTTTCTAGCACCGCCGGAGGCGCTTTCCTCTCCATTCTTCCACAGCCTCCCCAGAATCAGTGGATTCATCCTCATGCAAATCCGGGAGGGCAACACTACGTGATGCCGCTGCCAGGATACACGCTTACCCCCACCGTCGTGATGCCGCAGATTCAACCCTACCATGCCGGCCAGATCCAGCTCCCGGTGGTGATCTCCAGGGAGATTAAAGGGGTGGAGTTACCCCCTCTAACCCCCCAGCAGCTGAGGGCTCTTTACGCCTCGTGTGAGGTTCAGGCGGCCCAGGGGGCATGGGAGAGATTCCATTCCATGTATTTTCCCTCTGGGCAGGCCTCTCAAGCTGCCCCCCCTTTGGGCGGACTACAAACCTATCCGCTTAGGGAGGCTCAAGCCATCCTAAGGGCTCAACCGCCGTCCCCGCCCGCCAGAGAGACGCCCAACCAAGGTGAAAATGAGCGTCCCCACGTGGATAGGGGCAGAGACCCCACGGAAAGAGTCAACGAAGATGAAGGAAACTCTCATGCCTCAAAAAGAGCCTCCCGAGCCACAAAACAGGGGGATAAAGAAGGAGATGGAAATCCTAACCTTCTCGCGGCTGTGCAAGACCAGCTACAGGGGATAAAGGATATGGTTGGACAGCTCTCTCGAGCGCGGTCTCAGATCTCCCACAGCAGGGATGAACGAGCCGATGCCAGAGACGCTCGTCCCAAAGACCGCCAGCCATGGGTCCCCCACCGCAAGGAACAGGAAGAGAACTTTTACACGTACGAGTATCATCCACTGGTGAGGGGCTCCCCCCTCGTGGAAGAAGTTTTGATGGCCCAAGCAGGAATGGCCAAAATCCCCACTTCCGTCAACCGCTATGATGGGACAACTGATCCAGCGGAACACCTAGATCATTTTCTACACTTGATGCACTTGTACGAGCATTCGAGCCACTACTGGGCCAAAGTCTTTGTCACTTCCCTAGTAGGAATGGCTCAGGAATGGTATAAGCGACTGTCGCCACGCTCGATACACTCATATGAGGAGTTGGCCAACACTTTCCTAAACCACTTGAACTCCTTGAAGGCCCCTGTCACCGCGCCCACAGCACTTTACAATATAGTGCAAGGCAAGAATGAATCTCTTCGCTCGTTCTTCGCCCGCTTTAACAAGGAGATATTGCAAGTGGAGAGGCTTTCCATGGATTTCTTGATCCCGGTGCTCTTTAAGGCTGTGGATCACAAGCAATATGTGAGTAAGAAGTTTGCCGATGCCATTGTAGAAAGAAGGCCAGGATCCCTCATGGCCCTGAGAGAGGTTGCCGAGCCATTTTTCGCGCTCGAGGATATGTATGGGACGAACAGGCCCGACATCACAGCCCCGTAAGACACGAGCGTCACCAAGAGCGGGGCCGAGAAGATGTTATCAGGAAGGAGCACAAGAAATCGCCCCCGGCCCCTCGTCGTTTCGAGCGCATCCCCCTTACAAGGCCAAACTCAGAAGTTTACAACCTTTCCGACAAAAAACTCTTCAAGAGACCCATCAAAATGAGGGAGACAGAGGCATTGAGGCGCTCAAACAAATACTGTTCTTTCCACAAGCAAAAGGGACACGATACGGATGAATGCCACCAACTGGAGGTGGAAATTCAGAGGCTCGTAGCGGGGGGCCATTTGAAAGAATTTGTGAAAATATTGGAGCGCTATGACGAGCATTGTCATGATCGTTCAAGAGAGAGGAGAAGGAACCCGCGAGGGAGAGGCCCACCTGAAAGCAGCCATCGCAACAAAGGAAAGGCTCCTGAGCAGGAAAACACCCCTTTTGCAGTCATCAACATGATAGCAGGAGGTTCCTCCGGGGGAGATTCTAACGCTGCCCGGCGACGGTACGTCCGGAGTTATGATCAACGCCCCTCAGCGCCCAAATCAGTCTACGCCATCTAAGAGGCAAAAGATCAGCGCTCGAAAGAAAATGATGTGATAGGGTTTACCGATAGTGATTTGGAACATATTGTAACACCCCATGGCGTCAGTGAAACCTCTGACTGCCCCATGGTGGTTAGCTTGGATGTCCACAATCACATTGTAAAGAGGGTGTTCGTGGATAGTGGAAGCTCTGTTAACGTTTTGCCCTACACCACGTTCCAAAAGATGAATGTTACCAACATCCCGCTCGAACCCCTCAAAACAGCCCTCATTGGCTTTGGGGGTTCCGAGGTTGTCCCTCGAGGGCAAATTCACCTGGCCACTACATTTGGTCGAGCCCCGCAGCGCAAAACGTTCATGGTCACATACGCAGTGGTGGAAATTGATATTCCCTATAACATCATAATCGGGAGATCGGCTCTCGTGGATTTCAGAGCTATTATCTCCACTTACCACCAGAAAATTAAGTTCCCTACCCCGGAGGGCGTAGGAGAAGTTTTTTGCAACGTGCGAGAAGCCTGGGAATGCTACATGCTATCCCTCAGAAAGCCTAAAACCGAAAAAGCATTCCCAGTTGGGTCCACCAAGAAATCAGTTGACTTTCCCAACTTAGACGAGGACGGCCCTCTGCGGAAGAGGGCCAAGTTGAACAAGAAAAAGAACAAGAAAAAAGATCCCAGCGCCAAGGGCTCCCTCGGAAATGCTCCGCCAGGGACAGTAGAAGAATCCTCCGCCAGGGATGAGCGTGAGAGTGACGAGCCCGTTAATGATGGACGTTTGACAGGAAAGAAAAGGGCGCTTGTGCTTCCCCATCCCAAAGTGAGGATTGAGCCCTCAGAAAAATTCCTTACTATTGAGCTAGAACCAGAGAACAAGGATAAAACTACACAGATTGGGTCCAACCTCTCTAGACCCTCGCAGATTATGATGATTAACTTCCTCAAAGAGAACATTGACGTTTTTGCGTGGAAAGCATCTGACCTTACAGGGATTGACCCGAGCGTCATAGTCCACAGGCTCAATGTGGATCCCTCGTTTAAACCCATAAAGCAGAAGAAGCGGGATGTACACGGCTTTCGGAAGAAAGTCATTGAGGAAGAAGTTAACAAGCTTTTAGAGGCCCAGTACATTGAGCCCATCTTATACCCAGAGTGGCTGTGTAACGTGGTATTGGTGCCCAAGAGCGCAAATAAATGGCGCATGTGCAATGACTTTACTGATCTTAACAAGGCTTGCCCTAAGGATCCATACCCATTGCCCCGGATAGACCAATTGGTGGATACGACCGCCAGGTGTGAACTCATGAGCATGATGGACGCCTTTCAGGGGTACTATCAAATCTTTATGGCCCCAGAGGATCGACCCAAAACATCATTTGTTGTTCATTTGGGGGTATATTGCTTCTTAGTCATGCTTTTTGGACTCAAGAACGCTGGAGCCACTTATCAGCGTCTTGTCAACAAGATACTTGAAAAAGAAATTAGAGGATCCATCGAGGTTTACGTCGATGATATGATTATCAAGAGCGAGCGTCAGGGCTCACATCTGGAGGATCTCAAGCGCACTTTTTCCATTTTGTGCCAGTATGGGATGAAATTGAATCCTTCAAAATGTACTTTTGGAGTACGAGGGGGAAAGTTCTTAGGCTATATGGTCAGTCAGAGAGGGATTGAAGCCAACCCTGAGAAAATCAAGGCTATCTTGGAGATCCCCTCCCCTCGAAATCTCCGGGAAGTGCAGGTACTAGTAGGAAAATCATTTCCCTGAACAGGTTCATTTCGCGCTCGGCGGACAGAAACCTTCCTTTCTTCAAAATTTTGCGAAACGCACGAAATTTTGCTTGGACTGAAGAGTGTGAAAAAGCATTGCAAGACATGAAGGCTTACCTTTCGAGCACTCCGCTCCTGACCAAACCCCGTTGAAGGCGAGAGGCTATTTATGTACCTCTCCGTTTCGACCGAGGCAACGAGCGTGGTACTGATAGCTGTACGGGATCGTAAGCACTTGCCTGTTTATTATTTGAGCAAAATATTACAAGGGGCCGAGAAGAAGTACTTGGAAATTGAGAAATTTGCGTTTGCCCTCATCAACGCATCAAGACGATTGAGGCCTTACTTTCAAGCGCACTCAATAACGGTCCTCACTGATCAGCCTTTGAAGCAAGTGTTATCCAAGACAGACGTATCTGGAAGATTGATAAAATGGGCTATTGAGTTGAGTCAGTTTGACTTAAGTTTCGAGCCCATAACCGCTATACAAGCACAGGTTGTAGCAGATTTGCTGGTTGAAAGCTTCGGTTTAGAACCTGCTGCTCCAGAGAGCGAGGGGCTATGGGTCCTGCACACGGATGGTTCCTCAACCTCTCAAGGGGGAGGAGCAGGGGTAACCCTTAGAGACCCCAATGGGATTGAGTTAGATTTTGCAATCAGGTTGGATTTTCAAGTCACCAATAATGAGGCAGAATACGAAGCCCTTGTGCAAGGATTGAAAATTGCTTTTCAGAACGGAGCCTCCAGAATCACCGCTTATGTTGATTAACAGCTAATTGCGAGCCAGATTGAAGGAACTTATGAGGCTCGAGAAACCACCATGGTGCAGTATTTGAGCAAAGCCAGGGAAATCATTGGGAAGTTCAACGAATTTCATCTACTTCAGGTCCCACGGGCAGAAAACGAGTGTGCTGACGCTCTATCAAAATTTGCCTCAGCCTTGGAGGGTACTAGTGAGCGCTCAGTCACGTTCCTTAGAACTGAAGAGCCCCTGATAAAAGAGCAAGACACCAAGAAAGTGGTCGCTATGATTGATCCGCACGAGCCATGCTGGCTTGATGATATTATAAAATTTCTTAGAGATGGCGTTTGTCCCACTGACAAGGTGGAGGCTCGAAAAATTAGAAACAAGGCCCCTCGGTTTTCCATAGACTCGGAGGGAAGGTTATTCAAGAAGTCGTTTCAAGGACCTCCGATGAGATGTCTAAGGCCCTCGCAAGCAAAAGAAACACTCGAGCTTTGTAACGCCCCGGTTTTTCAATTTTATTAATATGTCATATTTGCTTCTAAATTGCGCAATTTAATTATTTAATTATGTGATTAATTGTTTTAGGTGTTTTATATTTAATTTTATTATAATTGTTATTAATCAATTTTATTATAGTTTATTTTTTTTTATTTATTATTAACTCTAAAGTATATATATGTCGTATTATATATATATATATATAACTATTTCTTTAAGTATACATATATGTTTATGTATTTTATTATTAATTTAATGATTATGCTAATTAAGTGTTATGTTAAATTAATCATGTTTTAATTAATTACTTAATTATATATATATATATTACGTGAGATTAATATGCATGCATGGGGAATATTAATATATGCATGCATGAAATCATACTTTGCATGGGAATCATTTCGCATGGAATTATTTCAATTTTGCATGAATTGCATGGGATTAATATATTCATGCATGAATTTTATTTCATTTTGCATGTATGTGCTTCGTTCTTATATGAAATGATATCAAATTGCCACGATTTTGTAATATGTTGTACATATATGTGTTATGAACATGATTTTATACTAAATTTATGTTTTTGAATTCATTTGATAGGTTAACGAATTTAATTTTAATTGAGGAACCAAAACGGGAGCTAACGAGCACTTAGCGTACCCTTGGTTCCGAATTTAATATCTTGAGCTCGGGAACTCGGATTCGAGTTTCGTCAAATCCGCTGAACTCGTAACGAAGATTCGAGTTTAGTAAACCTAGCCTTACATTTTTTCCTAAGTCGTTTGAACCTTCGAATTTCAACCAAAAGACGAATCGGCGACCAACATGACCTTGTTACACTAATTCAACTATATCTTGGCTAAACCATAACCAAATTAACTATAGTTTGATTCTTTGAAACCCTAACTCAACCCTTTACCATGACATAACAAGCCCTAACCAAGATAATCCTCTCACAAGCCCCAAAACTGAGCCAAAGTTTCTGTTCTGAATCCCAGACCCGTAACCCTTCAAACCATAGAGATTTTGGAGCTCAAATCTCATCCAAACTTCAACCAATCATCAAGGTAAGTTAAGGGTTGTATTATATGATTAATTCTGTTCATTTTCATCTTTTCATTCAAGATTTTGCACATGGTTTCATTCATTTCTGCCCATTTTCCCGAAAATGGAGGTTTTGAGCAAATTTATGATCTTCTTTGATTCTTAACGGTTTTGATCGATTCCAAGCATGAGAATGATTGTTTTGACATCCTCATCTCATTTATGATCATTGATTTCGTGGTTGTTGAGGAATTTATGACATATCATTTATGACAATTTTCGGAAATCTCACTTGAAGGTCACGTATGTCTTCTCTTCTTTGTTGATCACGTTTGGGACTGAATTATATGTTGAATATATGATGTTTTGCTGCATATTTGATGGACTTATGGACCTGAAATGAATCGGATTTATTGAACGCAAGCATGCCCTGTTTTTCTTCTCGTTTTGCCCTGTTTCACGCAGAGAGTTGCTGTCATTTTTGCTGTAATTTCCTTCTCCTTTTTGCTGTCATCTTTCATGGCTTTTTAGCATGTATTATGGTTGAATTGTTGCAGCAATTTGCGCCTTGTATTGTTACCTATTTTGCTCGTATATGCCTGCCTTTTCCTTGCTCTGTTTTCTGCGTTTTTGCTGTCGAAACTGGGCTGCTGCTGCTGCTGTCACGGGCGTGTCAATTCTCCTCGTTCCAGTGAGGAACGGGGGTGCAGAATGGTCCGGACTTGCTGTACCGAGACACGGGGGTGTCTCGGTATAAGCTTTGTGGGTGACACCCCCGTGTCACCCCGTTTTGCTTGAGTTCTTTTCCTGCGTCTTCCTTGAGTTTTGCTGCTGCTGTTGTTGATCCTTTGCCTGCGTGAATGTGTGTTGCTGCTGCTGTTTTGGTTCTTGCATGCATGGGAATGGTGTTGTTTGTGTTTGTATTGTGCATGCAAGTGTATATCATATATAATATATATATTTGTGTTTATGTGCATGCATGTTGTGTGTGTGTAAGTGTACGTGAATACATGTATATATATTATATATTGTATATTATATATATATTATATATTATATATATTTATTATATATTTCAATTATTATTTGATTTAATCTAATTATTGAAATTAATTGAATTCTATTTCGCGTAATTATTCTACCGACTATTGATTGAACGTTCCAATTATTTATTTTAATCCTAAATATGAATTTGAATATTATGAATTTATGAATATTATGAATGTTATGAATTTATGAAATTTATATGAATTTATGAACTTATGAAATTGAACGAAACGTATGAATGAATGAGTTGATTATATGTTTTAAATTTCTTAATCGTGCACATGAACATTTTATTGATATAATATGATCATTTATGCATTCATATCATATTCACTTCATGGCCGTGCGTCATATATGGTTCATTAGAGTCTTGAGTCTCACGAACACGTCTTGTGGTCTTTTGTACAGTTTATCTCCAGGGTGGAGAGCTTTTGATCGTTCAGGCACTTGGTATTCGTACCCTGGTATCGTCACGGTTCAGGTGAGGGTGTTTTCGTTGTAGCTACGTATTAAACCCTACAACCCTTATGTGAAAAGCTTTGGCCAAAACCCTTATGATTATATATATATGGTTTTCAAATGGAGTTATCGAGTAAATCCTTCTGAGTTATATGTATGAGCGTACATAAGCTTTAAAAATGGTTTTGTGATGAGGCTATGCTCCAAACCGTGTGTCTTCATGCTAGCTACGGAATAGGATGACACGGAGAGGTACGTATATAGCATATGCCGAATTACACGGTAAGGTATGATTCTTATAGTATGATTGATCGAGTAAACCCTTTTCAAATGGATAATGATGGATATGGTATGATTCTTATGAATCAAATGTTTTGGCGAGACACCTTTATCACTAGTTACAGAACGGGCCCCGGGACTTAGTGTATGTGGCTAACCGAGGAAGCAAGGGCTGACGGGGATCCCATATACTAGTCCCACTAATAGACAGCGGTACTGGACCTCGTCAGGAGATTGGCGGGGAAAGGGAGCTGAGTGCCATCTGGGGAGTCATGTAACCCCTTTTGGTCAAAGACAGAGGTGGTCGGGTCTTGCAAACCCACCACCAACCCGGAGGAAGAAGGTTGGAATTAATTATAATTGAATGATTGATTGACTGATTGATTTTCGATTGATAGGCACTGTGCGGGAATGCCGGGAATCGGATTGCCCAAACAATATATTTAGGACTTGATTTATGGTCTGCCTGTATTATGATATATTGCATGATCACCTAATCAATATATTATTGATAATTGTCGTACACGGTCGGAGTTTGGATGGAGGTTGTGCACGCTCACTCGCCGAGCCTTATATTTAAGTATGATTTACGAATGGAATGAATTTAATATGAATTAGTCATAAAATCCGAGCATTGGTTAATCATTCTCTTGCCCTTTTAGGGAACTAATTGCCAACAAAACCTTGTTCGGAATCTATGACTTGCATGTGCATGTTTTATATATATATGTATCGCTCCTGCTCACTCAGTCTTCTAGAGACTGACCCTCTCCCTCCCCCAATCTTTTAGTGCGCAGGTTTGACTCTGGAGTTTCGGGCTAGGCGGAGACGTTTGGAGTCTTTAAGTTGGTCGAGTTAGGTTAGGAGAGTCTTTGCACTCACTCATGTACTTGATTTATGTTTGATTCGATTCTGTAGTTCCGAACTTGAATATTTATGTAACTGTTATTGAATTGACCTTACTGGGCTTTGCTATGTTTTAAAAGAGGCCTGAAGAGCCCGAATTCCATTTATGGTTTGTATGATCGAACTTTGGTTTGCTATGCATTATATTTTGTTGATTGGTTATCATTGGAGGGTCTAGCTCCGCCTAGCTTAGGAAGGTTTTTATGTTTGTCTCCCGTTCGCTAGGGTTTGATACGGGTGCGAATTTACTGTTTCGTTACTCGTGTTGAGCCTTAGTGCGGGGGATGTGGCGCCTCACGTGCGGGGTGCTACATCCTTAAGTGGTTTCAGAGCCCGGTTGCAAAACCGGTGTTCTTGAGTCGTGTCGGAGTCAGTCTAAGTCGAACGGCATAGGGACTATGTGATATTATGTGCATTGCATCGATCTTGAATATGGAATTTGGTTTCCTTAAGAATTTTGTTGAATTACTTGTTGCATTTTTTATGGATTCTTGTATTTCGTATTGAATAGGTGCCATGAGCATGCACTAATCGCATGCATCCATTCTTGAAATGAGTTATGGTTTCCAGGTTATAAAGATGATATCAAACCACGGCCAAATTTTATGATCACAACAACCTATTGCAAATTCCTTCTGAGGCATGGAAGATAGGAAAGATGGCCGAGGAAGAGTGTGGAGAATGCTAGTTATGTGGCTTTGTAGACTAAGTTGCAATTAACGGTTGGGATTCAGAATGGGAGGTTCGACCTTGGCGATGCGATGGCAGAGGAACATTTGGGGTAATAGAAATAGGAGGATCTTGCAACCTAAGAAATGAAGGGAACAAAACCTTGAAGATATATTGGTCCCGGATTTGGATCATGGAAGAGGTACTAGTAATTAAGAGGAGTAGAGATAACAAGGGTCTACAAAGAAAGATTTCGAACTAAACCTAGTGATTAGAAGTCGGGTTCTAGAAGACAAGCATTTGGGTAAACACGAATAGAGGGAAGGTGGCGATATGGAGAACAGGACTTGAGTTCAATTTTCCAAATCCAAGCAGAATTGTCATGTTGTGAGGTTAAATTGGAAGATATGGAGCAACAAATGGAAACAAGAAAGAGAGGACATCATGCGCTCAAGTATAAGCAATTGGAGGTGAATTAAATTCACAAAGGATAAGCGCGGAATTCTTGATTGATGTGACGATTAGAAGTAAAGGTCGAATTCCGAGGAGAAGTTTGGATACTAACTCGGTAGACGTGGAAGAATCAAGGATTAAGAAATTGCAATCTCGGATAGTGGAAGATACAAGTGATGCAAAAAGACTCATGGAAAACCTGAAGACCGTGGGAAAGGCAAGGGATACTCACCAAGTCAAAGTAACCTCGAGATTGGAGGAACGAGGAAAAGCTACCGAGCTAACTACTTATCACCTTGGTGACAGGTTCCAAAACATTCATAGCACGTGCATCACATTTTGCATTAGTTATTTATTCTCTTGACTTATGTTTATCCGTGCATTTCTAATTGGTTACGTTGCGCTAATGTGTTGTATAATTGCTTGATGTAAACGTGACCCATGCATTGTCATTTTAACCCAACATGCATTTTAGTGTTTACTTGATAGGAAGTCCTTTCGCCTCAACTATCACGTATCAGTTCCACCGAGTCGCATCTGAGTTATGGAGAAAAGAAATAATAGGATGACATTAAAAGGAAGGAGAATTTGGGAAATAAGAACTTCTATTAAGGGATAGGTTAACGGAAACAAGAATTCAGGAGGAGAAGTGGGACTGGAGTTCTGGACAAGATTAAGAAAGGAGTTCGGACATCAAGAGAACTAGGGAAGGAGTTGAAAGGTCAAATCTTTGATTTTTATATCAGTTAAACTCCACCTAATGGGATTTACCTACCAAGAGTTTCGATAAAAGAAGAATCGATGGAGTTCAACCCGGTACAACAGAAATTAAAGGGGGAGAGCACGACTGAGGAACAAATTGGACGATTGAAAGGGTGCTTGAAGAAATATTTCAGTAAGAATAACGAAATTGCAAATTAAGGAAGACCTGGGAGTCTTATTAGTGATGATCAGAAATAAACAAGACGACTTGAATGGTTAAGTTGTTAAAAGGAGAGTTAAGTTACTCAATTCGGGTTGGAGTCCCTCACTAGGGATAACGGAAATGGCTTGGAGAATGTTCTTATGTATAGAACATGGATCTAGGAATAACAGACTTATAAGGAAGCTTCTGGAAACTCCTAAGTCAGAATTGACAAGAGAGAGTGTCGAATCAAGTTGGCATATGATGGAATGATGACGATCACGAGTAATCTAATAGGGTACAAAGAAGGGGTTCAATAATGACACTATTATCAAGTTCTCGGTTAGTCCCACGATACTGCGGAAGGAAATCTAAGAAGAAGCCAAACCGGGAAAAGGTGACCATTGGAGGACTTACGTCAACCAACAAGAATTATCAAGAACATTCTATCTTCAAATACAAGAAATGTGGAGCCGGATGCCGAATGTAACCTTAAGGGGGTAAAAGGAAATGAATGGATAATTTGCGCGGAAGATGGAAAAGGATTCGTGTTAAGGTAGATCCTAATGACGAATACCTCTAGGAAGGGATTGAATCGTCAAGGTTGTCAGGGGTAGTTATTCTTGGGGGTTTTCGGGAGGTCAAGCTAGGATGAGTAAAAAGAGGGGGCTGAATGGGGATTAAGAGGAATGATGGAGACGGGGAGCAGTACCGGGCAGAAGGGATCTAAGAAGTGTAATCCCTGAAGGCTTCATTAATTGTTTCATTGGGGTATCCTGAAGAGGTCCAAGACAAGCTGGACACTGAGTTACATTCAGGACAGATCACATCTTGGACAATGACAATTCACACTTTGAAATTTTGCAACTACGGTGAACGGTACTTATAGCATTCATGATACATGCATCCATGCAAATTTAACTTATATAAATTTTATGTTAGGTGTTTTGATCTGTACAGTGTTAAATTACTTGGAGTAATTGAATATCGATGTGAACGACGTTTATTACTTGCTTTGGGTGCCTTACGTGATTTTAAATTTGGGTTTTGCGTGAGTTGCTTGGGAGTATTGGAGACTTCCTTGCTTTATTTTCGGTTAAGAGACGGGGATTCTCTTATTTTTGTTTGAGAGACGGGGTACTCTCTTTGCTTGCGAGAGATGGGGTTCTCTCATTATTGTTGGAGAGACGGGGTTCTCTCATTGCTGCTTGAGAGACGGGGCTCTCTCCTTGTTGCTTGCAAGAGACGGGGAATCTCTCATTGGTGGTTTTAAGCGTGCAGTGAATCCGAGGACGGATTCTTTTAAGGGGGAGAGATTGTAACGCCCCGGTTTTTCAATTTTATTAATATGTCATATTTGCTTCTAAATTGCGCAATTTAATTATTTAATTATGTGATTAATTGTTTTAGGTGTTTTATATTTAATTTTATTATAATTGTTATTAATCAATTTTATTATAGTTTATTTTTTTTTATTTATTATTAACTCTAAAGTATATATATGTCGTATTATATATATATATATATAACTATTTCTTTAAGTATACATATATGTTTATGTATTTTATTATTAATTTAATGATTATGCTAATTAAGTGTTATGTTAAATTAATCATGTTTTAATTAATTACTTAATTATATATATATATTACGTGAGATTAATATGCATGCATGGGGAATATTAATATATGCATGCATGAAATCATACTTTGCATGGGAATCATTTCGCATGGAATTATTTCAATTTTGCATGAATTGCATGGGATTAATATATTCATGCATGAATTTTATTTCATTTTGCATGTATGTGCTTCGTTCTTATATGAAATGATATCAAATTGCCACGATTTTGTAATATGTTGTACATATATGTGTTATGAACATGATTTTATACTAAATTTATGTTTTTGAATTCATTTGATAGGTTAACGAATTTAATTTTAATTGAGGAACCAAAACGGGAGCTAACGAGCACTTAGCGTACCCTTGGTTCCGAATTTAATATCTTGAGCTCGGGAACTCGGATTCGAGTTTCGTCAAATCCGCTGAACTCGTAACGAAGATTCGAGTTTAGTAAACCTAGCCTTACATTTTTTCCTAAGTCGTTTGAACCTTCGAATTTCAACCGAAAGACGAATCGGCGACCAACATGACCTTGTTACACTAATTCAACTATATCTTGGCTAAACCATAACCAAATTAACTATAGTTTGATTCTTTGAAACCCTAACTCAACCCTTTACCATGACATAACAAGCCCTAACCAAGATAATCCTCTCACAAGCCCCAAAACTGAGCCAAAGTTTCTGTTCTGAATCCCAGACCCGTAACCCTTCAAACCATAGAGATTTTGGAGCTCAAATCTCATCCAAACTTCAACCAATCATCAAGGTAAGTTAAGGGTTGTATTATATGATTAATTCTGTTCATTTTCATCTTTTCATTCAAGATTTTGCACATGGTTTCATTCATTTCTGCCCATTTTCCCGAAAATGGAGGTTTTGAGCAAATTTATGATCTTCTTTGATTCTTAACGGTTTTGATCGATTCCAAGCATGAGAATGATTGTTTTGACATCCTCATCTCATTTATGATCATTGATTTCGTGGTTGTTGAGGAATTTATGACATATCATTTATGACAATTTTCGAAAATCTCACTTGAAGGTCACGTATGTCTTCTCTTCTTTGTTGATCACGTTTGGGACTGAATTATATGTTGAATATATGATGTTTTGCTGCATATTTGATGGACTTATGGACCTGAAATGAATCGGATTTATTGAACGCAAGCATGCCCTGTTTTTCTTCTCGTTTTGCCCTGTTTCACGCAGAGAGTTGCTGTCATTTTTGCTGTAATTTCCTTCTCCTTTTTGCTGTCATCTTTCATGGATTTTTAGCATGTATTATGGTTGAATTGTTGCAGCAATTTGCGCCTTGTATTGTTACCTATTTTGCTCGTATATGCCTGCCTTTTCCTTGCTCTGTTTTCTGCGTTTTTGCTGTCGAAACTGGGCTGCTGCTGCTGCTGTCACGGGCGTGTCAATTCTCCTCGTTCCAGTGAGGAACGGGGGTGCAGAATGGTCCGGACTTGCTGTACCGAGACACGGGGGTGTCTCGGTATAAGCTTTGTGGGTGACACCCCCGTGTCACCCCGTTTTGCTTGAGTTCTTTTCCTGCGTCTTCCTTGAGTTTTGCTGCTGCTGTTGTTGATCCTTTGCCTGCGTGAATGTGTGTTGCTGCTGCTGTTTTGGTTCTTGCATGCATGGGAATGGTGTTGTTTGTGTTTGTATTGTGCATGCAAGTGTATATCATATATAATATATATATTTGTGTTTATGTGCATGCATGTTGTGTGTGTGTAAGTGTACGTGAATACATGTATATATATTATATATTGTATATTATAAGCTTATTCACAATGGAAGTTGTGGGAACCATTCAGGAGGGCGTATCCTTGCGAAGAAGGTCCTGAGGAGTGGGTTTTATTGGCCCACAGTTCTCCAAGATGCCATTGAGTTTTCCAGAAAATGCCCTAAGTGTCAATTTCATTCTAACCTCCCTCAACTGCCAGCCGCTCAAATGATCCCTATAGATGTCTCATGGCCCTTTGACCAGTGGGGAATCGACATCGTAGGCCCTTGCCCATCGCGGTCGGACAAAAGAAGTTTGTCGTTTTAGCTGTCGATTATTTTACGAAATGGGCCGAGGCTGAAGCCGTGGCGAAGATTACCTTTAGGGTCATGAGGGACTTAATTTGGAAGAACATTATCTGTAGGTATGGTATACCAAGGGTGCTCATTTCAGAGAATGGATCCCAGTTCATAGCAGCTGACATACGAGAATGGTGTTCAGAGTTAGGGATTGAACAGCGCTTTACCTCCGTGGGCCATCCCCAAGCCAATGGACAGGCGGAAGTCACCAACAGGGTCATTCTGCAGCATCTGAAAACAATGCTAGAGAGCAAAAAGAGTGAATGGGCAGAAGAATTGCAAGGGGCACTCTGGGCTTATCGCAATACTCCACAAGCGGCCACTGGCGAGACACCTTTCGCGCTCGTATATGGGTCAGAAGCAATGATACCAGCAGAAATTGTACATGAATCCGCTCGTGTAGCTTACTTCGAGCCTCAAACTAACGAAGTTAACAGAGGCTTAGAGTTGGACTTACTGGAGGAAAAAATAGGCAATGTGTGGGAAAAAATACATAGATACAAGGCAGCTGTAGCACGACAATATAACAAGCTTGTAAAAGAAAGAACTTTCCAACTGGGAGACTTGGTCTTGAAGAAAGTAGAAGTATCCAAGCATGTGGGAAAATTAGACCCCAACTGGGAAGGGCCGTTCAAAGTCATACAAATCAGAGCTAACAACATTTACACCCTGGAGACACTTCAAGGCGAGCGATTGCCTCGCCCTTGGAACGCATGTAACCTCCGACGGTTTTATGTTTAAAAGCTCTCTAGAAATGATGATGTAACAATCCCACTAATGGGTTCTATGTACTACTTCAAATCTCAAGTAAGTTACAATACATTCTCTTGAATATTTCTATACTACTGCTTTTAAAATTACGCAAATGGATAAGACCCACGTCCCACGTTTCCACGAGCGTGGTCGGTAATCCATTCCAATACGCACGATGTTATTGCACATGGGTTACGCTTGCCAGCGCTCTACTCCATGTGGGGGGACGCCCTCATAAGGATAGTCTGGTAATGCTCACAACCAACCTGATGAATCGGAGAAAAAGTGCAGGGAAAATCCTAGTAGGCCTTGGTCGTTTGTCACAACGCCTTGTGCTCGAAAACGGGATCGCCTGCAAGTCCTAAAAAGTAACGGGTACAAGCGTGCTCGTTCAACGGTAACGTCATTCGGAATAAATTTTCACAAGTCTTAAACGAGGGCAGCCTCTCAGTAAGACCCTCGTAATTATTCAAGACTTAGTAAAATTTTCCAAGTTAAGCAAAATTTTCACAAGTCTCGAAGGGGCAGTCTCTCAGTAAGACCCTCGTAATTACTCAAGACTTAGTAAAATTTTCCAAGTATAAAAGCAAAAATTTTTACACGCTTTGAAAAAGGGCAATCTTTCAATAAGACCCTCATACTTACTCAAGATTTAGCCAAAACAAGGCCTATTTTACCATGCATGTTACTCAGAATCTAAGCGTTAAGAGATTTTGTTAACAACAAGCGCAAGGTAAAGGGTCGCAATAAAAAATAATGGCGCAAAGAGAAAAAAAAAAAAAAAGAGACCTTACTATGGAAAAGAAGGATTTCATTAATTTGAGGCTTTCGCCAAAGTTACAAAATAAGGGCACAAGGGCCCATAACATTCTTACAGAAAGAATACTAAAGTCAAAATGTGGAAGTTGCAACATAAGCAGACTGAGAGGGAGTGTCAAGCGGCGTGGGCGACATCTTCATCCAGAACCACCAAGATATTCTAGGCCACGGGACCATAAACTGGACCCTCCGGCTCTTGTGCTGGGGGGGCATTTTCATCTTGGTACTGGGCAGTTGGAGGCGCAGGTTCGTTGTTTCCTGCGGCTTGCGGAGCATTGGGCTCATTGGCCTCGACAGCTGGAATGGAGGCATTCTCTACGACATGCGTTGGAGGTTCGTTCGCCGGAAGGTTTTCAGAAATAGCGTTGGCATTGTTATTCCCCTCATTTTGTTCCACTTGAGAGGGCTCTTCCGGAGGATGAGCCACCATATACTTATCTTGGATGAGCGTAACCAAAAAGTTGTATTCCGGCTCAGAGATGTTAGACTCCGGGTCCTCAGGGTTTACATCATCTTCAACACATCGCTCATTGAACATGAGCCCCATGCCTTGCGCATCACGAATGGATGGATCTATTAGGCCCTTGTGGATGCCCTACTCAATCGCCAAGTTGAACGCTTTCTGGGCTTCATCAAGGAAATGAAGGGACGCTGCAAAATTGAACGCTTTGGAATGGCAGAATTTGATGAGCGCCTCCTTATTTGATTGCTCAAAACGATGAGGGAGTTGGTTCATGGCATCAGCATATTTCTTCTCCGCCTCCATGGCACTCGTCTTCCAATCGTTGTGCTCGGCAGTGAGCTTCTTATGATTATCCTCAAGCTAGTTAAACTGGTTGCGCCAACTCCTTCGAGCGTTCTCAGTGTTCGTAAAGTCATCTTGCAACTTCTTCATCTCGGCCTCCATCTTGTTGTACTCTTTCTTAAGGGAAAGGTACTTGGCCGTCTCTGTGTCCAACTCTTCCTGAAGCTGGGCAGGATCGTTCGAGCATGCCATCTTCTTGTACTTAGCCTTCCGGTCAGCGTAAATCGTGGCGCGCATTTGGATATTTCTCGCCCTCGGGAGCACTTGTTGCACGGGCTCGAAAGGGCAAAAGTGTTAACAAATATATTGAAGAACAACACCTTCAAAAGATAATGAAACTACAAGAGGAAAGGAGACTTACGGAAATTATGGCGTGCACTATATCGTCGGTCACCTTTTCAACTGGCTCGGAGAACAAATGCTTATGATCCACAGAGAATTGGGCCCTTTCATACAAATTTTGGCTGATACCTTGGGACAATGTCCCGTACCTCAGTAATACGACACCCCCATCTGCGGAGCCCTTGTAGCTCCTGTCCCCCCGGCGGTCAAAGTCCCACAAATGTTCTTCATCCGAGGAGGAAGTGTCTCTGTCGCCGCCCTTGGGGCCATCCACAACTTGTTTGCCCTTACCGGATATGGCAAAGGCATCAGGCATTCTCTTTCTCTTGCGGGAAGTTTGGCTAGCGCTCCCTTGAGCCTCGCTTATCACCACGCTTGCAGGGGGCCTCGTTTGATTGAGGGCGTTAGGGTTGACCACCCTCGCATCTGTTGCGGTTGGTGGCCGTACCACTATTCGGTTTTTTGCATTTGCCGCTCGGTGCTCCCCTCATCCCTGCGGCACTTGAGCGCAAGATGCGGCGCTTGAGCTGGCGCCTTGGTGGCCGCCACGACCGTCACCCCGGCCTGCTCCACGGCCTCGGGGATTCTGTTGATCTCCCTGTTGGGCTTTATGCCTGTTAGCGTTGGCGAACCTAGCAGCGCTTCTGATGCCTCCAGCCATCTTTAAAATGTCTACTCCTGCAGAAAAGGCGAAAACGAGGGTCAGAAACCCTTAGGCAAATTTTCACAAAATACAAGTTACAAATGCAAAGTATGGTTAGCATCCCTATCTAAAAGTTAGTGCCCTAAAGTCTAACCATCTCTCTCAAAATCTCGAGCGGGAGGGTTGTTGAGATAATGAGGGTCGTCAGTAAGCCCGCAGAGGAACATGAGTTCCACATCGTCTATCCAGTCCTTGGCTTGAATTAGATGGCCCTCGTCCCTTAACGCCCCAGCCAAGTCCTTGGCCCAATCCTTAGGGAAGGTAGATTCTAAGCAGCTCTTTACAAGGGATCCCTTCCCATGAGATATCCATTCTCAGGCCACCCTGAAATCATCATCAGCTGGGGCCTTGACAAAAATGAACTTCTCCTTCCAATCTGGGCCATAAGTGGAGGAAGGAGAGTTGATTAATTTCAAGTGGGCCTTCGCTTGAACGTAGTAGAAATAACCCGCCTCAGGTGACGAGCACGGTGAACTAACTACTTGGAAAAGGGTATTGAAATTCCGCATGAAGGGCTCGTATCCAGCATATTTCATAAAAATGACGAAGCTCGTTATCAAAGCGAGGCCGTTGGGCACGATTTGTGAGGGGCAAAGATTCAGATTGTTCAAAATGTTGGCCACTGGGACTGGAATTGGAAATCGTAGGCCCCCCGAGCCAATTGCGTCCTTGTAAACCGCCATTTTTCCAGGTGGGAGATGGTTAACGCGCTCGTGCTTGGCTGGGATTCTCCAGGTGTAGCGCTCGTCCCAGTAGATTGGGGCCATAACCGACTTTATCTCCCCCAGAGTGATGGTACTGGGAGTCTCGTCTGGGGTACGCTCGGTCGCCTGCATACCCGAGCCTTCACCCTCGTTTGGCCCTTTGGTTTTCTTGGCTCTTCTGGGCCTCTGGGTTTTCTTGCCTTTGCCCTTGTCACAGGATCTTTCTGAGGGCCCCATTCCTCCCCCGGGTTCCGGAGCCGGGGCTGCGACGGCCACAGTCACGGTGTGGCGATGAAGGTGAGTTGTGCTCTCTGTTATTGGGAGAGTCACCCCCTGCCTCTCCACTTCCATCACCAGATTCATCTCTTCAAAGAGATGCTCAACCCCATCTGGGTTTCTTTCATCTATGGCCATAACGGCCGCGTCCAACTCCTCGTCCCTAGGGGAACCCAGCGGAGATGAACTGTAGGTAGCCATGTCTTCAACTTCACGGGTGAATTCTTCTGCATGGTCTCTGGCCATGGTTGTGGTGGAATTTGGAAGGGATATGAGGGTTTTTGGGAATTGATATATATTCGGAGAAATTCGGGATTTCTGGAAGAGATAGAGCTTGAAGAATTACTAAATCCTAAATCTGATTCTAAGGTTAGCAAAGTTAGAAGATTTCACCGGAGATTACCTTGAGTTTCCTGGAAAAGCTTGAAGAAAAGTTATGGATGCTCTGAAACTTGTTTGCAAAGAGTTTTTTGCGGATATGTGCTCTGAAGATATGTTTGTGTAAAAAGTGGAATAGATACAGAATCCCTTATTTATAGAGATGGAAGTTGGTACGTTTCTGGCAAAAAATTCAAAATTACAATCATTTCCCACCTAGGGAATCGTTCCCTTTATCGAATCGTCACGTACTTCCCAAGTCTCACGTGTCACATGCGCATCAGCATTTAATGCTTAGATGCTCCAAGCGGTCAGAAGAAAGGACTGCATTTAATGCATGAACGTTACAAGCAGTCAGTTGAAGAGACCACATTTATGGTGCAATCAGAAGGACGATTGCTCAACACGCCATGCCTCATACGAGCGCAACGCTCGATGGAGTACATTGGAAGAATTCTACAGCCCTTATCACTAAGGACTACAGAATTGGGGGGCAAAATGATGGGGTCAAAATACGCTGGCTCCACGTATGGACACGTGGCAACTTAAGATAACGACACCCGTCCTCTTGTGATTAAGGTAATTATACACGAGCGCTCGGACCCCTCAAGCGTCAGCGTCCCTCAAGGACGCGTGTCATCTCTGCTACGCGTGCACGTGATCAACATCGTCGCTCTCTAACGAGCGCGATTCATATTACATGGCTAAGGCTCCAACCAGTTAAGAAAGCCCTCTTCGAGCACTACATTCATTCAGGGAAACTTTCACTCCCCCTCATTTTATGAGCTTTGGCCTTCATCCCCTAGTGGATTCCTTGGTCTCCAAGGCTCTTGGTTGACACGAGCGTGCTCTAAAGCCCTCGTTACCAACCCCTAGAACGGCTCTCTGACACCCCGTACATGCCCACGCACCTGCCACTGTTGCCAACACTAACTTCCACCAGCTTTTGCAAAACATTCCTCCTAAGTTTCTCTCTCGCAACGCCACGTGTTAGGGCAACATTCGGCCAAGACCACACGGTGCAAATGACCAAAGGGTCCCTGACCCTCAACTATAAATACGCGAGTTCATCTCCTTCACTGTAAGCAACCTCCATTACTGCAACTTCATACTTAGCATATTTTCTCTTTCAGATCTTCATCTGACTTGAGCGTCGGAGAGCCAAACTGGGAATCACCCCCAGTTCCCCCAGCTTGGCCTTCTGACTTTGTCTTTGTGTTTGTCCTAGCAGGTAGAACCCTCATCTTTCCTGGCGAACATCAACTGGTTTCCTCACCTAAACAAATTCTAAAGTGATTGGACTCTGTACCCCATATTCAGACCCATCACCTCTAAAGGTAGGGAACATCCCATTATAGAATGTCTATATTAGTAGCCAACTTGGTATCCCATGATGTGGACACTTCTTCTACAAATCCTTAAACTCTCCAAGCTTCATAGAAGGACTCTCCATCCATCTGCCTGAAACCTCAAATATCATTCCTGTACTTCATGGTTTTGCTCAGTGGAAAGAACTTTGCTAGGAAAGCCTGAAATAATGTTGCCCAAGTCTGAAAGGAATCGTTTGGTACAGTGCCCAACCATGCTTTAGCTCGATCCCTAAGTGAGAAGGGAAAAAGTCTAATTCGGATAGCATATGTTGTGACATTATATATCTTGAAGGTATCGCAAACTTCCAAAAAATATTCCAAGTGTGACGTTGGATCCTCCAAAGGTAATCCTAAAAACGGATTGTTTTGCAGCAAGTTGATGATTGCTGGTTTGATCACAAAATTAATCGCCGCAATTGGGGGCAGTTGTAGTTTGAATCGCCCCTGCCTTCGGTAAATTGTAATCTCTGATCGCAGGAGGGGGTGGCTCTTGAGGTGAATAGTCTACCCCTCCATCTCTCGCATTTATAGGATCTTCGGCCATCGAATCTGCACAAGGTCAAAGAAATTCCTTAGCTCAGTTCCACAATGACAAAGACTACAAACACCAGATTAAATAATGGTCTAAAGCACTAGATCAAAATAATTGAGTAATATTTACTTAAAACGCCTTCCCCGGCAACGGCGCCAAAAACTTGTTGTAACGGTTTTACTACAGTTAAAAACCAATCGTGCAAGTGTACACTAACATACGCGTAGCACAATAGGATCGAACCCACAGGGAAGGGAAATAAATCACCACTCTCTATTTCTCTCTAATCTAAAGACTTAACGGAATCAAAGGTTATTTCTATTAATCTACTGATGTAAAATTTAACAAATAACTAAACTAAAATTGCAACTAACAACTGAGACAAGCGAATTAACTTCAGTAAACTAAACAGGTGAGGGAAAAGCTTTGAATCATGCAATCAAGATTTAATGTGATACTCGTTTGACAAGTGCAATTCTAAAACCTAGTCACTTATATTTGAATTACCCTCTCTCGAGGTATAACCAAGTGCTTAATTAGTGTTCAATGTTGCTCTCGCAATCACCAATAGTTAATTAAACCATAGGAACAAGACTAGTGTAATCTAGAAAGAACAGACACGGTAAAAAAAGTGTCCGTGCAGTGTCCGACACGTGTCGGACACGGACACGGCTCGGACACGTGTCGGACACGACTGAAACGTGTCCAAAAAAAAATTAAAAAAAAATAGGACATGGTGTCGGACACGGCGGGGTAAATTTTCTAATTAAATAAAGTTTTTTATGCATTTTTTAATATTTTTAGAATTTTTTGGGGTGAAAACTAAAATAACTGTAGCACCCCGCACGTGAGGCACCACATCCCCCACACTATGGCTCAACACGAGTAACGAAATGGGAAGTCCGCACCCGTATCAAACCATAGCGAACGGGAGACAAACAAAACAATCCTCCTAAGCTAGGCGGAACTTAGACCCTGCAATTATAACCAATCAACAAGACATAATGCAACGGAGAACTAAATCAAAACATATGCATTGGCCACGGGCCTGCAGAAATTAAACACACAAACCGCAAGCAGACTTGGGCTCCTTAGGCCTCTTTTAATTCATAACAAAGCCCGACAAGGCAATTCAATAATAAATACGTAAAGATTCAAGTTCATAATATTACAGAATCGAATCATACACAATTTAAATACATATATGAGTGTAGAGACTCTCCTAACTTAACTTGACCAACTCAAAGACTCAACACAACTCCACCTAGCTCGAAACTCCAAAGCCAAACCTGCGCACTAAAAGGTTGGGGAGGGAGAGGGTCAGTCTCTAGAAGACTGAGTGAGCAGGAGCGATATTCATATATATAAAAAACATACACATGCAAGTCATAAATCCCGAGCAAGGTTTTATTTAAAATTAGTTCCCAAAAGGGCAAGGGAATAACTAAGCAATGCTCGGACTTTACGACTAATCGTATTAAATTCATTAAGTTCATAGTTCATACAAAATCAATAAGGCTCGGCGAGTGAGCTTTCATAATCTCCAACCAAACTCCGACCGTGTACGACAAATATCTTTATTATATTGAATATGCGATCATACAGTACATTATAATACATGCAAGCCATAAAACATAACATAAGACATAGTCATTTGGGCAATCCGTGTCCCGGCCTTCCCGCACGGTGCATAACAATCATAACATAATCATAACCATAAAACAACTTCCAACCTTCTTCCTCCGGGTGGTGGACGGGTTAGCAAGACCCGACCACCGATCCATACATAGGCCAATGGGGGTACATGAATCCCCCAAGGGCACTCAGCTCCCATTCCCCGATAAACCTCCTAGCGAGGGCCGGTATCACCGTAAATGTGGTGGGACTAGTACAAGGGATCACCGTCGGCCCTTGCCTCCCTGGATAGCCACTTGCACTAAGTCCCTGGGCCCGTGCATTCATAACATACATACATAATCTCACCAAAACATTAGATTCATAAGAAACATAACATATTTCATAATTCATTAGAAAAGGGTTTACTCGATCAATGTTTACTCGATGACTCTACTTTAAAAGTAACATATATATATATATATATATACATAAGGTTTTGGCCAAACTTGTCACATAAGGTTGTAGGGTTTAGTATGTAACTAGAATGAAAACACCCTCACCTGGAACATGGTGATACAAGGATACGAGTTACCGAGTGCCTAGTTGATCAGGATTTCTCCACCCTGGAGATAATAGTACAAAGGACAATGTAACGTGTCCGTGAGACTCAAGACTCCAAATGAACCATATAAGACGCACGGCAATGAAATGAATATGATATGAATGCATGAAAGATGATATTATTTCATGAAAAAGTTCATGTGCACTATTAAGGCATTTAAGGCACATAACCAAGCCATTCATTAATTCATTTTCATTCAAATTCATGAATTCACATTTCCTATCAATTCAATCCAAGGATTTCATATAACAATTATAACACGTACTATTTCACGTTTAAAATTAGAAAATAGATGAATAAATACATTCAAATCAAGATCGAAAATTAACTAAAACATAAAATAGGTAAAAATTAAATTCTATAATTCAATTAAATCAAATAATATTTAATATAATATAAACATATATATATTCATAAATATATATATATATGTACACGTACCATTCCAAGGAAATCAATCATGCATGCATTTACAATTTAAATACCTAGCATGCATGGATAATTAATTTAAAATATATCATGCATGCAAACCTTATTAAATGAAACATGCATGCCTTAATTATATTAATTATACGTACATAGCATGAAAATAAGAACAATTTAATTAAAACATTTCATGAATGCAAACTTATTCACTAAACATGCATGCATTCTCTAGTATATATATATATATATACACGTAAATACACATGCACTCACATAACAGTATGCATGCAAACATTTAAAGCAATTCTCATGCACACACAAATACTACATGCATTCATGAAAAGAAGGGAAAAAGAAAGAAGACAGCAACAGCGTGCAGCAGTCCCAGATTCAATCTCCCCGCCCGGGGAGCTTCGTGCAGAAAGCTTCTGCATAAAGGCTACCCAGCCGGGCCTTTTCACGGCAAAAATCTCCCCATAATTACTTGGCATTCCAGAAACGCAGCAGCAAACCAAGCACGAAACAGCCCCTGTTTTCTAGGCATTCTTGGCATGAATTACAGCAGAAAAAGCAGCACTCAAGGCAAGTTATGCAGAAACAAAATGGCACTAGAAACTCCCACAATTACTGATAAAACACAGCAGTTCAGCAAGGGAAATGAGCAGCAAATGACAGCAAGAAAAACAGTCCGAAAACAGGGCAAAAATTTGCAAAAACAGAACAGCAACAATTTCAATCTTTAACCAACAAGATCAGGTAAGGCAAGGCAACAATTATGCAGCAAAAACACTCCGAAACAACATCTAAGCATGCTCTTCAAATGATCAAACACAAGGAATGAAAGAAGGTGGTCATTTCATGAATTTTCTTCAAAATTTCATTAATGGTAGCTCATGAATTCTACAACTACCAGCTAATACGTCACCATAATTGAAAAGCGGAACTCAAGATAATAACATTCATGCTTTGAATCAACCAAATACCTTAAGAATCGAAAGAGATCAACTTATATGCTCATACCTAACTATTTCTCCAAATCAACCATATATTCACGAAAACATGATCAAAATTGGGGATGAATGGATCAAAATGACTCATTATGAATGTGTAATACAACCCTAAGCTTACCTTGTTGATTAATGATGGTTTGGAAGAGATCTGAGCTTGAATCTCCAAGGGTTGGCTTGAGCTACGGGAAAACTGGAGAGCAGAAGGTTTTGGCTGAATTTTCTCCACGTGATGCGGGTTATCTCGGTCTGGGGTGATTAAGGATGGTTAGAGGGTTGAGTTAGGGTTCCAAGGAATCAAACCATAGTTAATTTGGTCAAGTTTTGAATAAGATATGGTCATTTTAGTAAACTGTGGCAGATTTGGTTTCCGTTTCATGTTTCGGTTGAATTTCGGAGGTTCAAATGACTTTGGAAAAATATAAGGATAAGTTCACTAAACTCGAATTTTCATTTCGAGTTCAGAGAAGTTGACGAAACTCGAATCCGAGTTTCCTAGCTCAAGATATCAAATACGGAACCAAGGGTGCGCTAATTGCTCGTTAGCCCCCGATTTGGATTCCAACATTCAAAATAAATTCGTTTCCACTTCAAACGAAATCGAAAACATAAAACGAGCATATAAACATGTTCATAACACATAAATCTACAACATACTAAATTTTCATGAATTTTCGATATCAAATCATATAAGAACGAAGCGGGTTTAAATCACTCATAACCAATGCATTTAAAATCCATAACATTTTCAACCAAATGACAAAATTAAATTCATAATTAATTTATAACTAAAGTGCATGAATTAAAAATACTTTAATTTAAAAGTACGCAATTAGAATATAAAACGTACGAATTTATTTAATTTAAAGTCACAGGTACGATTTATATATAACTACAATTAAAGTGTACAAATTAAATTATGTTTTAATAGTAATAAAGTTAAAATATAATTAATTAACACTTTAACATCTAAATATAAAATTAAAAATATATAAAACACTTCTAAACAATTAATCACATAATTAAATAATTTAATTGCGCAATTCATAAACACATACGACATATTAGAACAAGTGAAAAACCGGGGCATTACAATAACAAACTTATTCTAGTTTTTAATTATACATATTTTTTTAAAATATTTTATTTTATCTAGATTATACTTATAAACTATTTTTATTTTTATATAAAATATTTTAATTTATATATAAAATATATTTATATATATAAAATATAGCCTTGTCGGAGCCGTGTCATGTCCTAAAATTTTTAAAAAATCCGTGTCGCCGTGTCCGTGTCCGTGCAACATAGAGTATAATGCAGTATTCTAGCGGCTCGGCATGGAACAAGATTACTGTTGTATAAGCTAGGACCAAATCTCTTTGAACCCTACAACTTACAAGTATTGAAAACAATCCAAATCACCATCAATCTCTCAATTTATAGGCAATTCTGAGACATGCTAAGGTTGGTCAGACCGTTGCAATTCAACTTATGTCCGCCTTCAAGACTAAGAATCACACAAGTCATTCAAGCATTACATCAAACATCTATCATGTATTCATCATCACTCCCCCAGCCCTACAAAATTAGCTACTCATAGTAAAAGTAAAGGTCATAAAACCAAACGGAATTGCATTAAAACAAATCATAGTCATCAAATCTAAACAAAGTCTAGAGAATAAACTCATAAACATTCTAACAATTCTAGAAAATTAAATCTAAAACGCGAAAACTGAATTTAGGCGGAATTAGATTGAACAATAAAGTAGTAAAACTAGAAAAAGGAATTAGTCTCAATTGATTGGTATGAATTCTCTGAGAATTCTCCTGAATTCTCCTGCGACAACAGTCTCCTATCTCTTCCTCTGAATTCTTCTGTTTTGCCCCCTCTCCTTCTTACCCAAAAAGACCTCAAAACGCGCCTAAATACTAAACCTAAAATTTCTCGCCGACAAGGGTAACGGGCGTTACCTGTCTCCATGTAATTCGTTAACGCCCGTTAACCGAATAAATCGTGCCTGCGCTTACATAAGTAGTAATGGGCATTACTGATTTTCTTCAGTGAAAAGGTAACGGCCGTTACCATTCCTTCTCCAGAATTCATCTCCTCCTGTGGCTTTTAACGGGCGTTAATAACTCTGTGCTACCATGGAGTAACCGGCGTTACTCCTCTATTTCGTCTCATGCAGTGCTCTTGTGTTCGTTAACGGGAGTTACACACCGTATGCTATTGTATGGTAACAGGAGTTACCATCATTCTTTCCTCAAAACAAGTGAAACCATCATGCCTCGCCGTTTCGTAACTCCAACTCCAAAAGTACCTAAAACGGGCCAATTTAAGCACATAAAAGCCTCAAACGGCACTGTTTATCATCGAATTAAAGCTCAAAAATCATGTAATTTCAACACACAACTTTGTACGCCAAAAATCAAGAAATGCCGCAGGTGTCCATTATTTTTGGCTATAAATAGGCTGCAGTCATTCTATTTCAAAGCATCACAATTCATTTTTATAGCTTTCAAAGCTCTCACGACAAATTCTCTCTCTTATATTAATTAATCCTTAATTAAGGATTAATTAATTACTTAATTAGGTGGTTATATAATTAATATATAATCCCCTTAATTAATACAAAATAGGGATTTTATAGTTTTAGAAAAAAGATTTTTTTCTAGAAAATATTTTCTCGAGTATTTAGCGAAATACTACCGGAGCCCATACTCCAAAATCTTAAGTTGGGATATTGTAGGGAAGCTCTGCGGTTTTACGAGAAAATCGAGGTGCTGAAAATGTGTCGTTGATAGCCATACTTTGCAGTACGGTAATACAGTTATGCTGCAAAAATTATTATTTGCATATTATGATTACATGCTCTATGATTTAAAATTATGTTATCAATGCATGTATATATTAGAGTTGTTCTGGCCTATTTGTTCCGCTGCTTATTAAAATATTTTAGAAATATTTTGATAGCGAGGTTATGGCGAATTTTTTTTTTTTTTGAAATATTATCCTATACCGCCACTCTGTCTCGGACCCACCATCCAAAAATTAGTATTAAAGCGGGGCTCTGAATATATACTTGCATTAATAAAGCATATAATGCATAATTTTAAATCTGATACTGTGCACGTAAATTCTGTCTAAGGAGGCTAGGTTTTAAGTGGGACCATTGTGACCACTCCAGTGCTTCCTGGGAATTTGCGTGGAATGGTAATTTTTTGGGAAACAATTTAATTATCTTCCTGATAATTACCGAATTAGTAAATATGATTTAAATTATGTGATAATTTAAAACATATTGACTTTGGGCCATTAAAATATTAAGCTTAATAATTATGCGATAATTAGTTGCAAGCATGCTTTAATTTTAATGTGGCATGATAATATGTGATATTATGTTGTTTCAATTATGCATGATTTATTTAATATGATTAGATAAATAATGTTTAATAGAGATTAAACACGATGCATAATTGGACGAAATTTTTTTGGGTTAATTAATAAATACTTATTAAAGCCTTAAAATATTATTAGGATTATTCTATAATCCCAATGGGAGAAGATTAATTAGATTAATTACTTCCGACAATAAGACGCCAAAGTGATTATTTAATAATCAAAGATAATCTACAAATTTTAAAAATTCAAATGGGAGCGAGATGAAAAGAGTTGGATTCTCACGGCCTCCATTACGTGTCTATAGTATAGTGGATATATACTACTCCCTTCGGGGGGTATGTATTCGAGGTATACAAGATTAGACTTCTTCGGATAGAATGAAGTATGGGGAAAGTCAGCTCGACCACGCCTCCGTGGAATGTCTTGATCTACTCGTATGAATTTCTAGTTAAGAGTATACACTTGACTAAGTGATGTAATAACCTCCCTTCGGAGCTATGTTACATTCACTTAGAGGCCAAGGGTTGACGTGGTGGATTAACATAGTTTGGTAAGAGTTACCCAGTGGCATGTTAATTAAGAATAGTTCTTACTTTTTTAAGCGGTTTTTAACCTCGCTTCCGAGGAGTCAACTGCGATTAGTTAAGTTACCATTACGTAAATCAAAACGCTTACATGGATTTCATTTATTGGTTAGAGGCAAAAGAAGTAAAATATAAAATCATAACTTTCACTATTCTAAAATATTTCAGTTTTAAACAATGACAATTGTTGGCCCGCTTCAATCGATCCTAAAGGAAAATAGACCTGAAGAGGCTAACTATGCTGACTGGAAAATAAATCTTGACACCGTGTTTGGTCACGAGAATCTGAAACATGTTCTCAATGAACCTTGTCCGGGGGTACCAAAAATTACAGCCACTCAGGATATGAGAAAAACTTATGTCAATTGGATCAAGTCCAATAATTTGGCTGGGTCATATATCCTGGAATCTGTCTCCAATGTTCTTAAGCATCAAATGCACGAGATGCCAACTGCTAGGTACATGATGGATCATCTCCATCAGATGTTCGGAGGACAAACTCGAGCTGAGAGGCTCGAGTTGATGAGAAGGTTGTTAGTTACTAAGATGTCTGAGGGATCACCTGTTCAGGATCATGTTATGAGCATGATGGCTTACCTGAACGAGATTGAGAGCCTTGGTGCTAAATTTGATGATCTCGGTAAATAGGATATGATCCTATGCTCTCTGGTAAAGTCGTTCGACACATTCAGGTAAAATTATTCTATGAACAAATTAGATTCTTCTCTACCTGAATTGATGAACGAACTCAAAGTGGCAGAGGGAGTGATGAAAGCTAAGGGAACTGTTCTCCTAGCACAGGCATCGACTTCCACGGCCTCAAAAGCCAGCAAGTGGAAAAAGGAAAAGGGAAAGGTTCCCAGTCCCAAGAAAAAGGTTCAGAAGAAGAAGGGTAAACCTAGCAAGGAAAAATGTTTCTACTGCGGAGAAAACGGGCACTGGAAGAGGAATTGTCCAAAATACTTAGCAAGTCTTCCTGCTAAGCCATCTGGTAAGTTATATTGATATCTTGTTTAATAGAATTATGTTTAGTTGGAAGTCCACTAGATTCCTGGTGTGTGGACTCGGGTTCAACTAATCATATCTGCAATTCGTTGCAGGGGTTCAAGCTGACCAGAAAGCTTGAAGATGGTGAAATACAGCTACTTGTCGGGAATAATACAAGTATATCTGTATTAGTATTGGGGACTGTAGATTTGTATTTTGGTGATAGGGTTTTGATACTGAAAGACACTCTATACATACGTTTGTTCACAAAAATTTGATTTCTGTGAGTTGTTGAATAAATAATGGTCCCAGTGTTTGTTTTGAATAAAATTTTACCATTAAGAAAAATAAAATATCTCGTAAATGACCACAAGGGTAGAAGCAAGATTTTGTTAGAAGAAATGAAAATTTCAGATACTGAATTCCAAGAACCCATAGTAACTTAAAATATGTTGGATACATATGATGTACCAGATACAACATATGATGTAGGGACAAGAACACAGCAGCCTCATCGTAGTGGGAGGATTGTCAGGGCATCTGAAAGATACCTAGGATTAACCCAAGTGGTTGAATCTGAAGTGTCTGATCCTGTCACATATGATGAAGCTATAAAGGATATAGATGTTGACCGTTGGGTTAGAGCCATGGAATCTGAATTAGATTCAATGTATTCCAACAAAGTCTGAAAACTTGTAGAGGCGTTTGAGGACATTAAGCCTATTGGATACAAATGGGTCTATAAGAAAAAAAAGGGAGTGGATGGAAAGGTTGAGACTTTTAAAGAAGTTATCGATTATGATGAAACCTTCTCACCTGTAGCAATGCTTAAGTCCATAAGAATTTTCTTTTCCATTGCCGCTCATTTTGATTATGAGATATGGCAAATGGATGTAAAGACTATCTTCTTGAAAGGGCATCTTCAAGAAGAGATATACATGGCTCAGCTTAAAGGCTTTATAGCCAGAAATTAGGAGCATATGGTATGCAAGCTTAATAGATCAATCTATGGTTTTAAGCAAGAGTCTAGATCATGAAACATCAGATTTAATGAAGCAATTAAATCCTTTAGATTTATACAATTGCCTAATGAACCATGTGTGTACAAGAAACATCATGATAGTGTTGTAACATTTTTAGTTTTATACGTAGACAATATTCTGCTCATTACGAATGATACAGGAATATTGTCAGTAGTCAAGATTTGGTTATCAAATCAGCTTGACATGAAATGTAACACCCCGTACACGTGGAGGTGCCACACCCCCGCACTATAGATCAATTCACATACGAAATGGCCAATCCGTACATGAACCAACCTATAGCGAACGGGTGACAATGCAATACTCGACAAGCTAGGCGGGATAACTAAAACGTGCAACAAAATAAAGCGGAAGCATAAACCAATTTCTAACAATTCATTCCATTTATCCAATCATGATTTTTCTCATTTTCCAATAAAATATAATCTAAAGTTACTTATCAATACATTATCATCTTCCTTAAAATAATTAACCTATAATTGGAAACATGACTTTATCGAACAAGAAATAAACAATCAGATAAATGCACCGTGTATGACTCAACTCTAACAACTGGACTCGACTCACTTCCCGCCTAGCACGCACCTGCAATAACCTGAAAGGTGGAGGCGTCAATCTGTGAAGACCGAGTGAGGGGTTTAAATACATATTAACGCAGATAACATGCAAGTCATATTCTCGGGTAAAGGTTTATAAAGATAAATATACAAGTTCAATAATAATATAGCTTCGCCCGAGAATACAACTATCAATATTAAATACTTGTTCTTTTCATGCAATCGATAAACATGCTTGCTTACTTGTTAGTCATTAGGCGATCACTCAAGTCCGTTATCATGCAATCATGCAGGGGTATTCAATTTGCACATTCATGGAATGGAAATCATGCAATCAGTACATGGCGTGCTTGTAACATGATAGGGTTTGTTCCTCCTGTGATCGGACGGACAATCATTGGCACGAAAACCAATCCAGCGCCCCCACTAAGAAGGACCTGGCCAGGGGAAACTTAGGTACACGATAGGGTTTTGTTCTTCTTGTGGTTGGACGGACAACCACTGGCAGGACCAGTCCAGCGCCCTCACTAAGGAGAACCTGGCCAAGAGAACGCACGTACACGGTAGGGTATTGTTCATCTTGTGATTGGACGGACAATCATTGGCACGAAAACCAATCCAGCGCCCCCACTAAGGAGGACCTGGCCAAGAGAACACGCTTGCTTGCATTCATGAACATGGCATGCTTTGATGCGTGAACACTAACATGCTTTTCTTGCTTGATTAATGAACAATAATATAACTTGGAACGATAAATGATTTCATGAAAATATAACTATAAATACCTTTTGGTTAAAACAGTCACGTAAAGGTTATACGGGTTCTATATAACTAGAAATTAAACCTCACCTGACAGGCGACACACGACTCGTGAATGCGTGAATGTGCTCATGATCCACAATCTCCGCCCTGGAGAATAACTGGACAAGAAATGGGACAATGTACGTGCATGAGACAACCATTCAAGCATATTATTCATATAATGACGCACGGCGTGATCATACACGAGATATCGAGCAATACACAATGTAGCATGATAACATGTTGTTTCGACATATAATCAATCATATAATAGCAATTCGGGATCACATAAGCCATTGGAACGAGGGGCTAAAATTGTAATTTTGTGCAGAAACTTTCTGCACTTCCAGTGGCTTGGGAACGGCCGTTCCGGCCTTTAGTACAAAATGGGAAGGGCCGTTCCCTAGTCCCGAAGCGGCTCCCCGAAGATGGGAACGGCCGTTCCCGTCTGTAAGACAAAGTGGGAACGGGCGTTCCCGTCCTCACCGCCTGACACATAATTCAAACAATGGGAACGGCTGTTCCCCTTTTTCAAAAGGGGCGGGAACGGCCGTTCCCGTTACACAGAAGGTTCAGAAACAGGGGAGAAGAACAGAGGATGCACGAACCACTCCCAAACCTCATCAAACTCACATAATTCAATTCCAAACATAATAATTCATGGAAGTGAATAAGTATACATGCTTAAAGTGCAATAAAACACATTATAAACACTTGTTCCATGCTAAATCATCTCAATTCATCAATTTCAAGTTCATATATAAATCCATCCTTTATCATCAAATTCTTCAAGAATTCATGCATGATTTCAAACTATAATCAAGTATTCATGCTTCTAATAGCAAATAATCAAGTTAGCTAACTCCACCACTAACCCTAGCTTCATACATGAATTCCAAGAAATCATATATATACTTCCATACCTTGAAATGAAATAAAAGATGGAAGAAGAAGATGAAGATGAGATGATGCTTCAACTCCTAATTTCTCCATGATCATGGCTTGAAAATGATAAAATCTCCTTTCCCTTTTTGATGTCTTTGGCTCGGTAGAAGGGAGAAAGAAGTGATGATGATTCTTGAAGAAATGAGATGGAAGGCAAGGAAGGGATGCATATATCGTTACATTTAGGGAAATATGCAATATTTATGATCAAGTCCTTTGAGTTCTATAAGTAATGCAATTAAGTGTCTAAGGTTTGGAAACGATCATTTAAGTCCTCAAAGGTTTTCATGTAATTTGGTCCTCTAATTTATGTAAATGAACAATTAAGGACAATCATGCAATTAATACAAATTGGGCAATTAATTCACGTAACAATTGAAGTCCATTCTTACAAGAATTCTCAATTTGAAATGAATATCATATAATTTCACGTAATCATGTTGAAAACAATTGATAAGAATTAATATAACACGTTTAAATCAATTAAACGAAATTAATAAAATAAAATCCTAACGCTCGAAACCCACACGTGTCGAGCGTACCTGACTGTCTGAAAATCGGGGCGTTACATGAAAGAACTAGGTGAGGCCAGTTATATTCTAGGGATCAGACTTTATCGTGATCGTAAGAATAAAATGATTGGTTTATCGCAAGCAGCATATATAGATAAGATGCTGGCAAGATACAATATGGCTAATTCCAAGAAAGGTTCATTACCTTTCAGACATGGAGTCATCTGTTTCGGGATTAGTGTCCTAAGACTCATGAAGAGACAGAAGAGATGAAAGATGTAACGCCCCAATTTTTAGACAGTCAGGTACGCTCGACACGTGTGGGTTTCGAGCGTTAGGATTTTATTTTATTAATTTCATTTAATTAATTTAAACGTGTTACATTAATTTTTATATATTGTGTTCAACATGATTACGTGAAAATTATATGAAATACGTGTCAAATTGAGAATTCTTGTACGAATGGAATTTAATTGTTACATGAATTAATTGTCCAAATTTGTATTCATTGCATAATTGCCCTTAATTGTTCATTTCCCTTTCTTTAAGGACCTAGTTGCATGAAATATAAAGGACCTAATTGACCATTTCCAAACCTTTGATACTCAATTGCATAAATTAGAGAACTTGGAGGATTTACTTGCTAATATTACATTTTTCCCTCTTGAAATGTCGGTATATGCATCTCTCCTTCAATCATCTTCATTTTCATGCCAATCATCTCATATTTGCTTCTTGCCCTCACCGAACCACAACCCCAAAGAAGGAAGAAGAAATTTCATCTTTCTAAGCTAGAATTGAGGAAGGAATTATGAATCTTGGAGCATCAACATCATCTCATCTCCATCATCTCTCATCTTCTAGTTCATTTTTAAGTTATTCTCCAGGGCGGAGATTGTGGATCATGAGCACGTTCACGCATTCACGAGTCGTGTGTCGCCTGTCAGGTGAGGTTTAATTTCTAGTTATATAGAACCCGTATAACCTTTATGTGATTTTGGGCAGAAGGTAGTTATATTTATAAGTTCATGAAATCACTTGTTATTTCAAGCATGTTAGTGTCCACGAATCAAGCATGCCATGTTCATGAAAGCAAGTACGCACGTTCTCCTGGCCAGGTCCTCCTTAGTGAGGGCGCTGGGCTGGTCTTCGGGCTGGTGGTTGTCCGTCCAATCACAGGAGGAACATAGTCCTATCGTGTAAACGAGTTCTCTTGGCCAGGTCCTCCTTAGTAAGGGCGTTGGCTGGTCTTCGGGCTGGTGATTGTCCGTCCAATCACAAGAAGAACAAAGCCCTATCGTGTATATACGTTCTCCTGGCCAGGTTCTCCTTAGAGAGGGCGCTGGGCTGGTCTTAGAGCTGGTGGTTGTCCGTCCAACCACAGGAAGAACAACCCTATCGTGTTACAAGCAAGCCATGTATTGATTGCATGATCTCCATTCCATGAACGTGTTATATGATTACACTATTGCATGATTGCACGATAATTGAATTGCGTGATCACCTAATGATTAACAAGTAAGCAAGCATGTTTATCAATTGCATGAAAAGAACAAGTATTTAATATTGATAGTTGTATTCTCGGGCGAAGCTATATTATTATTGAACCTGTATATTTATCTTTTATAAATCTTTACCCGAGAATACGACTTGCATGTTATCTGTGCTAATATGTATATAAACCCCTCACTCGGTCTTCACAGACTGACACCTCCACCTTTTAGGTTATTGCAGGTGCGTGCTAGGCGGGAAGTGAGTCGAGTCCAGTTGTTAGAGTTGAGTCGAACACGGTGTATTTATTTGATTGTTTATTATTGTTCGAGAAAATCATGTTTATAGTTATTGATATTGTTTTAAAGGAAGATGATAATGTATTGATATGATAAGTTGGAATATACTTTATTTGCTAAATGAGAAATGTCATGATTGGATAAATGGAAATATTTGGTAGAAACCAGTTATGCTTCCGCTTTATTTTGTTGCATGTAGTAGTAATCCCGCCTAGCCTATTGAGTTATTGCATTGTCACCCGTTCGCTGTAGGTTGGTTCATGTACGGATTGGCCGTTTCGTATGTGGATTGACCTATAGTGCGGGGGTGTGGCACCTCCACGCGTCCAGGGTGCTACAAAAGATGTTTCGTATGCTTCGGCAGTCGAAAGCCTTTTGTATGCCATGTTATGTACCAGGCTAGATATCTGTTATGTTGTATGTCTAGTCAGCAGATATCAGTCAAACCCTGGACCCCAACACCGGATAGCAGTAAAGCATATACTAAAGTACTTGGGAAGGACTCGAGATATATGCTTGTCTATCGCAGTGATGAGCTCATTCTTATAGGGTGCACAAATTTGGATTTTCAATCTGATTTGGATTCTAGGAATTCGACGTCTGGATACATGTTTACTCTAGGAGGAGCAGCCGTAAGTTGTAGGAGTATTAAGAAAACTTGCATTGCTGACTCCACCATGGAAGCCGAATACGTGGCAGCCAAAGAAGCTCATTGGTTTTCAAATTTCCTGGTGGATCTAGAAGTCGTCAAAGATGGACTTACACCGATCACATTACACTGTGACAATGTCGGAGCAATGGCCAACTCTAAGGAACTTCGAAGTCATAAACGTGCAAAGCGTATTGAGAAGAAGTTTCACATTATACGAGATTATGTGGAACATGTAGAAGTGGTAGTAGTGAAAATTAGCTCAGTAAAGAATCTGGTATATCCCTTCACTAAGACTTTGAAGCAAAAGATTTTTAACACTCATGTAGAAGGGATGGGCCTTAGATGTGTAGCCAATTGGATTTAGGGCAAGTGGGAGATTGTTGGGATTAATGCCCTGAAAATCCAATTATATTGTAAATATTTCGGATTAATAAAACTGAAATTATCACAAGTTATGAGTATTTTACGAATTTAATAATTAATCAAGTGTGATGGTATTTTTATATGAAATCTGTTTCATAGGAAAAGCCTTTAAATACCAAAAATAACTTGTCATTAAAGTTCTAGTCGGTATGATAAGAAAATGTTCTTATCGAGACTATAATGTGTTATACAAGATGATTAGTCTTTCATCATAGGGAAATGGAGTTTCTGATTATAACACATTGATGATTTTCAATAGGATTGGAAACATCAAACTTGACCATTGAGATTGTTCATTTTATACTGCTATCTAAAATGAACAAAAATCTCGGGAAGCATTAGACTCTTAATCCTGATAGTGTTTCTACATTAGGCATGTAGTGTTAATCACTGTGATGTACTCAGAAGTGAGGTCTCAGTAACAGGTGGCCAAAATAGTTTGTACATTCGGTGATTACATGAAATGAGCTAAAGAGTAATACTAATCGAGGAATCTATAGCCTTGTTGGAAGGTTAAAAGATATCCCGGTAATAGGTTTGCAAAAAGGTTCAAATTAAAACTTTGGCCAAAGTACTTCGTGTGTGCGTCACCGAAGTTGTATGTTGAATGTGTTTCACATACAGGGAATTTGGACTTAAGGAGAATCAAGAAATTTCAGATTGGAAGAGAAAAATAAATGATAGTAGTATTGATTTATTTTTCATGGATATCTATACAGAGTAGTAAAATGCAAAATTATTCTAGATCGAGAAATTCATGAATAATTTAATTAATTTTAGAGTGCAACAATATTTATTTAGTGGAATTAAATATTGTTAAACGGTAATCAATTACTGTCATGAGATGATAATAGATTGATCCATTTGGAGCTAAAATTAATTAGTCGTGCAGGTCCCCCTACGAGCCCTAACGAAGACCAAAGAGAAAATATTTAAAGGGGAGAGGGAAATAAATTTTCAAAGTGTTTGGAAATAGCCAAGGGATTTATTTTGAGAAAATAAATTCCAAAGAGTTGTAAGTACCCGAAATTTTAAATTTTTTTTTTTTAAAAAAAGATGATGTGCCATTTTGACGTGTCAACTGACATGTCAAGCTACATTAGCAGATCAGGGTTGTGTGGCACTGATGCAGTGCCCGCGTGGCGCGCCACACGGACAACCCAGATCAAGCCGCGTCAGCGAGGTCAATGGTCCAGATTTGATCTGGGCAAACCGAGTCAACGGGTGGGTCGATAATGGTCCGAGTAGGGCCGGTCAAAGATTGATCGACCCGTATACGTGGAATAATCTCAGAGGGACACATGTTGGTTGGACTAGACCAGACTGAGCCGACCGGTTCATTGTTGAACCGGTCTAAGGCCCTGAACCGTCAGTTGGACCGGCGGAATCGGACACGCGGCACCTCCTGGTGCCCGCGTGTGCCCCGCGTACGCCATGCGCATGCAACGCCGTTCGGGTGGCGCGTGGAGGCGCGTGAGTGGGCCAAATGGCATGTGGTCGGTGATGTTCGACTCCTTGCAGCCCAAGCATCCACATGGCGGTCTCCGATTTGTCGGTTGAGCTTACCTTGCACGCCAAAAATCAAGAAATACCGCGGTTGTCCCTTATTTTTGGCTATAAATAGGCTGCAGTCATTCTATTTCAAAGCATCAACTTTGTAATTCATTTTTCCAGCTTTCAAAGCTCTCATGACAAATAATCTCTCATATATTAATTAATCCTTAATTATGGATTAATTGATTACTTAATTAGGTGATTATATAATTAATATATAATCCACTTAAATAATAGAAAATAGGGATTTTCTAGTTTTAGAAAAAAGAGTTTTTTCTAGATAATATTTTCTCGAGTATTTAGCGAAATATTGTCGGAGCCCACACTCCAAAATCTTAACCGGGGATATTACGGGAAAGCTCTGCTGATTTCACGAGAAAATCTAGGTGCAGAAAAAGTATCGTTGATAGCCATATTTTGTAGTACGGTAATACCGTTTTGCTGCCAAAATTATTATTTGCATATTATGATTATATTCTCTATAATTTAAAATTATGTTATCGATGCATGTATATATTAGAGTTGTTCTGGCCTATTTGTTCCGCTTCTTTCGAAAATATTTTAGAAATAGTTGATAACGAGGTTATCGCGATTTTTTTTTTTTTTGAAATATTGCCCTATACTGCCACTCTAATTTCGGGTCCACCACCCAGCAGATATATCGCATAACGTAGGCATCAGAGGAAACCTCAAACCCTCCAAAAGCTGATCAATGAGGAATGGCAGATAACCTAGTGGAGGCTCGTATATATTATCCGAGGCGGATAGAAAGCGGATAGGATATGAGAGGGGTAAATGGAATAAGACATGCAAAGCCTTTTCCATTGGATGCATTTTTGATAGCATATCGACGGAGGGAGAGGGGTTTGAGAAGACGCCATGTCTCCAAAACAAGAAAAATAACAATGAATAAACTTGGAAAGCGAGATGTGTTAGTTTGTGGCCAATTCGTATCCCACATTGAAACCTTAGGTTGGGATAAGTGTTTTCTATCCCACATAGGAACTTTGTAATAGTTTGGGGAGGAGCTAACAATATAAATAGGCTCTCCTCCCTTCTAGCTTAGTGCATACAAACAAAGTCTCTCTCTACTTTGTAATATTTTTTTTAGTGAAATATATTTGAGTAGTGCCCGAGGACGTAGGCTAAATTAGCCGAATCTCGTTAAATTTGGTGTTCTTTTTTTTTATGGCTTTTAATAGCCTTTTTTGGGTTATATTTAGTTTATTATTTTGCCTGATTTTTCCTTTCTGTAATTTTAGGCATTATAGTTCTAAATATTGATCGACTTCCGCAACAAGTGGTAACAAGAGCCTATAACATCCTAAAACAGGGCCTGGATGGAAACGGTAAGCTGAGGGCATTGATAAATCATTTATATACCATGATCCCACTTTATAAACTTTCACGCATTACATTCTTACAAGATCAAAGTCCTTGTATGTGACCTACATTGTTTTAAGGGGGAATTCTTGACCTTTGACTCAGTTTACTATTCATTTTCCGAGCCTACTTTGCATGTATTGTTGCTCGAACCCTAGAGGTTCATAACTCATGTTTCCCAATAGTTTGAGCTTATTTTCCAAGCCTCGGAACCCTTCTTGAGCCAAAAGGACACTTTGGGAATTTACCGACCAAAGTTACTATTCATTATTGTAAACGAGCTTTGATTCGACACTCTCTGCTACCCAAGTTTATAGTTAAATCATTCCTTGAGTCGATACAAATCTACTGGTATCATTCTTGGACTCGAAAATCTATTTTGAACTTCGTTTTAAAAGAAACGTTTGAGCCAAGACACTATTCACTATTCCTTCTACGAATGATTTTTCGTCCGGAGAACTTCTACTCTTCAAATTTGAGTTTAAAACACTTCTTGATTCATTTAATGATTTTTGGGATTGATTACATCTCTTGATTTAAGCCCTAGCTCGAGTTTTGAAGAAATCGGTTTTTAAAATAAAGTTACTATTCATCCTACGTTTCTAATTGTTTATCAGTAAAACTTTTGACAGTCGATATTGGGCTTAAAACCCTTCTTGATTTATTTTATGACATTTTGAAATAATCCGGACTCTCAAATCACGTTCGGAGGTCGTCTTTCATTCGTATTTCTTCAAGAGTTTCAAGTTACTATTCTTTAAAATCAATATATCTTTTAAACGGTAAATCCGCTTTCATCGAGTAAATATTCGTTTCGAAGCTAATTTTTGTCCGAATCACATGAGCTAACTTCCAGCAACTTATCCTCATGTTTAGGGTATTAAATTACCTAAATAACCTTCATTTCCCATTTTTATTTAATTCCTAAGACTAAGCTTACAAGAGAAGCCATCAACCTTTGCACTCCTACCCTTGGAGTTATTTTTATTGCAAGGTGAGGGGTCTCCCAACAAGTATAAAATACCCCTCCATAGCTCATTCGTTCCTTGCTCATACCCCTTTCTTCCTCCCTCTCCTCCTCTTTGTGCCGTGAGCACCTGCCCCCATTTGCTAGATTAGTTGTTTTTATTTTATACTTTAGTTTATGTTATGTTTTAGTTAGTTTATGTTTTTATGTTATGGTATGTTTATATTATGTTTAAGTTGGGTCTTAGGGCCTTCCCTAAGCCATCTAAGATTTTATTTTATGCATTTATGATATAGTTTTTATGATATGTTTGAATAGCTATTTATATGTTTTAATTATTTATAATATAGTATGATATATTATGAATTAGTTTAACATATGCTATGATCATGAATTAGGGTTACTTTATGTTGTATATTGATGCATGATTAGGGTATTTGAATTATATTCATGAATGTTAGCTAATGGAATAGTAACCTATGATCAATTATGTTATAACATGCTACATGTTGTTATTTAATTAAATTTGTTACATATTACATGCCTACTGTTTATGATATGATATGAAATATGTTGAGACATGTTCTTATATGGTTATATGATTCATGAATTATGAATTGAGCTTATGATATGATATGGATTAATGGAATAGTGCCTTGATCATATGTTATACACTTTGATAGTGTCACATGTTATAACCTAAGATAGAATAGTGTTTCATAACTTGATGTTATGCTTTAATTAGACCTTTTAACCATAGGTTATACCTTTAACCTAGATCACACTTGATTATAATAACATGAACTGGAAACTATAGGTTATAATCAAGATCATAATTAAATTAGGGTGTGTGTATGTGTGCATGTTGTGTGTGTGTATGTGTCTTGTGTGTGTATAGTAAGGGTTTGACCCGACCCTTTTGACCCGATAAGTGAATAGTAACCTATGAATAGTATATGTGAATAGTAATCTAGAATAGTAATCCTGGATAGTACTTTTAAATAGTGTTTTTGAATAATGAAATAAAAATTTGGATTTCGTCTTAGACGTTTACACCTAGGTTTTCCAAACCCGGGGTCTAAAATATCTTTTCAAAATGTGTTTCTTCCGTGGACTTGTTTTATAACCTTAAGGTATACGTTTAGGATTCATAATTTGATTAATTCCTAATCGGTTATCCTTAGATCATAGTCCCACGTTATTGATAACTCACTTTAACGTATTCCTTTGTGTTTTATCTTTCTCTAATACCTTAAATGGTATTACTCTCTTGTGTTACATATTCCTTGATTGTTTGATAGCATTCATGTGCATCATTATAGAAGTGGGTCTTAGTTCTTGAGCTCACTTTAGTACACCACTTATAGGAGTTAAGGTCGAGCACTGGGAACCCCAGGGCACTGCATAATATATCCTACCTACTGTTACTAATAGGTGAGGTTAAACTATTTCAACTGGAACCATGAATACTTAATAATTCAACCGTTTTGCTTTACAATCTTGTTTTGAAATGCCCTTTATAAGGATAACTCTTCAAAGAACCCAAACTTATTCGTTATTCGTGGATCAATGGTTCATGTTTTCAAAGTAATACATCAATGGTTCATTGTTTTCAAGGTACAACTTCAATGGTTCATGTTTTCAAAAGTAGTGCTTCAATGGTTCAATGGTTTCTTCAATGGTTTTTAGCATTCGAATTTAATCCGAATGTCATCAATGGTGTAAGCAATCAATGTTAATGGTATGGGCTCGGTGGTTATGTGTAGAGGTGATGCTCGGGAGGTGAGCACCAACGACATCACTAACACCGGCCGCCACAGTAGGCGATTGATACCGACTTTAATCAGGAGGTTTGGTTAAGTCAGGATAATTTTTGGGAACGGACCGCAAATCTATTCCCAAATCAATGGTTAATGGTCACCTAGGGGTCGCTCCCCGAAGTGAAAATTGGTGGAGGATGGTGCATGTGTATATATGTTAGGGTGTTGTTGATCTCGGTCCGACACCCTATTAATGGTCATATTTTCTGGAGTAAGGATGGAGAAGACTAGCTTGCAGGCATCAATGTTTTCATAAAGTTGGTTCATATCTTGCAAAGTCATTCCCTACCCTTGCCTCGTTTTATGAAAATCATATGAACCAAGTCATAGCATATGTGTGCGCATGTGACAGCATTCATGAAAGTGTTTTGAAAACTCTCATTTCTTATATCGTTGCATCAAAGGGTTTTATCACTTGAGCTTACTCTTAAGTTCTTTATTAAAGCTTTGCATTAAAGGTTTTACCTTGTGAAATTTACTTCGAACGTTTATTTCAAGTACTTTCTTTTAAAGATATCCCTCACTTAGTCACTTTGACTAATACCTCTACCTGTTTTCTGGCCTCATGGTTTCAGGTCTTGCAGCCGCAGTCTAGGGGTATCTTGAAGCTCTAGAGTTCCCATTTTGTTGGAGTCAGGACTTTACTTTATTAATCTATTTTGTGTCCTGTATTTGATATATGGCTGCATTGATACTTTACCTTATGCTTTTGTGATACTCTTGCTGCTACTTTGATACAACTACTATTGCTATTGTTATACTCTCGTGATAATGTTCAATTGATATAGTAATGTTAATATTCTCTTCTACTTCAACGATCGTTATCTGTTTAATGTGTTCATTATGTGCCACCATCACGCATGTTGTAAAAAGTTTTAAACTTCACTGATTTTTCGCTGCATAAGCCACGTTGATCAATATTTAAAACAAAACACGTTGATCATATAAAATTCAAGCAAGTTAAAGCCAATTAATCAACAATTGTAGACAAGAATCAATATAATGCTCAAGTTATCCAATAATTCAAGAAATTCAAAGAATCCCAGTAGCCAAGTAATTTCAAATAAAATGCAAGACTCTCATATTAACAATCAATTCCTAGGCCGTACGACCTAGACTTGACACAACACGACACTAGAACCTCGGTTTTGCAATCGGGCTCTGATACCACCTAAGATGTAGCACCCCTACACGTGGAGATGCCACACCCCCGCACTATAGGTCGATCCACATACGAAATGGATAATCCGTACATGAACTAACCTACAGCGAACGGGTGACAATGCAAATAAAACGATAAGCTAGGCGGGACTACACTTAAAATAAAATAAAATCAAGACATAAAATTGAAAACGGAAGCATTATATCGTCAATACTTATAAGTACCAACAGTTATCAAATTCCACATATCAATACATTATCATCTTCACAATATATAACAATAACATTGACCGCAAATTCGAATGCAACAATAATAATTAAATGGAACGGACCGTGCTTGACTCGACTACAAGAACTGAACAAGACTCAATTCCCGCCTAGCGTGCACCTGCAAGAACCTGAAAGGTGGAGGCATCAGTCTGTGAAGACCGAGTGAGGGGTTTAAATAAATATTTGCGCAGATAACATGCAAGCTATATTCTCGGGTAAAGTTTTAGGAAGGATAAAAGTATAAGTTCAAGAATATGATATCTTCGCCCGAGGATACAACTGTCAATATTAATAACTTGATCATTTTCATACCTTCAATACATGGCCCCGGCGAGTGAGGGCGGCCTCCAACCTTACTCCAAATGTATATGAAACATGCTTGCTTTGTTAATTAATAGGTGACCATGCAATTCAATTATCATGCAATCGTGCGATAGTGTAATCAAGTAACACATTCATGGAATGGAAATCATGCAATAACCCGAGGACAATCCGTGGTGTCGGACCCGCCCCCAGTCTCCTTCTCTCTCCAATGATGGGAAGCTAGCTAGCCTTCACCATCCATGACGTGTTGAATAGAGGATACATGAATCCCTAAGCCCGGAACTCCTTCCTCCGCTAATCTCCTAGCGGATTCAGGGGTCATCCCAATGTGGTGAGGATAGGGCGAGAGTTACCCGTCAACCCTTGCTTTCCCGGTTGGCTCAAGCCACTACCCTCGGGCCCAACGTGAACGGTCATGCTACTCGCCTAAAACATGCACGATACATGGCTTGCTTGCTTGCTTGCTAGCTTTTCATGAACATGACTTGCTTGAAATAATAAGTGATTTCATTTAAAATTATAGATATAAATACCTTTTTGGCTGAAAGATCACATAAGGGTTATACGGGTTCTATATAACTAGCAATTAAACCTCACCTGACAGGCGACACAATGACTCGTGGATGCGTGAACGTGCTCATGATCAATAATCTCCACCCTGGAGAAGAACTGGACAAGAAAACAGGACATACGTGCATACGTGAGACAATACTCGGCAATGGTGCTAAATATGACACACAGCATGATCAAGTAATGAGATGACATGCATTTACGAATGTAGCATGATAGGTTCATATTATTGCATGTAATTGATCATATAATCACAAATTGGGGTCAAATAAACCATTGGAATTGAATCCCAAAATTCCATTTTTATGCAGAATGTTTCTGCCTCTCCAGAGGCCTGGGAACGGCGGTTCCGGCCCTTAGTTCAAAATGGGAAGGGCCGTTCCCAGCTCCCCGAAGTTGTTCCCCGAAGATGGGAACGACCGTTCCGGCTTACAAGCCAAAACGGGAAGGGCCATTCCCATCCTCGCCTCCATGAACATCATTCAAAATATGGGAACGACCGTTCCCCAAATACAAAGGGAACAGGAAGGGTCGTTCCCGTTGAGCAGACAGTACAGAAGCAGGGGAAGAAACAGGGGAAGCTACGAACCATCCCCAAAATGTATCAAACATCACTCAAATCATTCCCAAATGTAGAATTCATGAAGGGAGGCACTTATATATGCTTAGGGTATACTAAGGACCAATATAAACACACAAATCGAGATTGATCGTCAAGAATCATTAACTTCAAGTTCATATATGAATTCATCATATAACTTCATAATTTCATAATATATGCAAGGAATTCAAGTTCAAAGCTCCTAATCATACTTCTAGCATCATATAAGCAACTTATTCCATAAGAACCATAACCCTAACCTCACATATAATTTCAAGAATTCATATATTGACTCATTTATACCTTGAAATGAAAAGAGAAGATGAAAGATGAAGTTATGGAGATGATGATGCTTCAAAGCTCCTAAGTTCTTGATGATTTAACTTGAATAAGATGAAACCATCTCTTCCTCTTGTGGGAACTTGACTAAGAGAGATGATGATGATGATTGTATGTCTTGGAAATAAAATGAAGATGGAAGAATGAAGAAGCATATATCGATATATCTTGGCAAAAAATGGAGTATTTGCAACTAAATCCTCCAAACCTATAAGTCATGCAATTAAGGATGCAAAGTTTGCAATTTGATCAATTAGACCCAAGTATTAATTATGCAATTTAGTCCTCACATTTACAAGAATCCTCATATAGGGACAATTAAGCAATTAATACAAATTGGGCACTTAATTCATGTAACAATTAAATTCAATTTATTCAATAATTCCCAAGTTGACACATATTTCACATAATCACGTTAAAATACAATTTATACAATTAACGTAACACGTATAAATTGAATAAACGAAAATAATAAATGTAACAGCCCGTATCAGGACCTAGCTGAAAACAGTAAATCAAAGAGGACAAGAATGCGTTTATATACCTTGGTTCACCTTTACAAATGTTCATGCATTGCATTCTTATGTGAACAATGTGCATTCACTAGTCGTATTGTGTTCTAAAGGGGATTTCCTTACCACGAACCAAATTTACTATTCATTTCCCGAGCCTACCTTGCCCTAGCATCTCATTGGAACCCTAGAGGTTCATAACTCATGCTTCCCAGTCATATGAACATGTTTTCGAAGCTTCGAAATCCTTTCTTGATCATTAGGGGTATTTTGGGAAATTTTGTTAAAAGTACTATTTATTTTCCGAACCAGCACTACGCCATTTTATGCGAGAGACCTCAAAGAACCTATACGTACTTTCTTGGAATTTTTCAACTCTCTTTTCAATGGTTTGAGGTTTTGTTTTATGTGTCCAGAGCAATTTAAGAATTTATTTTCAAATAAAAGTTTCCGTCGGTTGAATATATTTCCTTCGTTAGGATGATTTAGCCCTTGAGATCATCGCCATAACGTTCCTCGATTTTTTCTATATTTTTGGAAAGCCTTTCGGACCTTCAAATTTCATCCTAGTATTTATTTCATAATTAAATTAATTTTCGAAATTCAAGAAAATCAAATCTTTCGAAGCTTATAACTTTTGAACCGTACGTCCGATTTTGATCCGTGAGTAACCGTTTTGAAGCTAATTTTATTTCCTAGCTCTTGGTCACTTTTCCAGCTTCAAAAATACGCAGGAGGAAGGTGAAATTACCAGATTACCCCTGCTGTAACAATTATACTAAAGAGCAAACCTATTTTTGGAAATTTCATAAAATGCCCCACCTCAAGTCCCTAGAATAAATATTATTTGCACCCTAGTCCTTCCCAACAACTATAAATAAGTGTGTTGGGGTCTCATTCTCTCCCTCACACCTCCAAACTCACGTCTCCCCCCTTGAAGAATAGGTATGTTTTCTTATTTTTTTTATGTTTTAATTAGTTTAATTTATGTTTTATTTTATGTTTTAATTTATTTATTAATTATGCTAGGTTTAGGATTTAATTTATGTTTTATTTTATGCATGAAATATGTGATTTAATTTATGTTTTTAAATATTCATGAATTTATGAATTATGTTTCTTATAGTATAGTTTATTATGAAATGTGTTACATAATTTAATTATGTTACAATTTAATTATGTGACAATTATTATGACATGTTACATTTTATTTATTTTATGATCATACTTACGTAATTTAATTTGTTACCTAATTTAATTAAATGTTACATGTTATTTAATGTTACATAATTAAAGTATAACCTATAGTTTAACATGTTACATGTTTAATTAATTGTTACATATTTATACTTGACCAATTGATATATGTTATGGTATACATGTATAATATACGTATACGTATTTGATTCCAACATGTATAAATACGTGTATACTTTCGTATAAATACTATGTGTATTTCCATAACAAATACGTATGTACTTTTGTATAAATACCGTATGTATTCTAGTATAAATACCGCATGTATTCTTGTATAAATACTGTATGTACCCTGTATAAATACGGTAGGTATCCCCGTATAAATACCGTATACCTACAGTATAAATACCGTATACATACGATATAAATACACGTATACATACAGTATAAGTACCGTATACATACAGTATATATACCGTATACTTGAATAGTGACCTTTGACCTTGACCTTTGACCCTTGACCATTGACTTTGACCTTGACCAAGAATTTTGACTTTTAACCTAAATGATCGTTTCAAAGAGACGAATTCAACGGTCAAAGCCTTTTTCAAAAATTCTCAAAAACAGGGGATCAAAGTAGGTTTCAAAGTTCACATTTCTTTTCTAAATGAGATTGTTTTAAGACCCTAAGAATATATACCCTTGAGTTCTTGACACGAGCTTTCAACTGAGACTAATCGTTTACTTGAATCCTTTCTTCGAAAAGATTATTCCTTGTTTAAGTGTTCCGCATTCTTGTTGATCTTATACTTCAATACATGGATATCCTCACTCAATCATGAATCATTTATATAGTTTGGAACTCAGTTCCTTAAGGCTCATGTCTATGATCATAAATTGATTAAAGATTGTTCGATTGCATTGATCTATTAACTCAAGTTTAAGGACAACTCACAATCAATGTTTCATTCTTAGTTAAATGATTCTCCTGCATTAAATGGTATTACTATCTTATGTACTGCATTACATGAATCCTATTATGCCTTCATGCTTTGATGGTTATTGAATAATTATCATGAAATCTCGCCACATGATATGATATACTTTGATAACGCTTTGTCCTGTACATGTGATATCGTTATGTGTTATTGAATGTCTTAAGGTCGTCCCTACTTGCTTATGTGACTATATGGTTTTTGGATAGAAACTTAATCATTCACCACTCACAGGTGAAGTCCGGATTTACTGTGGCTCTGGTATTATTGCATAATACCGTATCTGTAGGTGAGGTTTAAACTATTTCAACTGGAACCATGAATATTCCTTCGTTTTCAAATGATTTCAAAATCAACGCCTTCGGGTGCAAAGATTCCTATCTTTCAAAGTTTAACGTTTTTCCGTTTTGGGACAATGCTTCAAGTTTAAAGCAATGATCTCTGATATACATTATGTTCACTGTTATGCCACTTTGATTAAAGGTTCAGTCTTCTGAACTCTGTGTGCTTATGCACTTTTGATATTCTGAAAGCAAGCTTTGGAAATTTTGCTATGTTGGGCCCTGGCAGTATGGTTAAGTAGTAGACCGGGAGGCGTGCGACAATGGCTACTATGAGACTGGCCGCCGTAATGACCTTGGTGATGGTTTAATCGGAGGTTGGTTACTCCACATCGAAGGTCGGGAGAGGTGGTAAATTCCTCCCGTTTTGCACGTCACCGCAGGGTAGCTCCCTGGGCGCGACAATAAGGGGAGAAGGGGTGGTACATGTGATTATGGGTGTCGGGGTCCTAACGAATCTCGATACCAACTTTGTAAATGTTTTGAGGAGTAAAGGATGGATATGGCCTAGCTTGCGGGCAAACTTTGGTTTTAAAGTCTGGTTCATACTTTTGGAAAATATCCCGTACCCTGTTCCCCGTTTATAAAGTATATATGAACCAGAACCTCTGATGTGTGTGCATGTGTGTGCTTGCTTGGAAATCTCGTTTCAAAGTAATGTTTTGGAATACGATTCTGAAATAAAGATTCCGAAATTCAGTTTTAAAGTACAGCTTCGAAGTAAATCCTTTTCTGAAAACCTAAAGTTTAAGTACTTATATTGTTTCAAAAGTCATGCCTCACTTAGTCCTTTTGACTAATACCTCCACCCTGTTTTCTGACCTCATGGTTTCAGGTTCAGTGATTGCTTGTTGGCTGGTATCTTGAAGTATAGGAAATCTTTTGTTGTGCTCTTGTGGTCTGGCTCTTTTGAACCATCTTGGTCTCCACCCTCTTGATGATAATGTAGCGTTCGATTAGGTACTTATCGATCTAGCCTCCGGTGTCCTTTGTTACTTGTTATATTTTCCTTCACACTCTATCGAAATATCTCTTTCAATACTCAATTCCTGTATAGTCCTTGTACTTGGTTACTAGCCTCTTGTGCTCATGATTTATGTTTCGAAAGTTTTAAATTTCTCATATTTTCGCTGCAATATTCCCTTCTAGTACTATGATCTTGTATTGTTTTGTCCGTTCGCCGGCGCGCTTCTTGGGGGCTAGGTCTCCTAGCCACTTGAGAGGTACGACAGTGCGGGGTTGTGGCCTCTTCGGGGTGCTACAATAAAATAAAATCCTAACGCTCGAAACTCACACGTGTCGAGCGTACCTAACCGTCTGAAAATTGGGGCATTACAGCTTCAGTGCGGGGGTTGGGGCGCCGCTCTCTACCAGCAAAGTGGGGGCGCTACAGATCCAAAGGTGTTGGAGTATGCTCTGTGGTTGCAGCTTAGTTTGATCTTTCACATCAGAAACGGGTGAAGAGGGTGTGGTGGGCATCGGACATAGATGAACATCGGCAGGCATCGCGCATCGACGGGCATCGGCAAGCATTGCGCATCGACGAGCATAGATAGGATCGGCAGCGAGCATCTGCAGGCTCGATTGGCATCAAGCATTGGTGGCTATTTAAATCAAGGTGTATTATAAATGACAAAGGATGAGATCTCTCTTAAAGAAGTAACTACGACAGCTTCCACCTTGGCTTCCAACTTGTTCAACTTGACAAGGACTGGAATGGCAAATACGTGAATCACGGTGGAGATCTTTGATGGATCCGGTCATTTTGGCCTGTGGCAAAGCAAAGTTCTAGACGCTTTGTTCCAGCAAGGTTTAGATCTCGCCATTATAGAGAAGAAACCAGAAGAGGTTGATGATAAAGATTGGAAGACCATCAACCGTTTGGCATGTGGTACAATTCGATCGTGTCTGTCTAGAGAACATAAGTATGCTTTCTGTAAGGAAGTTGTGGAAGGTATTGGAGGAGAAATTCTTGAAGAAAAACAGTCAGAACAAGCTGCATATGAAGAAATGACTATTTCGCTTTATGTATGTTCCCGGTACCATGATGAATGAGCACATCACTCAATTTAATCAGTTGGTAGCTGATTTATTGAATTTGGACGTGGCTTTTGAAGACGAGGATCTCACGCTGATGTAGTTCGAGTTTCTACAGACAAACCTACTCCATGGCAAGGTTGATATTTTGCTTGCTGAAGTGTGTATAGCCTTATACAGTTATGAACCAAGGAGGAAGGACAAGAAAGGAAGCACTGGTGCAGCAACAGAAGCCCTAGTTGTGAGACATCGTCAGCAAAGCCAGGGAAAGGGTGGAAGAGGGAGATCAAGTCAAAAAGTAGGGTCGTCAAAGATGAGTGTGCCTTTTATCCAAAGTTGTCAATGTAAGATGAAAGGAAGAAAGGAAAGACTCTGCAAGATGCCAATGTAGTCAAACTCAAAAGTGCCGCAAAGTTAAATGTTTCCTTAGTGGCTTCACCTTTAACGCCAAGTTCAGACGAGTGGCTATTAGATTCTGGTTGCACCTATCATATGTCTCCCATTCGAGAGTGGTTCTTCGATCTTGAAGAATTCGATGGAGGAGTTTTTTACATAGGAAATGATCAGACATGTAAAATAACTGGAATAGATTCAATCAAGCTACAGAATCACGATGGATCCACCAGAATTCTGAAAGATATTCGGTTAGTGGCCAATTTGAAGAAGAATCTCATCTCATTGAGGGTCTTTGTAGCACCCGGAACGCCGAGATGCCACACCCCCGCACAATAAGTCTAGCTCACACATGAAATGGGTAGTCCATATATGAACCGGACTCATGGCGAACGGGTGACAATAAAAAAAACCTGCACTAGCTAGGCGGGATACCCTCAAATAATACAACAGTTCAAAATAAAAGCGGAAGCATAGAACTATACATTCATACCACTACTTATTCTATGTTCTCATTTAATATGCACATCACCAAGGATTCAAGTTGCAAGTATACTAGTACAAAATATACATATAGGTACCAATACATACTCCCAAAATTTATAAACATTCAAGACATGCATTACAATGAAAGATCAATGCTAGACCCCCAAAAGCTGTAAAATGGACTCAACCCCGCCTAGCACTCGATCTGCACGACCTGAAAATTGTGAGGTGTCAGTCTACCACAGACTGAGTGAGGGGTTTAAATAAATATTAGCGCACGTATCATGCAAGCTATAATCTCGGGTAAAGTCTTTTACAGTTGAAACAATATAATTTAATAAAAGAAATAATCTTCGCCCGAGATTACAACTATCCAATTTAACAATACAATCAATTACAATTCATTTCAATCAGTGGCCCGGCGAGTGAGGGCAATTCTCCAACCTTACTCCGACTGTGTACAATTCGTCCTTGCTTTATTAATCAATAGGTGATCATACAGTTCAATTATTGTGCATTCGTGCATATTGTATTCAAGCAAGACAATCAATAAGTGCAATCATGACAATAACCCGAGGACAATCCGTGGTGCCGGACCCGTTCCCAGTCTCCTTCTTCCTCCGGTTGATGGGGGATTGCAAGGCCCCGTCATCCATGCTCATTGAGTATAGGGTTCATGATTCCCTATACCCGGAACTCCTTCCTCCACTAATCTCCTAGTGGATTCATGGAGCATCCCAAAGTCGTGAGGATAGTGCAAGAGTTACCCGTCAGCCCTTGCTTCCTCGGTTGGCTCAGTGCACTACCCTCGGGCCCAATGTGAACATGCTTTACCCGCCAAAATACGATCAATCAATCAATTCAATATGATAACAATCGATCAATACAATAGCAATTACAATCGATCAATTTTTTTTAAGAAATTAATAGGTTGGGAAAAGTATAGATATAGAGATATATTTCGGCTGAAACCTCAAGTAGGGTTTTAGAGTTCTATATATCTAGAAATTAAACCTCGCCTGTGATGATCAAAACAAGGATATAACTATGGTGCGTGTCCCACGTCCCCCGGACCGTGATCTGTGTAACAAAGGTACAAGTGTACATAAGACTCTACCCTTATGAACCAACAAAGACGAACGGCATGATCCAATAATGTCACTTATGCAATTTCAATCAATAACGATCATGACATGTTCAATTTAGCAATTTTAAGATAACAATGATCTAATAGGGCATAAAAGTCATATAATTCACATATGGGAGCCAAGAAAGTGAAAGGAATGCAATATGAAAGATTTTGGTGAAGTTTAGGAAAACTTGACAATTTTGGGAAAATGCACATGTTGTGGGAAAACTGTAATATCTTAAATTCTAGAAGTGGGATTTGAGTTTTGTTTGTTGGGTATGAAAGTAGACACATAGACCTTTCCAACTCTATATGGCACGTTTTCTAATTCATGCAAGAATTCATCAACAAATTCATAAATCCATGTTTGATCAAATATTCAAGAATTCCTCAAATTTTCAATATCTACCTTGAATTAAAGAGGTGGTGGATGAGATGATGATATGAGGTTAATGATGCTTCTATCTCACAATTCCTTCAATTCTAGCTTGAATTATGGAGAAATCTTCCTTTCCTCTTCTTATGGTGTAAAAACCGACATTTGCTAGGTGTATGTGTGTGTGAGTTTTTGCTCTTGGATCATATGGAACATAATGGAAGAAATGAGAGAAAATTCAAGATATATTCTAAGTTTGGGCATGAAAATGTGTGACTCATCCTTATTTGCATAAAAGTCCCTTCACTTATTTAAGTTAATGCACTTAAGGATAATCTCTAACAATTAATTCATTTAGCTCCAAGTCATGATATACAATTAAATCCAAGAATTCACACGAGAGAGCAATTAAGGACATTTGATTCAATTAGATCACTTAATTCATACAATTACGCACATTATCAATTAATTCACGTAATTCCATGTTAATGATAATTCATATAAGTTTATATAAACATAATGCATATAATATTATAAAATTATAAAGTAACATAATATCACATAATGATTGTATGGAAAACCGGGCGGTTACAATTCTCCCCCCCTTAAAAGGACCTGGTCCCCAGGTCCACTATCGAGTTTCAAAATGATGTATACGCTATAGGAGAACCCCATCTCTTAAACAAGAAATGAAAGAACCCGGCTTTCACCAAATAATGAGAGAACCCCGTCTCTCAACAAGAAATGAGAGGACCCCGCCTCTCAAACAAGAAAAGAAAAAAACAATGCAAGAGAATAATTATACAATATTCGCATACTTATCACATCGACAAGTAGAATCATATTAATCACATAAGTACCACTCATAACCAACTAACTTGCAACTAACCAAAAGTTAAATATAACAACATTAAGATCTATGATGCACGTGATATGCATGATTAAATGTACCGTTCACCATTTGATTATAGCATGCATATAACTGATACCTTCTTCTACCATGATTGGATCCACATTTATATTTTGCACCTCTCTCTCAAAAGCATACACTTGAGCCCGAGCAAGCGGTCTCTCACCCCTGGTAGACTTCCCTCGTCGTTTTGGGCATGTGTCTACATAGTGCTCATCGCTTCCACAATATAGGCATAAACCCAACCGCTTTCTGCAACCCTCGTAAGTATGTGTGTCATATCCACAATAAGTGCAAAGAAGCTTCCTCGATGAGGTTGTTGAAGCCAGAGTACGTGAAGCTCCCGAACCCGATCCAAGTGATCGATTCCTTTTCTTTTGTGATCTTTCTTGAGGTATTGGTGTATGATGAGGAATAGGTTACTTTCCTTTATTGGAATTATGTCCTAATTTTGAACTTGAAGCCTGTCCGGGTTGGGGATTAAACCTCCTTGTATTCAAAGGAGTGGTGCAGTGAACCTTCTCTTGAGAGTTATACGGAATTAGTTCCCACACTCTTTTAATTTTCTTGAGCCGTGACTCGACTTGCATATCATTTCCTTCAGGGAACTTTGAAGTTTGTTGATTCCGAAACTCCTTAATTGCTATGGAAATTTGAGCCGGTTGTGGTGATGAAGAAACATACTCTTTTATCTTTTGATCAACAAGGCGAACCAAGGAATCGAAAAACTCCTGAGGGCAACCTTGAGGCATCTTGTAATTAAGACACTAGATATGCATGTTGGATTAATATGCCAATACACGTAACATACTTGTAAATAATACAATTCAACACATTGGAACAATTAAGCTCAATTAAGAATGTGCATATAAATAAAGAAATTTGAACACTTTAGAGTAGCGTGTGATGCACATGCTTATGGATGCATTGAACCTGTCATCGTAGTTACATTCTTTAACTTGGTACTCGTTTCTTGTTTGTTGAATTACAAGCTTGCCTTGCATTTGTTAGTCATTTCTTGTTACCCACGGTTTTCTAAATCTCTAGATTTCCTGACACCAACTTATACCCCTCCATAGCTCGGAATTGAAAGTTCTTGAACCCAAATTCCTTTCCAAGTATCGATCTTTAGTATTGCTCGGAATTTCGCCATAAGTATTTCCTGAATTATAGTTTCTGGTATCAACTTATATAACCTTATAAATCGAATTGACGACTCCCGAACTTAAATCCTTCTGCACCAATGAAGTTAATATCCTAATTTCTCTTGAAAGCTAGGCTCCAATTATAATCCCGAATTCATCTAGTCACTGCCTTGATTGAAATCTTCTAAATCTTTTCTTTGGGACTTGTTTTCTTGCTTGCTTACACCTTGTGCATATAATTTCCTTCAAAATTCCTTTATCGTTCCTTACCCTTTCCATTTGTTGTTCCATATCTCCCAATTCAACCGCAATACACGATAATTCAGCTTGGATATGAAAAATAAGTTCCATCCGACCGAAATAGAATCTTTAATTCTTTGATTTACCATGAACTAGCAATCTCCATATTAGTTGCTTTCTTTACTCTTCCCATCCGACTTCCTTCTTAACCCAAAATCCACATATTTCGATTCTTGTAGATCTACGTCAATTACCTCGTTGTTCAATCCTTCCAATTTGTCATCTGTAGAAGCCCAAAATGGCTCAATTTCCTAATTTTTCCAAGTTAATCCAAATCTTGTTCCAAGGTCGAAAATGTCTCAATTCATTCCGAAACTTAATCCCCAAATTTCGACCTTGACCTAAATCATTTGAGTTACTTTCCTCTCATACTTGAATTTTAGTTCCAACAAACAGAAATCCTTAATTCAGTTATACATCCGAACCTTGAATCATTATCTTCCTTGATTATCCCTTAACCTCACTAGATCTTGTAAGTTACTTCCACTTCACGCTCTCAACATGACCATTCAACTGGGGTATGGAAAATAAACTCCAACCTATCCAAAAAATCCAACCTTTGGTTCTGGACCTTTCCTAATCTTGAACCCATTGACAAGCTCATCTCCCTCTAAATCATTTACTTCCTCTTTCGGACCCTAAAATTTCTAAATTTACCCCTTTTTCTGCCTCAAATCCCCTCCCGTCATCACCAACACTTCCAAAATTAAGGCTCTAACAGGATTCATGGTTAGTCCTTAGAACTTGTAAATCATTCCATAATTCAAACCTTTTATTCCGAATCCTCACCTTCGAAACATACCTCTATCAAGAAAACCATGACTCCCAACTCTTTTATATAGCTTTCGTTGCATTCCTTGTAACTTCAAAGCTAGAGAATGACTTGCAGTAATTAATGTTGTTGTAGAAATTGGTCGTGGTTTGACATGATCTTTATAACCTATAATCACAACTTGTCTCAAATATAAATGCATGAAGTTAATACATACTCATGACACATAATTGATACCAAAGACTCGGATTTGATGCAAAATGTAACAAATAATTCAACAAAATAAAAATTAAAACACATTGGATATATAAAATTCAAGCAACGTAAAATCAATCAATCAATAATTCATGCCAAGAATCACTACAAATACAAGTTATCAAGTAGCTCAAGGAAGTTTAAGTAAGTTCAAATAAGTTCAAGTAATTCCAACTAAGAGGCAGGACTCGCAAATTATTAATTAATTCTATGCCGTTCGACCTAGACTCACGAGACACGACACTAGAACCTCAACTGGGCTCTGATACCACCTAAGATGTAGCACCCGGAACGCCGAGATGCCACACCCCCACACCATAAGTCTAGCTCACACATGAAATAGGTAGTCCATATATGAACCGGACTCATGGCGAATGGGTGACAATAAAAAAAACCTGCACTAGCTAGGTGGGATACCCTCAAATAATACAACAGTTCAAAATAAAAGCAGAAGCATAGAACTATACATTCATACCACTACTTATTCTATGTTCTCATTTAATATGCACATCACCAAGGATTCAAGTTGCAAGTATACTAGTACAAAATATACATATAGGTACCAATACATACTCCCAAAATTTATAAACATTCAAGACATGCATTACAATGAAAGATCAATGCTAGACTCCCAAAAGCTGTAAAATGGACTCAACCCCGCCTAGCACTCGATCTGCACGACCTGAAAATTGTGAGGTGTCAGTCTACCACAGACTGAGTAAGGGGTTTAAATAAATATTAGCGCACGTATCATGCAAGCTATAATCTCGGGTAAAGTCTTTTACAGTTGAAACAATATAATTTAATAAAAGAAATAATCTTCGCCCGAGATTACAACTATCCAATTTAACAATACAATCAATTACAATTCATTTCAATCAGTGGCCCGGCGAGTAAGGGAAATTCTCCAACCTTACTCCGACTGTGTACAATTCGTCCTTGCTTTATTAATCAATAGGTGATCATACAGTTCAATTATTGTGCATTCGTGCATATTGTATTCAAGCAAGACAATCAATAAGTGCAATCATGACAATAACCCGAGGACAATCCGTGGTGCCGGACCCGTTCCCAGTCTCCTTCTTCCTCCGGTTGATGGGGGATTGCAAGGCCCCGTCATCCATGCTCATTGAGTATAGGGTTCATGATTCCCTATACCCGGAACTCCTTCCTCCACTAATCTCCTAGTGGATTCATGGAGCATCCCAAAGTCGTGAGGATAGTGCAAGAGTTACCCGTCAGCCCTTGCTTCCTCGGTTGGCTCAGTGCACTACCCTCGGGCCCAATGTGAACATGCTTTACCCGCCAAAATACGATCAATCAATCAATTCAATATGATAACAATCGATCAATACAATAGCAATTACAATCGATCAATTTTTTTTAAGTAATTAATAGGTTGGGAAAAGTATAGATATAGAGATATATTTCGGCTGAAACCTCAAGTAGGGTTTTAGGGTTCTATATATCTAGAAATTAAACCTCGCCTGTGATGATCAAAACAAGGATATAACTATGGTGCGTGTCCCACGTCCCCCGGACCGTGATCTGTGTAACAAAGGTACAAGTGTACATAAGACTCTACCCTTATGAACCAACAAAGACGAACGGCATGATCCAATAATGTCACTTATGCAATTTCAATCAATAACGATCATGACATGTTCAATTTAGCAATTTTAAGATAACAATGATCTAATAGGGCATAAAAGTCATATAATTCACATATGGGAGCCAAGAAAGTGAAAGGAATGCAATATGAAAGATTTTGGTGAAGTTTAGGAAAACTTGACAATTTTGGGAAAATGCACATGTTGTGGGAAAACTGTAATATCTTAAATTCTAGAAGTGGGATTTGAGTTTTGTTTGTTGGGTATGAAAGTAGACACATAGACCTTTCCAACTCTATATGGCACGTTTTCTAATTCATGCAAGAATTCATCAACAAATTCATAAATCCATGTTTGATCAAATATTCAAGAATTCCTCAAATTTTCAATATCTACCTTGAATTAAAGAGGTGGTGGATGAGATGATGATATGAGGTTAATGATGCTTCTATCTCACAATTCCTTCAATTCTAGCTTGAATTATGGAGAAATCTTCCTTTCCTCTTCTTATGGTGTAAAAACCGACATTTGCTAGGTGTATGTGTGTGTGAGTTTTTGCTCTTGGATCATATGGAACATAATGGAAGAAATGAGAGAAAATTCAAGATATATCCTAAGTTTGGGCATGAAAATGTGTGACTCATCCTTATTTGCATAAAAGTCCCTTCACTTATTTAAGTTAATGCACTTAAGGATAATCTCTAACAATTAATTCATTTAGCTCCAAGTCATGATATACAATTAAATCCAAGAATTCACACGAGAGAGCAATTAAGGACATTTGATTCAATTAGATCACTTAATTCATACAATTACGCACATTATCAATTAATTCACGTAATTCCATGTTAATGATAATTCATATAAGTTTATATAAACATAATGCATATAATATTATAAAATTATAAAGTAACATAATATCACATAATGATTGTATGGAAAACCGGGCGGTTACAATTCTCCCCCCCTTAAAAGGACCTGGTCCCCAGGTCCACTATCGAGTTTCAAAATGATGTATACGCTATAGGAGAACCCCATCTCTTAAACAAGAAATGAAAGAACCCGGCTTTCACCAAATAATGAGAGAACCCCGTCTCTCAACAAGAAATGAGAGGACCCCGCCTCTCAAACAAGAAAAGAAAAAAACAATGCAAGAGAATAATTATACAATATTCGCATACTTATCACATCGACAAGTAGAATCATATTAATCACATAAGTACCACTCATAACCAACTAACTTGCAACTAACCAAAAGTTAAATATAACAACATTAAGATCTATGATGCACGTGATATGCATGATTAAATGTACCGTTCACCATTTGATTATAGCATGCATATAACTGATACCTTCTTCTACCATGATTGGATCCACATTTATATTTTGCACCTCTCTCTCAAAAGCATACACTTGAGCCCGAGCAAGCGGTCTCTCACCCCTGGTAGACTTCCCTCGTCATTTTGGGCATGTGTCTACATAGTGCTCATCGCTTCCACAATATAGGCATAAACCCAACCGCTTTCTGCAACCCTCGTAAGTATGTGTGTCATGTCCACAATAAGTGCAAAGAAGCTTCCTCGATGAGGTTGTTGAAGCCAGAGTACGTGAAGCTCCCGAACCCGAACCAAGTGATCGATTCCTTTTCTTTTGTGATCTTTCTTGAGGTATTGGTGTATGATGAGGAATAGGTGGCTTTCCTTTATTAGAATTATGTCCTAATTTTGAACTTGAAGCCTGTCCGGGTTGGGGATTAAACCTCCTTGTATTCAAAGGAGTGGTGCAGCGAAACTTCTCTTGAGAGTTATACGGAATTAGTTCCCACACTCTTTTAATTTTCTTGAGTCGTGACTCGACTTGCATATCATTTCCTTCAGGGAACTTTGAAGTTTGTTGATTCCAAAACTCCTTAATTGCTATGGAAATTTGAGCCGGTTGTGGTGATGAAGAAACATACTCTTTTATCTTTTGATCAACAAGGCAAACCAAGGAATCGAAAAACTCCTGAGGGCAACCTTGAGGCATCTTGTAATTAAGACACTAGATATGCATGTTGGATTAATATGCCAATACACGTAACATAATTGTAAATAATACAATTCAACACATTGGAACAATTAAGCTCAATTAAGAATGTGCATATAAATAAAGAAATTTGAACACTTTAGAGTAGCGTATGATGCACGTGCTTATGGATGCATTGAACCTGTCATCGTAGTTACATTCTTTAACTTGGTACTCATTTCTTGTTTGTTGAATTACAAGCTTGTCTTGCATTTGTTAGTCATTTCTTGTTACCCACGGTTTTCTAAATCTCTAGATTTCCTGACACCAACTTGTACCCCTCCATAGCTCGGAATTGAAAGTTCTTGAACCCAAATTCCTTTCCAAGTATCGATCTTTAGTATTGCTCGGAATTTCGCCATAAGTATTTCCTGAATTAAAGTTTCTGGTATCAACTTATATAACCTTATAAATCGAATTGACGACTCCCGAACATAAATCCTTCTGCACCAATGAAGTTAATATCCTAATTTCTCTTGAAAGCTAGGCTCCAATTATAATCCCGAATTCATCTAGTCACCGCCTTGATTGAAATCTTCTAAATCTTTTCTTTGGGACTTGTTTTCTTGCTTGCTTACACCTTGTGCATATAATTTCCTTCAAAATTCCTTTATCGTTCCTTACCCTTTCCATTTGTTGTTCCATATCTCCCAATTCAACCGCAATACACGATAATTCAGCTTGGATATGAAAAATAAGTTCCATCCGACCGAAATAGAATCTTTAATTCTTTGATTTACCACGAACTAGCAATCTCCATATTAGTTGCTTTCTTTACTCTTTCCATCCGACTGCCTTCTTAACCCGAAATCCACATATTTCGATTCTTGTAGATCTACGTCAATTACCTCATTGTTCAATCCTTCCAATTTGTCATCTGTAGAAGCCCAAAATGGCTCAATTTCCTAATTTTTCCAAGTTAATCCAAATCTTGTTCCAAGGTCGAAAATGTCTCAATTCATTCCGAAATTTAATCCCCAAATTTCGACCTTGACCTAAATCATTTGAGTTACTTTCCTCTCATACTTGAATTTTAGTTCCAACAAACAGAAATCCTTAATTCAGTTATACATCCGAACCTTGAATCATTATCTTCCTTGATTATCCCTTAACCTCACTAGATCTTGTAAGTTTCTTCCACTTCATGCTCTCAACATGACCATTCAACTTGGGTATGGAAAATAAACTCCAATCTATCCAAAAAATTCAACCTTTGGTGTTGGACCTTTCCTAATCTTGAACCCATTGACAAGCTCATCTCGTTCTAAATCATTTACTTCCTCTTTCGGACCCTAAAATTTCTAAATTTACCCCTTCTTCTGCCTCAAATCCCCTCCCGTCATCACCAACACTTCCAAAATTAAGGCTCTAATAGGATTCATGGTTAGTCCTTAGAACTTGTAAATCATTCCATAATTCAAACCTTTTATTCCGAATCCTCACCTTCGAAACATACCTCTATCAAGAAAACCATGACTCCCAACTCTTTTATATAACTTTCGTTGCATTCCTTGTAACTTCAAAGCTAGAGAATGACTTGCAGTAATTAATGTTGTTGTAGAAATTGGCCGTGGTTTGACATGATCTTTATAACCTATAATCACAACTTATCTCAAATATAAATGCATGAAGTTAATAAATACTCATGACACATAATTGATACCAAAGACTCGGATTTGATGCAAAATGTAACAAATAATTCAACAAAATAAAAATTAAAAAACATTGGACATATAAAATTCAAGCAACGTAAAATCAATCAATCAACAATTCATGCCAAGAATCACTACAAATACAAGTTATCAAGTAGCTCAAGGATGTTTAAGTAAGTTCAAATAAGTTCAAGTAATTCCAACTAAGAGGCAGGACTCGCAAATTATCAATTAATTCTATGTCGTTCGACCTAGACTCACGAGACACGACACTAGAACCTCGATTTTGCAACCGGGCTCTGATACCACCTAAGATGTAGCACCCGGAACGCCGAGATGCCACACCCCCGCACCATAAGTCTAGCTCACACCTGAAATGGGTAGTCCATATATGAACCGGACTCATGGCGAACGGGTGACAATAAAAAAAACCTGCACTAGCTAGGCGGGATACCCTCAAATAATACAACAGTTCAAAATAAAAGCAGAAGCATAGAACTATACATTCATACCACTACTTATTCTATGTTCTCATTTAATATGCACATCACCAAGGATTCAAGTTGCAAGTATACTAGTACAAAATATACATATAGGTACCAATACATACTCCCAAAATTTATAAACATTCAAGACATGCATTACAATGAAAGATCAATGCTAGACTCCCAAAAGCTGTAAAATGGACTCAACCCCGCCTAGTACTCGATCTGCACGACCTGAAAATTGTGAGGTGTCAGTCTACCACAGACTGAGTGAGGGGTTTAAATAAATATTAGCGCACGTATCATGCAAGCTATAATCTCGGGTAAAGTCTTTTACAATTGAAACAATATAATTTAATAAAAGAAATAATCTTCGTCCGAGATTACAACTATCCAATTTAACAATACAATCAATTACAATTCATTTCAATCAGTGGCCCGGCGAGTGAGGGCAATTCTCCAACCTTACTCCGACTGTGTACAATTCGTCCTTGCTTTATTAATCAATAGGTGATCATGCCATTCAATTATTGTGCATTCGTGCATATTGTATTCAAGCAAGACAATCAATAAGTGCAATCATGACAATAACCCGAGGACAATCCGTGGTGTCGGACCCGTCCCCAGTCTCCTTCTTCCTCCGGTTGATGGGGGATTGCAAGGCCCAGCCATCCATGCTCATTGAGTATAGGGTTCATAATTCCCTATACCCGGAATTCCTTCCCTTACTAATCTCCTAGTGGATTCAGGGGGCATCCCAAAGTCGTGAGGATAGTGCAAGAGTTACCCGTCAGCCCTTGCTTTCTCGGTTGGCTCAGTGCACTACCCTCGGGCCCAATGTGAACATGTTTTACCCGCCAAAATATGATCAATCAATCAATTCAATACGATAACAATCGGTCAATACAATAGCAATTACAATCGATCAATTTTTTTTAAGTAATTAATAGGTTGGGAAAAGTATAGATATAGAGATACATTTCGGCTGAAACCTCACCTGTGATGATCAAAACAAGGATATAACTATGGTTCGTGTCCCACGTCTCCCGGACCGTGATCTATGTAACAAAGGTACAAGTGTACATAAGACTCTACCCTTATGAACCAACAAAGACGAACGGCATGATCCAATAATGTCACTTATGCAATTTCAATCAATAACGATCATGACATGTTCAATTTAGTAATTTTAAGATAACAATGATCTAATAGGGCATAAAAGTCATATAATTCACATATTGGAGCCAAGAAAGTGAAAGGAATGCAATATGAAAGATTTTGGTGAAGTTTAGGAAAACTTGACAATTTTGGGAAAATGCACATGTTGTGGGAAAACTGTAATACCTTAAATTCTATAAGTGGGATTTGAGTTCTGTTTGTTGGGTATGAAAGTAGACACATAGACCTTTCCAACTCTATATGGCACGTTTTCTAATTCAAAGCGAGGTGAAAATGGCGTAGGTTCGAAGTTGGATGAAATGCAGTTTCTAGAGGGTGGTCGCGGGCGCGACCACATGCATAACAGCAGAAACAGGGGAGAAAACAGGGGATTTGCATGCAAAACCAACCCAAATCAATATATCTCCAAATTCCAACCATAACAAATGTTGAAACTCATCCAATAAACATCATACTTCAAGTATTCATCAAACTAACCAAGAAATAAACATTAAAATGGCAAAGATCAAGCTTGAAACCCCCATATTTGATCATGCTTCTAATCTCCATGAAATCCCATATTTTCATGCAATCCTTACTCCAAAAGATTAATATCATACTTTCTACTCTAATCATGCAAGAATTCATCAACAAATTCATAAATCCATGTTTGATCAAATATTCAAGAATTCCTCAAATTTTCAATATCTACCTTGAATTAAAGAGGTGGTGGATGAGATGATGATATGAGGTTAATGATGCTTCTATCTCACAATTCCTTCAATTCTAGCTTGAATTATGGAGAAATCTTCCTTTCCTCTTCTTATGGTGTAAAAACCGACATTTGCTTGGTGTATGTGTGTGTGAGTTTTTGCTCTTAGATCATATGGAACATAATGGAAGAAATGAGAGAAAATTCAAGATATATCCTAAGTTTGGGCATGAAAATGTGTGATTCATCCTTATTTGCATAAAAGTCCCTTCACTTATTTAAGTTAATGCACTTAAGGATAATGTCTAACAATTAATTCATTTAGCTCCAAGTCATGATATACAATTAAATCCAAGAATTCACACGAGAGAGCAATTAAGGACATTTGATTCAATTAGATCACTTAATTCATACAATTACGCACATTATCAATTAATTCACGTAATTCCATGTTAATGATAATTCATATAAGTTTATATAAACATAATGCATATAATATTGTAAAATTATAAAGTAACATAATATCACATAATGATTGTATGGAAAACCGGGGCGTTACAGTCTTGGAGTCAAAAGGCCTAGTTGTGATGATGCGAGATGGAATTCTTAAAGCAACTTCGGGGGCACTCATGATGTTGAAGGGTGAGAAAAAGAATAACTTGTATTTCTACCAAGGTAATACAGTTGTTGGGACATTAGCAGTAACAACGACTTCTAGCAACAAGAAGTATGCTGAGGCAACAAAGCTGTGGCATATGCATTTGGGATACGCTAGAGAAAAATCCTTGCAAATTCTTTCCAAGCAAGGGTTTTTGAAATGTACGAAGACTTTCAAATTAGAGTTTTACGAGCATTGTTTCTAGGAAAGCAAAGAAGGGTGAAATTTGGCCCACCTATTCATAATACCGAGGGTATTTTGGACTATGTGCACTCTGATATGTGGGGACCTTCCAAGACGGCGTCACTTGGAGGCAGACACTAGTTTGTCACCTTTATCGATGATTTTTCCAGAAGAGTTTGGCTGTTTCCTATGAAGTACAAAGGTGAAGTGCTTGGAGTTTTCTAAAGTGGAAAACTCGAGTTGAGAACCAGACTGGAAGGAAAATCAAAGTTCTCCAAACAGACAACGGTGGAGAATATAAGACCGATCCATTCCAAAAGATATGTCAAGAACACGGCATAGTTCGACAGTTCACAGTTAGAGAAACACCACAGCAGAATGGGGTGTCAGAGCGTATGAACAAGACATTAGTGGAGAATGTTCGTTGTATGTTGTCTAATGCTGGATTAGACAGGAAGTTTTGGGTTGAGGCAGTGACATACGCTCAACATCTCGTCAATCGTTTCCCATCATCTGTAATAGGTGGGAAGACTCCTTTGGAGGTTTGGTCCGGAAATCCTGGAACAGATTATGACTCTTTGCGTGTGTTTGGTTCTACCGCATACTATCATGTGAATGAATCAAAGTTGGATCCTCGAGCAAGGAAGGCGCGTTTTATGGGCTTCAATGCTTAAGGGATACCGTCTTTAGTGTTTAGAGGCAAAGAAGACTATAATAAGCAGGGATGTTGCCTTCGATGAATCTACCATTTTGAATAAGGTATCTCAAGAAAGGACCAATGATACTCCAAAGCAGGTGGAGTGTGCATCGGAGAAGCTGGAGTATACACCTGAGCAGGTGAAGTTTGAGAAGATAGTAGTGAGTCCAGCGAAAGACACTGTCGGTGATTCTCCTACGGCATAAGAAGAGTCAGATGAGGAGAAAGTAACCACCCAAGAACCTCAACAGCAACTTGAGCCAATTGAGATTAGAAGAACAAGATGAGAAATTCAAAAGCCATCTCGTTTTGTCGACATAGTAGCCTATGCACTTCCTGTAGTTGATGATGTTCCATCCACATTTTCAGAAGCTATCCAGAGCTCAGAAAATAATAGATGGAAAGACGCAATGGATGAAGAGATGCAATCTCTTCAGAAGAATAAGACGCAGAAGTTGTCACAACTACCTATGGGTAAGAAGGCAATTGGATGCAAATGGGTATTTGCAAAGAGAGAAGGATTTCCTGACAAAGATGATGTTCACCACAAGGTGAGGTTGGTAGCAAAAGGCTAGGCTCAGAAGGAGGGAGTTTATTATAATGAAGTGTTTTCTCCATTTGTTAAGCACTCCTCCATTAGAATTTTGTTGGCCTTGGTAGTGTAGTTGAATTTGGAGCTAGCTCAACTCGGTGATTTGGAAGAGAAAATCTATATGTCTCAGCCAGATGGATATAAAGTTGCTGGTAAAGGAAATTGGGTTTGCAAATTAGACAAATTGTTGTACGGATTGAAGCAATCGCTTAGACAATGGTACAAACGATTTGATAAATTTATGTTGGGTCAAAGGTACACAAGGAGCAAGTACGACCATTGTGTGTAGATGGAACCTACATCTACCTACTCTTAATCTTATATGTTGATGACATGCTGATAGCATCAAAGAGCCAAGATGAAATTGACAAGTTGAAGGCTCAATTGAGTAAAGAGTTTAAGATGAAGGATTTAGGAGAAGCCAAGAAGATTCTCGGAATGGAGATAAGCAGGGATCGGCAGAAAGACAAGCTTTGACTGACTCAGAAGTAGTATTTGAACAAAGTACTACAGCGGTTTGGTATATGTCAAGATACAAAACCTGTAGGTACTCCGCTTGCCCCTCACTTGAAGCTTAGCAGCCAGTTATCTCCAAAGACGAAAGAAGAACGAGAGTATATGGTAAAAATCCCATATGCGAATGCAGTTGGTATCCTGATGTATGCAATAGAGTGTACAAGACCAGATATTTCAAAAGCACTTGGCGTAGTGAGAAGATATATGCATGATCTGGGAAAAGCTCACTGGCAAGCTGTGAAATGTATTCTGCGGTATATTCAAGATACCGCAGAAGTTGGTTTATTATTTGAGCGGGATGAAGCCCTTGGTCAAGACATAGTTGGATATTGTGATTCTTTCTATGCGTGAGATTGGGTAAGCGAAGATCTACAACTGGCTACTTATTCACTTTAGCCAAGATGCCAGTTAGTTGGAAGTCGACCTTACGGTCAACAATGGCATTGTCTACAACAGAGGTAGAGTATATGGCCGTTACAGAGGCTGTTAAGGAAGCAATTTAGCTTCAAGGATTGCTTGAAGATTTGGGAGTTCGTCAAAAACACCTTGCGGTGTATTGTAACAGTCAGAGTGCTATTCATTTAGCAAAGAACCAAACTTTTCATGCAAGAATGAAGCATATTTATGTTTGCTATCACTTTGTGCAGGAAATTCTCGAAGAAGAGCATATTGTTCTTCAGAACATTAGGGCAACGGAGAATCCTGCAGTTATGATGACCAAGGTGGTGACAAAGGCCAAGTTTAAACATTGTTTAGACTTGGTTAATATCCTGGGCTTTTGAGTTGGCCCCTGCGGCACATTTGAAGGCACTACAACATGATTGAGAGATGAAGTTGTTTGTATTTGGTGGGATAAAGAATTGTGCCAAGGTGGAGATTTATTAGTTTGTGGCCTATTTGTATCCCATATTGAAAGCCTAAGTTGGGATAAGTGTTTTCTATCCCACATAGGAACTTTATAATAGTTTGGGGAGGAGCTAACACTATAAATAGACTCCTCCCCCTTCTAGCTTAGTGCATCCAAACAAAGTCTTTCTCTATTTTGTAATATTTCTTTAGTGAAATATATTTGAGTAGTGCCCGAGGACGTAGGCTAAATTGTCCGAACCTCGTTAAATTTGGTGTTCTTTTTTTAACACCTTTTAATAACCTTTTTTTGGGTTATATTTAGTTTATTATTTTGCCTGATTTTTCCTTTGTGTAATTTTAGGCATTATAGTTCTAAATATTGTTCGACGCTTCCACAACAAGATGCGTGTGCTAATCCTAGTGCACATTATTCGAAATTTTGTAAAAGAGGGTTTCGAGTCCTTACTTGGAGTTAGGGAGGAAGACATGATGGACGGGTGCAGGTGCGAGTTATGCAGAGTAATGACCGCCAGAGTGAATATCTCTAAAATGTTTTAGGTATGGTGTTTTGTGGTTTGAATTGTGAAAGGGCAAAATGAAGGGAAATAAGCGGACTTATTTTGATAGTAGTAGTTGAAGAGTCTGTGAGGGGACCACCTGGACATGTGGCATGCAGAATATGGCCATTGAAGCGAAGTAATGATGATGTTTGGGGAGATGAAGCAACACCGACTTGAGTACTGAATACGGGTTCGTGGTATGTTTTCGGAGGGTGATTAAGTATTTTGTGTGGCGAGCAAGATGGCTAGTTGATCCTATTTAGGTGAACTACTTTTTGACTTTCTTACCACTCCGCTTTGTTTCCGCGCAGAGTGGACTTAGGGGGGGAGTAGTGTTGGGTACCTCCGTGAGAGCTTAGTAAGGGCTCAAGCCCAAAAGCAGTTCGGAAGATCAGTTCGCTATTTGCAAACTGGAGAAAGGAAGTCCGAGTTTGGCAAGAAACCAAGTGAAGTATGGCCCAAGTAATGGGTTTCGAAGGGATAGTATCATATCTAAAGTAAATCTTCAGAATAAATCAAGAGAGAAAACATAATTTTAACTATAAATAAGAGGAAAAAGATATAATGAAACCACGATTAACAATAGAGAAAAAGAGGATCCGAAAGGGAGGCACTCATCAAATATTATATATATATATATATATATATATATATATATAAAATAGAATATATAATATACATATATATAATCAGGGAGTTTGAGATTGACTCGATGTCTGGCTCAGGTTTGTTGAAGCTCAGCTCGAGTTCATCCCAATACGATTTCAAATCGAGTCGGCTCGAGTTCTGTTTGCGAAACTCTCGAGTTTTCTGGACTTGTTTGCACCCCCAGTTGGATCCAATGTGGGATTAGTGGTCTCCATAATAAGACTTGTGGCCAGCTCAATGGATTTGTTACCATAAATATTTACTTTTTTCTTAATTTATTTTTACAATTCTGTATTAATTTTGTATATAAATTTGAAAATATTGATCCTTTCTCTAACTAATAGAAACTATATCATTTTGATAAATAGATCATATTCAAACCCGTTTAAATAAATTTCGGGCAAAATCCTATTTGTGGCGAATTTCATAAATTTTGACGATCTGAAAATGGATTATAAGCTTGCAACCGAGAACAAGGGCTTTCCTAATTTCATTTATTTATTTTTGTATTATATATTCTATTTATTTGTGTTCAAACTAGGTGACAATTTTTTTTATTCTATATTTCATTTATTTGAGTTTGAGTTGAGCAATAAGTAATGGTTCTATATTTCATTTATTTGTGTTTGAATCGAGCGACAAGTATAGTTCTTTCTACGGTTTTCTTTTTTAAGAAATAGAGGGTCTTTTTTTAAGAAACAGGTTATATTTATTTAGGTTTGAGTTGAGCGACAAATATAGTTCTCCCCAAGGGTTTTTTAAAAAGTAGGTTTTGAACCTCTTAGTTCTTCCTAAGGTTTTCTTTTTTAAGAAATAGAGGGTTTTTTTTTAAGAAATAGGTTTTATTTATTTAGGTTTGAGTTGAGCGACAAATATAGTTCTTCCCAAGGGTATTTTAAAAAGTAGGTTTTGAACCTCTGACCTGTTAAAGAATTAGGTAAAATTTATTTCTTCTGATCTAACACACTACTAAATCAAGACCCATTAAGTATATATATATTCCATTTATATATATATATATACTTGTCATTATTATCCTAAAAACAATTTAGTTAGTTACATTTGATTGGCAAATTTTAATGCACGAGCACTTTTAAAAATATTATTATTTTTGTATCGTGTTATGTCGGGCACTCATATCGAATACTCTGTCCGACACTCCTCACGTGAAAAATTCAAAAAAAATTATAGCATCCTATCGTATGATGTCGTATCTTATCGTCGTGTTTGTATCCATGCTTCATAAATTGGCGATAACGTAATGATTTGTTGTCTTAGTTGAACTATTATGTAATAAAGTGTAAAAGAAAAAAACATCAAACAGAAACCTTGAAAGCATTGGGCAAAGGACGATAACAGCGAAAATTGTAAGAGCAATAATTTGACTCAAATGAACAAGTTCGGAATCAAGATGTAAGGAAACATGATCCTCAAGTGGAGAATTCTCAAGATGTAGTCCTTTTCCAACAAGTTGAATAAGTTTTATCCCATGACTTTAATTCCTAGAATCCTAGAAGCAAGGATGCCTATTTATGTTTTCCACAGGACAATGTAGACAGAAGATCCATATCAAAGCATGAAAATTGTAACAACTTGCTTGTAATATATCGTGGGGGCACATACCCATAGTCAGACAAAACAATTATGAAAAAAACTTGCTTGTCACTAATAAATTGCAAGCTCAGCTCCAAAAACATAGGGATGACCTTGGAACGTCAGAAATCGAAATAGGGGGCTGAGTTTTAAGAGTCGGGATAGCATCGGCAAGAGGGTTCCCTAGTCTTCGTCACCCTCCTCATCATCTTCCAGACTAGCAGGAGGCATAGTGGTCGGCACAAGCAACTTACCTAAGCCACCAAAGATTAAGCAGAGGCTACCTCAGAGCCATCACAAAGAGAGCTTCAACTTGAGCAAGGCAGTTCGGGAAGATATGATGATAATAGCAAGCAGTCTCATTTCCTAAAGTCAGGGCATACTCCATACTCTCTTTAAGGGCAGCATATCCTTTGACTCGAGCAGCGGCCAACTTCTCTTCAAGCGCATATTTTAGTTCAGAGACTACTTTTGCATGCTCATAATTTGCCTTCTCAAGCTCTTGCCGAAGCTCGGTCATAAGAGCCTCTGCGGTCAATGGCCCGGCCGCCTACTCCACTGTTACCTTCTTAACATAAGTAAGTTGCTCTAACTTCTTATCTAACTGAATCTTGCATACTAGCTCTCTTTTCTGAGTTCAGCATTGGGCATCATGTACCGAATCACACTGAAAGCCAGAGTGGCGAGCTAAAAGGGTAGGAAATTTTTTTGTAAACTACTAATAAAAGGAAACGAGAATAGAGAAATATATATATATAAAGATAATAAAATTAAGGAGAAGCTTTTATCTTATGTTGAGAGAAAGCATCGGTAGTTACGTGATCGGATATTTAGGCAAGAGTGTGATTATCTTTGCTAGAAATGATCCCATAAAAAATTGGTGGCTAACTAATGGGTCGTTAAATTTCAAGGCCGGAGTCATCCAAAAAAGAGACTGATGAGCCCGGGGGACATAAGGCTATTCACAAACTCAGGAACTTGGAACTCATGAGCAGAATAAACTTATTCCACCAACCAAGCATGCTTGGACTGGTCAAGCAAAATAGAGGAGGTCGCGACATTTTTTGGAGCAAGTAAAGTCTGAGTTCGCTTTCAGGAGGGAGGTTGTAGCGCCCAAGCGCGTGACGTCACATTCCCCGCACTAAGACCCCACCGGTATATGAAATGGGTGATCTATACACGTGCCAGATCAGAGCGAATGGGGACATAACTCACTTACTATGCTAGGCGGGAGCTAACTCTCGAAACCAATTAAGCAATAAACAGAAACAATACCAGAATGAAGTAACATGAGCGGAAGCAATAATATTACAAGAGTACAATCAATGAGCTCAAAGGCTCGAATTAAAGTGACAAGTAACTACAAGCTTCAAACAATTCCAATAAATGGCCGACACGGCCTAACAATTAAATAGTAAGTGCTCAATAATCATAACAACAATTTAATGACACGAGTGTAAGTGTAAAGGTAAAGTTAAACTCTAATTCAGGACTCTGAAAGACTCGAAATCACACCTACCACTCCGAACCCTGCAAGAAAACACTTAAAACAAACCGGGTTCAGTCTTTAAGAGACTGGTGGGTATAAAATAGGGGCTTAGTATAATAATAACGTAGAAAAGTGAACACATACATGCAAGTTATAATCTCTTACAAGGTTTTGAAACATTTCCCAAGTGGATGAAAATAAAGAACAACAGCGCGCGGGATTACAATAATCAACTCATTCATTCAATCACTAGGTTATTACGTGAGCCCGGCGAGAGGGCAAAATCTCCAACCTTTTCCTTGTGTATTCATTATTCATTCATTCATTCATTGGTAATCACATAACATTCTTTCGTACCCATTCATTCGATCAATGAATCATTCAATCGTTCGATCGTTCAATCATTCAATTATTGACCCATTTTTCCTCCGCGTAGTTGACGGTCTTGGCCAAAGACCCGTCCACCCATTCATTGTGGCCAGTGGGGTTCATGAAGCCCTAAAAGCCCAATTCTCATTCCTCGCTAATCTCCTAGCGAGGGTCGATAACATCGTAATTTCGTTAGAACTGGTGCACGAGATCACCGTCAGCCTTGCTTACCCAGATAGCCACGTACACTTAGTCCTAGGGCCCCCATTATTTAATGTGATCACTGATCTCGCCAAACATTGGGTAGGGATTCATTTCAAAGAAAAGGGTTTTAACGTTAAATCATTGACTCTTTGAAAAGACTCGATATATATATATATATATATATAGTACTTTGGCCAAAATCTTGCATGTTGGGATATATCGGGTTAGAGTTTATCTAATAGAAGAGAAACGCACCTGGCTACACCTTACCGAACAAAACTAAGAGAAAGGAAAACTTGAAGATAGTCTAGGAACCCAGCACGTCTATTTCCTGGAGAAAACTGTACAAAAAGACAATACAGTGCATTCGTGAGACTCAAGACTCCAAATGAACCATATATGACGTATGACAATGCAATAAACGTAACATGATATGCATGAGTGATAATAATGTGCTACAAAGATGTTCATGTGCACAATTAATGCCACTTAGATACATAAACGATTCAATCATTCATTACATGAATAGATCGTGTCCATTCATCGTCATGATTTCATTCCATACCATTTGTTCGTTCAATATTCAATTCATAATACATTATAATACATGTTAACAATGCATATAAATTAATTACAGGTGAAAGGAATCCATTAAACACATAAAGAATGCATTGCTTGCAAGAAGAGTCATAATATAGCATTTAAACATTCATGCAATAAATCATGTTTATACTTCATATATCAAGCCATAAATTTCATAAAAATATCATAACACATCATTCAACAAGACAATAGCATCATAGATACAAGTTTGAGGCATAAAAAAAAAAAAAAAAAAACAATTTAATCACATACGGAAGTCAATGAAGTGAAAGGAACGCAAGGAAATGGATTTTGGTAAAAGCTGACAGTTTTTCCATATGCGCAAGCTGTAGAAAAATGGAGATATCTCGAGTTCTAGAAGTTGGAATTATGTTTTGTTTGTTGGATATAAAACTAGACAAGCGGGTCTTTCCAACGGTATATGTCTTGAATTTTAGTTCAAAAGCGATGTGAAAATGGGGTAAGCTTGAAGTGGGACGAAAGTACATTTTCGATGAAGTGGCGACACCGAAATGGATCGGTTATATCTCACAATCAAGGTATGGTTTTAATGTGATTCTAACTGGATAATACTCTACACTTCAAAAGGTTTCTGTGGTCAAAATTTCAGGTCAATCAGAGCTCGGATGGAGGGTCCACGGTCGGGGAGATTTCAAGGCAAAATGTTCCCCGCCCGGGGAACCTGTCCAGAAACTTTTTGCACTAAGGTCCCCGCCCAAAGACTCTTCAAGGGCAAAAGTTCCCCGCCCAGGGAACCTTTCTGGACCTGAAAAAGAAGCAGCAGCAGGGGCTGTTCATGGGGGAAGAGAAGGAAAGCGACAAACACTCAAATCCAAGCCAAAAACACATAAAAACTTGCATAAAACTCACCCTAAAGCTTAAGTATAGCAAAGGATGCAACAAGAGAGCATATATCCAACCAAAATTCATGTTTCAAGCTTTACAATCTCCAAACGCTCTAATGGCATCTTCTTCAATACACCACTACCAACAAAAGCCTGCATAGAAAACAAGAAATGGAACTCAAAGGAACATAAAACAAGTCTCAAACCTTCCAGTAACACAAGAATAGGTTCAAACCCTTACTATTCATCATATTTCTCATATAATATGTAACGCCCCGTTTTCAATTTATGCATTATGTGATAATTTATCTACATTTCATAATATTATATGTACTATATTTCTATGCATTTATGTGAACTATCCTTAACGTGAAATCTACATGAAATAATTGATAATGTGCTTAATTGATATTATGTGATATTATATGCATTATATACGTTTATATATTTGCACGAATTGGCACTAACGTGGTAAGTACGTGAATTAATTGAAAAGTGATTAAATGCTTCTATATGACTTTACTTGATCATTTCATCAATATATGGACTTAATTGCAATTCATAATTTGGGACTTTGATGATCATATTCCATGGAATGGAACTTATTTGCATTAATTCATTAATTAAGGGACCTAAGTGCAAAATGTGATGAGTCACATGTGTTAGTGGAAGACTTTTGCATATATCTTCATCTCTTTCATTCATTCATCATTTTTCATTAAAAATCCCACACATATACACACACTATATCACGGTTTTCACACCAAGGGAAGGGAAGGAAGAGATTTCATCACTTCAAGCTAGATTGTTGGAGGAATTTCATGCTTGGAAGCATCATCATCATCATACCATCATTTCTTCCCTTCTTTCTATCATTTTAAGGTATAGATGGATTATTTAATTGAATCTCTTGAATATATATGATTAGGGTTTATTGGTTATTTGATGATTTCTTGTGTATAAGTGATTAGAAGCATGTTTAGGATCATGAATCTTGAAGCTTGCATGATTTCTTGAATAATATGGAAGTTGGAGTTCATGATTTTATATGGGTCTTTGATTGATGATTCCTTAATGATTTGAGCATGGTTTAATGGATTATATGAAGCCTAATTGATATATATGAGTTATATGCATGTTATAAGTTTGTTTTGGGTGTTTTGGTTGAGCTTTCTTGGGAGTATGCTACCCTTTTCTTCCCTCCACGAACTAGCCCTGTTTTTCTGCTACGCACTGTTGACACGGGCGTGTCAACTTTCCCTTCTTCAGCGTGAAACGGGGGTGCTGGATGGCCTGGTTTTTCTGTACCGTGACACGGGGGTGTCACGGATTGCTTTGTAATGGTGACACGGGCGTGTCACCTTCTGTTCGCATGCATGTTGTCCGCTGTACAGTGACACGGGGGTGTCACGGCTTAGTGTATTTTGGTGGCACGGGCGTGTCTCCCTCTGTTTCATGCATATTGTTTTGCATGCATGGCTGTACGTGTATGTGTTATATATACATATATGTTGGTTATATATTAATTGTTATTGGTTTAATTGACTGTATTTAATTGTTTATTCCCTAATTGTGAGTTCGAATGAATTGAATGAATGAGTGAATGACTTGAACGTATGATTTAATTTCTTAATAGTGCACATGAACATAATCTTGGCTTTTACATATTCATATCATGATCATTGCATCGCCGTTCGTCCTATTTGGTACATTTTGAGTCGTGTCTCATTGACAATTGTCTTTCTTGCACAGACCAGCTTCCTGGTGACGAGGAGCAGGCCCCGTGAGCTATTTCCTTGTTTGTTTGGGTCGTTCAGGTGAGGTTTAATTCTAGATACATAGAACCCGTATAACCCTATATGAAGTTTTAAGCCAAAACTTATCTATATATTATAGTTTTCAAATGAGATTGGGTTTCAAATGATTTTTCAAGCTATTGACGGAATTGATTGATTGATTGATTGGGCGAGTATTGTATTGCACTGTGGGCCCGAGGATAGTGGCTCGAGCCAACCGGGAAAGCATGGGCTGACGGGTAACTCGAGTGCTATCCTCACCAAATTGGGATGACCCCTGAACCCCCTAGGAGATTAGGGGAGGAAGGAGTTCCAGGCTTAGGGATTCATGTACCCTCTGCACAGACTGATTGGATGGTGGGGCCTTGCAATCCCACCATCACCCGGAGGAAGAAGGATGGACTGAAACTGCTAATTGTGCACCGTAATGAATTGTATGATCACCTAACTATTGAATAATTGATTGATTGATTGTACACAGTTGGAATAAGGTTGGAGAATTGCCCTCACTCGCCGGGCCACAATTGATGGTATTGAATTGATTAATTAATAAACTGAATTAGTTGTAACCTCGGGCGATTATATCTTTTGCTTTATTAAACTGTATTGTTATTTCCCCAAAATTATTACCCGAGATTATAACTTGCATGTATGTGCGCTTATATTTATTTATAACCCCTCGCTCAGTCCGTGTTGGACTGACACCTCAACTTTTCAGTTTTGCAGGTTCGTGCTAGCCGGGAATTAGAATCTAGAGTGTCTTTAATTCGGGTCTAGCACACTTCATCTCACATTTTGTTCCTGTACAGATATTTTATATATTTTGTAGCACGCCTTGTCACTTGTATTATAAATGATATTGTATTGATATGGAATGTTGGTATCTATTAGTAAATAAATAAATGTGGTACCTATAAGTATTGAATGATGTATTGCTTCCGCTTTTATCTACTCTGAATTGTTGGTTTGGTTTTAATTGAGGGTACCCGCCTAGCCTTGTGTAGCGTTTTTTTTATTGTCTCCCGTTCGCCATAGCTTTGGTTCATATATGGATTGACCATTTCATATGTGGATTGAGGCTATGGTGCGGGGGATGTGGCGCCTAGCGTTTCGGGTGCTACATAATAAGAATTCATGGCTTAGAGCAAGATATAAAGGATAAAAATGTGCACAAACAAGTGGAGAATTCAATCCTTACCTTGGCTTGAAGAGATGAAGAAGTATGGTGATGGTTCGAACTAATGAAATGAAGAAATGGCATAGTTCTTGTTTCCTTCTTCTCTCTCTTGTGCTGCAGTTGTTGTTCGTGGAATAAAGAAAAGAAAATAAAGGGATTCAGCTCAAAAAGGTCCAAGAAAAAGGTTCAATCCCGGTCAAGAGGTGTAAAAAAGGGTAGGGTTATGGTTATGGGTCATTTGGATAGAAATTTACTTCGTTGGAGGTTCAAAAGACATAGAAAAAGTACGAGGTTAGCTCTGTTGGTTCCGAATCATCGAAACGAGTCCAACATTGAAGACGGATCTCGAATCCAAGTTCCCGAGCTCAAGTTATTCGTAAAACAGTTCAAGGTGGCCTATTTTTTTCAAATATGTCCCTAAACTTTTAAAAAGTGCCAAATAGGTCCAAGACTTATTTTCAATTAAGTCCCAAACATATAAATAAGTTTCAATCAAGTCTAATTCAAATATAATTCATTTAATTTCAAGAAATTATCATGTTTGGCAACAAATTCATTTTATAACATTTACTGATATTTGATAACGGATCAAATTAAACATTCTCGAGACAAGTTAGACGTTTAAATCAATTTATATCAAACATATAGATTGAATAACACTTAATTTATATTACAATTAAATAAAGATCAATTAAATCAAGTTTATGAATACATAAATATAATTAAAGAAATGCAAATACGTGAAATAAATTCACACGGGGCATGTAACGCCCCAATTTTCCAATTATATATTATGTGATATTATATGAATTATATTCTTATATGTTTATGTGAAAATACGTGATAGTATTCTCAAATCATGAATTATTGCATAACTTGTATTTAAGTGATACGTGAATTAATTGTCGAACGTGACTTATTTGATTATATGACCTTACTTAATTCATTTCTATGATTTGAGGATTAAATTGCATGAAATTCTTTGGATTTAATTGATCATTTCTATGATTTAGTGGAAGATTCATGTAAAATATCACCTTCATCTCTTGCTTTCATCATTTTCATTCCAAACACACCCATTTGCTTCCCTTTTTCACGAGACAAAACCCCAAGTAAGAGGAAGAGGATTTCATCAATTTTCAAGCTTGAATTCAAAGGAAATTGCATAAGTTGGAGCATCAACATCATCACACCATCATTTCTTCTCTTCTTTAGATGATTCAAGGTAGAGTTTGAGATTTTACATGAATTCTTGAATCCATGATTGAAGTAGGGTTGAGAGTTATGATGTAATTCCTTGGTTATGTGTGATTAGAAGCATGATCATGATCATTAAGCTTGACAACTTGCATGAATTCTTGAATAATATGAAGGTTGGAGACCATGGAAATATATGGGTTTGTTGGATGAATTCTTGAGGATCTAAGCATGTTTCCTTCGATTAAATGTTACCTAAAAGATGTCTTTAAGTTATATACATGTTATATGTTAGTTTGAAAGTGTTTATTTGATATGGTATGGTGTGGGAGACGCTTGGGAGCTAATTCCCGTGAGTATGCCCTGTTTTCCCCTGTTTTTTTGCCCAGATTAATTCAACACGGCCGTGTCCAACCTTAGTTCATTTTCAACAAGGCCGTGTTAACACTTCGAGTTGGAATATTCTGCACAACACGGCCGTGTCAGCTTTCAGGCCAATCTTGACACGGCCATGCCGACTTCGTTTGTGCTTCGATTAGCGTGAATTTTGAACCATAAGAAACCTCTTGAAGTCTAGAACATTCTACAATTAGAATCACCTCATTATATTTTGTCATTTATGAGATATAATCAATTCTTTTTGGTGTCACCACTTCACCGAATTTCTGCATTCATCCAACTTCGGGCTTACGCCATTTTCACCTCGCTTTGAACTAGAAAATGAACCGTATATAATTTTAAAGGTATACTTGTCTAGTTTCTTATGCATTAAATAAAACTCAATCCCAATTTCTAGAACTTGAGATATTCCAGTTTTCCTACAGCGTGCGTATTTCTGAAAACTATCAGTTTTTACCAAACTTTGCCAAAACCCTTCATATTGCATTCCTTTCACTTCCTTGGCTCACGTATGTGACTTATATGAATTGTATGCTTGCTTAATTGATGATTATGCTCTTATTTGACACTCATTGGTCCTTAAGTGCTTGAGTTGATTGTATGAATCCGTTCTTGGTATATGAATTGACTTCATTTGAGTAATTGAGCATATGAACACGATCACACCATTCCATGACATTCTTACACTTTTTTTCACATTGAATCATGTTATGACATGATACAATGAACATTGTCGTGTGTCATATTTGGTATCATATTGAGTCTCTGCTCACGAGTACACATTGTCCCTTTCTTGTACAGTTCTTCTCCAGGGCGGAGATATCGTGATTTAATAGGCACCGGCATAGCTCGTGTTCTTGTATTGTCACCTTCCAGGTGAGGTTTAATTTCTAGCTATATAGAACCCATACAACCCTTATCTGGATTTCGGCCAAAATGTATATATATAGCTATAGTTTTCCATAAACCTCAAATGAATTACAACTGAACTACTGCTACTGTACTGAACTACTGTTACTATACTGAATTGACTATCTTTTCACGAGTATATTGTACTACACTGTGGGCCCCGAGGGTAGTGTATTGAGCCAACTGGGAAAGCAAGGGTTGACGGGTAACTCTTGCACTATCCTCACTACTGTGGGATGACCCCTGAATCCATTAGGAGATTAGTGGAGGAAGGAGTTCCGGGCATAGGGACTCACGAACCCTATGCTCACACTGATTGGGTGGTGGGGCCTTGCAATCCCACCATCACTGGAGGGAAAAGGGTACTGAAACTGCTCTTGACTGATTGCACTGTAATTACTTGATTGATCAACTAATCAACTAATAACATAATTACTGTACACTGTCGGAGTATGGTTGGAGAATTTCCCTCACTCGTCGGGCCACTGATCGACTGAAATTGACTGAATTGCTAAATTGGATAGTTATAAAACCTTACCCGGGATTGTAACTTGCATGATACGTGCGCATATATTTATTAAACCCCTCACTCAGTCTTTCATAGACTGACACCTCACTTTTCAGGTTTTTGCAGGATGAGTACTAGGCAGGATTTGAGTCGAGTCAAGTCTTTTAATTGGGTCTAGCACAGTTCATTTATCTAATTGATGCATATGTATTTTATGACTTGTTATGGTACTTATGCATTGTTATGACTTAATTGTAATATTTGGGGAGTTGTACATATTGATATGTAGAAACGGATTGAATCGAAATTGAATGATGATAATGCCTTGTATATTATGCTTCCGCGTATATTGTTATGCATTGTTAATTGATTGAGGGTTAGTCCCGCCTGGCTTGAGGATTGTTTTTTTGTTGTCTCCCGTTCGCTATAGGCTTGATTCATATATGGGTGTCCATTCCATATGTGGATTGAACTATGGTGCGGGGAATGTGGCTACCTAGCGTTCCGGGTGCTACAGGGCACAAACCTGTACGTACGAAGACGCGGGGCATCACAGAGGTTCAGTAGTCTCGGGAGAGAAGGACTGAGGTCCTTTGCATTTTCTCCCCTTGAGGAGAGTAGTTACCGTGAGCTGCTAAAGCTTTTTAGAGAATATCGATCTCGCTCTTACCTGGGAAAATAAAAAGCAATAAAGAACGTGAATTTGTATAAGACATGATATCATTTTATGGATATTTCAAATGTGGAGCTCACCAACAGGGGAAATGAGATGGTCTGAAGAGGAGCCAAGATGGTATAAGGGTAGGGCTCTGGATTGAGATAAAGAGATAAAAGAGAAAGAATATTTTCACAGCAATCCCAATTCATCGGCAAATTGTTTGGCCCGCTAAGCGTGTTGGGTAGTATTATGGCAAGGATTTGAGGTGATATAGTGGAAAAGAAAGCCCTAGTCCACCGGACCCTTGACACAAATAAAATCGTGCCTCCATTTTATGTTTAAAAGTTTATCAAAGTCCACTAACTTTTTCCAGAAAGAGAAATAAAACATATTTTTCAAAATCTTTGATTGATTACATGCGTTAAAAAGGTCGGGAGAGGGCTCCACACCGGGAACCTGACAGAGGTCAATGAAGCAGAACATATATCGAACAGAGTTTGAGAGAAACTAATTTACAGTTATAGCAAAAATGGAAAATACGTTCTATAGGAACCGGGATGGGGAAACATAAGCCTACGATTAGTTGGTCGAAGTAAAAGCTCAAATAAATAGGTGGGGTATCCTAAAAATCTCTCCCTCAAGGGGGAACATAATTTGGAAAGTATCGGGGATGGTGAAAAGCTTGTGAAGATGGGTCTCTATTTCCACAAGCTTAAGATTTGGAGCAGAAGGAGAAGAAGGATGAGGAAATAAAATTGTGGGAGCTAGGGAGAATGGAACATCCAAGCCAGAGAGGAAGCCATGGTTTAAAGATGATGTGAGGGAAGTCGTCATGAACTGGTATAAAATAATTGAGAATGGAAGCTCAAATGTGGGGAGGTAAAAGATTTACTCACCTGATGAAGGAATAGGATCTGAGGACGAGGAGATGGTGGCATACGGGGGGCTTACAGATTGACAAGCCCAGGGAATTAGCAATGCTAAATTGTTTTTATCATTAGGGGTCTAGTTTTTCATTGTTAAGTATTAATGATGACATAACATTCATTTTTTATTTGGCAAGAATTTTCTTGAAAATGGTGTTGCATATGCTTGAAAAGGGGTGAGAGCATGATAGCAACTTCGCGTGATATTCATAATTGAATATTTTCGCACAATCTAGATGGGGATGAAAAAAATATTTGGGAGGTCCTACGAGGTCAAGTCGACTGGAAATGCCCAGTTCAGATAGTGACAAACACAATCGTGAAAACAAAATCAGTCAAAAGCACGAGCTAAGCCTTTCACCGCTCCGGTTCTTCTTTGCATTCCTTGAGTTCCCCAAGCCGCGATCGGCCGATGAACTCAAGAACTTGAGGGGCTAGTTTTGGGAACCAACCTTTGGCCCACTGGAATGATGGGCCTTGAAACGTGAAAGGCCCAATTCATAGTGAGTATGAAGGGGATATGAGGATCAAGCTTGGCTTAGAGAGAGAAGTGAGCTGGCGTGCAGTTGCGTGCTTACTACAATCATAAACAGGAAGGATTCTGATTAGGAAATAACTTTGTTGAGAAAGATGGAATCTTTGAGAATTCTTAACAAATAAATTTGGAGCCTCGTGAGACTTGGAGGTCAGCTAGGGTTTGGACTCTCATACTCCTCAGGGATAAGGAGATTGGTTAGGTTTTGAATCCCGTCCTATAAATATAGCCCTTGAGCTCCAATGTCGGACACGTTTCTAAATCTAGAGAGAAAAAATAGGAGAGAAAGAGAGTTTACGCTCAGAACTCAACAATCACTGACACCCTTGAAGGAAACAAGTACCAATGCACAAGAAACGAAGATATAATGGAATAAATACTGAAAAGAAAAGGCACAAGCAATTTATAGAGGTTCAGCAAGCCTACTCCTATCCCCAAGTTGTGAACTTGGGAGTTTTGCAAATAAAATTTATTAAGTTCCAAGATTACAAGAAAAACCTTGTAACCCCTTACAATCCAACACTTGTGGGATAAGTAAGTTTCACTCTCTTACTTATCTCACAAAAACACACTAATGAGATATTAACTCAACTCTGGTATCAACACAAGGGAGTACCAGAGATTATCTGACCACACGAGAGAACTACTGTCTCCACAATAAAAGCAGGATTATCACAAATCCTTACAACGCTTAAGAAAAATACTCTTCCTGCTCTTACGGTCTTATGGACTTTATCTTGCACTTATGGACTTACAGACACAAAACTCGAAGTTTTGCTTTTATGGGCTTATAGATTTGTCTTACACATATGGACTTATAGACGTGTCTTCTTCTTTATATGTGCATGACTTTATATGGCTGGAATTTGTGTTGTGAATGGATGGAGCTATTGGAACCAATCAATTAGGATCAATAGTGATTCTTTTCCTCAATCTTCGTACTGGCATTTGGTTAGAATCCTTTTCATGATTGATCTTTGTCAATCAATTGTCTTTAATGCAGGAATCATGATTTGCTAGGATATGGTCAATAACTTTCCTTTTCACTTGGACAAAATCCTGCAAAATAACATTCTCAAAATATATGCAAAATATGAATCTTTTTCAAGAAAATATATTTCAACAAATCAACAACAAAACAAAGTCCAACAATCACCTTTCACGTATTTAGCTTCAAAGATTTTGCTCCATCGGCTCCTTTCGGCAGCACCATCTAATGCCACCCTCTTTCGTCATAACCTAAAAAGGTGTAGATCATTTTTGGGTTGAGATTTTTTCCATAGATAGTTGATTTTTTGATTTGGTGAATAGAGAGGAGGGTGGTCATGGAAAATAATGAGGTGGATGTGTCATAGTGATGCTGCCCTAGTGGTGGCGGTTTTGGATCTAGATTGAGGAAGGTTAACTGTGGTGGTGGTCTGGCCGTTGCATGGTGGTGGTGGCCATTTTGGATCTAAGGGGAAAAGCTGCGTCGTGGTGGCAATAGATTTGTATCTGGGTTGGTGAAAATTAGGTTTGGTGGAGGTGAAGTGGTGGTGGCGTTTGCTTGACATGGCGGCGTGGTGGTGGTGGTTACTTGGTTGTGTGGAATGAAGGTGGTGGTTTGGTGTTTTGAAGATAGTTGGATTTGTTGGAGAAGAGAGAGGAAGTTTAGGGTATTTTTTATAAATTTAAATAAATATAATAAGGGATAAATTGTACGTGATAATAATTGGGTTAGCGGAACATGTGTATGTCATGTGCTTTAGCCGTTTAATGCTCGACAGAAATAGGATAGAAGAACCAACTCTATAAAAATTTATATATCTTGGCTCATAAATAACTTGACTGGGTCACTAAATTTGGAATCTGGGTAACTAAATGTGAGATCAAATTTAGAAATGGGCTTAAAATATTGAAGCAAAAATGATATTAATCCTAAATTGTTGGATATCTTTTAAAATATTTGCTCTTTAATTACTTAGCCTCGGTGGTGATAGGTGTGACTTTGTGTTCTTCTAGGACAAATCAAAAGGTTGGAATTCATTTTTATGTGTTTATCATAGATCAAATTGAACTATTCATTCGTAGAATAAGCAACCAGTTAGCAAGCAGTCTCTATCAAATTGAACTTAAAGCAAATAGCAATAATTGTTTTGAACTATTCATTCGTTGAATAAGAATATGATCATTAGCTTATAGAACTAAAAAGAAAGAACAAAAGTCTAGATGTGAATGGCATTTTCAAGAAAATAAAAGAGAATAGGCTACTCATAAAAGGATACCCCAATTACATCGAATTTCTTAGAAAGTGATTTGACATTCCATTAGGATAAGATCATACGCGTCATGTTTTTATTCTTTGAACTATAAAAGGCGAAGGCAGAAAGGAAGTAAGCTTTAGAATAGTAGATTAATAACAATTGCATTTATGTCATTCATAAACGTTTTTAAAATTATTATAAAATCATATCGTGTTATATTAAATATTTATATTTAATATTATGTCGAAAATTTTTCATAACAAAAATTTTAAAAATATAATTATATCATATTATATTCATATCATTATATCTATATTTATAAATTATAAATTTATGTCGTAAATTATCATCCAAATTCTTTAAAAAAAAAAAAGAATTATCACCCAAATTAATAGTTTGCAATGAAATTACTTTATATTGTTTCATATGTGTGATGGGATTATTACATTTTGGCATGCTCTCCAGTCTCCACTGAATTATCAGTCCAATCACTGAAGATTGCCATAAACAATCGGGATAATTACAACCGTCCCTGAGATTTGACGAAATTATAGATATCCCTAAAGGTTGAGAAATTACGAATTTTCTTCCGACTCGTTATCTCCTCCGTTAAATTTAATAGAATTTGTAATTTTACTATTTTATCCCTGAAATCTTAAAACTTAGGGGGGTATATGTAATAAAAGTTCAAAAGCAAGGGGGTTAATATAAGTATTGAAATTCTTGGGGTTTGATGTAAGTATTTGAATTTTGTGTTTACCTAACTTTTTTTTTTTTTTTTCAATTTAGCAAAGAATGCTACTTAATTATATTTTGACATTTTAATAATGAACTATAATTTCATTCCTAAATTTTATGATTCCAAAAAAAATTTGGGCATGCATGTTTATATTGGAATGTTATTCGTATTTAAAGTACATGCATTAGAAATCACCAACATTCGAAATATTTATTTAAATAATTCTGATGGATATTTATGTGAATTTAACATGTTTGTTATGATTTTCTATTTTATTAAAAAATTTATTATTCTAAACGAATAATTTATTAAAAAACTTATGCAAAACTGCATAAAACTAAGACATAAATATAATGCGGAATCTGTAATTTTTTATCATACTATATTGGAATAAATATGCATGAAATATTTATTCCGATTTATACTTATAAATAAAATATAAATATTAATTAAATCATAAATTTTCAAATTGAAAAATACAAATTTAACCAACATTACAAATATATCATTACATTTTTAATATTATTACAATATACCCCCTAAAGGTATGATTGGAATTTATAAAAATAATATTTCTACGTCAATAAAAATGGACATTATTATTAACGGTTGGTGCAATCTGTGAGGGAGAATGTAAACCTCAGGGGGGTATTCGTAATTTCTCAAATCTCAGGGGGAATCTGTATTTTCGCCAAATTTTAGGGGCGTTCGTAATTATCCCTAAAAAAATTGTAAACGTAATCAACCCATGATTTCTTTTATTTGCATGTATATATGAGAAAATTACTCAGTGACTATTTATAAATAAAATTATTTTTTTCCCAAGGGCTTGTATTCTCCTAATTTAGTCTAAATAATTAAGGGTCGGTTAAATGGAATAGAGGAGAGACTCATTCATCACTAACTAAATATTAAAAGTTTGAATCCAATACTGTAATGAAGAGACTAGTCATTATACTGTAAGTGTCACACTCTATACCCGAAAAAGTTAGTCTAAAGAATGTATGAGAAATTACAATAAAAAATCTTTAGGGGATAATTACAAAAATGGTATACCATCTGCACCCATTCAGTAAAAATCGTACATGAATAATTCCGGTGACAGATCTACCCCATATCTCTCAAAATCACGTAAAATGATGTAATTTTTCGCCAGAGCACTTAAAACCGCCGGACTAATCCAACGTGACACAATTCTCGCTTATGTGGCAATATAACCATGCCACATCAGATATTACATATATAGGGAAAATTACAAAAATGGTATACCATCTGCACCTATTCAGCAGGATTGGTATACCAACTATGCACGGTGACAGATCTACCCCATATGTCCCAAAATCGCGTAAAATAATGCACTTTTTCACCAGAAAACATAAAACCCGCCGAAAACCCGATCCGTAATCCAACGTGGCACTATTCTCGCTTATGCGGCAATACAGCCATGCCACATCAAATATTACATATATCTATATATAAATATTTTATGACTAATTATTATATAAAATAGGGAAAAAAAATTTGAACATCCTGAACTATTGCCAATTTTGGACTTTGCAACCCGAACTAAAAAAAGTCGGCGGTTACAACCTGACCTATTTAAATCTCTCAGTTTGCATTCTAAGTTGATTATCCGGCCACTTTTCTCCACGGAGGCACTTCACACGCGTGACACGTGAGTACCATAAGGGCAAAATTGTCATTTCGGCCACGTTGATATCTGCAAAAAAAAAAAAATATATGAATTTCCCTTTAATTGGGATTAGGGCATATTTCACCAAAATTAAAAGACACAAACAATTCTTCAGACAACTAGGGTTCTTGGTGGGCGATTTGGGGGAAATCCGCGAAGCTCCAGCGAAAGTTCCTTGAGAACCTGGGGAGCAGGATTTACTGGGGTGGTGAGCTCACTCATTTTGACTTCTGCAACTCTGATGACTCTGACACACAATCTTTTGGTGAAGATTCAGATGCATGATTCAGAAGTTCTGGTGGATAGTGATTATCAAGTCTCTGATGGTGATGTGCTGTTTGAGACAAATATTGACCCAAATGTGGAGTGGGATGGGTCTTACAAAGGCAAAGGGAAAGCTGTAAATGAAACAAGACTAAGAACAAGATTGTCAAGAAAGAAGGAAGACACATACAGAGGTAGGCATGTGCATAATGAGAGGAAAACCCATCATGATCCCAGATTTGAGGTAGGCCAGTAGACTCAATGATGGTTGTGTTGCAGGATGATCACAAGCTTCATTTCAACAAGCACACAATGTACAAAGCAAAGAAATTTGTGCAAGAGTTGGCACAAGGAACAGATAAGAAAGAGTATGCAAAATTGTGGGACTATGCAGAAGATGGCTTCGTGTCAATATAGACATCATCAGTACTAGGCAAGCTTTGGGTGCCGGCTGGGAGATCTTTCACACACTCTGTTAGATTCCTAACCACAGAATTCACCTTCACTGTGAAAATTTGGAATTCAATGCACACCAGGCCCTGGCATTGAAAGGTGAAACCTAAGCCAGGTCCGAACAATTGGGGGTCTATCTTGGATCAATTTAACAGGCCATGGATCCAGGATGCAACCTGCTCTGATACCATGTGAAAGTTTATAATATGCTCGGCCTAACTCGGCTCAAAAGCTAGCTCATTTGTAGCACCCTAACCCCCAAGGCACTACATCCCCCGCACTATAGCCCGATCCACATACGAAATGGACAATCCGTATATAAACCGAAACCATAGCGAACGGGTGACAATCAAGAAAAAGAACGAGCTAGGCGGGACACTCCCCAACATACACAAACCAAGACTGGAAATTAAAAGCGGAAGCATTTCAATTAATACGTATAGATACCATATTTACCAAAGTATGTACATAGTAGGTACCGACATTAACTATCAATACATTATCATCTCTTATGTAATATACATATCCAAGTATCCAAAATGTGATAACAATGATCGTAACATGATATTACCAAAAGTTCTATACATGAAAGGTACAATGCTAGACTCGGTGAAATGCAAGACCTGACTCAACTCCCGCCTAGCACGACCACAACCAAAAGTACCTGAAAAGTGAAGTATCAGTCTACCGAAGACTGAGTGAGGGGTAAATATATATATAACACACATCACATGCAAGTCATAGTCTCGGGTAAAGACTTGGAAATGAAATAAATATAAAGTTCAAGACTAACTAGTTCTTTGCCCGAGATTACGACTATCAAGTTTAACTGGTTAACTTGTCAATTTCATAAAACATGTGGCCCCGGCGAGTAAGGGCAAATCTCCAACCTTTCCACCAAACGTGAACAATACGTGCTTGTATGATTTATTCAATACGTGACCATACATTCCATTTAGTGCTCAATTAAACATATTCATGCTTGAAACATGCAATAACCCAAGGATAATCCGTGGTGCCGGATCCGTCCCCAGTCTCCTTCTTCCTCCGGGTGATAGTGGGTTTGCAAGGACCAACTATCCATGACATGGTGTACATCGGGAACATGACTCCCATGCACGGAACTCCTTCTACCACCAATCTCCTAGTGGCTTCGGGGGTGATCCCAATGAAGTGAGGATAATTCAAGAGTTACCCGTCAGCCCTTGCTTTCCCAGTCGGCTCAAGAACTACCCTCGGACCCAAGTGCAATCATGACTCGCCAAAACATGCTTGAAATCGTGAACAATCTGGGCTTGCTTGCTTGAAAATGTTTATAGTTTGAAATCGTTTATAGATATAATAAGTTTTGGCCGAAAATGTCACATAAGGGTTGTAAGGTTCTAATTACCTAGAACAAAACCTCACCTTTGTTACAAAATAAAACAAGGATATGCTCTAGGGAGCCTGCTCCTCATCCACGACCTCATGACCTGTGCAAACACGACGTGTATACGTGAGACATGACTCAAAATAGACCAAATAGGACGAGCGGCGAAAATGCAACGAGACGACGAGCAATATGAAATGTGGCATGAAAATATCTTGTTTTGACATATATTCAATCATATAATAGCAATTTGGGATCAAAGAATTCATTGGATCAACATGTTAAAATTTGAATTTTATGCAGTAGGTTTCCTTCTGCCAGACGAGGTGGGAACTGCCGTTCCGGCTTCCCTTTGAAAATGGGAAGGGCCGTTCCCATATTCCCCCAAAACACGCCAGCGTTTTAAATTTTAAAAGCGCGCCTCTTGCCAGGAACGGCCCTTTCGGCACACAGGCCAAAATGGGAAGGGCCGTTCCCAGTCTCGCTGGCCTCCTTTACACAGAAGTCTGAGAACGACCGTTCCCAAAATGCACTAAGGCGGGAAGGGTCGTTCCCAGTTTCTGCAAATTGTAAAACAGAGCAGGAATAGGGGATGGCTACGGGAAACATTAACAAAGCAACAAAGTCCCAATTTTTTATCAATAAATGCAAGGATTTCTGGGCAAATACATGTATACATATTCAAGAGATGGTAATATATCACTTAAACTCATAAATCATGAAAAATTATCAAGAATTCAACTTTTCAAGTTTATGCTCAACTTGATCATTCAAGCTAAATTTTCCAAGAATTCAAGCTGTAGACCCAAAATATAATCATATAATCATGCTTCAATCAACAAATAATCCAGTTAAGTTATGATTCTCAAACCCTAGCTATCCATACTTGAGCAAAATCATCAAACCATGTAAGTACCCACCTTGAAATGAAAAGAAATGAAGAAAGGAGATGAAGGGGATGATCAACTTCAAAGCTTGGATAATTTCTTGAAAAATCTTGATGAAATGATGAATTTTCTTCTTCCTTGCTTGAGATTTATGGTTCGGTGGAAGAGGGAGCAAAATATCGATGAACTTTTGGATCAAAACGAAGAAGGAAGCTTGGAGATATATGTTACGTGATTCACCAATTTTTGATTTGTGTGTAATGCTCAATTTGCCAATTAATCCTCCAAGAAATCAAGTCATGCAATTGAGGATATATAGTTTTGAAATATGGTCAATTAGATCCTTGAAAAATTATGCAATTAAGTCCCTAATTTTAACGAGATGAATATGTGGAACAATTTTGGTAATTAAAACACCCTCGATACTTATTTCATGTAATAAATATTTTTCCATGACTTGAAATAATTTTCCAATGATATGAAATCATATATTTCATATAAATAATATATCATGAATTTTATAAAATATGCAATGTCATGTAAGAATAATGTAAAATTAAGGAATTAAAATAAATCCTACGCTCACAATCTCACACGTGGTGTGCTTACCTGTTCATCCGGAACCGGGGCGTTACATCATTCTTCCAGGGAGAGAGAGGGAGAGAGAATTAAAAGAAAATTAGGGTTTGTTTAGGAATCAAGTCAGCGAGGTCGGAGAGAGAGAGAGAGGGGCAGAAAAAGGGCCAAAATGGTAGATAAAATAAATTATTTTATATAATAATTAGTCATAAAATATTTATATATAGAATTTGATGTGGCTTGACTGTATTGCCAGATAAGCGAGAATAGTGCCACATTGGATTACGGGTCGGGTTTTTGGCAGGTTTTATGTTTTCCGGTAAAAAAGTGCATCATTTTACGCGATTTTGGGAGAAATGGGGTAGATTTGTCACCTTGCCTAGTTGGTGTACCAATCCTGCTGAATGGGTGCAGATGGTATACCATTTTTGCAATTTTTCCTATATATGTAATATCTTATGTGGCATGGCTATATTGCCACATAAGCGATAATTGTGCCACGTTGGATTATTCCGTCGGTTTTAAGTGCTCTGGCGAAAAATTACATCATTTTGCGTGATTTTGAGAGATATGAGGTAGATCTGTCACCGGAATTATTCGTGTATCATTTTTGCTGAATGGGTGCAGATGGTATACCATTTTTGTAATTATCCCAAATCTTTAGATAATCTAAGGAAAAAGAAATAATTTAGGTTAGTAGGTCTAATAGAACAAGACACTAAATTCTTTAATCAAGATTTAGTGTTTGATTATGATTTTGCATTAGAGCAATTAAATTGGGAGAGTAACCTCTATAATGCATGTATATAGTTTCCAAATTCGAAAAGAAATTCGTGTGGGAAAACCAAAAAACAAAAATATTAAAGCAGCTTTACTTTCTCTTACATGTGTATTAAAAAAGACCAAAGTTCTCTTACATGCTAGCTAGCTTCACATTCATTGTTAAACATGGAAATATTAGAGCAAGATGACGAGCTAAAGCAGCCTTTAGTACCTTCACCACAAGATCATGTTGATAAAACCCATCAGATTCATGATATTGCAGAATCCAATAATACCATTAGTGATCAAGAAAACAAGAGCCTTGAGGCGAAGGTTTGGGAAGAATCAAAGAAGCTATGGCATATCGTGGGGCCGACTATCATATCCAGAGTTTCGAATGCTACCAGTAACATTATCACCCAGTCATACGCAGGCCATCTCGGTGATTTAGAGCTTGCTTCTGTTTCGATTGCCGGCAATGTTATTATGGGATTCAATTGGAGTCTTTTGGTAATATTTCCCAAACTTTTCATACAAATTCGCTTTGATCTTTTCGTTTAAAAGGTTGATTTGCGCCGAATATAAATTAACGACTAAAAAAAAAATTATGACTTCGTCCCTATATCGATTTCAGCTGGGAATGGCGAGTGCCTTAGAGACTCTATGCGGACAAGCATTCGGGGCCAAGAAATACCACATGTTAGGCATATATCTGCAAAGATCCTGGATCGTTCTCTTACTATGTTGTTTCCTTCTTCTCCCTATTTACACTTTCGCCTCACCGATTCTCAAGCTATTAGGCCAACCGGACGACGTCGTGGAACAATCGGGGAATCTATTACTCTGGTTTATCCCGCTGCACTTCAGCTTCGCGTTTCAGCTCCCGTTGCAGAGATTCCTGCAAAGTCAGCTGAAAACAGGGATACTGATTTGGGTTCCGTTGCTGGCGATGGTGATGAACTTGATTCTTAATTGGGTTTTTGTGACCAAGTTTGAACTTGGAGTTGTTGGTATCGCGCTTGCTTTGGACATATCGTGGTGGATTCTGCCGTTGGGGTTGTTTGGGTATGTGGCTTTTGGTGGGTGTCCCGAGACATGGACGGGGTTTTCGCTTCAGTGTTTTTCCGGGCTCCTGGAATTTCTCCAACTCTCAGCTTCATCGGGTGTTATGCTATGGTCTCTCTCTCCCCTTCTTTGTCGAGTAATTTTAGTCCGAGTCTAACTTGACCAAATCAGTATAACGAGTGTTCTACACTTGTGATATAGTTAGTGGAAAATTTAAGAAAAAATTACAAATCAAATATAAGTGTAATATATTTATCATTTTAATTGATTGGGTTCTATCGGGTTTGGATTAGAATTTTCAACCAAGTTGCTTAGGTATTTAGGTATTATTAATATTGCGACTACAAAATTAATGTGAGTATATGTTTTATTTGTCCTGCAGTTTGGAGAATTGGTACTACAGGATATTGATCATATTGACTGGGTTTTTCGAGAATGCTAAGCTAGCCGTCGACGCGTTAACAATTTGGTAAGATTAAGTAATTTTTAGATTTCTTGATTTCCCGAATAATTAGACTTGATATACTTGACATATCATGCCGCCTTCACCTGATAATAAAGAAATTACTAAAATTTCCATACTCAGAATCTAAGTTAATGCTATATCCATCCAATTGAATAAGGTTCTACATCGAATTTATTACGAATCTTCTATCTCTCGACGATCACTATTTAACTTTTGATTAATGTTAAACCAAATCTTACAGTGTATTGCGGAAAAGTTATCGTAATTTTTCAAATCTCACATCATCTCTCGACCAATATAACTCCTATAAAAATAATACAGAATCGTGTTGTAAATTAATTAATGAATAAATTTGCAGTATGAGCATCAATGCTTGGGAGATGATGTTTCCACTTTCCTTTTTTGCCGGAATCGGGTAACTACATAGAGTTAAATTATTTTGGGATCAAAGAATTTTAATATCCAAACTATAAACGTTTTTACAGTAATTTAACACCTTAAGTAAGTTTCATTATATACTGTGATTCATATTTAGCATTTTTAACAAAAGACCATCTCCAACTGATTTTTAGTGGTTTGGGTGGCCTGAATATTAAACACGTGATGCGCACATAACTTTAGTAAAGACAAAATTATCCAAGGAATGACAAATTTATTCTTACAAAGTCATGTGCACATCATGTGTTTACTATTCAGGCCACCGAAACCACCAAAAATCAACTGGAGATGGTTTTTTATAAAAAATGTAAAGTAGGGATGACAGTATGCAACAAAACTTAATTTGAATGTGAAAATATAAAAACGTCTATATTTCGGATGACAAAACTTTTTTATCCCAATTATTTTTAGCCTAACTATTCATTATTATCTTCTTTCATTCCCCATATAAAACCTGAAATTATGTTTGTTAAAATGACAGAGTAAGAGTTGCAAATGAGCTTGGGGCAGGCAATGGAAAGGCAGCAAAATTTGCAACAAAAGTTTGTGTGGTGCAATCAACACTAATAGGACTGTTCTTTTTGGCCATAGTATTAATATTTAGGGGTAAATTACCACTAATATTTACTTCCAATGATGAAGTCATTCAAGCTGTGGAGAACCTCTCATTCCTCTTGGCTTCCAGCATTCTTCTCAATAGTGTTCAACCAGTTCTTTCAGGTACAAACATGTCCCATACTCTAATGGTCACTTTTAAAAATTATATTTTGTCGCCTCACTATCATGTTGGACAGTCATATCAAATATCTATGGTATCGGATATTTTTCTGTATTAGTATTATATCATGTCCGTATCATCGTATTCATATTCAAGAATAACATGTGAAAATTGATTTATGTGTATTATTTAACTTTCGATAGTGGTAAAAGTTTTATTTATAAATGATAAGTTTACCATTTCAAGGGAATGAAAACAATTTATATGTTACGCAATTAACACGAACAAATAAAAGCAAACAATAAATTGACACAAGAATTTACGTGGTTCACCAATTTGGCTACATCCACGGGCGAGAAAGAGAGAGATTAATTTACTATCTTGAGAGAGTCACAAACAGAGTCACAAAGGTGCTCTCTAAATTATGAGAAACTAATGCAGAGAAATTCTCAATTTTTCTTCTGCTTAAATCTATCAGAAAACTGTCCACTAAAATAAGACGTGTCCTAAGTGGACTCAAAAACTTATTCTAAAACTACCTCTATCAAAGTTGCCTAAGATTGTGGACTTTTGGAGTCAGGTCAACAAATCTCCACCTTGGCTCTACAATGTTCGAATTACAAAAATCTTAAATGCAAAATAAAATAGTAAATTCCTCACAATCTCTCCAATAAACCCGAACGGGCAATCAATCAATACTGCAAACTTGCACAAAATCCAAGCAATGCTTGAATTTGCTCAAAGGCAATGGCTTTGTCATCATGTCACTTTGTCATCATGTCAACTAGATTATCTTCAGTAGCTACGTTGGTAACACAAACCTCACCATTAGATTTGTTATCACGAACAAAATCGTACCGAATATCAATATGTTTGGTCCTCTCGTGGAACATCTGATTTTGTGAGAGGTGAATTGCACTTTGACTATCACAAAATACAGCAGAAACCTCCACCTCGAGTCCCAAACTCCAAGCTAAAAATTTCAACCACAAACATTCTTTAATTGCTGCAGTAACCGCCATATACTCTGCTTCTACAGTTGATAAGGCAACTATAGGCTGAAGAACCGCCTTCCAACTAATAGTACCTCCAAACAAAGTGAAAACATATCCTGTGAGAGAACATCTTTTCTCTAAGTCTCCAGCAAAATTTGAATCAACATAGCCAATAACTCCACCTCCAGCTGAGCTTCCCGAACCATCACATGGAAGACCAAAATGAGATGTACCTTTCAAATACCTCAAAATCCATTTGACAGCTTGCCAATGTTCTTTACCGGGATGTGTCATGTATCGACTCACCACACTAACAGCTTGTGAGATATCGGGTCTAGTGTATACCATGGCATACGTCATACTCCCAACAGCACTAGAATACGGAACACGAGACATGTGTTCTTCTTCTTCGGTGGACTGAGGTGACAAAGAAGCTGATAGCTTAAAATGTGGTGCAAGCGGAGTGCTAACAGGCTTTGCATCATGCATTCTGAATTTCTCAATTACTTTATCAATGTAGTGCTTCTGAGATAAGAACTTACCGGCACGACGATTCCATTGTATCTCCATACCTAAAATCTTCTTAGCACCACCTAAGTCTTTTATCTCGAAATCACAACTCAACTACTTTTTCAACTCATTAATATTAGACATGCTTTGTGCAGTAATTAGCATGTCATCCACATAAAGGAGAAAGTGGATGAAAGAACCTTCATTTAATCTCCGATAGTAAACACAAGCATCCAAATCACTTCTATTATGTCCGATATTGATCATATAAGAATCAAAACGCTTGTACCACTACCTCAGCGATTGTTTCAAACCATAAAGAGATTTTTTCAAAAGACAAACATGATCTTCCTTTCCTCGAACAGAGAATCCCTTCGGTTGATCCATAAAGATGGTTTCTTCAAGCTCATAGTGTAAGAAAGTTGCCTTCACATCTAATTGCTCAAGTTCCAAATTAAATTTAGCAACACTAGATAGTAATAAATGTAGGGAATTATGTTTTACCGCCGGTGAGAATACTTGATTGAAGTCGACTCCATACTTCTGTGTGTAGCCCTTTACAACCAATCTAGCTTTGAATCTCACATCACTAACACCGGGTGCACCCTGCTTCTTTTTTAACACCAATTTACATCCAACAATTTTCTGGTCCTTTGGAAGCTTTACCAAAATCCAAGTCTTATTTTTATGCAAATACTCAATTTCTTCTCCCATAGCGCAATCCACTGTGCAGACTCATTATAGGATTTAGCATCTGAGAATGAAACGGGTTCATCAGAAATTGTATCCTCGGAAATAGTAAGAGCATATGTCACCATATCAGCTTCAACAAATCTTTGAGGATGTTTAATCTGTCTCCTTGGTCTATTTCTTGCAATCGAATGAGTCTCAACAGATGTATGAGGTGGCTGATTTTGAACTAAATCATCCGAAGGGTCTCATGTATAGGAACATGGACTTCTGACTCCACCTGATCGGGTGATGTATGAGCACCTGCATCAAACTCAACAATGCTTTCCTCTCTCGTATTAATCATGGCATATTCATCGAATATAACATTTCTACTGGTAATAACTTTACATGTTTTAGGACACCAAACTCTAAATCCTTTTACACCATGTGTACAACCAAGAAAAATACACTTTCTAGATCTAGGTTCAAGTTTTCCCTCATTAACATGTATGTAAGCAGCACAACCAAAAACTTTAAAATTAGAATAATCAGGTGTATTACCAAACCATACCTCATCAGGAGTTTTCAATTCAATGGATGTGGATGGAGATTGATTCACCAAATAATAGGCTGTAGATGCTGCCTCAGCCCAAAATTCTCTAGGCAATCCAGAATTGGAGAGCATACAACGAGTTCTCTCAATTAATATTCGATTCATCCGTTCAGCTACGCCATTTTGTTGTGGTGTCCCAACAACTGTATGGTGTCTCACAATTCCTGCCTCTTTATGATACTTTGCAAATTCACCGGAACAAAACTCCAAGCCATTGTCAGTGCGAAGACGTTTTATGACGTTTTCTGTCTGTTTTTCTATCATAGTCCTCCAATGCTTGAATGTAACAAAGACATCACTTTTCTACTTCAAAAATAATACCCAAACCTTCCTAGTATAGTCATCAATGAAGGTTAACATATATCTAGCACCGCCTTTAGTGGGCACTCGGGACCGACCCCAAATGTCTGAATGCACGTAATCAAGAGTTTCTTTGGTTCGATGAACACCTTTGTTGAAATTGGTTCTTTTATGTTTCCCAAAAATGAAGTGTTCACAAAAGTCCAATACTTAAGTGCTTTGTCTACAAAGCAAGCCCCGTTTGCTCAAAGTAGTGAGTCCTCGTTCGCTCATATGTCCAAGTCGCATATACCACAACTTAGTAACCTGTGAATCTATCATAGAAGATGACGAAACTATAGCTCCACCTGAAACAGTAGTTCCCTGCAAAATACACAAACTGCCACTTACTTTGACACCTTTCATAATAACAAACGCTCCTGTGGAAACCTTCAAAATACCATCTGAGCTAGTGTACTTATATCCAAGAGCATCAAGAGTACCTAAGGATATAAGATTCTTCTTTAATTCTGGTACGTTTCTAATATCTATTAAAGTCTGATCACGTCGTCATGCATCCGAATCTTTACTGTTCCTTTCCTAATTACTTTGCACGAAGCATCATTACCCATAAGAACGAATCCATCCAACTTTTCATATCTGGAGAACCAATCCTTACTAGGACACATATGGAAAGAACATGCAGAATCCATGATCTAGACATCGTCTGATCTTGAATTATCTGAACTGAATAAAAGAACACCACCTTCACTGTCTATCTCAGCAGTACTAGCCTCACTAGTTCTTTATTTTTCACCTTCTAATTTTCTTTTCAGTTTCTAACATGCTGCTTTTGAGTGTCCCTTTCTCTTACAGTAGCGGCACTTAATTGGCTTACTAGGTTGTGATCTACCTCTCTGTTTGTTGTTGTCATAATTTCTCTTCTTATTTCTTCCACGCACAAAAAGACCTTCACCTTGATTTTCAGATATACTAGATGTAATCTCTCCATCAATAGAGTGTTTACTTAAAAGAGCTTCCTGAACATCTTTCAAAGTAATATATCTCTACCATATAAAATAGTATCTCGAAAATTTGAATAAACGGAAGGTAAAGAACACAACAACAGTAAAGCCAAATCTTCATCATCATATTTTACTTCTAAATTCTCCAAATCAGCAGCGATAATTTTCAAGTTATCAATATGAGACTAAATTGAGTTACCTTCAACCATCTTGCAGGAATAAAGAAGTTGCTTTAAACGCAACTTATTTGTCAAATTCTTTTTCATGCAAATCTCCTCCAATTTATGCCACAAGTTTGCAGCATCCTCTTCTTTCATCACGTCTTTTAGGATTTCGTTAGACAAGTGCAATTGAATCTGCGCTACAGCTTTTCTGATAGTTTTATTCGAGATCCATCTGTGTCAAAACTGCCAACATCCTCGTTTCCATAACGGAAAACGGGTCTTACGATCAAGCTTTTCGATTTCATATTTAACGGAAGTCATCCCAGAAAAACAAAACAAATATCAGAACCAATTTGGCTCTGATACCAGTTTGTTATGCAGTTAACATGAACAAATAAAAGTAAACAATAAATTGACACAAGAATTTACGTGGTTCACCAATTTGGCTACATCCACGGGCGAGAAAGAGAGAGATTAATTTATGGCTTGAGGGAGTCACAAAGGTGCTCTCTAAATTCTGAGAAACTAATACAGAGAAAATCTCGGTTTTTCTTCTGCTTAAATCTATCAGAAAACTGCCCACTAAAATAAGACAGTGTCCTAAGTGGACTCAAAAACTTATTCTAAAACCACATCTATCAAATTTGCCTAAGGTTTGTGGACTTTTGGAGCCACGTCAACATTATGTATTTCCTGAATCGTGATACATTTGTAAACAAAATGTGGCTTTGTTCTGTGATGGGAGAAGATAATAGTTGATACTAATTGCAAGTATAATTTATATTTTTCTAATTTAGAAATGTCTTTCTGGAAAAATAAAATGAGAAAAAGAAGTAAAAGCCTACTAACAGAAGAATAGTAGAGAGGCTCAAGTAATTTAGAGAACAAAAAAGTATAGTTCCTATAAGCAATTATTGCTTCGGATATTAGCCATTGTGATAGATTAACCGTTCAACACTATCTTAATTTAATTAAAATTTTATTTTCAAATACTTGAGTAAGCAGTTACGATTCTGAACTTTAATGCTCTCACCCCTCTCCGATATATAACCCAAAAAAAAAAAAAAAGGTATTGGCTTCAATTTTCTTCAACTATATGCTTATGATTAATTGGAATTAGTTATATATCAATTATAATCAGGGGTGGCTGTTGGATCTGGATGGCAATCATGGGTTGCATGGATAAATATCTTTTGTTACTATATTGTTGGTCTCCCCATTGGAATTGTCATTGGTTGGTTCTTCCACTTCGGAACTGCGGTAAATCTTCTTGTTTTTTTAATATTAATATCAATCATTACTTATTTTAGTAAAGATCAAGATAATATATTAATGTTAATTAACTTATTTGTCCTACGTTTGTTATGGATTATTTTAGGGGATTTGGGCAGGAATGATTTTGGGTGGAACAGCAATACAAACCATCATATTAGCTATCATCACGATAAGAACAAATTGGGACGTCGAGGTACATATATATATATATATATATATATATATATATATATATGAAAACTACAAATTTGGTATACTAACTCAAACAATTCAATAATTTTGGTACACTTCATTTTCTAATGACAAAATAGAATCGTATCTTTAGAATCATGTAATTTAATGTATTTTTTTATCGGAACTCGATGTTGCGTCCACTAGAGACCTAGCCCGGTTTTACACGTGCATGACGAACTCTTAGTTTCCCACGGGTAGATTTCGGTGGGTAAAAGTTTCCGCCCAAAAATGTGCACTGAATTGCTTGATGATTGAGATATTGTCTTATTTTATCGTTGAAAAATGAAATGTACCAAAAACTCTGAATTAGTCGAGTTGCTAAACCAAACTTGTAATTTTCCCAACATATATATAATGATGTCGATTTAAAATTGTCATTTATAATGTGTGTTTTCTATGATAATTTGAACACTTGATGTTCAATATATCAATGATCTTTTATGCAATTTTTTCAGGTTGAGAAGGCTTGCATGCGTGTTGAGAAATGGTCAATTTCGGATATGGAATCTCATTAGGAATTCTCTTTGGTTTTAACATGTTTGGGATTGTGTATTTGGAAATTTAGACTACTAATTTAATGCCCTTGAAGTTTGGGATTCTACTACGTTCATGTTATCTTAATAAATTGAAATTATTTACAAGCAAAGTATCGTGTAATATTACGTATTGAGTTTATAACTAGATTTCAGACTACGGGTAGAAACAAAAAATATATATAATTTAGTGATAAATATTTGTATTTATAAATGGAACAATCACAAGTATATTTGCGATGTTTAGATTAAAACCATCCCTTAGAAGTCCTAATTATATACGTAAGGTTATCGATGGGTCTGATTTTGATTCGACTAAAATTTAAATCTAATTTAAATTTTAATATGTTGGAGATAAGGGAATTCGATGTATAGTATCTTATAGTAAATGGATCGAATATAAAGTTAAAAAATCCAATTTGTTATCCAATTTATTACGGCATTCCATTATTTGTTTTAATTTAAGTTATTTATCGAGTCTTTCCTATGAAAGTTTTGACTCTTTTGCATGAAAGTTTAGTTTCTTTAGCAGGGTTCAATTTTATAATCTTTCTTATGAAAGTTGATATTCATCATGAGACTAATTGTGTAGCTCCTTCGCTTTCGACAATTATAATTTTGATTAGGGTTTATCCTTTATAGTTTCAGTTTGCTTTATTTCGACTTGTGTTGCATTGGTTGTACTTTTTGATTTGATAATATAATAGTTATTATTTCTTTCAAAAAAATCCAATCTATTAAAGATATCTGATGAGTACTGCTCCTACTCATAATTTCTCTCTTTTTCGGGTTCTGCCTTTCTCCTTCTCTATTTATAACAACCTGAGTCTCCTTCGTCCTTATCTTCCTCACAGATTTACCTTAGATACTACCTTATCCCTTGTACTTCCCCATTCTTGCCAACCACATCTCTAGAATCCTCATTATCCTAACCCTCTTATGTTCATTCGATACTGACTCAAGCGAACACAACTCTCTAACCTTATACCCCAACTCAGGCGAACTGTATTGGGCTTAGGCCTTCGCGAAGTGGGCCAGGGGAAGGTCCCCAACACTATTCCCCCCCCCCCCACCCAGTCCAGTTCGCAGGGTGAATGCGAATGCAGACTTCAGAGCCCAATACATCGTCAAGTGAACAACCATACAAACATGCCTGCTGCCAAACGTCACGCCATATCAACTCACATTAACTCCAAGTAATAGTTACGTAAAGGAGAGCCATCCCCAGCATGCCACGTGGGCAAAACCCTACGCAAGGAAAAACCCTTCAATTACCGTGCCCCAGCCCTCACAAACACTTCGAACACTCATCCACTCTCCATTTTAAATTCAAAAACACATTTCCACCAAAATCCCCAAAGAATAGCATCTCTGCACTTTCCCAGAACAACATTCCAGCATGGCGACGGCAACAACCCCAGGTAATCCCTTCACCATAAATTGAAATTATGCAACAACGCACATGAAAACACTGCACTCACGTTTTAGATTATTGGCTACGAAGGACACCAAACGCACCCATTCGATGGGGCCAGCCAACACCCACACACAGAGCCTGGCCACCATTGCCGAACTGGAAAATACAGCCGCCACCTCTGAACCACCCCCCTCCCCCCTCGGGAGCGATCTCTGAAACCCCGCTAGTCTCAGAATTACACCAAACTCTGTTTAAGTAAAGTACTGTGCTGCACGCGCAAGACATATCGGTGCATCGCGAGTACCTCCGTGGCATAGTCCCACCAGAAGATAAGAAAATCCTCAATGAACTCTCCATGAAAACGCGCGTTAACAAAGCCACCGAACTAGGCGCTCAGGTGAGATTTAGTCATATATGTAGAAAACCACCATCCCGCTCAAGTGAGATTTAGTCATATATGTAGAAAACCACTATCCCTTGGAATACATAACACTTTGTCATTATCTATGTAGTTCGTGACCTACCTATCCAACCTCGTGGATGCAGCAAACACCAATGCCAATGCCAATAAGAAAATCAGGGGCCTGCAGAACCTAAACTCTCAGAAGACCATTGAATTGTGTGACCTCTGAACATCCCATGTTGAGTTAGAGAAGAAGAATCAAGAACCACAGGACGTGCTAGCCAAATCCACCGAGCAACTGCAACAGACTCTAAAAGAACTCGACCAGATGAAAGATCAGCTGACAACTCTGCAAACCCAAATGGACAAACAAATCCACGCCTGTCGCGAGCAAGAACAGCAGGCATATCAGCAGAAACTGGCTCGTTTTGAGCAAATAATATCTGCTACTTCCACCACGGCTTCCTTGAATGTCGTGCTCAAGTGCAAACGGTGCTCCCAAGTGGGCAGACACTTACTGCAGAAAACCTTGGGCAATGTCTCAATCGGTATGGGAAGGTAGAACTCTTCCCCATTCCTGTGACAATGCCCCCAGACAGCCCACTAAGTCCCACCTAAGGAAGCACAGACAGCCCTGCAGCTACCCCAGAAGGTTCGCTCGAGCAACGCGAAGAAGCAGTCTTGGACTCCCCCGCCAATCCCTGATATTTTATGCGATCGTAAGATGTATTCGCAAACAATAAGCAATATTCTCCTGAACATATTTATTATTTTGAGGAAGTTTGATGGTGTTAGAAACATTCAAAAGCTAAAATGCAGTATTATCGCTATTTATGAATGTCCTGCTACTATCATACATACGTCTACAATTGCGTATATGCTATCTTGCCTGTCAAATACAATTAAGTATCCCCGTTGGTAAAGAAACAAAATTCCTCAAACCGTGTTCTCGAGCAGATATATGAAACCAAATTACCACATATCCTAGCTTTGTAACTCAGTACCCTAATCCCTTAAAATAGTACTAATTCTCAACCACTGCCCGTTACCTAGTACACCAGCAAAATTTTCTTCATAATCAACACTTCCCGCCAAGAAAAACAACTTATGTACGCCTGCTGATACAGAAAACTTGTACCATGTTGTGCTTCAAAAATGTAAGCATTCTTGAACAATCGCTCCTCTGTCCAACATTTTCCTATGCAAAAATAGTACGAACATTCATCTGTCATAAAGAAACACATTTCTGTTGTTCGGAAAGAGTACACCAAGTAATTTTTGCTCAGAAAAAGTATAAAAGTTCAACTACTTTTTGCTCGCAAAAAGTATAAAAATATCAAGTACTTTTTGCTCAGAAAAAGTATAAAAGTTCAACTACTTTTTATTCAGAAAAAGTATAAAAATATCTACTTTTTGCTCGAAAAAAGTATAAAAGTTCAACTACTTTTTGCTAAAATCCAGTACTTTTTACTTGGAAAAAGTATAAAAATTCAACTACTTTTTGCTCGGAAAAAGTATAAAAGATAAGCTACTTTTTGCTAGGAAAAAGTATAAAAATCAAGTATTTCTCCAATTCGTTCAAAGGGATCACATGCCATTTATTGCAACATAAGTATAAAACCATGAGCATGAAAAAATTATTTATTATGAAAGCCGAAATATAAAATTGACAATATGGTAAAAAAAAAATGCGTTGCCTCATTAAAAACCTTGTTAAAGGAAAAACCCGTAGGAAAAAACCCTCTAACAAGGAAAAGAGTGCCACCTACCCTACTTAAGCATAAAACTTCTTCAAATTCTAAGCATTCCATGTTCGCGGAAGCTCATTCCTCTCCCCTGTATCATCTTTTTTTGCAATTTTGTAGGCTCCACCAACTATCACCTTGGTCACTACATAGGGCCAATCCCAAGATCTATCTAACTTTCCCACTCCTCGCGATACCTCTGCTCGCTTGAGCACCAAATCTCCTTGCTGGAACTTGCAAGGTTTGACATTGCTAGTAAAAGCTGCCCGCACCCGTGCCTTGTACCTTGCTTCCCGTAGGCATGCCAATTTCCCTATGTTCGTTCAGTAGGTCAAAATTTTCCGCTTACAATTGTACATTTTCCTCATCATTGAAAGTTTCAATCCGGTGTGATTTTTCTATTATGTCAATAGGGATAACAGCCTTTGTTCCATATACCATGCTAAAAGGTGATTCCCCTGTAGCTCGTCTAGAAGATGTTCGATATGCCCATAGCACACTTAGGAGCTCTTCTGACTATCGTCCTCCATGTCGCTCCAATCTTGTTTTGATACCATTGAGAATTGTTATGTTCGTGACCTCTACCTGGCTGTTTGTTTGCGGATGAGCAATAGATGCGACCTGTTGTTTAATCGCTCGCTCCTGGCACCACTACTGAATTTTCGTACCTACAAACTAATTACCATTATCAGATATTAGAACCCTGGAAATACCAAAACGACAAAAAATATTTTTCCATAGAAATTTTATAACATCCTGTTCTGTTATTTTTGCTAAAGCTTTCATCTCCACCCACTTCGTGAAATAATCAATAAAAACTATCATGAGACGTTTTTGTGAGCTGGTCCTCAGCATGGGTCCAGCAAATCGATTCCCCACATAGAAAATGGACAAGGCGAACTCATTGTTCGCAAATATTCAGGCGGCTGCCGTACTACCGGGCCGTGCATCTGACATGCTTTACATTCACATCTTAGCTTCAATGCATCTGTTCACATAGTGGGCCAATAAGATCCTGCTCGCAACGCCTTATTTATCAATAACTTTCCCCTTCATGACTTCCACAAGATCCCTCATGTATTTGTCTGAGCACCTCTTGCCCTTCCTGTATCGAAACACACTTTAACCACAATTGTGAATAAGATTTTTTGTATAGCTGCCCCTCCAATTCCCTATATCTTGCTACTTGTTTTATAGTGAGGCTCGTTGTCTGATCCCCTCTTAAAAACTGCAAATATGGTGTTCTCCAATCTCTTTCCTGTTTGATGTTTTGTATTTCCTCCCCTTTTAATTGAATGTTGTCCAATATAGTTATTTTCCCTGTCTGGCAATCATTTAAAGACCCAGCTAACCTTGCCAATGCGTCTACTTTCCCGTTGTGCTCGCGTTCAATGCGAACAATAGGAACTTAATTTATTTACTAGATATTCCACTTGTTTCACATATTCTTTCATTCGAATGTCCTTGACTTCATACTCTCCTCGCACTTGGCTTACAGCCAATTGAGAGTCTGAGTATGATCGCAACCTTGTACCTCCTGCTCCTAACGCAATCTTCATACCTGCTATCAATGCTTCATATTCAGCCTCATTATTTGAAGCTAGAATATCTTCATAGCATATTCCAATTCTTCCCGTTCGGGGGTTTGTAGGACAATCGTCACTCCACTGCTTCCTTGTCCTGATGAACCATCCACATAGATGACCCACCCTAATCTCTCATCTGGTTTTATTGTGAGCTCGACCACAAAATCTGCCAGCAATTATCCCTTGATCTCCCGCAGCGGTTCATACTCAATATCAAATCCTACCAATTCGATCGCCCATTTGACTAACCTCCCTGAAAACTCTGCTCGCGTAAGAATCTTTCTTAATGGGAGTTCTACTCGCACCTTTATTTTGTGTGCCAAGAAGTATGGCATCAACTTCCTTATTGTTATAACCACCGCCAGTACGCCCTTCTCCAGGCATGTATGCCTTGTTTCTGCGTCATTTAACACTTTACTGGTGAAGTAGATTGGTCTCTGTTTATACCCTTCCTCTTTCACCAATACCAAACTCACTGCTTCTTTATCTATTACTATGTACAACACCAACTCGTCCCCCACCTCTGGTTTTGTGACTATCGGTAGTCGGCATAATCTGTCTTTTAAATCCGTAAACGCCTGTACTGCTTCTTCATCCCATTGGAATCGCCTCTTCTTTAAAGCCTTAAAGAATGATTTTTCATTTTCTGCTGCTTTAGGTAAGAACCTTCAGCAGCCAACCGTCCTGCCAATACTTGTATCTCTCTGATTTTTTACGGTGATCTCATTTCTTGTAATGCTCGAATTTTTCCCGAATTGGCTTCTATCCCTCATTCTGTCACTAAATACCCCAGAAATTTTTCTCCTTTTACCCCGAACACACATTTCATAGGATGTAGCTTAAATTTATATCTTCTTAAAGTTCTAAAAGTTTCCTGCAAATCTTTGTTATGATCACTGGCTAGTTTACTTTTAGTGAGCATGTCATCAACGTATATCTCAATGTAAGCTCGCCATGTGAGCATGTCCCAAATGAAGTAATAAAGCTTACTTTTGCATGATCCTCTGTGGCCAGAGGTATTTCAAGGTATCCTTAGGCAGTGTCCATCATACTTAAAACTTCACAGCCTGCCGTAGCGTCCACCAACTGATCAATCCTCAGGAGTGGGTAATAATGTTAGGAATAGAGCCCTTAAAGCCGATTGTATATCCGCTTTAGTACTTTCATTTTTTAAATCACAGACAATCTTTGAATAATAAACGAACTTTGGCAACACTTCTTTATATGCTCTTGTTTGATTGTGTGATTACTTTAATTGCACATGTATAAGAACTCCCCTAATCAATATGACTTGTAGGACTCAACCATTTAGGTGAAATGGTTCATGGAACGAGCCCTATATCACATAAGTCATGATTAGAAATCACTCCAAGTCGATGAGTCCTAAAGACAGTGGGAGTGTCGACTTGACTCGTTCGAGGCTTGCTCGTGTGATCACGCCCTTAAGAAGGACCACCTTGTTTCATGGGGTGCAAAGTGTATTGTTGATACGTGCGTGATATATGGGGGTGCTTGCTTATTCTGAGTAAGTACACTGAGGTGTCCCGTGTGAGAAGATTCCTAAATAGGAAAGGAAGTTTCTATTTCTAGAAATAGAAACTTCCAGATTAAAAAATATCTCACGAGTCATTAATGTGATTAAGTGAACCTTAGACTTGAGATTCCATTGATGCTTTATGGGCCAACTCTGCAGTCTTAGGTATAAGCTTTAAAGGGTGTCGCCTTAGACAACTGATTCAAAGCTTATGTTGGGGCTGCACAAGTGGCAAATGAAAGTATTTGAGAATCGATAAAGGACCTACACTTGCATTAGCAAGTTGATCTCTTATTGTGTAATTTATTCATATGTCATCTATGAGTCCTTGGCTAAGGCAGTGGATCAAGAAATCAAGAAATGAGTTTCTTAGATCGAGATCAAATGGATATGAAATGCACTTAACATTAAGATCGGGATTATTAGGGTTCTGATTATTCCCTTGCCCTAGATCTTGATTGAGAGATGGGACGTAGAAGGATTGTATCTCACATGAATCAATGACTTAAAGGTTCTTTCGAATTGAGACATTCTTATTCAACTAGGGGCCATACACCTGTTGCTAGACTATGGTCGTATGATCTGTGGACTGATTAAGTAATTAGGAATTAATTAATTAGGTCACTGCTAATTGAATTAAGAACCTATAGGGTCATACATAACAACCCAGTCATGTGGGTTAAGGCTTAAAATCGATTAAATGAGTTGATCGGACCAATGGGAGATTGGTAGGGTCCACACTTGTGGAACACGTGTGGGACACATCTCACGTATGTATGTGTTAATTGAATGATTAATTCTGATTAATTATTTAATAGACTTTAATTTAATTATGAATTAATATTAAAATTCTAATTTTGAGATTTTAAGTCTAATAAATAATTAATTATGAATTAATTAATTATTAACTTCAAGTTATTTATTTTAAATAAATAAAGTAAATTAAAACATCTAAAAGAGTTGAATATTTAATTCTTGCTTGACAAGTTGGTCAAAAGAAGACTTTTGGTCAAAGTAAGAGTCTTTCTCTTCAAGCAAGAAATCCCTTACCAAAAGGGTTTTGGAAAGTCTTGCTAATCAAGACTTGGGTTTCGAACCCCTAGCCTATTAATACTTAGGGTTCGAACCCCTTAGGGGTGAATGCACAAATTCTCCTTCTCCAAATTATACACTAAACCCTAGAGCCTAAACACCGAATATAGAACAAGTATCCTCCCTATTCGGATCGTGGTCGAGGTTGGTGGACTAATTCTCTAGAGGGCTACTATCGTGAAGTCTTGAAAGATTCGAAGGAGCTTTTGGGGATCAAGCCGCATGAAGAGCGTTCTTGGGCGGCTAGAACGTGTCAAGAAAGCTACTATCTAAGTGAGTTTCTTGATCTCTACGAATTTGGGAATAGGAATCGCAAGATTCAATTCTATCTTTTGGGAAAAAATTTTAAATTTTCGCTGCGTTTCTGTTTCATTTTCCCAACAAATAATCATTAGGGCATGCTTTATTCAGGTCTCTAAAATCTATGCAAGCTCGTCATTTTCCTCCTGGTTTAGGCACGAGCACAACGTTTGGGATCCACTAGGGGTATTGTATCTCTTTTATGTGTCCTACAGATAACAATTTTTCCACTTCAGTCCGTATGATTTCATCTTTTATGGGTCCAAACTCCATCATCTTATATTTTATAGTTTTACTTCCTTTGAACACGTTTAATCGATGTTCTGCCACTTCTGGATCTACTCCAACCAAATCTCTTGGAGAGAAGGCGAACACGTCCCTGTTCGTTCTTAACACCTCAATCAAGCTTTCCTTGAGCTGTTTGGGTAGCCAAACTCCTATTTGTGTCATAGTGTCTGGGTGCCCTGGGATTAATTCTATCCTCATTAACTCCCCTTCCGGCTTGACTTGCACTTCTCCTTCATCAGGTTTTCTCTTAGCTCCATCTTCTACAATCTCGAAACTGCTCTTACCTCCACGCTTTTGTTCATGCCAAACAGCCTCCACATAACACTTCCTGGCTACAGTTTGATCAACTTTAACTTCTCCTACGTCGGTCCCCATCGGATATTTCATTTTCAAGAGATACGGAGATGCTATGGCTTCAAATATTCCAAGTGCAGGCCTCTCCAATATCACATTGTATGCTGAACATGCGTCCACTATAAGAAACCGGACATGTCTTGTCTTCGCATGATTACCCTTTCCCAATGTCATAGGCAGCATTACCTATCCCATAGGTTCGACCATCTCGCCTCCGAACTTGTACAGTGACGTATCTACCTCTTCCAACTCCAACGATCCCAGGTCCATTTACTTAAAGGCGTTTAAAAAGAGAATATCGACCGAACTCCCTCCGTCTACGAACACTCTCGATACTTGGTGGTGTATGATTACTGCAGTTATCAACAGGGTATCATTGTCGGGTATTTAAATTCCTTCTAGGTCCTCGCGACCGAACGATATGCTAGGACTGGTATACATAGCAACTTCCAAGATTTCCTCTCCCTCAACTGTTCGCACGTGTCTCTTCCGTGCTCTTTGAGAATCACCGTCAGTAGGTCCTCCTACTATCATTTGTATGATCCCTTTTAATAGGTGTTCGGGAACTGTTCGTTTATTTTCCACTTTCTTTCCTGGTGCTGGCACATACTCATTCTCTTTAGTGGCGAGCTTTTTTCCAGTTAGTACTTCAGATATCTTTCCCTCCCTTGCTAGTCGTTCAATCTCATCCTTGAGATGTCCACACCTTGAAGTCTGATGACCATACTCATTATGATACTCACAGAACCAATCTGATTGGGGTCTCTGCGGCGTCACGGACCTGGTTCTTGGCCACTGAAATCCATCCACGTGTTTGATACGCTTCAACACCTCTTCGTATGTTCCTTTAAATTCAACGTAGGATTCATACCTCACGAACCTTCGTGGAGGCAACCCTTCTCTTCTCAATTGAGCAAGTGACTGCGTCGAGCCAGCGACCGTCCCCTTCCTCGCAACCTCCTCCACTGCTGTTTTTCTGGCCGCCAGTGTTTCTTCTAAATTGATATACTTCCCTGCTCTTCGCAAGAGATCGTCGAAGTCCTGTGCAGGATCCAAGGCTAGGGATTGAAAGAAATCCCCCCTTTGCAGTCCTTGTGTAAATGCACTTACTTTCACTTCGGCAGATGTGAATGGTACTTCCAGAGCTTCCCTATTAAATCTTTGCACATACGCTCGCAATGATTCTCCCACCCCTTGTTTGATCGTAAACAAACTCAGCAAAGTTTTCTTATAATATACTGAGCTCGCGAACCGACTCTGGAACAAACGATTGAAATCTTCAAAATCCTTAATTGTATTAGGTGGCAGGTGTGAGAACCACTTTCGAGCAGGCCCTCTGAGTGTTGTTAAGAAGACCCGACACTTGATCATCTCCGATAATTTGTGCAGCATCGCCGCATGTTCGAATTCATTGATGTGTTCTGATGGGTCACCAGTTCCATCATAGCTCGCCACCTGTAACTGTCTGAAGTCTAACGGTAAATCCTCCTCCATAACCGCCTGCCATAAAGGGCTTCCTTTGTTCTCCACTGTCTGCCCCTCCCATTTTTTCTTCATCTCTTTTATCCCCTTCTCTAAACCTTGCATCTGTTCTTCAAGATTCATAGTCCCCTTTTGGAACGTTTATTTGTTTCTTGATACAAATGGGGTATTTTCGCGGTCCTCGTCCTCGTAATAATCCTCTTCATCATTAGATTCCTCAATATTGACTCTCCTTGGTGGCGATCGAGATCTCCTCCTAGGATATCTTCCCTACTCGTGAGTTTGACTGCTTACGATAGCGTTTCGGTCGGCATTCCTCTTCTGTATATTTGTGATGAGATCAGCTAGTGTTGTCAATTGCTCCATAGTCATCCCCATCGGTAGAGGATTCGCTTCCCCTGCAACTCTGTTCATCTGATCTGGCGTAACAAAGTCTCTTTTGATTCGGCCTCCCTAGTTCTGATTGCTTGTGGTTTCGCTGAGTAGATCATCGCCCAGATTCCTTCCTTCCATTCAGTCCTTCAATCTATTTATTTGCTCTCCTGCCATGTTTTTTCCGTTCCTTAAGAGAGAAAAGGAAGAGTTTTTGAGTTAAGAGTGGTACTATGGGATTCGTGTGTTTCCCGCAGACGGCGCCAGTGATGAGTACCGCTCCTACTCGTATTTTCTCTCTTTTTTGGATTCTGTCTTTCTCTTTCTCCCTCCTTCTCTATTTATAACAACCTGAGTCTCCTTCGTCCTTATCTTCCTCACATATTTACCCTAGATACTACCTTATCCCTTGTATTTCCCCATTCTTGCCAACCACGTCTCTAGAACGATACTGCCTCAAGCGAACACAACTCTCTAACCTTATACCCCAAACCAGGCGAACTGTATTGGGCTTAGGCCTTCGCGAAGTTGGCCAGGGGAAGGTCCCCAACAATATCGAATTCAACTTTTTGTGATGTTTGTTAAACTAATTATTTTATAAATAAGGTTACTGATAAAATGATTAAAATTAAACTTTAATATATGTATAATTTTATTTAATAGTATATCTAACACTATGTGATTTATAAAAAAGTATCTTCTTTTATTAATAATAAATCAATACACTTCAAATTAATATAAGTAAAAATAATAATTGATTAATAAAATAATAACTTTTTGAAAAGTATTATATATTCATGTTCATTATTTACATTTAGCGTTTAAAAAATACATATATATTGTTAATCTAATCAGATTTTTGTTTCAAATTGAATCCAACCTGATTCCATGTAGAATCGATGGTGGTAAATCTGAATCCAGACTACCGAATTTGAATGTTAATTTTCCTTATTCGGTTCGCGTTCAATCCATTTACATCCCTATCGATATATAATGTGAATTTTATCGATGTAGGGCGCAAACTTGTTTCTATAATGTGAATTTTTCTGATTCGCTTCGGGTTGGATCCATTTACATCCCTATTGATGTATGGCGCAAAGCCGCAAACTGTAAAGTCAAAAAAGCCTCTTTCCAATAGTGATGTTAAGTGATTGGGCGTAATAACAATTCTTGATTTAGAAGGATGAGCGAGAATCGGATCCAATTGAATTATTATATGATTGATAACTTCTTAAAAAAGGTAAGAGTTGTAACAGATCTAAGTACCGAAATATTAATTATTGGCATGTAGCTTTAAAAGTTGCTCATACTGTGGCCAGCTCCATGAATTTGTTACCCTATGTATTTACTTTTTGTTAATTTGTTGTTATAATTCAGTATTAATTTTGTATATAAATTTGAAAATATTGTTATATCCTTTCTCTAACTAATAAAAATTGTACCATTTTGATATAGAGATCATATATATTCAAACCCGAATAAAATTCTGACAAAATCTTACTTGTGGAGTTTAAACGTAGCTAACGACAAGAAAATTCTTAATTTTATTTATATATTGATGGTATCTCATCTGTCGGCCTAAAAGAGTTGGCCCAATAGGTCAACTTCAATAAAATAAACTCTGACTAGAAGAATATCTATTGGGATAAGAACCCATAACACCATCAAATTATACAATTTTGATGGGAGACTAAAATTCACAATAACTCTATTATATAAGTATGACATTTAAGATATTTATAATCTGAGCTCTAGATTAATCTCTTTTAAACTCTAATTTATTATTTTAATATTTCTCTTGAACTCTGGTTTACTGTTGTAATTCTTTGAGAAAAGAAAGGTTAATATCCATTTTATTGAAATATGACGATTGATCTTATAATCTGATTTCTAAATTAATCTCTCTTTTTTAAATTAATCTTTTTTTAAACTTTGGTTTACTACTGTAATACTTAGAGAAAAGAGAGTTTACTTTATTTTATATATGTGTGTGTGTACTTATCGTTTTTTTTATTAAAAGCAATTTAGTTAGTTACATTTGATTGGTAATCTATGATGCACGGACACTTCTAAAAATATTATTTTGCTGTATCGTGTCGTGTCGAACACCGTGTCTGACAGTCCTCACGTGGAAAATTCAAGAAAAAATCTGTGTCGACGTATCCGTGTCGTGTCATGTCGTGTCGTGTTCGTGTCGCTGTGTCCGTATCCGTGCATCATAGTTGGTAATATAGTAATGATTTGCTCTCTTAGTTGAAATAATATGTAATAAAATGTACCAAAATTGAAAATTAAAAAGCAACCTTGAAAGCAAAGGGCAAAAGGGCCCTCTCTTTAATTCCCATGGGAAGCTTTCTTTCTTAGCCCTTACTATGAGTTGTCCTTAATAGTTATTAACATTGAAAATGGAAAGCACCAGAAAAGAAGGCAAAAAGAGTAACATAATTGATACAATAATATTATATAGTCGAGAAAATTGCATTTTTGGTCCCATAGGATATAGGTCAATTTTTTTTTGGTCCCATAGTTTTTAAATCGTCCCACACTTTTAGTTTTTCGACAAATGTAGTCCCAAAGTGAAAATTTTTCAATATTAGTCCCAAAAAATTTAGAAATATATATTTATAATATTTTTCCTTAATTAAAAAATACATATCAAATATTAGGAAAATTTTAAAAGAATACCAAACACAAGATATGCATTTTATTTTTATAATAAATAATAAATTATTACATTTTAAAGTATAAGTATTACTTTAAAATTATAAAATAAAAGAATAAAAACATATACATAGTAACATAATTAATAAAATAATCTTCAATATTGCATTTAGTTAAAAATATATAAAATAAAAAATTGAAAATAATTAATATATATGGCAACTAATTGAAAATAAAATATTGATGTTATTTTTGAATTATCATTAAATATATATGGCTATTAATTACTTTTTAATTTTTTAATTAATATTATATTACTGAATAAAATATATATAAATTTTATGTTATTTTCAATTTTAACTAAATCCAAAGTTAATTATTTTAAATGAATACAATGTTATATATATAAGAAATATTTAAGTATTGTAAATATTAATTATTTTCAATTTTTTATTTTACATATTTTTAACTAAATGCAATATTGAAGATTATTTGATTATTTATGTTATTATGTATATATTTTTATTTTATAATTTTAAAATAATGCTTATATTTTAAAATGTAATAATTTATTATTTATTATAAAAATAAAATGCATATCAGGTGGTTGGTATTCTTTTAAAATTTTCCTAATATTTGATATGTATTTTTTAATTAAGAAAAAATATTATAAATATATATTTCTAAATTTTTTGGGACTAATATTGAATTTTTTTTCACTTTGGGACTACATTTGTCGAAAAACTAAAAGTACGGGACGATTTAAAAACTACGGGACCAAAAAAAAATTGACCTATTTCCTATGGGACCAAAAATGCAATTTTCTCTATATAGTCCCATAAGTAAGTGACAGTCACATGGGTACTACGCAGATTCCATTACCACCAATCAAAACTTAAAAGGGACGTTAAATCCGAATATTTTGGGCCAATACAATCTAAAATATGGCGCCTTCATATTTAATGCATGTTTCAAGTATGTTTATTGAACCATATATTATCATTTGTTCATATCCTTTGGCCACTTGGGGGTTATAAAATATATATATATATATATATATATATATATATATATTATCATTTTACTATCAAAAAAAAAAAAGAAGAAGAAAAGGAGATATTTTCGTTTTCTATTTTATTTTACACTTGGGAAATGATAGTGCGATTACCTACTACGCTATTAAATTATGTTATATTTTCATAAAAAAATATATTTATTCCTACTTTAATTTCGATCCACATTTGCCAACAGGGATTTGATCTAAGTTGGTTAACGGGTTCATTCTCGAGGACAATAATATGGTAGGTTTAAATCCTACTTGACCGAGTATGTGTGTTTAGAAAGAAAAAAAAAAATTCGGTCGACATTATTTATCATTACCCTCTTATCACATATATAAAATTTGTAGATCTTTAAAAACTAGAGAGAGAAATAAACCAAGAAAATGATGCTAAGGACATTTAGTAAGGTACAAGAGACTTTTTACCCTAATTTTTTCTAACTTCAGTTATCGAAAAGAAAAATTAACAATACGACGAAAATGTTATTCATATATATGTCATATGAGAATATGAGTAATTTTAGGTCCAACCTTGTGATCTGTTAAATTAATATAACGAATGAACAGTACTATTGTATATTTTTCATGTAATTAGTATAAAATTTGCGAAAAGTGATTCAATTAAATAACAAGTAAATACTTATTCATATAATCAGTTAGGGTTAATTAAACTAAATTTAATCTAAAATTTTTCTAAAAATATAGGGTTTTCGTTGCCACTTAAAAAATAATAAGATCTTATGTAGCAATTTGAGAGGCCACAAAGAGTGTGGAATAAAAGAAACTCTATATTATATTTGTCTTTTTTTTTTTATGTAATATTTATTTATTGAGATCCTCTATGTAGCATCTGACATTAACATTTGTACATAAATATAGATAACAAATTACATTTTGTATTCTTTGGACAACTATGCCATCAATATTATAATCGAAGCGGTGAACTACGGAACAAAACCCTTCATTTGGGAACGCGTCAATTTCATCAAAGTTATAAATCAAATGTCACTGGAATTGACTTCAAAAGGGCTTCGAGTATATAAACATCACAATAAAATAATGACAATAGTCATAATGAGCTCAGACCAGATCAAAATCCAGAAGCAGGAAACTGCTGAAATTTCAAAAGCTGCATATTTTTTTAATTTCTGCTCAAATTATTAAAAAGGGATGCCTGAAAAAAGAGCAAATTTTTAGTGCCCGTTTAGCTTTCTTGCTCCTCTTATCTTGAACTATGGCTGCAGCAATATATGGACAATGAGAATTAACACACTTTTAAAACATTTCTTTTTCCTAGAGTTTGACTTGTTGAGGTGTTTGTTAAGACTGATGTATCCAAAAATGAGATTTTTCATGTACTGACTTGGTTTTAGTTTTCCCAACTGTGACCATTTCTTTCTCCTCATTTCTCTCAGTCCACACACACACACATTGAAATAGTCAAAATCCCACTTCAATTCTTTTCTTGTTTCCTAATTTTTTCATGTTGTGATCCATCCATGGAGAGCCTGAAATGGAAGCCACCACAGGTACACTTTGCTTTGAATTCTTGAAATGAAATTTCTGCATGTCATGAGGTTTTTCATAAACCTCTATATATCTTCAAGAAGATTGATTTATAAAAATAAATTTTTTAAATTTTCTTGAATGATTATACATATAGTTTATATTAAATTTGGTTTATATATGTATGTATTTGTATAGGATGAATTGGTGCCGAAGGCATCTAAAAGATCTCCTTTGATATTGAGAATGGTGGTGCTGCTTTTCGCCATGTTTTGTGGACTGTACATCTTTTCAATCTGTATTAAACAAACAGATATATTCAGACAAACTTACAATATTAGGAGTATACGGATCACCAATCGAGAGAATCAAACTTGTAGAAACAATTCAGTTCAAGAACTCGACGATCCTTATGCCCATTTCCCCAATCCTCAAACTTTTAGAAGGTTAAAACACATGTTTTTACTTATTTATTTATTTGGGAGTATTACGAACACCCTTCCTGAGGTTTACCAAATTACAAAAAAAACCGCATAGTTGGGAAATTAACAAGAACAGCCTGAACCGGGTGGTTTACGTAATATCTCAGCGTGTTTTTCATAACCCTTGTTCGAACCGCAGCGTGTTTATTGTAATTTGTTAACTATAAGGTTTTTTTTTCCCGTGATTTGGATTAAAACTCAAGAGGGTATTCGTAATTATCCCTATTTATTTTCTTTATGGGATTTGGGGATATTGATTTGAGATGATGATATGTTTGGTTGGTATTTAGGCAGGAATGTGTATGCAATCCAGTGAGGTATTTTGTGATAGCATCAATGCAGAGGTCTGGGAGTGGATGGTTTGAGACATTATTAAACAGTCATATGAATTTGAGTTCAAATGGAGAGATCTTTGGGGCACAAGATAGGAGGAGTAATGTTTCTGCCATTTTTCATACATTGGATAAGGTTTATAATCTTGATTGGTTGAGTAGTGCTTCCAAGAATGAGTGCTCTGCTGCTGTTGGCTTCAAATGGATGCTCAATCAGGTAAACTATGTTGATTCATGTCACTAATTTACGTAAACTTGGGGGACGGATAGAAGTTTGGAATGATTATGCTCGTGTACTCTGAGATTTGGCCTAATTCACGAACTTTTTCTCAAGTTTGAGAAATTACAAAAACTTCCCCTGGCGTTCTTTGAGGCTTTGCCTAATGCATTTTATTATAGGTATGAACTTATAATCAAATATTGGCAAGTGGAAACATAAGGCATTCGTCAAAAAAATTGGAGATGGCATTATCGAAATTCGTTAATACAAATGTAAAAACTCGGTTTATGTCATTGTAATTATCCATAAAAAAATTTGATCGGGGCCAAGTTTCTTTTCAACTTTTCCCTTTTTGGAGAATGATGATCGTGGGATTTTGTAATCAGAGATGGAACTACAGGAAGCCGGTAGGGGTACGTGCCACCCTAAAATTGTATGGTCTTTGAAATTTAAAAAAAGAAAAAGTTAAAAAATTGTAATTACACGCCCTGAACAGACAAATTTTTTGTTCCTTTCTAATCTCGGCCCCATCCCAAAATAATGGTTTCGTCCCTGTTTTTGCTAGTTCTTTTTGCAAGAGAATGGAGTTGAGAAATAAATAAACAAGTTTTTTGTGGTAAATTTTGAAGGGATTGACGAAGTATCATGAAGACATAGCTGAGTATTTCAAGCAAAGAGGAGTGTCCATAATATTTTTGTTCAGAAGAAATGTTCTTCGCAGGATGGTTTCTCTGCTTGCTAATGCATATGACAAACAGGCCAAGCTCCTCAATGGCACACACAAATCCCATGTCCATTCTCCACACGAGGTATACCTTCATGTTTGGCCTATTACACAAACTTTCCTAAAGGTTTGAGAAATTACGAAAACTAACCCTAACATCTCCAATGCAGGCCGAGGTTCTGGCCAGATACAAGCCTACTATAAATGTAACAGTACTAGCATCGCAGTTGAGATCAGTAGAGGGTACGATGGCCAAAGCTCTAGAATGCTTCAAGAGCACTCGACATATTGTGCTATACTACGAAGACATACTCGCCAATCGCACGGTAAGTTACATTAATTCTTTCCGTAAATTCGGGATAAATGGAAGCATCTTCCATACGATTCGTAAAATGAGAAGAATAATTGCATGAATCCAGTGTCAGCCCCCACGTATAAACTACCATTTATATTGATCGTTTAAGTGAATGAAAAATACAACAAAATCTCGACGTTTTACTGCATGAATGAGGTTCAGGCTTTCAACGAATGAAGTACCATAGTAAACTGCAATTAACGCCTAAAACTTTGGACAGCTTTCAAGTAGATGATTTATTTATTTTTTTTTTTTTTTCAGAAACTAGAAGATGTTCAAGAATTTTTGAAATTGCCACGAAGAAACCTTACAAGTTTTCAAGTAAAGATACACAAGGGACCACTATCAAAGCAAATAGCAAACTGGGATGATGTGAAGAAGACACTGATGGGCACATCACATGAAACTTACATAAATACAGATTACGTTTTGTAATTTTTTATTTTTTTCTAAAATTTTCAGTGAAGCAATGGCAATGCAATTACCGTTGAATTGCCATATTTTGTAATAGCTTCCGGTTTCATGGAAATATTGGCGAGTCGAGGGTGGTTGCAAATTTAGATGGCTAAGTCTTTTGATTATATTCGTAAAAAGAAGCAATGTCAAACCAACCGGAAATTTCTAACTCAAATCTGACCCAATCGAACATTGTAAAAATATGTTTTTGGTTTAACTCATCCCAAAAACTAGTTAATAAAGTGATAGTTGTCAAGTGTTTATCAACTAACACATTCATGCCCGGTTCCAACGATCGAATGTATAACCTGAAATGATAAATCTAATTCAATTTTCAATTCAAAAAGAATAATGCCCAGGCCCATTCAATTTTAATTCAATTTTCAATTTAAATAGGATAATGCCCAAGCCCGAACAAAATACAACCTGCTCTAAATTCTAATACTATATGAAAATATGTGATTTATCTATTTAACTCAAAAACAAGCTGATGAGATGTGAATTACCAAACATTTTATAATTAACACATGATTTTTTTTAATGTGGGACATGTAAACAAATATCAATCAATTATATGTCTAATATATTACACATATCCTTTAATTAGTCGATTTTTTTAAAGTTTTCGTCAATTATGAACAAATACAAAATACCCATTTTTTATTACAATAGTTTGGCCAAAATTAGTATAATAATATGATGACGACGATGATAAAACACCAACATTAAATCAGTGGTTGGGTAATGGGTATATATAATTATTATAGGGTAACGTTTATTACATTTAGACCCCTTTCAATTATTATATTTACAGGCATCTCCTCCCTTGTTTTCAAAAATACAAATACATTCCTTTAAATATTTAAAATTTACCATAATCGTTCATTTAGACTCCCTCTGGATTATCGTATTTGTTCAAATTTACACGTAGCGCCCCACTCATTTTTCAAATTACAAATACATCCCTCTATAAGTCTATATACTTGGAATTTACTGGAATCGTCAGACCCGACTCATTTAACTGCACGATTCAACTTCAAGACAAAAGCAAATGATGTTTCACTGAATATGATCGAACATATGAGCGAGAGCGAGAGCGAGAGCGAAGAATATTGAAATAAAGACATTTTTCTCAGATATCATTTTTACTTCTTTAGATTCTAGGGATACTCTGTACAACTCCTATCATTTTTCTATTGGCTCCTAAACTACAAAACTTACAATAATATTAAACATATATCAAAAACAAGATGATCAATGAGTTACTGATCCATTAACTAATGCAAAATCAGGTTTTACAGTTTGTTCAATAACAAAGCGGTCAACAATCCTTACAGTTTTGACAGGATCTTGCTGGGACGAAACCGATCTCCATTTGCTTGGAATTTTCCTTTTGTGGCTGACATTTTGCGGCAGTTTTGATTCCCCTTCCCAGCTTGGATCGAGCTTCCACTCTTTCGAGACCTTCATATAATGAAACTTAAGATTTAGAGCAAAAACATTAAGAATTGTAGAAACAGGACGAAAAGGTTGGTTACATCTTGAGACTGTTTGGGTACCGACGTAAGCTTATTCTAAGCAAAAATAAGCACGAAGTTGGAAGCACCAATGCATTTTTGTGTTCACCTTCTAGGTTTAGATATAGTGAAACTTGTTTAGAGTAAAAGGTGTTTCTCAACTTTTTTATCCGAAGACTCGCACTACATCTTTGAGCGTCTTCCACTTCCTTTTTAATTTCCACAATGTCTACGTTTACTACTGCAACTTTAGCTCACTACAAAAGCCAGAATTATGCAATTTCTTACCTTATCTACTTCAAGGGTGAAAACTTCAAGATCGCCTTTCTTGTTTATAGGAACCGAGTAAACGACTTGTAGTTAGCGAATCGGAGTGATGAGAAGGCTTCATCAAAGTGAATGTGGAGCCAATTGATGCAAACATAAAGGTAGCTTCCAAAAATCAATGAAACAATTGGAGTTGAGAAAACCCAAAAATACAGAAAGACCGAAGCATAGTATATGGCCACCCCTCCTCTAGAAAGTGAATCCATCCCATTCTTGCAGATATTTGTCCTGCTTACAGCCATCACCTGAAAAAGAAAGGAATGTATGATTAAATTATATAAATTTTGGGAGAAGTGATCTGTAATTAGTATTGTAATTCTAAGTTTAGAGCATTTCAAATTGAGCTCATGTGTATGGACGACATTCTTCACGCCTTTTAACAATTGTTTACAGTTATGTTTATATCGTGATTAGTGAAAAGGTTATATGTAATTTTAAAGCAGGGGAAGTTTGTGTAATCAAACATAGTTACAGGGGATGTGGCTGTAGTACTGTAATTGACCCTTAAAAGGAAAAACTGGAAGCTATTGAAAGGTTGGGTTAAATTTTTGCAGACTTCCTTATATTGATGTACATTTTTACCTCAGGAACATCAAATGCAGACATCAAATACTAAATGCATGCTGGATAAAGGCCGAACGTCCATTGCTCAATACGGGCTCGAAGCCCAGTTGGGTCCGGAAAATGCTCACTCTCCACAGATCTATACCATTCATTCATACAGAGTATGGTAACCTGCCATGAAATATCAGATTAAAATCCAATATATATATATTGATTTTCTTTATTTCTTACTTACAAAAAATAAAATTGCAGTATACCCAACAAATGCAACACTAACCGGAAGTTGCCAATAGCTTATGCCATAGCTTATGCCTTATGCAAGTCTCGATGCCCAATTCCAAGAGCAGCATAAGAATCAACGCAGCAGATAAGTGCGCAGCAACATGGAGAATGCCGATTATAGCCTTCCTCTTTCGTGACACTTTTGAAGGTAAAAAAGTTATAGCAGTAACTAAGAGAAAGAAAGCCCCGGCTGAGGATACATACGAGCTTCCAAGCATATGCCAAAGAAGCTCTTTAGGTGCCCAGAGAATGTAACGTCCTGTAGGATGTGATCTAGCTTACACTAGAAATAGAAACCGGAATGCGATTAGTCCTTTTCTGTGGACTTCTAATTAAATTCTATTCATACCAAAATACGGAACTCAATTTATATAAAAAGAAAGGCAAAAAGAAAACAAAAGAGTTTCCAATGGCAGCAGGTAAGTGGCACTTCACCCCCACCACCTAAATTTCACCATTTCAGCATCTCACCCCAAAAAATTGTGGTAGTGTTTGCAAACTCTAAGAGAGAAGTGCTTTTGTGCTTTTAGCTTAAAAAGACAGAAATAGCTTTTGTTTTGGCAGAAGTGCTTAAAATAAGCTAAGATAAGCTAGAAGCACCTTTTGGGTTGCATTTTTCAAACATTCCCCAATTTTAGTACAACTTCTTTCTAAGATTTTAGCTTCTACTTTAGGTTCTCCAAAAGCAGAAGTTTTTGCAACATTCCCTATATCTATGGTTGCACTTCCATAAAAAATTTAGTTTACATATACCTTTGGAGAGGAAAAATAGATATAAGTTGAGGGACTAAAATGTCATTTACCCTCACGGCAAACAAAGTAATAACATTTACCTGTGGAAACATGGAGAAGACCAAGACAAAATATATAATGCCACCAATGAAATCGAATTGCCAATTTTTCTTTCGAAACTTCAATATATTTCCTAACGCAATCTGCAACAGAAAAATAAACCAACATTCATTAGCATAAAAACGATAGGGGAAAAGAAGGGTTTGCCATCCCAAATATTCAGTTACCGATTACAGTTTCAAGGTTTCAGTTTATTGCAGTTTACCATTGGGCTTCATTTTCCTCACCCATGTGTCATTGCTTAATGTGATACCTAATTTTACTTGAAAATGAATCCCAATGGTAAACTGCAATAAATCCAAACTTCTAGACTGAAACATTAGGAGTCAAAAGTGTAAACAGTGAATACCTCATATGACAAGTGTTCTTTTTTTCTCCTAAAAAGTATGATTAGAAATATCTCCTATTTTGCTCCATACAAGACAGTATCATCTAGTTTCCCACAAGACAACACCGACCAAAACACTATGCTACCTATCTGAAAGCCTACATTAGCTCAAAATCAGGACATCTAAGTTCAATTCGCATTAAACCAACCTAACTACACCTGCATCAACATCACGAAAGCCACTGCTCTTCCGCAAAAAGACTTGATCATGAATAATATTACCTTCAAAGCAAAAACTGACAACCGAGTGAATTCTGAATGATGATTCACGCACTTAAACTTGTCTGACGAGAAATGTCCTTTTCCAACTTTCCACCGACAAGAATGTCATAAGTTGTATCATCGGGAACAAGACCTTTATCGAGCATTTCATCATGCAAGCTAAAAGCCTCTTGCATATCACCCTCCCTAAAATATCCAGCAATTAGGGCATTATAAAACAATGCATTAGGAGTAATGTTCTTTTTAAGCATCTCTTCTAGAATCTCACGAGCATTTTCCAACTGTTTATTATTACAAAGACCTCGTACCAAAACCGAGTATGTAACAACATCCGGCAGTATATCCTTGGAAAGCATCTCCTGGTACAGCTCTGACGCAAGAAGTATATTCCCAACTTTTAGCAGTCCATCAATCAAAGTGGTATAAGTTGCTAAATCACATTGAATCCCCTCGTTATTCATTCTTTTATGCAAATCGAGGGCCGCCTCCATATTGTATAGGCCCCTATAGCCACTAATCATGGTGTTGTACACAGCCGTAGTGGGCAATAAGCCAATTTCTGAGATTTCATCAAAAAGTTCACAAGCTCTCTTCATGTCGTTTCTTTTGCAGAAAGCATCAATAATAGCATTATAAGCAGTTATATCCATAGCAATGCCTTTAGCACGCATCTCGCTCTGCATCTTCAATGCCAGATCAAGATTCTGCCTTTTACACAACCCATCAATCAAAGTTGTATAAGTAATGACATTGGGCAAAAATCCTGCTTTGGACATCTCCTCATAAACAGCTAATGCAGAATTAAGATCACCTTCCTTCATAAAACCATCAATGAGACTATTATATGTCATGCAAATGGGAACGAAGCCCATTTTCTCAAACTTCACCATTCTATCTTTTGCTACATGGGTTTTTCCTGCTTTGCACAAACCAGTGATTACTGTATTGAATGTGACATCAGTGGGAGTGATACCCAAGCTAAGCATATGATTGAACAGTTCTTGGGATTTCTCAGTTTCACCTTTTCTGAAATAGCCATCGACCAATATGCTATATGTGAAAACATTTGCTTTTAAATTTTTTACCTCCATTTCAGAAAGTAACTTCAATGCTACATCCATATTTCCTTTTCTGCAGTTACCACGAATCATATTATTGTAGGAAACTATAGTCGGGTCAACACCTTGGTTAACCATCTTACCCCATATTCTGCTCGCATCATCCAATCTACCCTTCTCACATAACCAGGCGATGAGATTATTGTAAGTAAAAACATTAGCAATACCATCCTTAACCGCTTCATCTAATACCTCTATTGCCTCTTTTGTCAATCCAGTTCTCAAATATGCTCTAATTAAAGAATTTACAATATAAACAGTTGGCGAAATACCAGCAGCTTTCATTCGCATATATAACTCTCTTGCCTTGACAATATTTCCCTTTATACAACACCCTTCAATGAGAACCGCATAGGTGACTTTATTTGGAACAAGTCCTTCTTCAACAATCTTTTCAAACAATGCCAGAGATTTACCCAGATTCCCCTGCTGATAATAACCTTTCATCAAGCTCGTAGCAACAACCAAATTCATCGAATGCCCATGATTAATCATCTCATCCTTCAGTTTTAGTGCCTCCATCATATTCCTCTGCTTCACACAAGTGCAAATTACCTGTGTATATGAACCCTCAGAAGGTACCCAACCCTTCTCCTTCATCTCACTCAACAAGGAAGATGCAACATGACTTTCCAGTTTCATGCAAGCAGCCCGGATTGCAGCACCATAAACAGCAGGATCAAGCTTAATTCCACTGTCCTTTGCCTGCTCAAAGTAATTTTTAGCCTCTTCCACATTACCTTCTCCTAAACTAGAACTCATCATCATATACACAGTGGCACAATCATAACTAATTCCTTTCGAAATTATGTCCTTATACAAGCCATGCGCCTCATCAATCATATTTGCCTTACGTAGCGAGTTCAAGAAATTATTCAAAATGCGGACACAAGGCACAATGCCACGAGAAACCAATGTATAGAAACAATCCTCAGCATCTTTATAACGCTGTGCTCTAACATATCCATTCAAAGTGTAATTATAAATTGCCGGCTTCAGCCCAAAACCAAATCTTTCCAAACAATTAATTAAATGATCAACAAGCGCAACGCCTGAGGGCGCAGAATCAGCGGACAAGTAATCATTAAGCAAATTTCTAGCTGCACCGTGATGATTCCGGGAACTTACAAGAATGTGAAGCAACACAAAGAATGAATCACCAATTTCTCGAACGAAGCCGCGCTGCTTCTCTACCCACCTAAAGTACTCAAGTGCAGAAGTAGGGTCATTTATGTAGGACAAAAGGGTGTCCACGACACAGATTTGGCTTAATCGTGAGTCATCTGAAACGGGTCTCTCCAAAGTTTCGATCTTGTCTGAAATTGGATTTGCAGTCGAATCCAGTGCTATAGTGGTAAATTCGTCGAGGGACGAAGAAGAAGATGTAGATGATAAGCATCTAAAAGAAACTAGCAGTCGTTTTGAAGAAATTGAAGAAGAAAAACGGAGAAAAGATTTCATCTTGGGTAAGAATGGCGGAGACCCTGAAGTGAAGTTGGATAAAATGGGAGAATTGTGCGCCTGAAAGAGTTCTGATAGTATTAGCGCATCTTGATTTCTCTTCTACTTTGGTAGATTTTTTTTTTTTTTTTTAACACGCGCCAAAGGAGAGCAGTAGGGTTCGAAATTGGGTTCTCGTTCGAGAACTAACCCTTTTAATAGTTTATTTTTAATTTCTCTTCTAATTAGTGCAGTAGATTTCTTGTTTTATTTTTATTTTATTTCAAAAAACTCAGGAGGATTAGTAATTATCCCTATTTATTTTCTTTATGGGATTTAGGTATATTGATTTGAGATAATGATATATGTTTGGTTGGTATTTAGGCAGGAATGTGCATGCAATCCAGTGAGATATTTTATGATAGCATCAATGCAGAGGTCTGGGACTGGATGGTTTGAGATATTATTAAACAGTCATATGAATTTGAGTTCAAATGGAGAGATTTTTGGGGCACAAGATAGGAGGAGAAATGTTTCTGCCATTTTTCAGACATTGGACCAGGTTTATAATCTTGATTGGTTAAGTAATGCTTCCAAGAATGAGTGTTCTGCTGCTGTTGTCTTCAAATGGATGCTCAATCAGGTAAACTATGTCGATTCATGTCACTAATTTACGTAAACTTGGGACGGATAGAAGTTTGGAATGATTATGCTCGTTTACTCTGAGATTTGGCCTAATTATACGAAATTAGTTTCAAGTTTGAGAAATTAAAGAAACTTCCCGTGACATTCTTTGAGTGTTGCATTTTATTGTAGGTATGAACCTTTTTTTTTTTTTTTTTTTTAACATAAGGTATGAACTTATTATAATCAAATATTGGCAAGTGGAAACATAAGGCATTCGTTAAAAAAATTGTAGTGGCGTTATCGAAATTTGTTGATACAAATGTAATGTAAATTCTTTGGTACTAGATTAAGGAGGAAATTTGTCTATTAGTGCCTTTCAAGTTTCCATTTAACAAAATAGCCCTCAATTTTATTTTGTATTTATTTTTAATGTAATAAATATAAAGTCAATTATTTAATTATATAATGGGATTGTTTTGAAAATTTTTATTTTATGAAGGACTAAATTGAAAATATGTTTTTATAAAAAAAAAATTGAAAATAAAGGAACAAGAATCGGAAACAAAGGGGGAAAGAAGAAAAGAAAAGAGAGGAACCCAGAAAATTTCCTGTAACCCTTCCACTTCGATTAGTTCCTCTCGGCCGTCTTCTTCCTTCCGCCAACGCACCGCTGTCGCAGCTACCACCTCCGCCGCAACTACCAACGTCTCCCCGTGCATATTCTCTCCTCCATCTTCTCAATCGCGAGGAATATTGTCACCACCTAGTCCTTCTTTCTCCTTCCGCCACCGAACCGCCGCCGTATTACCACCTTCGGCGCAACTAGGCGACTTCCTTCCCGTGTCTGTGTGTGTTCTTGATTAGATTTTGGTTAGTCTTTGTATGTATTTTTACAGGATTCTAGATCCTTATGAATTTTCTTTCTCCCTTTTCTGCTTATTTTGGGACTTCGTATTTAGATGTAATGATCCATGATCTATCAAGTTGTGATCGTGGATCACAATGATGTAAGTTTGTAGTGATTCCTTATCGTTGTGTAGTTTTTGGTTTATGTTGTAATAATGCACCGAAGGTGTTTGTGGAAATGTTCGAATGGAATCAAGACAGGGCAACAAACAAGCTTTACTGTCCTTGCTCGCTCAAGCAAATGAAATGTTGTTTTGGTGTATCTTTTGATATAAGGTTCAATGTTGTTTTGTTGGTATTTGGATTTATGTACGATGTCTTTACATTTTTACCTAATGAGCTTTTTATGGATTTATCGCTTTTTTCCCTTCGAAACCGCTTTTTCCGTTATCAAAATGATGCTCCTGGAGAAAGCGATTTCAAAGAAAAAAAAGCGATCGCTTTTTTTTCCAATTAGATTTCAAAAACTGAAAAAAGCGATTTCACAGAAAAAAAAAAAGCGATCGCTTTTTTTCCTTTGTTGAAATCTAACTCCTAAAAAAGCTATCGCTTTTTTCCTTCGAAATCGCTTTTTCCGTTATCAAAATGATGCTCCTGGGAAAAGCGATTTCAAAGAAAAAAAAGCGATCGCTTTTTTTTCCAATTAGATTTCAAAAACTGAAAAAAGCGATTTCACAGAAAAAAAAGCGATCGCTATTTTTCCTTTGTTGAAATCTAACTCCTAAAAAAGCGATCGCTTTTTTCCCTTCGAAACCGCTTTTTCCGTTATCAAAATGATGCTCCTGCAGAAAGCGATTTCAAAGAAAAAAAAGCGATCGCTTTTTTTTTCAATTAGATTTCAAAAACTGAAAAAAGCGATTTCACAGAAAAAAAAAAGCGATCGCTTTTTTTCCTTTGTTGAAATCTAAATCCTAAAAAAGCGATCACTTTTTTCCCTTCGAAACCGCTTTTTCCGTTATCAAAATGAAACTCATGGAAAAAGCTATTTCAAAGAAAAAAAAGCGATCGCTTTTTTTCCAATTAGATTTCAAAAACTGAAAAAAGCGATTTCACAGAAAAAAAAGCGATCGCTTTTTTTCCTTTGTTGAAATCTAAATCCTAAAAAAGCGATCACTTTTTTCCCTTCGAAATCGCTTTTTCCGTTATCAAAATGAAACTCATGGAAAAAGCGATTTCAAAGAAAAAAAAGCGATCGTTTTTTTTCCAATTAGATTTCAAAAACTGAAAAAAGCGATTTCACAGAAAAAAAAGCGATCGCTTTTTTTCCTTTGTTGAAATCTAAATTCTAAAAAAGCGATCACTTTTTTCCCTTCGAAATCGCTTTTTCCGTTATCAAAATGAAACTCCTGGAAAAAGCGATTTCAAAGAAAAAAAAGCGATCGCTTTTTTTCTAATTAGATTTCAAAAACTGAAAAAAAGCGATTTCACAGAAAAAAAAAAGCGACCGCTTTTTTTCCTTTGTTGAAATCTAACTCCTAAAAAAGCGATCGCTTTTTTCCCTTTCATCAATTTAATCACATAAGCGATGTCCCAATCGATTGGAATTACAATTAAATATGAAAGATGCGCACATCCTAACAAAAAATATGTGTTATTTAAGGTAAACTTAGCATTAATGTTTGTTCTTTCATAAATTAAATATAATTTATGTAATATTAAATTACATGTAATTCTAAATCATGTAGCACTAATAACATATTTCATGATGAATAAAAGATGCATATACACCAGAAATATAATTTATTTAATGTGAACTTAGCATGAACGTTTGTCCTTTCATCAATTTAATATTACTCATATAATTTTTAATTACATTGATATGTTTTTTCAATCACTTGGTGGATTGAGTGTCTCGTGAAAATCCGATTTCTTTTACTTTAATTACTCATATAATTTAATCACATAAGCGATCGCTTTTTTTAACGCGATTTAAACTAACTCCTAAAAAAGCGATCGCTTTTTATCTTTCAAATCGCTTTTTCAGTTATCCATGTCAAACGCCTGGAAAAAGCGATTTGAAAGAAAAAAAAGCGATCGCTTTTTTTAAATTGTTGAAAAACGATTTAAATGTAACTCATAAAAAAGCGATCGCTTTTTTCCTTTGAAGTCGCTTTTTCAGCTGTCTCCTGGAAAAAGCGATTTCAAAGGAAAAAAAAGCGATCGTTTTTTTTAACGCGATTTAAACTAACTCCTAAAAAAGCGATCGCTTTTTATCTTTCAAATCGCTTTTTCAGCTATCCATGTCAAACGCCTAGAAAAAGCGATTTGAAAGAAAAAAAAAAAGCAATCGCTTTTTTTAAGTTGTTGAAAAACGATTTAAATGTAACTCCTAAAAAAGCGGTCGCTTTTTTCCTTTGAAATCGCTTTTTCAGTTGTCTCCTGGAAAAACCGATTTCAAAGGAAAAAATCGATCGGTTTTTTTAACGCGATTTAAACTAACTCCTAAAAAAGCGATCGCTTTTTATCTTTCAAATCGCTTTTTCAAATGTCCATGTCAAACGCCTGGAAAAAGCGATTTTGAAAGAAAAAAAAAAAGCGATCGTTTTTTTTAAGTTGTTGAAAAACGATTTAAATGAAACTCCTAAAAAAGCTATCGGTTTTTTCCTTTGAAATCGCTTTTTCAGCTGTCTCCTGGAAAAAGCGATTGCTTTTTTTAACGCGATTTAAATTAACTCCTAAAAAACCGATCGCTTTTTATCTTTCAAATCGCTTTTTCAGCCGTCCAAGTCAAACGCCTGGAAAAAGCGATTTGAAAGAAAAAAAGCGATCGCTTATTTCATTTGAAATCGCTTTTTCAGTTGTCCAAGTGATACTCTTGGATAAAGCGATTGCAAAATTAAAAAAAAAAAAATCGCTTTTTTAAGGTTATAAAATTTAACTTTAAAAAAAGCGATCGTTTTTTTAATTTGAAATCGCTTTTTCAGTTGTCCAAGTGATACTCTTGGATAAAGCGATTGCAAAGTAAAAAAAGCGATCGCTTTTTTACTTTGAAATCGCTTTTTCAGTTATCCAAGTGACACTCTTGGATAAAGCGATTGCAAAGTAAAAATAGCGATCATTTAAGCGATTTAGTTCATCCAAGTGATTGTGTTAAAAACATGAACAATCATTTAAGCGATTGTCACAATCGGTTGGAGTTACAATTAAATATACCCGAGTTCTTTCACTTTAACTTTAATACAATTATTTTGAGTGTTAATACGCACAATTTTTTTTTTTTTGCAATCACTTAGTGATTGAGTGTTAATGGCACATGATTAATGGATTTATGTTTATCGCTTAAGCGATTTAGTTAGAATACAAAGAATCATTTAAGCGATTGAATTTGTCGCTTAAGCGATATAATTGAATATATTTCACGTAACACTAATAATATATTTCATGACGAATAAAAGATGTAACACTAATAATAAAGTATTTCAACAAGTAGCCCCTTGATTACTAAAACATGATTAATGACACAATTTCCATTAAAATATTAATAATTCGTTCAATTTATGCATATTATAACTTAGAAAAGTTAATTTTTTAAGATATTGACTTTAATCTTTTAAGCGATTTAGTTGAAAATACAAGGTTCATTTAAGCGAATGGGTTTGTCGCTTAAGCGATTTAGTTGAAAATACAAGGAATCGTTTTTAAGCGATATCTCCATCGTTTGGAGACTGGAATTATAATTGTGAAAACACAATTTCTTTTACTTTAAATATAATACTTCTGATTAACTTATCATTAATTTTTGTCCTATCATCAATTAAATACAATTCATGTAATTTTTAATTATATTGATTAATAGTTGTTTTGAACTTCAACGCACAAGATATGTTTTTACATTCACTTGGTGATTGAGTGTTCCCGGAAACAAAGTTTTTCAACAATTAGCCATCTTGATTACTAAAATATAATTAATGGCACAATTTTCATTAAGATAGTAATAATTCACTTGATTTATACTTATTATAATACAAGGAATCGTTTAATCGATTGGGTTTGTCACTTAAGCGATTTAGTTAAAAATACAAGGAATCGTTTAAGCGATGGAGTTATAATTGCAAAAACCCGGTTTGTTTTAATTTAAATATAACATTTATGATTTAAGCACGAATTAACATGAACATTTTTCCTTTAAATATAACACTTATGATTTTCAATTGTGAAAATCCGATTTCTTTTACTTTAAATATAACACTTATGATTTTCCTATTCTCAAGTGATATATATTTTTCCAATTACAATGATTTTCTATCATCATGTAATGTATTTCATCTAACACTAATAATATATTTCATGACGAATAAAAAATATACACATATTAACAAACAATATGATTTATTTAATGTAAACTTAGCATTAACGTTTGTCCTTTCATCAATTAAATATAATTCATGTAATTTTTAATTAAATTGATTAATAGTGGTTTTGAGTTTGTCACTTAAACGATTTAGTTAAAATATAAAGAATCATTTAAGTGATTGAGTTTGTCACTTAAACAATTTAGTTGAAAACACTAAGTTCATTTAAACTATTAAGTTTGTCGCTTAAGCGATTTAGTTAAAATATAAGGAATCATTTAAGCGATTGGGTTTGTAACTATCTAAAATACAAGAAATCAGTTAAGTGATTACTTTATTTGACTTTAAATCGTTTATTCATCAATTATAACTTAAGCGATTAGGTTTGTAACTTATTATAACTTAGAATATAATTCATCAATTAAATATAATTAATGTAATTTTTAAATATATTGATTAATAACGAAAATACAAGGAACCATCTAAGCTATTGAGTTTGTCGCTTAAGCGATCGGGCTTGTAACTTGGAGTTATAATTACTAAAACATAATGACACAATTTCCATTCAATATTAATAATTCGCTCGATTTATGCATATTATAACTTAAGAAAAATTAATTTTTTTAGATGTTAACTTAGCATGAACGTTTGTCCTTTCAAGGAAAAAAAAGCGATCGCTTTTTTAGGAGTTTGATTTGGACTCCTAAAAAAGCGATCGTTCTTTTTTCAGTTTGATTTGGACTCCTTAAAAAACCGATTTCGAAGAAAAAAAAACAATCGCTTTTTAAGGAGTTAGATTTCAACAACTGAAAAGCGATCGCTTTTTTCAGGAGTTTCATTTGAACAACTGAAAAAACGATTTCAAAGGAATAAAAAAGCGATCGCTTTTTAAGGAGTTAGATTTCAACAACTGAAAAAGCGATCGCTTTTTTTCTTTGAAATCGCTTTTTTCAGGAGTTTCATTTGGACAACTGAAAAAGCGATTTCAAAGGAAAAAAAAGCGATCGCTTTTTAAGGAGTTAGATTTCAACAACAATATATATATATATATATATATATACAACATATCACTTAACAAATTCATCAATCTATCCAACACAGGGGAAAAAAAAAAAAGGACGAGAAATACCCATAGGAATGACTAGTTACATAAATTCTATTTCTAGTTACTAAGAAGAGAACATCTACGACTCATTCACAAATATAGCACCGTGTGCATTAGAGAAACAAATGATTCTACCCTCATTATGATTGGTCGAGTTGATTTTGTCTGCTTCATTTTCTGGAATCTCAAACTCGAATTCTTCTTCTAGAGCCATCACGATTTCCACAGAGTCCAAACTATCTAGTCCAAGATCATTCTGGAAATGAGCATTTCGAGTAACCTACAAAATGTGTGAAAATGTTAAGCAAGTAGCAGCTAATTCCATGTATGAAAAATTGAGGGGGATTGCATTGTTATTTCAGATTAATAAGTAAGAAACACTTATGATTTTCCTATTCTCAATTAAATAGTCCTTTGAGCCACAAGTTTTATTACAATCTAAAGCAACACAATCCTAGGAGCCACACATTTCATTACTATTTAAATGACAGTCCTTTGACTCATCCATCATCTTCCCTCAGCAACCTGAGCCATAAATTACAGTATTCAGGTAAGGCTAACTCCTAGAACACTTCAAACCATTGCATTCAATAGCAACCTTATTCCACTATTGTTGTTTTTCTCCTATTCCACTAGTTCCAATGTAGAGAATAATGAACCTCATGAGTTGATACAACAATTAATTTGACAAAACAATCCTTCAAGGCCAATCAATTTCAATACAAGCCACCAAATTTCGAATTATTACGAGTGTCAGAAAAGATTACATTGTTGGATAGCATTGTTGTTTCATGATTAATAAATATGAATGCAGGAGGATTACATTGTTGTTTCAGATTAATAAATATGAATGAAGAGCAAATAAAGCTCAAGTCAGAAAAGATTCAAAGCATTCTTCAAGGTTAACTAGTAACAACAACCAACTTGGATAGCAACTATGAAAAGAAGATCTTCATAAGATAAAGGCATAAATCTTGTATGCGGATGTATTAAAGCTTGCCAATATCTCAATGAAATAGTCCCTTGAGCCACACGTTTTATTACAATCTAAAGCAACACAATCCTCCGAACCACACATTTCATTAATACCTAAATGACAGTCCTTTTGGCTCACTCATCTCCCCTTGGCAACCTAAGCCGTAAAATTACACTAATCAGGTAAAGCTAATCTCCTAAAAAACTTAAAATCATCACCTTCAATACTAACCTTAATCAATTATTTTTGTTTTCAAAGTGATGATTTTTATCCCATTCCACATGAAACCAGTTGATACAACAATTAATTTGACACACACATCCTTAAAGGCCTAACAGTTTCAATACAAGCCACCTGATAATCTCTCAATTAATTTGACACACAAATCCTTAAAGGCCTATCAATTTCAATACAAGCCACCTGATAATCTCCACATTTCGATTTACTACGAGTGTCCAACAACAATAAAACCCCCTAAAGTTATAATATTTTCACAACACGAAACAATTTCTAGAACACATCATTATGCAACTCTTTTTTCCACATTTCCAATCCATGGAAGTGATCAGAATAATTCGAACAGAATGACCTTAACTAATCTCAGAAAACCTAAAAAATCACTAGAATACCTAAATAGAAAAGATGGGGTTACCTTGGTAGGATCGACTTTCTGGAAGATCTTGATAACAGAGATGACACGATCGGTGACCTCCGATTTGTCGAGGAAGGAACCCGTAACTTCGTCGGAGAAGTGGCGCCGATAAGCTGCGTGAAGCTTCTGGAGAAAGATTCATGAGGAAGAAGAAGAGACCGATAGAGAGAAGGAAGATGAAAAAGTGGGTTTGTAGTGTGAGAAAATTTTTGGGGAGGAAATGTAATATAATATAATTTGGGGGTTAAAATAAAATATTTAAAAGTAATTATTTACATTAATTATTGAAAGGGTTATCTAGTAAGTAAATAAAAACTTGAGGGTTATTTAGTTAAATGGAAACTTGAATGGACCTTTTAATAGAATGCCCCCTAGATTAAGTTCATGTAATTAAGTCAAAACTCGTGTATGTCGATGTAATTATCCATAAAAAATTTTGACCGGGGCCAAGTTTCTTTTCATTTTTTCCTTTTTGGAGAAGGATAATTGGGGAATTTTGTAATTAGGGCCGAAACTACAAGAAGCTCTTTACTTTGCTTGTTTGTTATCCATTGAGGAGGGATTATTTTTTTAAAAAATCTTGGTTATTTTGTCATGTGAGTTCTTTACTTTGATAGGTTATCATTTTGCTTAAATAGCCAAATAGTATCATGCTTTACTTTACTAGATAAGAAACCACTAGTTTGGGTGTAATTGATTTCCCTGCCCTTATATCGATTTGCGTGCCAAATGGTTACTTTCTCCCATTCCTTCAATACTTCACGCCATTTCACATTTTTTCACCCCCATTTTTTTAGAAGATGCTCTCTGGTGGATTTCTAGCAAGCTCAAGATAGTGGTAATGAGTTTTCTTCTTGATTACTTTTTTTATAGTCTATTTGAGTTGTAGAAATTGTTTGGTGTCTTTAACCATGGAATTTGAGCAAATTATTTCGCAGACCAGAGTCCCAATTCATTCTTTCTCTCAATTCTTCATTCCGGGCCAAATTCGGTGGAGAAGAGGTAAGAATATATCTCCTGCACCTAAGTAACATCTCCGACTACGCATTTGTTGTTCTATTATCATCCAATTTAATCTGAGCGTCATTAATTTTTGAGTAGGGTTGCCGCAAATAAAGTCCATTGAAGTTCGATGTGGGTTAGGTTTAGCAACGATCTGTTTAGCCCAGTCCCAAGCTTGGTGAGTAGTTGCTCTATGGCTTGTAAATGGAGTTCAATTGAAATCGCGGTATAGTTAGCGGGAAATTTTGGGAAAAAGGTGGGAATCATTCCTTGGAACGATGAGGGCACAGAGAGAAAAATTTTCAAGGAAGCGAGGGGCATAAAGGTAAAATTGGTCAATCCATTCCCCCCAGCTTAAATAACAACAGACTTTTTGGATGGCACTAATCTCACCCCTTTTCCAGCTTAGTCTCGGGGCTCCGAGAAAACGGCACTTTGACTAACTTGTAAAGTAAAGAGTGGATAATGGGGGTGTATATAACCAACATGCCCATTTCCATTGAAGTAAAGATGTTCCAAGGGACTGGTGGGTGCCTATCACCTTAAAATTTTGTGGACCAAAAAAAGTTAAAAAGTTGTAATTATACCCCCGGAACCGACAAATTTTTTGTTCCTTTCTAATCTCAGCCCCATCCCAAAATAATGGTTTTCGTCCCTATTTTTACTAGTTCTTTTTGCAAGAGAATGGAGTTGAGAAATAAATAAACAAGTTTTTTTATCGTATATATTGAAGGGATTGACGAAGTATCATGAAGATATAGCTGAGTATTTCTAGCAAAGAGGAGTGTCCATAATATTTTGGGCAAATTACATTTAAGTCCTCTGAGGTTTGCCCTAATTACAAATCAGTCCCTCTTGTTTCGAAAATTACATATTAGTCCCTAAAAACACTGTTTCAATTGAGGTCCCTAGACGCCGTTAGGGTTCCGTTAATTTTGACAGGACTACATTGTTGATGTGATTTAGTTAAGGGGTCGTTTTGTTAAAAATTCATAGTTCAGTGACTTTTTTGTAATATTTTTCGAAAATTCAAATGTCAAAATTAACAGAACCCTAACGGCGTCTAGCGACCTCAATTGAAACAGTGTTTTTAGGGACTAATATGTGATTTTCGAAACAAGAGGGACTGATTTGTAATTAGGGCAAACCTCAGGGGACCTAAATGTAATTTGCCCTAATATTTTTGTTCAGAAGAAATGTTCTTCGCAGGATGGTTTCTCTGCTTGCTAATGCATATGAAAAACAGGCTAAGCTCCTCAATGGCACAACAAATCCCATGTTCATTCTCCACACAAGGTATACCTTCACGTTTTGCCTAATTACACAAACTTCCCTTGAGATTTGAAAAATTACGGAAACTCACCCTAACATCGCAAATGCAGACCGAGGTTCTGGCCAGCTACAAGCCTACTATAAACTTAACGGTACTAGCATCGCAGTTGACATCAGTAGAGGGTACAATGGCCAAAGCTCTATAATGCTTCAAGAGCACTCGACATATTGTGCTATACTAAGAAGATATACTCGCCAATCGCACGGTAAGTTACATTAATTCTTTCCGTAAATTCAGGATGAATGCAAGCTTCTTCCCTATGATTCATCTTCATCACACCGGGAAAAATTATTACATATATCTGGAGTCTACCCCAGCGTATAAACTACACTTTATATTGATCGTTTAAGTGAATGAAAAATACGACGAAATCTCAATGTTCTACTGCACGAATGAGGTTCAGACTTTCGACGAATGAAATACTATAGTAAACTGCAATTAACCCCTAAAACTTTAGATAATTTCATTTCAATTCGTTGATAATTTATTTATTTATTCTTTCAGAAACTAGAAGATGTTCAAGAATTTTTGAAATTGCCACGAAGAAACCTTACAAGTTTTCAAGTAAAGATACACAAGGGACCACTATCAAAGCAAATAGCAGACTGGGATTAGGGCTGTCAATGGGGTGGATTTTAATCCAATCCGAATTCGATCTGAATTTTATCATATTCGTCCGATAAAAAAGTTCGATGGATCATATCCGATTATAAATATTCGTTATCCGAAATAAATGGACCGGATATGAAATTAAGGAATCCGATCCGTTAAAGATCCGAATCCGATTTTTTATAATATTTTATTAAATTAATTATTTTATTAATAATTAATATTAAATAGAATAATTAAAATAAAAATTTCACATATGTTCACTATAAATAATAATAAAATTTAAATTATTTATTCTAAAAAATATGTTTTTCTTTATTAAAAATCTTAAATTAACCCATTTTAGATGCATATACACAAAACCATTAAAGAATTCATCAAGTAATAATTATTTGTTGAATATTATATATTTATATTTATATTTTTTTTATTTCTTTCTTTAAAAAAAAATTTTAAATTTTATTGTTAATCGGGTCGAATCTTTTATCGGATCTGATCCGACCCGTTAGCATACGGATTTAGTATTAATGAATCCGAATCCTATAGGATTCGGATTTAGTAGGATTCGGATTCGGATCCGGTTACCGAATCTTCTTGTCGGATTCGGATCCGAAATTTCCTGATTCGGTCCGAATCCGACCCGTTGACAGCCCTAACTGGGATGATGTGAAGAAGACATTGATGGGCACATCATATGAAAGTTACATAAATACATACTACCTTTTCTAAAATTATTTTTTATTTAAAATTTCAGTGAAGCAATGGCAATGCAATTACCCTTAAATTGCCATATTTGTAATGGCTTCCGGTTTCATGGAAATATTGGCGAGTCGAGGGTGGTTGCAAATTTAGATGGCAAGTCTTTTGATTATATTTGTAAAAAGAAGCAATGTCAAACCAATCGCTCAGATCCGACTCGACCGAATACGGTAAGAATATATATTTGATGTAATTCACCCCAAAAGTTAATTGATAAAGTGATAATTGTCAAACATTTATTAATTAGCACATTCATACCCGATCCGAAAAATCAAGGATCTAACGTGGAGTGATAAATCTAATTCAATTTGAATTCAATCTTTAAATCCAATTCAATTTTCACTTCAAAAAGAATAATGCCCAAACCCAAACAGGATAACGCCATGTCCATTCAATTTTAATTTAATTTTCAATTTAAATAGGATAACAACAGCGTATGTTCAATTTTAATACAATTTTTAAGTTTAATTTTAATTCAATTTTCAATTCAAACAGGATAACGCCCAACCCAAACAAGATACAACCTGCTCTAATATTATATGAAAATATATTATTGATCTAACTCAACTCAAAAACAAAACAAACTGATTAGACGTGGGTTGCCAAACACTTTCTAACTAGAACATGCTTTTTTTTTTCCAATGTGGGACATGTAAACAAATATTAATCAATTATATATCAAATATATTACGCATGTCATTTAGTTGGTCGATTTTTTTAAAATTTTCATCAATTATACGACAAATATAGAATACTATATTTTTTTTATATTAATATGGTCAAATTAGATTCGAGATGATGATAAAACACCAAAATTAAATCATGGCTGGTTAATGGCCTAATGGGTATAGATATTATTACAGGTATTGTTAATTTCATTTGAACCCCTTTCAATTATTATATTTACGGGTATCTCCTCTCTTCTCTTCAAACATACAAATACATTCCTTTAAATATTTACCAGAATCGTTCATTTAGACTCCCTCTGGATTATCGTATTCACACGTAGCACCCCACTTATTTTTAAAATTACAAATACATACCTTTATATGCTTAAAAGTTAATTGCACGACCCGACTCATTTAACTGCACGATTCAACTTCAAGACAAAAGCAAATGATGTTTCACTGAATATGATCGAACATATGAGCGAGAGGGGAGGATATCGAAACAAAGACATTTTTCTCAAGATATCATTTTTACTTCTTTAGATTCTAGGGATACTCTGTACAACTCCTATCATTTTTCTATTGGCTCCTAAACCATAAACTTACACTAATATTACACATATATCAGAAACCAGATGATCAATGAGTTACTGATCCATTAACTGATGCAAAATCAGGTTTTACAGTTTGTTCAATAACAAAGCGGTCAACAATCCTTACAGTTTTGACAGGATCTTGCTGGGATGAAACCGATCTCCATTTGCTCGGAAATTTCCTTTTGTGGCTGACATTTTGCGGCAGTTTTGATTCCCCTTCCCAGCTTGGATCGAGTTTCCACTCTTTCGGTACCTTCATATAATGAAACTTAAGATTTAGAGCAAGAACATTAAGAATAAGAATTGTAAGAACAGGACGAAAAAGTAGGTACATCTTGAGACTGTTTGGGTACCGATGTAAGCTTATTCTAAGCAAAAATAAGCACGAAGTTGGAAGCACCAATGCATTTTTGTGTTCACCTTCTAGGTTTAGTCATAGTGAAACTTGTTTAGAGTAAAAGGTGTTTCTCAACTTTTTTATCCGAAGACTCGAACTACATCTTTGAGTGTCTTCCACTTCCTTTTTATTTTCCACAATGTCTACTTTTACTACTGCAACTTTAGCTCACTACAAAAGCCAGAATTATGCAATTTCTTACCTTATCTACTGCAAGGGTGAAAACTTCAAGATCGCCTTTCTTGTTTATATGGAACCGAGTAAATGACTTGTAGTTAGCAATTCGGAGTGATGAGAAGGCTTCATCAAAGTGAATGTGGAGCCAATTGATGCAAACATAAAGGTAGCTTCCAAAAATCAATGAAACAATTGGAGTTGAGAAAACCCAGAAATACAGAAAGACCGAAGCATAGTATATGGCCGCCCCTCCTCTAGAAAGTGAATCCATCCCATTCTTGCATATATTTGTCCTGCTAACAGCCATCACCTGAAAAAGAAAGGAATGTATGATTAAATTATATTAATTTTGGAGAAATCTGTAATTGGCATTGTAATTCAAAGTTTAGAGCATTTCAAATAGAGCTCATGTGTATGGACGACATTCTTCACTTCTTTTAACAATTTTTTACAGCTATGTTTAGATCGTGATTAGTGAAAAGGTTATATGTAATTTTAAATCAGGGGAAGTTTGTGCAATCAAACATAGTTACAGGGGATATCCGTGTAGTACTGTAATTGACCCTTAAAAGGAAAAACTGGAAGCTATTGAAAGGTTGGGTAAAATGTGCTTTCTAGCTTTTAGATGTTGTCAGCTTTAGAAAAGGCAAGGGTAAAAAATCCAAAACCTAATAATATATATATATATATATATAAAATAAAAGCTCAGAAGCACTTATTTTAAGTTTTTGCAGACTCCCTTATAATGATGTACATTTTTACCTCAGGAACATCAAATGCAGACATCAAATACTTAATGCATGCTGGATAAAGGCCGAACGTCCATTGCTCAATACGGGCTCGAAGCCCAGTTGGGTCCGGAAAATGCTCACTTTCCACAGATCTATACCATTCATACAGAGTATGGTAACCTGCCATGAAATATCAGATTAAACTCCAAAATGCATATACATACATACATACATGTATATATATATATATCTTTACCAAAAAAACAAGAATAAATGTATATATATATATATATTGATTTTCTACTTACAAAAAATAAAATTGCAGGATACCCAACAAATGCTACACTAACCGGAAGTTGCCAACAGCTTATGCCTTATGCAAGTCTCGATGCCCAATTCCAAGAGCAGCATAAGAATCAACGCAGCAGATAAGTGCGCAGCAACATGGAGAATGCCGATTATAGCCTTCCTCTTTCGTGACACTTTTGAAGGCACAAAAGTTATAGCAGTAACTAAGAGAAAGAAAGCCCCGGCTGAGGATACATACGAGCTTCCAAGCATATAGGTGAAAGCGTCCCATACTGTGCCAAAGAAGCTCTTTAGGTGCCCAGAGAATGTATCGTCCTGTAGGATGTGACCTAGCTTACACTAGAAATAGAGACCGGAATGCGATTAGTCTTTTTCTGTGAACTTCTAATTAAATTCTATTCATATCAAAATACAGAACTCAATTTATATAAAAAGAAAGGCAAAAAGAAAACAAAAGTGTTTCCAATGGCAGCAGGTAAGTGGCACTTCACCCCCACCACCTAAATTTCACCATTTCAGCATCTCACCCCCAAAAAATTATGGTAGTGTTTGCAAACTCTAAGAGAGAAGTGCTTTTGTGCTTTTAGCTTAAAAAGACAGAAATAGTTTTTGTTTTGGCAGAAGTGCTTAAAATAAGCTAAGATAAGCTAGAAGCACCTTTTGGGTTGCATTTTTCAAACATTCCCCAATTTTAGTACAACTTCTTTCTAAGATTTTAGCTTCTACTTTAGGTTCTCCAAAAGCAGAAGTTTTTGCAACATTCCCTATATCTATGGTTGCACTTCCATAAAAAATTTAGTTTACATATACCTTTGGAGAGGAAAAATAGATATAAGTTGAGGGACTAAAATGTCATTTACCCTCACGGCAAACAAAGTAATAACATTTACCTGTGGAAACATGGAGAAGACCAAGACAAAATATATAATGCCACCAATGAAATCGAATTGCCAATTTTTCTTTCGAAACTTCAATATATTTCCTAACGCAATCTGCAACAGAAAAATAAACCAACATTCATTAGCATAAAAGCGATAGGGGAAAAGAAGGGTTTTGCCATCCCAAATATTCAGTTTTATGTTTTGCCACCTAATGTATCAATTGCTACCGATTGCAGTTTCAAGGTTTCAGCTTATTGCAGTTTACCATTGGGCTTCATTTTTCTCACCCATGTGTATTTGCTTAATGTGATACCTAATTTTACTCGAAAATGAATTCCAACGGTAAACTGCAATAAATCAGAACTTCTAGACTGAAACATTAGGAGTCGAAGGGTAAAAAAGTGGAATACTTCATATGACAAGTGTTCTTTTTTTCTCCTAGAAAGTATGATTAGAAATATCTTGCAGACTGCACAATTGAAATATTTATTTATACATACCCTGCTCGAATCTTCAAAAGAGGGGTAAGCTGCCTTGCTCTCATAAGATGTCCCATATAAATTGTCAAAATTACTGAAAACGTGTGTTGGATGCAAAAAGGCCCCGCCACAACCATTAACAAGCAAATGCTGCACATAAACAGGCTTGTCTGATTGGACATATGAATGGCGCATGTAATGATGTAAGTCTCCAGCCATTCTAAGCTTACATCTCCCTTTTAAATGGTCGCGAATCAGATATGTAACGTTTTTCCCCGTAACATCGTTCCAATACCAATCAAGAAGCCAATTAGGTTCGTGGGTCATTATGATAACCGAATCATTGTCACTGACCTGGAATAATAGAGATTATTTTGCAAAACTAACTAAAGAAAAAGGTTAAACAAAACAATTGGCAATTAAATTTTGTACCAATTAGGAGTCAATGGATATTACAAGTTGTACCCCCACTTGATGATACATGGCAATTAACTACCCTAAATTACGATACCCCCTACCCGACCCCATATCCCCGTGATTTCACTTACACTTAACCTAGATTTGGTCAAATTTTGTATATACACACACACCTCCCATGCACCACACACACAAAAGATAAAGTGACTTCCTCTATCAAAATTGTGAATATTCCAAAATGTCGCACAAAAACCAGAATATCACAGCTATAAAAACTCAAATCCTAAGAGATTGTACCTTTTCCTTGATCAGTTCTGAGAAGAACTTGAATTGATAGACATCAATATCACAATGGAGAGCAAGGTCGAGACCGAAGACCCACCAGCCTTTTGGTAGCTGAAGCGCAAAATAACTTTTCTTTTGGGGCATAAACCATCCACCTAACCAACTCTTGTGACAAATATACCGCATAAACGTCTGAAGCCCGTCAAACCAATCTGCAAACCAACATTTAATTATTTTTAGAGAAGTAAAAACTAAAAAGTTGAAAAACAAACACTAAAACTTAAAACTAAACATAAGAAGCCAATGAAAAATCAAGAACTAAACAAACCATGATTTCCTGGTATGACGAAGCACTGGGGCCCATCATACTGCTTAAGTTCTGACAAACCATCAGGCAATTCTGGCTTTTTAGAGGCTATATGCTCCTCTTTGTACCAAATGGGAGGCTGAAGAGCATACTCAAAGGGACGAAAAAGGCGCCTCTCGTATGTAAATGCAGATGGATTAGGATACCTGAAACACAAATATGGTAATTTTTCAGTATTGTAAACCACATGAACCAGTTAAGATAAAGTTAACAAGATGAATAAGAAGAACAAAAAATAAACAATGAATTTGTGTAATCAACAATCAATGACATCTGTCAGTAATAAAATCGATAAACGGACCTTGAAAAGAACATGTGAGCAATAAATTTGGACACACGTATTATTAACATGTAATTGGACCCTAGAAAAAATTTCCAATTCCCGGTTAAATGCAAGATATTTTTGCATTGACGAAGAGAAGAGCAAGATTGATTACTATCCACAATAACTCAAAAGTTTCAAACACAAATGACAATATTATCAACCCTATTATCCATTGCCAGAAGAAGTTGATCTTTGGAAAGCAACCCAATAATATCACGAATTCATATTCTACAAAATCGAATAAAACTTCAGTAGAAAAGAGAAGTTAATTGAGCTTACGCAAGATCACCGCCAATAAGGAGCAGGTTACCGCGTGGAAGTGTAATCATGGAATCATTACTTTGAATCCTAAGTGATGGCTGTGCGAGAAGACGCGCCACACTATAAGAAGAATTTCCACCATCACCCGTGTCAGCCATAAAGTCAAACCATAGCTCATCTTTTTCATTAAACTGGTCATATAAAAGATCATCTTGCTTAGCTCCATCTTCGACCCTGCTCATTGCAGCCTATTAAAGAAAAGGATATAACAAAAAAGGGTGCCATTCACAGTCAGTATGAAATCATAAAAGAAAGGAGTCAATAGTGCACAAACCCCCGAGGAATGGCTACTGAGCAAAAGAAATCCAGTGCTTATTGCCATAACGCAGGGGTAGGGTGCAATTTACTCTAAAATGAAGTAACTAACATATTGCATTTTACGTAATTAAATAATAATGTAATAAACCAAGGATAATAAGCAGAAGAAAAATATTGCATAATAGAGAAATATAATTCTAAACATGTTTGGGTAATAAAGGAAATGTTAAATATACCTGCATCATACGCATGTCGAAACGCCCAACAAACACAGTAACTGATACCAAAAGATCAAAAACTGTCTTGAATAAATCAGCAGATGTCCTACATTATGTCAGCAGAAATATTATAATGCTGACAGAACCTATTTAGTTATGTATTGTTGTCTCAGACAGAGAGAGAGTCTCACCCTGAGTACCAAGGGACCATATCCAAAAAGTCCGGCTTCATTTGCTTTTTCTTCAACTTCTCAGATTCTTTTTGTGACACAGGGTGCGTAAGAGCCCACCTGTTATTGTTTGGCACCCATTATTACAATTCAAATGCTCAATCAAGGGAAAGAAAAACAAGAAGATAAAAATAAGCTCACCCCGTTGATCTTTCGACCACATAATTGGCCATATAGAGTCCTATAAAAGTGGCCCATAAAGAATATATGGGTGAAATTTCAGCTGGTGATTCTGCACACGAGCCGCCGCTACAAGTCAGCTGAAAATATGAAACACAGATATGACATGCAAGATAAGATAATTGCCATGTTTAATTCAAATAATAATAGAACATCATAAAACACACACACACACACACCGAATAACAACAGCTGTAAACCGTACCTCGCCATAAATAACCCATTTGGATAAAAATGGATAATCATTAGCAGAACCAACCGGAGCAAACCAAGATTTGCATACTTGATCTTTGAACTCGTTCATGCGAACAAATTTAGCAAGCCATGAATTTCTCTGTTCCTTGTTCCACAGTGTGAACCAACCCGATAACCTTCTGTCAAATGTTTTTTGTCTCGTAATAGCAAGGTTGCCACAATGGCTATAAAATACACAACAGGCCACACTTATAACCTACACAATGATTATGCACCGAAATAAGAACCAACCAAAAGTCAAGGTTTGGTGCTTGCAAAAGTTTCTCCGTTTGGCTAAAGTTGTGAAAATTTATAGCAGTATGAGTCCGGGGTATTTGTAGAAGAAATGCAAAAGCACTTTTGCATAATAGAAAAAGAAATTTAGAAGCTGAAGGAAACACCCTGCAAGGTGCTTCTAGCTTATTTTAAGCAAAAGAAGCAAAATTAAACACACCATTTCTTCTTTCTATTTATGCCAAAATTAGGGGGAAAAATGTGTTTTAAACATACTCAAGGATGCATTTTTTAGTACTTACAGCACAGTTTTGAAGAATTGTCAAAATAGCAGGTCTCCTTCCCGCCACACGAGCAACGAGACCAATGTACCAGAGGCCAATGAATATAATGTGAAATACGAGAAGAAACAAAATGGAAGATATATATATTGTTAAAAACAAAGAAAGATTCATCCTCATATCAACTCCCATTGATTGAAAACTAGGAAGGTGATATAACGCAGCCACCAAAATCCAAGCTATATACCTGAAAAAAGTGAAACATTTCAAATATTAATCAAAACATCATTCTTTTGAAATTTATTTATTTAGGAAAAAGAAAGAAAAAGGAAAAAGATGACCCACCAGCGACTGAAGTTAGAATAACTTGGTTTGATGGTTTTGCCAATAAATGGAGAAGAAAAGAAATAGAAGAATCCAAGCAAGCAGGCGTACATCGACCACCACTTTATATTGCTGTCTAACTTCTGTATAAGAGTATGCATATTGTCTGATGATATGAAAAATAGGCAACCTATAAAAACAGCAATCACCGCGTGCCGTGAGTGCTCATGCGGGTACGGGTATGTGTGAGTGAAAATAGTCCTAACAGTCTCCATTTTCAGAGTATCTAATAAACCAACAGACTGTTTGTCAGATCCTATAATACTCTCTTCGAACATTTTTCAGTTCAGTTGATTTGCATAAAAAGTTGCACAGCCCAGATCACCAAGTGTAAATCCTGTAAATAAATTTCAATGGAAACAAAATATAATCAATCACAAAGGCAATGTTTCACACCTTAATTTGATTCACACAGTGCTGAAAGCAAGAACTCCATTTCACATGGAACTACAACGTGAAGTAAGCATAATTTCACTACCCCTTATTACAAGATTCAGCACCCGAACAAAATAGGGGAGTTAATTGCATAGAGTAACGAATAACAGCCGAAGCAATAGAAGTAACGAATTGAACTCATATTTAACCGCTGAAGCAATAGAAATAACGAATTAATCAACAACAGGTGAGGTTCAAGAACACTGAACGAGAATCCCACAATCCATTCAATCCAAATTAGGGTTAGCAAGTTAGAATATGACCCAAAAAATCAAGAATCCGACTTGGGCTTTCTTCAAATTCACATCAGCATTCAAAATTTCAATCCAATCCAACAATCCCACACTACACCCCCCAAAACCCCATCAATATTTATCCCCGCTATCGCCACTTCACATGCGAAACAACCATATATCGCAATTGAAAGTCAAATTCCACGTTAACACCAAGCAAGAGGGAGAGTTACCTGAATGAAGGAAGAGCAGAGGAGAGAGAGAGAGAGAGAGAGAAGGGTAACTACGCATGTGAGAATGCTTAAATATATTTATATATATAGCTGAACAAAGACCGCAAGCAAATGCAAGTGATTAAGAAATCGACTCAGCATGTGTATGAGAATGTCTTCAAAGAACCAATTTCCCCATGGAAAAGCATATTCTTTGTACCCGGCCTCGGCCCCCCACCGCCCCCAATCCTATGTATGACTTTTCAATTTTCATACTCGGATTCAAACAAAAAGAAAAAGAGAAAAAGAGGGGAAATTTTGAGATGGGGTTTACTCTTTCTGGGTGCTATTGTAATGGGGTTCGACAAAGATGAGATTTTGACAAAACAAGAGATCGCATCGCATGATCACAGAGATTGAATGGGGTTTAATTTTTACCTCGATTTCTGAGGTTTGTTTATAGTGCCGTACTGCCACGATTGTTCAGACCGTTGGATTTTCATATGTTTGGCGGTTGTTCTACGCCCACGTGGTCTCCCAGTTTGGTCCTTCTGGTAATTTCATTAAAAAATAAATTTTAATTTATCCATTAAGAACAATGTTGCTTCCAAGTTTAAATCTTGCTTGTATAGAAAGCTAAAATCCAAGTCATTGTTTGAAAAAAAAAATAGAATCAGAACCAATAAGTGTAATTTAGCAGTTGGATATTATACTAATTTAAGTAGAGATGTTGAGTTCGAGAATGAGAACATAATTATTATTGGTGTGGAGAGTTTATATTTAATTTAAATTATTCGACTCAATTCGAACTATCGAAATGAACTATTAAAAATAGATATATTTATATATTGTATGAATATTGTATTGGATATCTATTATATTATCAGTATCATACCGTCTCTATATTCTTGTATCTATGTTTGTGTATTATAGAGTGAAATTTTAGTTGACATTAAGTGTAGCGCCAAAATATTGTACCATCTGTACTTTTATATCTGTATTCGTCCATTATAGAGTAAAATTTTAGTTGAAATTCAGTGCGTCGCTAGAATTTTTCAAAAGAGGAGGGGATCGAAAAGTATGGGATATTTAAAATTTTAAAGGAACTCAAAAGGATAAATATAAATTTCCAAAAAAATATAATTATTTTTAAATTTCCATATAATTATTTTCTTAATCCTTCAAATTTGCCTCCTTGCTTGCTAGGAAAGTTAACGTTACCAATCTTCCATAGTTTGTAAATGAATGAGAATATTATAATTTTTCTAGTAGCATAGTGGAACCGTCATGCCACAAACCAATGAAGGCACTTCTACTTGGTTTTATATAATATCATCGATTATCTAGACTTTATATTAAAAATGACGTAGACAGCACTCTAATTATTGCGATTTTTGAAATAAGAATTTAAATGAGTAGAAACTTTTTATCATAAATGATAAATGTGTTTGTGGGCGGAGACGTTGGACATAAAGATTTGTCCTTTACTCCTTTATAAGTTCAATTACATTATAGACACATCTTAAATACGACACACGTGGATTAAACCTCGGTATCCATGCTATTAGACTATAGTTTTACGAATACAAACATACCATGATATGGATATGACAATAGAATTCTTTTAGAATTCTTTATAAGAGAAGTGTTAGATACAATATCTAAAATGAATATATAACACGATAAAATAATATTTTTAAAAGTGTACATACATCAAAACTGTAGTATTATATATTTCTTAAGAAAAAAAAGGTATATTACTATATTATCGAATTCATTAATTTTATATTTTTTTAAAATCTATATTACCAATAATATGCATTTCCATCTTCTAATCATTTCAAGTAAGAAATATATAAATATATATATATCCATTTTATTTGATACCATCATACCAGTTATCTGATAAAATGGAGTATGCTAAATGTTATCAATAAGAAGTTTTTTTTGGGTAAGAGAACCAGATCAATCATGTTTTTATATATTTAAAAGAATTCTTAAATTTATATTCGTGAAATTTGTAGAAAATATAATTTTTATAGTTTGGTATTAAATTATAGGGCAATTTACATCTGGGTCCCCTGAGGTTTGGCGTAATTACAAATTAATCCCTATACTTCCAGAAATTACATACAACTACCCTACTGTTTCCTTCCGTTAGAGGTCCCTGGACGCCGTTATAGTTCCGTCCAAATCTGGGTATTCTTGAGGGCTCGTTTTGTAACATTTTGTAAAATACAGGGACTTTTTTGTAATATTCAGGATAATTTTTTGGACGGAAATATAACGGCATCCAGGGACCTCTAACGGAAGGAAACAGTAGGGTAGTTGTATGTAATTTTTGAAAGTGCAGGGATTAATTTGTAATTACGTCAAATCTCAGGGGACCCAGATGTAAATTGCCCTAAATTATATTATCTTCCGAAATTAATAGTACAATTGGATATTATATTTCTAAATATTTTTTCAAAAAAAAAAAAAAACCTATTAATGTTCTAGTTGAATTGTGTTGCTTGACAAGTGCGTGGTTCTAGTGAATCGAAACATGTTTTGTAGCCTACCAAAATCAAGACCAATCAAAGTGACATGTGACGTATCACATCATGCAAAACTATTGACGTTGAAGTTTCGAGCAATTTTAATTCAAACACGGTGGACTGAAATTAATATAACGATAAAGATAATATTTTATATTTGTTGCATGTGCGACTAATTAGAAATTAGTTTGAATTAATTGAGTCAAGTTTAAGTTATAAAATTTCAAGCCAACAGGGGTTGGTCAAGTGGTTTGAGGGTTGATTCTTGAAGATAAAGACCCGAGTTTAAATCCCTTTGGCCACTTGGGGGGTGTGTGTTAAAAAAAAAAAAAAAAAATTACAAAATTTCAAGTTTTAGACATCTATTGTTGCTGAGATTTAGACACTCTTTAACAATGCCATTGTATTTTTCGTAATTGTTCTAGTTAGAACTTTAGATGTCGTCCCATTATGGATGTTCCCCAATAAGTTCCAAGTGTATATCCAATAAATTCTACTATGCTACATGCTTTGTTTTATCAAATTCCGTATTTGATTCATAAATAAGTCAAACTTCAAATTTAGATTATTCTATGTTCAAATAAAGTTCGAATGATATAAGCACACAAATAACTTCCTATTCAACTTCAATTCTTTGGTAGCACATTTCTCAGCAATTCTCGAGCCTTCTCGTAAACCGGTAAGCTCCGCCACGAGCCATTGTTCCATTTTGTCCCTTATTGCGCCCCCCAGCCGCAGTTGTTTTACGGTGGCCTTAAAAACTACCACCCGTATTCAATTTAACCCACTCGGTTTGGGCTTTTGCCAAGTCGCCAAGATGCTAAGATTTTTCTATTTGTCAATTTTTTTCAAGCAAATGTATGTCCATCGGAGCACCTTGGCATCACTTAGAATTTTATGAACCGACTCTCTTTCCCTCTAGTAACCAATGTTTTCAAAACCGGACCGGAGATCGAATCGGCGAGCTTACTGGTTACCGGTTCGATCGGTTCGACCGGTTTAACCACCGGTCGAACCGGTATGACGTCATAAATAAATAATAATTATTTATTTAATTAAATATATAAATTTAGATATAATTTTTAATATTTAAAATAAAAAATAATATTTCCTTAGGCAATATCCAAAAAAAATTACATTTAAACCACAAAATTATATTTTTTCACACCCCATAAACATTTGTTAATTTTCATAAAAATTAAGATATTTCATATTAAGTAACCAAAAACAAAAATAAAGAAAAAAAATTAAAGAATAAAACATGTATTTTGGCCTAAAAGCCCAAAAGCCCAATTATCCTATGAAATTGAAACCCTATTAAAATAGAGGTACGCCGCAGAGAACAGTTAACAGGCATGGCTTAATCTTTCTTTCTTCTTCACCATCAACAAAGCACAACGAATTCTTCTTTCTTCATGATTGACTTATTCAGGTAATCAATTCTCAATTTATCGTCCTCAATTCATTCCATATTTCTAGTGAAAGCTTCTGTCTCATCTCTCTCCATTAAATAAGTCTCCTCTCAAAGAAAAATTAGACATAATTGTTGTCTGAACTCTGAAACGCAGAAAAAAAAAAGTCTGAAAACACCGAAGAAGAATAAAAAAGGAGTAAAAAAAAAAAAAAAAAAAAAAGAGTGTAATTCCAAAAACCGCCGATCCGGTCCGGTTTTCGGCACTAACCGGCCGGTTTTCCCGGTTCTATACCGGTCCGAAACTTACTGGTTTTGGAGGGGCAGCCGGACCGGACAGCCTGCCGGTCACCGGTTGAACCGGTCCGACCGGCCAGTCCGGTCCGGTTTTCAAAACACTGCTAGTAACACCACTTGTTTTGAGCTTTCCAAATTGTCCCTAAACAAGCCACGGACAGATACTTCCATTCGACTTCCGGAGCTAATAAATTACGGATGTTCTGTCATCAAATTTAGCAATCGAGTCGTTATCTTCCAAAGAACAGAGTTGTTGTCGATCCCCGGGGTCAACAACCCATTTTCATATTATGTTTGCAGCTGGGCAATTTCTAAATATGTGATTAATGTCTTCTCTTGGTGTAGCACCCGGAACGCAAGGTAGCCACATCCCCCGCACTATAGCTCAGTCCACATACGAAATGGATAATCCGTACATGAACCAAGACTATAGCGAACGGGTGACAATAACAGAAACAACTAGCTAGGCGGGACTAACCCTCAATTAATTACAACAATGCATAACGACCAAATGGAAGCATAATATATATATCATCATTCAAGTCTCATTCTCCAACAATATTCTCATATACAATAATTCACAAGTATTACATATGCAACATTAAATGAAATGGACCATGCTTTACTTGAATGTAAGGACTTGACTCGATTCGATTCCCACCTAGCACACAACCTGCAAAACCTGAAAAGTAAGGTGCCAGTCTATGAAAGACTGAGTGAGGGGTTTATAAATAAATATTAGCGCAAATAACATGCAGGTCATAACCTCGGGTGAAGTTTTAGTAAAGGAAACGATATAAGTTCAAGAATAAAGTAAACATCGCCCGAGATTACCACTATCAAGTTTTAACAATACAATCAGTTTCAGTCAATCAGTAGCCCGGCGAGTGAAGGCAATTCTCCAACCTTTACTCCAACAGTGAACATTACCATAATTAGATTATCAAAGGGGTTAAGTGATCATGCAATTCATTACAGTGCACAAGTAGCAGTTTTACGATCTCCATTCCCTCCGGGTGATGGTGGGATTGCAAGGTCCCACCACCCAGTCATGGAGTACGTTAGGTTCATGACTCCCACGTACTGGATTCCTTCCTCCACCAAACCTCCTGGTGGATTCAGGGTTCATCCCCACGATGTAAGGGGAGTGCAGAGTTACCCATCAGCCCATGCTTTCCCGGTTGGCTCATACACTAACCCTCGGGCCCACAGTACACGAAACACGATTACTCGCCAAAATACGATCAATTCACGATATCACGATCAGTTCAGTGTGTCACGAAATCATTTGCAATCAATTGTGGTTTTGGAAAGATTATAGATATATAGATATATATACATTTTGGCCCAAAATCCACATAAAGGTTGTACGGGTTCTAGATAGCTAACAATTAAACCTCACCTTACCGACAAAGAAAGTAAGGATACAGCTATGGAGCTTGCTCCTCGTCAATGGGAAGATGATCTGTGCAACAAGGACAAGTGTACGTGAGACACGACTCGTATGGACCATTTAAGACTCACGGCAAAGTCATGATCAATATGTCATGCAATAACAATTAAGGAATGTCAAATAAGAGTATAATTATCAATAAACTAAGTATCTAACTCATATAAGTCACATACGGGAGCCAAGGAAGTGAAAGGAATGCAATATGAAGGGTTTTGGCAAAGTTTGGTAAAAACTGCAGTTTTCGGAAATGCATATGCTGTAGGAAAACTGGAATATCTTGAGTTCTAGATGTTAGAATTAAGTTTTATTGATTGGATATGAAACTAGACAAGTAGACCTTTCCGATGATATATGGCTCGTTTTCTGGTTCAAAGCGAGGTGAAAATGGCGTAGGCCCGAAGTTAGATGAATGCAGATTTCCAATGAAGTGGCGATACCAAAAACAATTGATTATACCTCACAAATGAGAAAAGATATTAAGGTGATTCCAATTGGATAATATTCTAGACTTGAATAGGTTTCCGTAGGTTTAAAAATCAGATCAATCGGAGCTCGTTTGAGGGTGTCGCAGCCGTGACAAAATTGTACTGAAAAGCAGTCGCGGCCGCGAAGGAAAAACAGCAAGTTCTCGAGTAGTTGGTCGCGGCCGCGACCAAAAATGGTCACGAAACGGTTGCGAGTGCGACCTTCAAGTCCAGCAGCAGCAATGGCGTCGGGAAAACAGGGTAACACACGGGATTTGCCTCCCAAATCAAGCCCACACCAAACCAAGGCCAGAAATCAACTTAAAACTATCATATGCCATGCATATAACTCCTATATATCAATTAGGCATCATATAATCCATGGAAACATGCATAAATTATCACGAAATCATCACCCAAACCCCATATATTATCATGCCATCTAACTCTCAAATAATCCATGAATTCATGCAAGCTTTGAAGTTCCATGCTCATAATCATACTTCTAACCACAAGTAATCAAGGAATCACATTATAGTTATTAACCTACTCTATATCCAACTCAAGAGATTCATCACATACTCATATATATACCTTGAAATGGAAGAAAGAAGGAATGAAGTGATGATATGATGAGGATGCTTCAACTTATGTAATTTCCCTTGAAACCAAGCTTGATAAAATGATGAAATCTCCTTCTCCCTCTTTTGATGTTTGATCGTGGAAATGGAAGCAAATATGTATGTGTGTTTGTATGAAACAAATCATGAAAGCAAGAGATGAATGTGATATAGATATTTTATATGAATCTTCCACTAAATGTGATGACTCAACCAATTTTGCATAAAAGTCCCCAAGTTTTATAAATCATGCAATTGAGTTCTAGTTCATGGAATGTGATCGCTTAAGTCCTCACATTATAGAAATGGATCAAATAAGGCCATATAATCACATAAGTCACGTTCAGCAATTAATTCACGTATCACTTAAATACAAATTATGCAATAATTCATGATTTGAGGATAATATCATATATTTTCACATAAATATATAAGAATATAATTCATATAGTGTCACGTAATGCATAACTAGAAAATTAGGGCGTTACACTTGGCGTCCCACATCTGTTGCTTCTAGCATCTTCACTCATGTGTTGATCGAACCTTGAGATATTGCTCATGAGACTTCCATGTTTGATAAGACAACGAAAACACTTAAGTTTCATTGGAAATGTGTTTCTCCACATCAAATTCCAACCCCAATCAATGGTAACACGTGGAGGCATCAAAGTTTTATATGCGGATTTACAAGAAAACTTTTTCGTAGATTCTCCTACCCAGATTTTGGAATCGGTTGTTGCATTATGGGGGGATATGGGGATCCCTTTGATCTTCAATTTAACCTCAACCGAAGTTTTCATTCTCAAATGGCTGAGATCCCAACCTTCATTTGCCCCAATAATATTCACCACTTTAAAGTAGCGATCTTGACCATGTATATCCTCCTGGATCAGCTCACATAACCAACTATTACCCACCCATTTCCACTTAATCTTATCCTTAACTTCATGAAGGCTTATTACAACCCTCTTTCACATTTGAGAAGATGTAGACCTAGGTGAATGATCCAGAATGTCCTCATCTCCTAGATACTTGGCCTGGAATATTTGTTCCCATAAGCTGTCTTTCCCTTTCATGATTCTCTGTCCCAACTTCGCGAGCATGGATATATTACATTTATGGGTTTTTCAGAGCCCTAAACCTCTTTCTTATTTCCTTTAATGACTTTACTCCAACCTACTAAATGGGTTTTACGTATTTCCGTGTTCATTGCCAAAGGAATTGGTGATTCATTCGGTTTAGTTCATCACAAACGGTTGCGGGCACCCAAGTTTTATGCATCATATACACTAGGATTGAGGACGTAACAACTTGTATAAGCATCATACGACCTGCCATATTCAGTGATATAGCTTTCCAACTAGCTAGTTTGTTATGAACTCTTTCCAGGATATTCCCAAAATGATCACTGGTGGTTCTATAACACTCCAAATTTACCCTAAGTATCTCCCAATATCCTTTATTTTCGCAATGCCCAACCAATTTGAAATAGTTGCTCTGTCATGATTAGAAGTATAGGAACTGAACCATATTTTGGTTTCCTGGATGCTTACCTTTAGACTAGAAACACAAAAACTGCTCATAATGTCGCAGATGGTGTTAGCACTCCTTATCGTTACCTTTGTCGATAGCATTGTCGGTGAGGAAAAGATGAGTTATCTTTGAACTGTCTCCGCACTCCGCCATCAGATTCCACGTCTTCGAATGATCTGCTCCCTCAATTAAATAGCTCAGTCTTTCCATGCACAAAATGAAAAAGTATGACGACAATGGATCCCCTTGCCATAAAACCACAAGTTGGTTTTATTTCCTTCATCGGCTTTCCATTCCGAAGAATGCGCAATTTCACAAGCTTAACTCCTTACATAATGAGTGAAACCATATCATCAGAGATGCCGAAGAAGGTGAGGATCTCTCGCAAGAAACTCCAATCGACTTTATGATAAGCTATTTCCAAATCAAGCTTGATGAGCATGTCTTTCTTACTTCTAGAGTTATGCATAGTGGATCAACTCTTGTAAGGTCAGTATATCATCGTGTGTGCTCTGGCCAGGGATAATGCCACTCCAATGGGGTTCCGTTAACTACAGAATAAAAAGCTTAATTCTTTCACTTCTGGTGGAGCTTCCTGTCTGCAAAAACGAGCTTCCAAGTGGGCAAGCATAGAGTCTCCAATGCTATTCTAATATTTTTTTTGGTAAAAGAGCATTTGGCATCTGTTGCGACTTGAGGCCTTATAAAGGCTCATCGAGTGAATGACCCCATAAACTTCTCCCTTAGTTATAATACTACGCTCTTCCACGTTGTTAGAAGTTAGCATGTGTTGCAATCTACTCCGTGAGAGATTTGTGTGAATCGATTGCCTAACACAAGCGAATATTTTAAAATGATCAACACATGAGATTTTAGCTTCTCATTGTACATCACCTAATGTCTATTAATTTTCAAAGTATCAATCTTGTTATGGTGCCAATTAGTGATAGTAGATATGTGAAAAAACATTGTGTTTCGATCCCCAATTTAAGCCAGTTGATCTGAAATTTTTTGAACCAAAGTCATTCTTCTTGTGTGAGCACATTATTAAGTTCCTTAATCAGATTAATTTCCATACGTCAAAGGTCCTTATGGAGTACATGTTGGAAAAATGAGTTTGAAACGCAACGAGAATATAAAAATTTTACAATAGGGATCGTTTGCTTTAAATTTTTATTCCAAAACTCAACAAGAAAGTTTCTCAGCAACTTACTTTATTAGAAACTTTCTTGAAACGTTTTGATTCGCCCTCAAACGTTCTTCATGTGGTAATGAATTTTTTCGTTTCTTGATCGGTTTTTTCCTTCGAGATTCCAAAGTAGAAACCCTCTAGAATGTATTCACACCAGACCTAAATTCAAATTAGATGAGTGAGTATGCTAGTACTGTTGGAAAAAAAAACGAAAGTAAACGCAGCGGAATTTAATTTTTTTTTCCCAAAAGCAAGATCTTAACTTGCAATTCCTATTCCCAATTCGTAAGGTATCAAAAACTTACTCGAATTGTAGCTTTTATGACACGTTTGAGCCGCCCACAAACGCGCTTTAAGCGGCAAGTCCCTCGAACTTCCTCGAATCTTCAAGACACCGAAATTGCAGTTCTCTAGAGTAATAATCCACACCAACCTCTATCACGATCTAAACAGGGAGGATGCTAGTGTTTAGTGTTTAGGCTCTCTAGGGTTTGTGGGATGTAATTTGGAGATAAGAGAATTGTCTATCAATCATCATGGGGTTCGAACCCCATGTTTATAGAACCCCTTATCCCTTTAGGAGAAGGGTTTCTTAACCTTCAAGACAAGGGATTTCTTGGTTGGAAAGAAAGGCTTCCTACTTTGACCAAAAGTCCACTTTGATCAACTTAACTTGCAAGAAATTCTATCTAACTCCCTTAGATATTTTCATGAGATATTTATTTATTCATAATAAATAAATTAATGCTAATAATTAATTAATTCATAATAAATTATTTATTAAACTTCACAACTCCAGATTAGGGCTTAATAATAATTCATAATTAAATTAAAGTCCATTAAATAATTAACTAACTTAATTATTTAATCATCATTACACCTGACACGTGTCTTCGCGAGACACATACCCCACACGTGCCTTATGCACGTGTAGCCCTCAACCAACCATTTTGTTGGCTCGATCAACTCGTTTAGTCGATTTAAGCCTTCACTCTGGTGACCAGACATTTGTGTGTGACCCTCTAGGTTCTTTATTCAATTAGAAGTGACACTGATTAATTAATACCCTTATCAATTAATCAGTCCATAGATCACACTACCATAGTCTAGCAACAGGTGTATGACCCCTAGCTGAATAAGAATGTATCCATTCAAAAGAACCTTTAAGTCATTGACATATGTGAAATAAGGTCCTCCTACAACCTATTTCTCAACCAAAACCTAGGGTAAGAGAATAATTAAAGCCCTAATAATTTTGATCTTAATGCTAAGTTTATTTCATATCCATTTGATCTCGATCCATTGCCTTGGCCAAGGACTCCGAGATGACATATGAATGACTTACACAATAAGAGATCAACTTGCTAAAGCAAGTGTAGGTCCTTTATTGATTTTTATATGCTTTCATGTGCCACTTGTGCAGCTCCAGCATAAGCCGTAATTCAGTTGTCTCGAGTGACATCCTTTTAAGCTCATACCTAAGACTACAGAGTAAGCTCACATAAAACATCGATGGAATCTCAAGTCTAAGGACTAATCAATCACATCAATGACTCGTGAGATATTTCCTAATCTGGAAGTTTCTATTTCCAAAAACAGAAACTTCCTTTCCCATTTAAGAATCTTCTCACACGGGACACCTCAGTGTACTGGTTTAAGTCAGACGAGCACCCCCATGTATCACACACGTATCAACCATACACATTATACCCCATGAAACAAGGTGATCCTTCTTAAGGGCGTGATCATACGAGCAAGCCTCAAACGAGTCATTTTGACACTCCCACTATCTTTTGGACTCATCAGCCTAGAATGATTTCTGATCTTAACTTACGTGATTTAGGGTTCATTTCATGAATCATTCCTCCTAAATGGTTGAGTCCTATAAGTTAGTTAGAACAGAGGAGTTCTTATATGTTCGCAGATAATGTAAGCATACTATCAAACAAGAGCACATAAAAAAGTGTTGCCTTATAATCAAATCAGTTCCTTTATTACTCAAAGATTGTTTGTAAATTACAAAGAAAAAGCACTAAGTGGATTATAACATCGACTTTTAGGGCACTATTCCTATCAAGTACTATAATCTGTGTATTGAAACAAACAAGAAATAATTCAAGCATAAGCCTCAAAGAAAAGACTTCATCTATTCTACAGGTTAGAGTTCATAAATCTTTTCTTTTTTTTTTCTTCCTCCGGAATAGAGAATGACACTTCACGAATGTTGGTTTAAAAAGAAGAAAAAAACTTTCTCCCTTTTTATCTAGGAAAAATTAATGATCCTTCTCTTCTATTAGGAGAGGGATCTTTCTAGAATTTTGTTTTATCGTCATGAGACGATTAAGATAAATAATTAATAATTATATTATTAATTAATATCTCTTATCCTAACAACTTTAGGACATTATCTCTTGTTTATTTATTTCATAAATAAATAAACTAAGATATTATCCTTTATTTATTGCATAAATAAATAATTGGTGATATTATCCTTTTATTTATTTCATAAACAAATAAACTATGACAACATCCTTATGATATTATACTTTACTTATTCATTTCATAAATAAATAAGTTATGATATTATCCTTTTATTTATTTCATAAATAAATAAACTAGGATAATATCCTTATGATGTAATCCTTTCTGATCATTTTATAAATAAATAAAGTACGATAATATCTGACATGACAAAATATCATTGGGCCACGTGGCATGCTCTGAGAGGATCCATGTGGACCCCGTAAAATGAACACGTGTCCGCCACCTCAACATCACCTTGAGCCAGATGGACACCATGTGGGCACCACGCAAGGCCAAATAGGCGCATGACCTTCTGCCACGCAGCATAATTACCCTCAGGTCGATTAGATCAACCAGGCGGGTTAGTCCCACCCTAAGACAAGAGTATGAGGAAGCATTAACTGCTCCTCAGTACCTAAATTACCCAAAAGGGAAAAAGGTGCGCTGACTGTACAACCGCCGGTCGGGTCGATTATAACTGATAGTCAAATCGATATACGACGCCATTAATAGCAGTTCAAAGTACACCTACTACTGTGTTAATGAGCCCAAGACTATAAATAAAATCCCCCTGAATAGTTATTGGTAAGAATTTAACAGCATTCAGTAGCGTTTATTTCTCTCTCTAAATTATCATATACTGACTTGAGCGTCGGAGGGTCTACGCCGGTTAAAACTTTGGTTGTTTTACCCTTTAGGTGTTGAGTGTTTTGCAGATCGAGTAGGACCCACATAAACAAATTCTTGATAGATCGGACTAAGACATTCAATTAGATCAACAATGTAACTCGATTAAGTTTTAGCATGATCAGTTTGGTGCCGTCTGTGAAAAATCACACCTCTTCATTCGATCTAGAATAAAACCCTTCCAACACCCTTCCAGCACACAATGGTGAACACGAGGCTGACACAATGTGATGAGGAAATGGAGGAAGTTACCAAAGGCAGGCATGACACCAACGCGCCACTTGGCAACACCTCCACTGTGATGCCCCGTCTCTTCGGCAATCCAGGTACGTCGTCACGAGATATTTTTTTTTTATATCTTTGTGAAATATGTGACTTCGTATGTCTTACGTGTCAACTTGTATTTTATTTTAATAACTTGCACATTAGGATTTAATTAAAATATGTTTGGGGTCAAATGTCTAATATTTGATGTTTAGGGACCTAATTGCAATTAGGCTGTTTTGGAGCCTTTTCGGCGATCTTAACCTCGAGAATTCAGATTCGAGTTCTGACTTCACCATTGGATTCGTTTCGACGATTCAGATCGGATAAAATTAACCTTGTATTTTTTTGAACCCGTTTGATAGCCCTTCTGCTTTAAAATCCGATCCGAACGGACTAGTGTTAGGAATAGTGCCCTAGAAAGCCGATTCGACGTAATCTGCTTTGGGACTTTTCTTGTATCACAGACAATCTTTGAATAATATACGATTGATCATAGGCAAACACTTCTTTATATGCCAATACGTGTTTTGAGTGTTTCCATTATGTGCGCATGTATGAGAACTCCCCTAATCCTGATGACTTTAGGACTCTACCATTTAGGTGAAATGGTTCATGAAACGAGCCCTATATCACATAAGTCATGATTAGTAAAATACTCCAAGCCGATGAGTCCTACAGACAGTGGGAGTGTCAACCTGACTCCTCTAAGGCTTGCTTGTGGGATCACGCCCTTAAGAAGGACCACCTTGTTTCATGGAGGTGCAAAGTGTATAGTTGATACGTGCGTGATACATGAGGGTGCTTACTTTAATAAGTAAGTTCACTGAGGTTCCCCGTGTGAGAACATTCCTAAATGGGAAAGGAAGTTTCTATTTCAGGAAATGGAAACTTCCAGATTAGGAAATATCTCACGAGTCATTGATGTGATTAATTGATCCTTAGACTTGAGGTTCCATGTTACTTTATGAGTTAACTCTGTAGTCTTTGGTATAAGCTTTAAAGGGTGTCGCCTTAGACAACTGATTCAAGGCTTATGCTGGGGCTGCACAAGTGACTCATGAAAGTGAATGAGAATCAAGAAAGGACCTACACTTGCATATGCAAGGTGATCTCTTATTGTGTAAGTCATTCATATGCCATATGGAGTCCTTGGCCAAGGCAGTAGATCAAGACATCAAGAAAAGGGTTTCTTGGATTGAGATCAAATGGATATGAAATGCACTTAGCTTTAAGACCAGATTATTAGGGTTCTGATTATTCCCTTGCCCTAGATCTTGGTTGAGAGATAGTAAGTAGGAGGATTGTATCTCACATGAATCAATGACTTAAAGGTTCTGTCGAATCCGAACATTCCAATTCAGCTAGGGGTTAAACACCTGTTGCTAGACTATGGTCGTTTAATCTGTGGACTGATTAATTAATTAGTGAATTAATTAATTAGGGTCACTGCTAATTGAATTGAGAACCTAGAGGGTCACACACTACAACTTGGTTACATGAGTTGAGGCTTAAAAATGATTAAACGAGTTAATCGGGCCAAGAGGGTTCCACACGTGTGAAATCACACGTGTGGCTCACGTGAGTGACACGTGTCACTGTGACACGTGTCACACACGTGTGAATATATATATATTGTATATATATGTATTAAATAATTAAATGTGTTAATTATTTAATAGACTTTGGTTTAATTTTGAATTAAAAAGAAAGTCTTATTTTGGAGAAAATAATCTAGTTAATTAATTACGAATTAATTAACTGGATAAAAATAAGTTATTTATTTTATAATAAATAAAGTATAAAATTATCCAAAAATAGTTTGGATATTTTTAGATCTCTTGAAAGTTGATTTGAATTAGAATTCAAAGTCAAAGTCAAAATTACTTGATGATCAAGTAAAAGAGAGAGAGACCAAAAATCCTAGCCCATTAAGGACTAGGAATTTCGTCCCTCCCCTTTCTTATATATAGGGGAGCTCATGCTCCCCTTTAGAGCTAATGGAATTCTTTTGGTTCATGTGTTGAACACCATCCTTTCTCCAAGATAAACGAAACCCTAGGTTAAGCCTAAACACTAACTAGAGAACTAGCATCCTTACTAGTTAGATTGTAGCCAAGTTGGTGGACTATCTCTAGAGAGCTTCAAGTTAGAAGTTTTGAAGATTTGAGCTTTACCAAAAATGGGGATTAAGCAAAACGATCAGAAGGGATGATGAAACGATTCTGATCCCAACAGAAAACGAGTGAAAAAATCGAACCAAAGAAGATGGCGAAAACCGTTCGTCCATATCCTGAAGGATGAGTTTTTTCACGAGGGTTTTATGGCTGGAAGATTTCTACTTTCGCAAAACTGTTTTCGAAGGGAGTTTCAATCCTGCTTTTCTCGTTTCATGTTTCTTTCTTTATGTTATATTGTTAAGAACATCTCTAACATGAATTGAATCTAGGTTGGTGTGGATTGCTATCCCGACAATGGATTCTGAAGTAGAAAGAGACTTTCGAGGGACGGGTTGTTAAGCCGCGAGAAGAGCGTTCTTGGGTGGCTTGAAACGCTTCAAGAAAGAATAAAAGAAAAGTAAGTTTTCTATCTTTACGAATTTGGATACACGATTGCGAGTTCAAGATCCTTTTGTTGGAAAAAATTTTTAAATTCCGCTGCTTTCTGATTCGTGTTTTCCAACAAGTGGTATCAGAGCCACCTCGTTAATCAAGTTTCTGATTCGTCTCAATTATACTGAATTTGGTAGAAATTCTTAGGCTTGATGCGATTGAGTATTTGTAATTGTTTTAGAAAGCCTGAATTACGAAACTGTATTTTTTCCTGAAAGTTTCTGAAAATTGGTTTTTGCAAAAAAAAAAATTAATTTTTGAAAACAATTTTAGATTTGAAACTGTATAAACTGTTTTTGGATTTCTTGGATTGGTTTTGCTTTTGAACGAAAACACGAAACGAAAACCCGGATCACGACGAACACGCGAAACCCCGCGCGCGAAGGCGTCGCGCGCGCGGGCTTCGCGCCCCACCCTCCCGCAACCGCGCGGGAGGCCCTCCCGGGCGTGCCGCCCGTCGCCGCCCAGGCCTGGCCGGGACAGACCGGCCAGTCGCCCAACACCTCCCGCACGCCTGTGCGGGATCCTTCCGGGCGCGCCAGGGCGGCCGAGATTGGCCGCCCACCCCGCCCGCATGCTTGCGGGAAAGCCGCGCCCAGCAGCGCGCAGCTTGCGCGCGCTGTGCGCTCCGCGTGCGTGCGGTCTTCTCCGCGTACGGGTCCCGTTTTCGCGATCCGGCCTTTTCGTGTTTCGTGCAATCCAGTCCCAATTTTATTTGAATTTTAAAATTTTATTTTTGAATATTTATTTTAATTTTGAATAAAACTTAAAATTGGGATTTTTTGAGAAATTGAAACGGTTTATATTTTGGGAAAATACATCTTGATAAAATTATTAATTTTCAGAAATTAATTGGAATTTTATTTGTTTTGGTAATTTGGGATTTATTGAAAACTTTTATAAATAAGACTCGCATCAAGTCGTGTTTTAAGCTATTAGAGCTTAAAGCGAGAATTTTAATTTATTGGTTAAATTTAAATTCTTGCAAAAGCATGTTAGGTGATCATGGGTTTAGATCTATGTATGGTTTTAATTTATGCACATGGATGGTTTAAATTTGGGTTGGAGCCCTATAGTTGTGTTTTTCAATTGAGGTTGGAGCCTCACTTATGTGCGTACTGTTATGTGATTTATTATGTGGCTTTCCATATTACTGTTTTTGAGGCCGGGGTATGCCCCGTGTAATTGTCTAAGGCCAATATGAAGATTGAGCCTTATTACTTTATGTCTTTTTCTTTTTATTGTAATTTGAGAGTAGAGATAGGTGGTGAGGTTTTATTTTCATTTTGGAGACAATGCACCCATGGAGTAAGATGGACCACATTCAAGTAACAAGGAGGCCATAAGTGAAGACCCCTCAAAATGTTAGGGAGGGGAATCTCAATTGTTAAATGTAATAGAGATAGGGCTCGTATTTTGTTACCGCTTTCCCTTATGTGATTTGAACTGTTTTTGTGGCATGTATGTTAGAACTTGTGATTGTGGAGTGGCTCCCACATATCACGCATAAGATAGGTAGAACCCATGATCATTACATGTTAGTATCATGCTAGGACATGTTATCTGTTTATGTGTTTGTTTGAAATGCATTTAAGTGTACTTGCATTAATCAAGACTAATAAAATTGGATAACATATATGTTGGTGAGGTCGAACCGGACAACTCTCCGGTTGATTCGAAAATTCCCATTAAATATTAAGCTAATTTCGAACAAATAGGTGTTTAATTCGAGATGCAAATTTTGAATTAAATTCCTAGCATTCCATCAATAGGTTTTAAGTTTAGTAAGTAAAGCTAGTTATTGTCCGCGAGTCGTGGGATAGCTAGTGGAGCTTATTAGTTCTTAGTTACCTAATTAATCATTTTAAATGGTCAATATTTCATGGTCAATTTTAGCGAGGGCGATGTCCGCGAGTCGTGGGTCGTTCGAACTAAGTTTTGGTCATGATCTTATGATTGATGGGTCTAGCTTAACGCCTAAGTAAATATGGATGTCGCACGAGTCGTGGGTCCATATTGAAAGATAGGTGATGCAAAAACAATTACTAAGAGTTCTAAAGGTGTTAGAATTGGTAAGTTGTACCTACCTAGGGTTCTTACTTAGAATGTCCGCGAGTCGTGGGTTCGAGGTAAAATGCCTAGGATCTTAGTACCCATTGGGAAACGTGTTCCTCTTAGATCTTTGGGAATTATAGATCTTTGAAAAACAGTGGGAGCTACATTAGATTAAAGACCTTATCTTATGTATATCGTTATTATTCAGCATGCTCACCTAGTTCTCTGCTTAGCATTTAGGTTGTAGTTCTGTGATTCTCTACAATATGAAATGCAAACCCATTCGTATCCATCCTTAAGTCAAAAGAGTTGACTAAGTCCTAACTAACTCTAATTGGCTTCGGACCCTAAAATTCGTTTTAGATTCCGAATAGAGAAAGGTGTTCTCTAAAGGGCGAAGTTTTCAATTATGAAAATTTGACCCGGGCCAAAGAGAAGCAATCTAAGGTGAATGGATTTTTCCAACCACTTAAGAGCAATTGAACCACGTCATGAAAATGTTACAAGGTATAACACTATGGAATTATTCAATATTCCAAATGAGGAAACAAGTGCACACGAACAAGGTCTAAAGATCTTATTTGAAGATCTTATGGTCTCGGTCATCAATTGAGAAAAGAGTTCTCAATGCACTGATTGCTTACATTGCTTCGACTATCAATCAAACCCTTTATGCTCAACTAGAATGATGCTAATGTAGCATAGTTAATCATTTAAGTTGATAATGGTTGAGAGCATCCTTAAGAAGGAATAAAAGGTTGAGATGGTTAATTCTTCTTCTAAAACTCCCTAAGTTAAAGGCTTGAAGGCCTAAAGAAGAAGAAACCCTTAAGAGCCCAATGGAGGGGCATGTAAGGGGTACGCCCAAAAGACACTAGAGATCAAATAGGACATTTGCTTCTATGGTAGCAAATGAGGACTTTGAAAGGGAACTGCAAAGAGTATGAGTACTTTGAAATGTTACCTCGTTTAGTAATTCTACTAGGAATAGAATTTACTAGTCTTAAGTCAATTCTGCATAAGCCGTTGTGCAAAGACTCAAGGCACTAATGTTCTGAACATACAACGAGATAACAAAAGTAAGTGAGATGACAAAGCTTCGAATTACTTTGGAACGTTGAGATATAAAAGGATTAGCAAGTCAGACACCTTAGGATCATTCTATGAAAATGAACCTATAGTGTTGACTTCCTGTGAATCCTGTCATGAGGGAAGCGTTCCTGAATCCCGTTTATAAGAAACGTGGAACGTTCCAAAATTATAGTGGATTTCGATCCATGCTGATGAGTTTAAGATGCTTAATGTAAGCACTAGATACAATTGTCAGTTTAATCATTATGAATGAATGTACTTGTTAAAGTACAAATTCGAAACTTATATGAAATTCTTAGAATTTCGAAAGGAGGTTAGGAACCGAAGTAGTCATAAGTTATAGGTAAATCGATATGATCGAGATAGCCAATATCTTAGCAACTAATTCCTTACTCATCTTAGAGATAATAGGATTATCTCTCAGTAAACTAATTCGAGAACACCTTAGTGTTTCTGAATGAGGGAATGAAACCTTATAGGATATGGTCCATTCCATAGCAAGCTTTACTGACTTATAATCATTCTAGGAATAAACTCCCAGAATATGCAGTTAGAGATTTTGAATTTAGTACCTTCCAAAATCAGTCCTTCAGTTGCACTATGCAAAGTGGCATACTAAATTCCCTAATTATTCTTATCCAAGAATTCAATGGAATCCTCTTACTTGAAGAGGATAGTGGGAGATAAGCTTGAAATGAGTTCAAGTTTATACAATGATATTGGATATCAGTTTTGCGATTCCCTTGTACAAAGGTTGTTTGTCTCAAAGGAATGTACCTTTCTTAAGGAATCGTTCCTATAGAAGAAGAAAGGCAAGCAAGCAGACCTCAAAGAAATTTGAGGAAAAATATTCATGCCACATATAGAAGAAACGAGCCCATCTGATAAAACTTAGCCAAATTTTAGAGTATGTACACGTGTGAAACCCTTCTCTTAAGTTGCGTTTAGAACGCGTTCCTAGATAGCCAAGGAATTACTTGAAGAGGAGACACTGTCAGATTTGGAATCTGAGTAGTGTAAGCAAGCCTTGAAATCCAATATGGATTCCATATACTTACACCGAGTTTTGACCTTGGTTGATCCACCTGATAGGATCAAGCTCCTAGAGCTTCGAGTAAATGGAAAGCATTACAACCTTCTTGACGGTTGAAATGCAAAAGTCCATTTGGGTTGTGTTTACCATATCCTCATATTCTGACTATGAGATATGATAAATGAATATGAGAACTATCTTGTTCAATATGAGATTGAAAGAGACTGAAATAAGGTATTTCTATAAATCTCATATTCAGTGGGAGTATGCATAAGGTATGCAAATCCCTAAAGTCAATCTGTGGATTGATAAAGGCTTCTAGGATTAGACAATTCGATTCCATAGGATAGTCAAATCGTTTGACACAGATGGAAGTCGAATAAGTCTCAAAGTGTACATAAGAAAGTTAGTGATGTAAGAGTCAATTTTTGGTTCTTTAGAAAACGACATCCTTCTCATTAGGAATGTCAAGGACGACGTGAAAGTTACCAATTATTGTTTAAGAAACAATTTGACATGAAAGATCTTAGTGATTATCCTATAATCTCGACATTCAGATCTATAGAAGATAGATCTAAGAGAATAAAAGGATTATCACAAAATGAGTACATAACCACGGTACTAAAAGGAGTTTAGTATGGACAATGGAACATCTCTTTTGAAGAGTATGTGTCCTAAGATAACTTTGAGAAAGTTAGAATGTCCAAAATTCCTTTAAGTGAATGGGTGCATAATGTATGAAAAGTTATGTACTAAATTAGATATGGCGCAACACTAAGCGTAGTAGGCCGAATCTAATATGACCTCAGAGAAGGTCATTAGATCTCTGTAAAGGATGTCCTCAGAGTACTTGAGAAGAAATGAGGATATGTATTAGTTTACAGAGCCCAACAGATCTTATTGTTAAAAGGATATTTGATGTAACCGTTCATCAAACATAGATGATTATGAAATCATTGAAAGGATACAACTTCTACCAGAATGGTAATGCAATGTGTTGGAAAGGGGTTCCAAGGACGGACATTGCAAAATTCAACTATCGTAGTTGAGAACTTAGTCGTATTATATAACACTAAGTTAAGTGTTTGGGTAAGAAACTCCATCTAACTTGTTAGATGAAGTTCCTAGCATGAAAACAACTCCTTGATCATATTGTATGATAAAAAGGATGGTTGCTCAAGTAAGAGAACCAAGACCTCACCAAGAGACTGAACACGTGATTACGAATCACTTTATAAGGAAAAGGTGTTTCCTAAGAGATGTGTAAACAAGAGGGTCACATCAGCAGAGAATATAGCAGATCCACTTTGGAAACGCCCAAAGTCAATAGGCTCTCAAAGTGCATCTTGAGAAGATGGGACTTAGAGTACCTAAATGGCTTTTACGGGCAAGTGGGAGATTGTTAGGAATAGTGCCCTAGAAAGCCGATTCGACGTAATCTGCTTTGGGACTTTTCTTGTATCACAGAAAATCTTTGAATAATATACGATTGATCATAGGCAAACACTTCTTTATATGCCAATACGTGTTTTGAGTGTTTCCATTATGTGCGCATGTATGAGAACTCCCCTAATCCTGATGACTTTAGGACTCTATCATTTAGGTGAAATGGTTCATGAAACGAGCCCTATATCACATAAGTCATGATTAGTAAAATACTCCAAGCCGATGAGTCCTACAGACAGTGGGAGTGTCAACCTGACTCCTCTAAGGCTTGCTTGTGGGATCACGCCCTTAAGAAGGACCACCTTGTTTCATGGAGGTGCAAAGTGTATAGTTGATACGTGCGTGATACATGAGGGTGCTTACTTTAATAAGTAAGTTCACTGAGGTTCCCCGTGTGAGAACATTCCTAAATGGGAAAGGAAGTTTCTATTTCAGGAAATGGAAACTTCCAGATTAGGAAATATCTCACGAGTCATTGATGTGATTAATTGATCCTTAGACTTGAGGTTCCATGTTACTTTATGAGTTAACTCTGTAGTCTTTGGTATAAGCTTTAAAGGGTGTCGCCTTAGACAACTGATTCAAGGCTTATGCTGGGGCTGCACAAGTGACTCATGAAAGTGAATGAGAATCAAGAAAGGACCTACACTTGCATATGCAAGGTGATCTCTTATTGTGTAAGTCATTCATATGCCATATGGAGTCCTTGGCCAAGGCAGTAGATCAAGACATCAAGAAAAGGGTTTCTTGGATTGAGATCAAATGGATATGAAATGCACTTAGCTTTAAGACCAGATTATTAGGGTTCTGATTATTCCCTTGCCCTAGATCTTGGTTGAGAGATAGTAAGTAGGAGGATTGTATCTCACATGAATCAATGACTTAAAGGTTCTGTCGAATCCGAACATTCCAATTCAGCTAGGGGTTAAACACCTGTTGCTAGACTATGGTCGTTTAATCTGTGGACTGATTAATTAATTAGTGAATTAATTAATTAGGGTCACTGCTAATTGAATTGAGAACCTAGAGGGTCACACACAACAACTTGGTTACATGAGTTGAGGCTTAAAAATGATTAAACGAGTTAATCGGGCCAAGAGGGTTCCACACGTGTGAAATCACACGTGTGGCTCACGTGAGTGACACGTGTCACACACGTGTGAATATATATATATTGTATATATATGTATTAAATAATTAAATGTGTTAATTATTTAATAGACTTTGGTTTAATTTTGAATTAAAAAGAAAGTCTTATTTTGGAGAAAATAATCTAGTTAATTAATTACGAATTAATTAACTGGATAAAAATAAGTTATTTATTTTATAATAAATAAAGTATAAAATTATCCAAAAATAGTTTGGATATTTTTAGATCTCTTGAAAGTTGATTTGAATTAGAATTCAAAGTCAAAGTCAAAATTACTTGATGATCAAGTAAAAGAGAGAGAGACCAAAAATCCTAGCCCATTAAGGACTAGGAATTTCGTCCCTCCCCTTTCTTATATATAGGGGAGCTCATGCTCCCCTTTAGAGCTAATGGAATTCTTTTGGTTCATGTGTTGAACACCATCCTTTCTCCAAGATAAACGAAACCCTAGGTTAAGCCTAAACACTAACTAGAGAACTAGCATCCTTACTAGTTAGATTGTAGCCAAGTTGGTGGACTATCTCTAGAGAGCTTCAAGTTAGAAGTTTTGAAGATTTGAGCTTTACCAAAAATGGGGATTAAGCAAAACGATCAGAAGGGATGATGAAACGATTCTGATCCCAACAGAAAACGAGTGAAAAAATCGAACCAAAGAAGATGGCGAAAACCGTTCGTCCATATCCTGAAGGATGAGTTTTTTCACGAGGGTTTTATGGCTGGAAGATTTCTACTTTCGCAAAACTGTTTTCGAAGGGAGTTTCAATCCTGCTTTTCTCGTTTCATGTTTCTTTCTTTATGTTATATTGTAAGAACATCTCTAACATGAATTGAATCTAGGTTGGTGTGGATTGCTATCCCGATAATGGATTCTGAAGTAGAAAGAGACTTTCGAGGGACGGGTTGTCAAGCCGCGAGAAGAGCGTTCTTGGGTGGCTTGAAACGCTTCAAGAAAGAATAAAAGAAAAGTAAGTTTTCTATCTTTACGAATTTGGATACACGATTGCGAGTTCAAGATCCTTTTGTTGGAAAAATTTTTTAAATTCCGCTGCTTTTTGATTCGTGTTTTCCAACAACTAGATCCCGTTTGACCTTACCCGTTTCATAGCCAAGAAATGTGCCAAACCCTTTTTCTTTTTTCCCCATTTTGATCGACACAAGTAAGAAGAGAATGGAGGAAGAAAAAAAGAAAAAGAAAACCTAAGTCAAGCCTTTCGAGCTTAAGAACCTCGTCTCTGTTCGTCCGATCAACGATCCAAGGTAATCATTGTATTCCTCTCGTTACGTGTTTCGATTCTACGTGCATTTTGTGGCGTGATTTCGTGTTTATATACTTATCTGGAGGGTAGAAGGTGAATAATAAGGGTTTCGGGTTTTGGGGTGTTCGGGCTCATTTCGGAGTCCGATTTATGCTTTAATGTGTTCTACGTATGTTATATGTTGTTATTTGTCTATTTTGTGCCGTTTTGTGGGGTGTGGGGTGGTTTTTGGGGAGGTTGGAAACCTTCCCCGCTCGCTAGCCTCCATGTCTGTACCGCCTGGAGCTCAGTCGCGAGCGCGACACCTAGTCAGTGGGTTTTCTGATACTCGGTCGCGGCCGTGACACCCCTGTCAATTTTGCTTCTGTTGCAACCGCGACGACCCTCCAGTTTTACTACTGATGTTACATCGTGGGAGCGACAGTTTTGGTCGCGGCCGTGACGGGCTTGTAGTTTTGCCTCTGTTGTTGTGTCACAGGTGCGACGCTTTTGGGCGCGGCCGCGACGCTGTGCAGATATGAGATTTTTGTGTTTTATCCCATTTTTTCTGCTTTTGTTCATTCTTTCCCACCCCGGGCATGTTCGTAATGTGTTTTATGATTTGTTTACGCTATGCATTACCTTAATTGTTATGGAATGAATGTATATGCATCAATTATGTGCAATTTGAATAAGTTGGGATCATGCACCATATAAATTATGTTTTATGTATGTTCATGCATTATCGTGCGTCTGTGTGGTTCATTATTGAGTCTAAGTTTTGCATTGTGTGTTCGGTTTGCTCAGGTGCACCCAGGGTGGTGTTTCGTTAGCTTAGTTGATTCCGGGGTGGATCAATCATCTCGTTCTTAGTTTGTCGGTGTAAGGTAAGGTTAGGATATAGTTAAACCCTAATTAAATGTGCTCGTTTTCTATGCATGTGGTTTATAGCCCTAAGTACAAGTAAATACGTGTGAAATATGTATTTTTATGACTTTACTATACGTTTGCAAGTATGATACGCTATGTACAAGCCTATGTACGCTTGTTATGGTTTGATATGTTTCGTTATATTTTGCAACACTAAACTATGCATCAAACCGTGTGCCTCTTATGAGCCTGAAGCTATGCACTAAGGATATGTTATGGATTTGACACGGAGAGGTATGTAAAGCATAGTTGTTACAAGGTAAGGTATGATATGTACGTCATGTTACAATATGATATGTAGCGGGTTAAGATTTGATATGCTCTATTCTGGCATGATCTGTTCAGTATGTTGGGCCCTGAAGTCTATGGGTCGGGTTGCCCGGGACGGCAGTGGGCCATTGGGATAAACCCGGGCATAGTCTCCATATGATAGGATTACCCTTGAACCCACCAGGAGGTTTGGTGGGGGATGGATATCCTAAGGGTTTGAGTGTTCGCGCTCCCCTCGACTGAAATGGATTGCTAGGGGTATACACCCTTCCATCACCGGAGTTAAGGAGGCATGTTATGTATGTACTCATACCTCTCAAAAACACCCTGAAAGGTAATGGCAGTCTCCAACATCATGTAAACTGAGGCCCATCGAGTTGGAACATCAAGATATAAAGATTTTTTGCTCTCTACCTTTTCCTTCGCCACATATGTATTGAATTTCCTTAATCTAGTTGGTGATTGTTTAACATGTCTAACCATTGTACGAACCCGCTCAACAGATAAATTCATCTCTCTTAAGCCATCTTTCACAACAAGTTGAACAATGTGGCCAATACATCTCATATGCAAATACTTCCCACCTAATATAGAAATACCCCATTTATCCAATCTTCTTTTCACATAAGCTACAGTTGTATCATTTGAAGAAGCATTGTCAATAGTAATTGTAAATATTTTATCAACCCCCCCCAGTCAAGCAAGCACTTCTCAATCAACAAACTTACTTCATCACCCTTACGAGACGGACACCGAATGAAATTAAGAATCACCTTATGCAACTTCCAATCGTCATCAATAAAGTGACCAGTTAAAACCATATAAGTCATTATTTGATTGGAAGTCCAGGTATCCATTGTTAATGTCAATCTTTGTCCAGATCTTTTGAAATAATTCTTCAATTTAGTTTTCGCATCATAATACAACTTATAACAATCTCTTGTGATTGTTGTTATAGATGGCACATGAAATTGAAGGCAGCATGCAGACATAAAATGCCTAAAACCTTCATTTTCCACAAATTTAAAGGGCAATTCATCAACCACACACAAACGAGATAAAACCTTCCTAATAGCTTCAAAATCAAATTTCCAAACAATAGATGAAACCTCCCCTTCATCACCAATCCCACAATTACAATAACTTTGGATAATACAATTTTCAGTCGTATGAGAATTGTCAGGGTGATTTTTGTATACCTTCACATGATTTTTCATTCCCGTAGTCCCATTTCGATGCGGGTCAGTAGCATAGTACGTCCACAGTGCTTGCATTTGGCCTTTATGCTTCCATCTGCATCAATGGAGATGGTGAAATGGTCCCAAAACTTAGCCCTTTTTGACATTTCCTTTCTCTTTGGTCTTTCATCTTTTGAATTCTTTTCATCATTTGTTTGTTTAGCATGCTCCATTGCTTCAATTTAATCCTTAATCGAAAGATCATCAAAAGATGTATTCACAGGCGGTGGGCTCATGGTCTGCGATGGTACACTCCCACTTCCAGTTTTGCCTTCCATTTCTAAAAGCAATATATTGTATAAACCCAAAAATCCCTAAATCAACCATAAACTAACACTCCTAAATTCAACTATAAACTAAAAGCCCTAAATTCAGCCATAAACTAAAAGCCCTAAATCAGCCTTAAATCAGAAATACTAAATCAAAAATGGAGATATGTTGAAATATGAGATAATGATTTTCTGTCATCCGAACTATGACCCGTTTTGCAATTCATCATCTAAACTATTTCGACCCCAATACCACCATACAAACTATTATTTCTTGACAAACCACCACCCCAACTTATTTTTCAGTGGTTTGATTGTTTTTCAGCGGTTTTGACTGTGTTTTCAGCGGTTTTGAATGTTTTAACACATGTAAATCTGTCTCTCTTTGTTATTTTTCCATGGATTTACCCTTGGTGTTCTCACACCATATCATATGTGTGGTATTTTTGAGTCAAAACTGCTGAAAAATAGTCAAAACCGCTGAAAAATAAGTTGGGATGGTGGTTTGTCAAGAAATAATAGTTTGTATGGTGGTATTGGGATCGAAATAGTTTAGATAATGAATTGCAAAATGGGTCATAGTTCGAATAACAGAAAATCTCGTTGAAATATATTCAAACACTAAAAGTCTAAAACTAAAAATTTTGATTTTGTAACTTACTCGTTGAAGTTGTGTGGCAGGATGCAAGTAAGATGACAGTGTGGGTTGAAGAGTAAAGGCGACAACAACGACGAGGGGGGAGGGGGCTGCGGTTCACTATTCATGCAGCGGCTAAGGTTTCTCATTTTGGCTGAGAAAGACGAAATGAAGGTTGAACTTAGAAGAATGAAATGAAAAGTGTGTGACTTATGTAATGAAGAACAAACATATCAAAAGTGTTAAACTAAATTGATAAAACGTGTTTAGACTTTAGTATTTAGAAAATATAATATAATATAATAAAAATATATAAAAATAATAATTAAATATAAAGTTCAGTAATTCGATTGGTTTGGTATACCACATGCTATTACTGATACTGAATCGAATACCGAATTTTTAGAATGATATGTACCGAATTTTGAATCGAAATTTTGGTTCGGTATTCCGTACGTACTAAAATTTCGGTAACGGTCGGTTTGGTCGGTAATGTCGAACTCTGCGCACCCTTAAGATTAGGGCTTGTTTCATATGTCATTAACCTTAATGACAAAACCTTTAAAGTTTGATAGATTAAGAGAGTTCTAATACATGCACATATATTGGAAACACACAAAACATGTATTGCATATAAATAAAAGTTGGCCTATAATAATCATTCGTATATCATTCAAAGATTGCCTGTGATACAAGAAAAATGCCAAAGCATATTTCGTCGAATCGGCTTTTTAAGGAACTATTCCCTACAGTATATCCGACGAGATGTTCTATATGTTGGGAAAAACAAATGAAAGCGCAACGAAATTTAAAAATTTTCCCAAAAGTTAGATCGTTGATTTGCAATTTTTATTCCTAATCTATGGGGTGTTCAAGAACTAACGATTTCGTTAGTCTTTCTTGAAATATTTGAGCCGCCCACAAACTCTCTTCGTACGGTAAGTCTCTCAAACTCCTTCAAATATTTAGGACTCAAAATTAGCAATCCTCTAGAGAATAGTCCACACCAACCTTGCTAGTTCTATATTTAGTGTTTAGGCTCTAAGGTTTATATGATGTAATTTGGAGTATGGAAATTTGTCTATCACTCTCTATGGGGTTCAAACCCCACAGTTAAATAGCTTAAGGGGTTCGAACCCCTTATCCTATATGGGGAACGTTTCCTAACTCTTCCTTACATAGAATTTCTTGTTAGGAAAAAAAAAAAAAAAGACTTTTTAGGTCAATCAAAACTCCTTTTGATTTTTCTTAGCTTGCAAAAAACTCTATCTAACTCCCTTAGATATTTTAAGAGATATTTATTTATTCATAATAAATAATGCCAATAATTAATCAATTGACAATAATTATTTATGGGACTTTCATTTCCAAATTAGGGCTTAAATAATAATTCATAATCAAACTAAAATCCATTAAATAATGAATCAACATTAATTATTTAATCATCACGCATAAGTGACACGTGTCACCATTGACACGTGCCTCACGGCTCATGCACGTGTGGCCCCTTTTCAACCCTTTGCTTGGTTCGATTAGCTCGTTTAATCGATTTTAGCCTACACCCTCGTGACCGGATATTTATGTGTGACCCTCTAGGTTCTTTATTCAATTATCAGTGACACTAATTAATTAATACACTTATTAAGTAATCAGTTCACAGATCACACTATCATAGTCTAGCAACTTGTGTGTACCCCCTAACTAAATAAGAATGTGTCAATTCGGAAAAACTTTTAAGTCATTGACTATGTGTGAAATAAGGTCCTCCTACAACCCATCTTTCAATCAAGATCTAGGGCATGAGAATAATTAGAACCCTAATAATCTCTATCTTAAAGTTAAGTTCGTTTCATATCCATTTGATCTTAATCCACAAAACTCTTTTCTTGATTTCAATCCACCACCTTGGCCAAGGAATCCTAGATGGAATATGAACAACTTATACAATAAGAGATCATCTTGCTACAACAAGTATAGGTCCTTTATTGATTCTCACATACTTCCATATGTCACTTTTGCAATCCCAATATAAGCCTTAATTTAGTTGTCTCGAGTGACATCCTTTTTACCTTATACCTAAGACTACATAGTAGGCTCACACAAAACATCGATGGAATCTCAACTCTAAGGACTGTCAATCACATCAATGACTCGTGAGATATTTCCTAATCTGGAAGTTTCTATTTTCAGAAATGGAAACTTTCGTTCCCTTTTAGGAATCTTCTCACACAAGATACCTCAGTGAACTCATTCAAAGGAACGAGCACCCTTATGTATCACGCACGAATCGACTATACACTTTACACCCCATGAAACAAGGTGATCCTTCTTAAGCACATGATCACATGAGCAAGTCTCAAGCGAGTCAGTTTAACACTCCCACAATTTTTTGGATTCATCAACTTGGAGTGATTTCTAATCTTAGCTTGCATGATTAGGGCTCGTTTCATGAATCACTTCACCTAAGTGATGGAGTTCTATAAGCTACTTAGATTTGTGGAGTTCTTATACAAGACGAATTAAAGTAAACATATAATCAAACAAGAGCATATAAAGAATTTTTGCCTTATGATCAAATTAGTTCATTTATTATTCCAAGATTGTCTGTGATTTATAAAGGAAAGCACTAAGCGGATTACAACATCGGCTTTTAGAGCACTATTCTTAACAATCTCCCACTTGCCTGTCAAAGCCATTTATTAGCTAATCTAAGTCCCATCTTCTCAAGATGACCTTCGAATGCTTGATGACTTAAGGTTTTGTCAGTGGGTCTGCCACGTTCTCTGCTGATGTGACCCTTCCAAGTTTCACATCTTCTCTCTTGATGATATCACGAATAACGTGATACTTCCTAATGATGTGTTTGGTCCGTTGGTGAGATATTAATACTCTTACTTGAGCAACCGCCCCAATGTTATCACAAAAAATAGCAATGGGATCTTTCATTCTAGGAACAACATCCAATTCTTGGATGAAGTTTCTTACCCGAACACTTTCCTTAACTGCATCATTCGCTGCTAAGTATTCGGCCTTAGTATTTGGTTCCAAAGGTTATTCACAAACGTGCTATCAAATCTTTCCCTAACCACAACTCCTTCGTTCACAACCCCCATCCATATGAATCAGGAGCCCTTAGATTCCAAATTAACTCAAAATCGTAACTTTTGATAACTTGGCGAAACTTCTAGAATTTGTTCCAAATGGCCGGGGTTATCTCTATTTTTTTTTTGCTTGGACCTTTTATGTCATTAGAGTCACTTTAAGTATACATAGGCTTTTGTTTGAATTGTTAAACTCACGAAGACTATTCCAGAGTTCTTCCCTCTTATGAGAGGACGAGTTTGAATAAATTTTGAAACACCTCCAATTGTATCCTGTACGGGGTTCAATGCGTGCAAGACTCTCTTGTGTGGTTGTTTATAGTATCTTAGCTTGAATTATGTCTTCACTCCACAACATTTAAATTCCCCTCTCACAACCTTTTATAAGGGCTCTACATACGTTCAGAATCCAAACCTAGTTGAGATGTCTTTCGCTCGATTTGTCGAAATTTCGAGCTGAAGGTTCGGACCAGTTTGAAAGTGGGGCTGCGCAAAAGTTGAAATGAAGGTTTGTGGTGGAAGTCCTATTTATAGGAGTTAAAAGGCAACTTATTGAAATGTAAAACGATGAAATGATTACAACTCCCAGTTCGATTCACTAAAAAGACTCCCTGCATTTAATGTAGTGACGGTTCGAATGCTACAGTCTTGATTACTCCTGCGCCAAACTCCAATTCAAAAAAATTACCCACGCAAATTTTCACGTAGGTAATTTGGGGGGTCTCTAACATGTCATATTTATAGTGGGCCATGTGGCACACCTTAGAAGAGCCACGTGGACCCCGGAGCCACTTCACTAATACACATGAGGACACGTGAACGCCAAATCAGCGCCACGTGGCCAAATGCGACCTACATCGATTTGCAAGTCATGGACTTAGTCCCACTTGAACTGATAAAGAGATCGATGAGTACGTACAGATCGATCTGGGGTAGCTCAATAGGCCTGATCGAACTGGCCAAGTCCAGATTTTGATTATCAAAGAGTTCTAGTCAATCTCAGCACACTCACGAACATAGTGACTGCACATTGATCCCTAGGTTGATTTTATAAGTCACCAGACAAGTCTGTATGTAAAAGCACCCTTGTTGGGGCACGTGCAATAACCTCATATCCTAGGAGAATTATACGAGAAGACAGTTAATGCCCCTCAGTACCTAAACTTACCTAAAAGAAAAAAAGAGTACGAAGGGTATAGTCTTGGCAAGGTCGAAAATAGCAAAGGACAGGTCGATTACGATCGTCGTTAATGTTACACCACAATGCTTGTACTTAGTGCATTATTGGCCTAAAGCTATAAATACCACCTCTATGAACAGTGGTTGGTACGCTCACTTAATTGCATTTAAGGCATTCTAGCTACATAAATTTTCTCTCTAAGAATTCCATATTGACTTGAGCGTTGAAGGGGCGTCGCCGGCTAAAACCCTGACTATTTTACCCCTTAATTGTTATCAGTTTTGCAGGTCGAGAAAAGTCCACTAATATAAATTCTTGACACATCGGACTAAGCTAGCCAATCAGTTCAACCAAGTTTTAGCACAATCAGATAATATCAATCGATGATTATATTAACAATGGAGCATCTTTCATAATTTACTCATTTATTTTTTGTTCTTATACATGGATCAAGAAACTCCTCTTAATTCAAGTTTGGCCATATTTCGTTGCATGTTTTATCATTTCGAGGAAAATAGAGTGTCTGTGCATCATGCATTTAGTGTAAAACTTATGATACACAACACAAATGCACCAACTCAAACGTAATATGAATATACTTGACATATTTTGTTTGTATTTGATTATGTCTAGAAACGAATCCAAGTATGATTATTTAAACATTATAAGTGTGGGAGGTGTGTCTAGAATGTGAAGCTCGGAAGTTTGGGGTCCAAGATCAATCCGAGGGATTGAGGTTCGAGCATCATCTCCTGTTAGGATGAATGCGATGGTTAGAAGGCCACACTGGGGTTTTGGCCAGAGTTGGCGCTTTGATGTTAAAGTTAGTAAATCTTAGAAAGAAGATTTAAGTGAACTATAGAGTTTGCAATAAATGTGTATTAAAAGTCTTACCCAAAATAAAATAAATGTGGTGGTATTTATAGGAGAATACTCAAGGATATTTCCAAGTAACTAGAAACAAATTCGCCAATAAAAAAAGATAAGTAGGATCCAAATGAATCATTCTTCTGTTCTCTCTTAACTCCCTGCCCTAAAACTGACCCACGACACACCGCCCATTCACTTCGCGCACAGGAAAACAATGAAGTTCAGTTCATCAAACCACAATGGAGTGGAGCAACCGTGACACAACCTTACCTTAGCTGGATCTCGCTGATGCTATATAAACGGTAGGTAGGCGGCAAATGTGTGACATTTGGAGTTGTTGTTCGTGCACCTATCCCCAAAAGAATGAGTGATATTTTCCCCTACATAGGGGATGGTTCAGGGGGCTTTGGTTCCAGCCCCTGCTGGGGAGGGAAATTCAAATCGTCAGTCCCAATGGACTCAATAAATACATCAATTGATCTCTCTATTTTCTATGAAAAGTGGGATAGGGAGCATAATGTCATTCCCAATGGGGATCTTTTTACGTGTCGCATTTCTGAAATAGGGGATCATTTTCATTATTTCAACTAGTACCGATTGATGGGAGAGAAACATATGTGGATTAATATAATTATTTCCATATTCAGGATTCCAAAAGTGACTGGATCTGGGTTTTGATCCATGTAATGGAATAGAGTACCATATTTATTGAGTGATCGATGAAGTCAACCCTCAAGGTGTACCCCAATTAGAGGGTGATATCAGCCCTTTAAAGTGGTAAGGGAAGATGGTGACATCTCCGTTATGCATTAAATGTCTTTGAGGAGCATTTAATACTTTTGATAAAATGTATGGTTGAAGTGTTCAGTTGGATCTCAAAATGTCATCAAGGAAAGACGACCTCGAGGTGGTTTAGGCATTGTCCCTCCGACAGAGTAGCCCGAGGATTAATCGAGGGCTATGGAGGCAGCGTGAAACGAGGCCCGAGATGCCCACAAAATGACCCCTTTTAAGTTTTATGCCATATGGTAACTGCCTATTATATGGAGGGATGTTGACTTGACATGCGTTTGTTGCGCATCCTAATATCATATAACATAGTTCAATATTAATTATTAAATTATTTAATACAAGCATATTTTGCATATAGTTGATTTTGCCGCCGCACTACCACATCCGTTGTTGGTAGACACCAATCACCAAACAGGCAAACACTATTTGTTTTCCCTTTCAAAAATATAACTCCATCTTCAACCCTTCACACTCAAAAGAAGTCAACAAAATGACGGTACAGATTCATCCTTGAGTAGGTCGGTGCACCATTCGGCCCTGCACCGTCCACACCATCTCCTTTCATGGCTGATGACGTGCCAAACCTCGATTATCTTTAATCATCTTTAATTAACTTAATTAATCAGTTTTAAGCACAGAGAGCGACACGTGTCCGGCTTCCGGAGTAGCTTAACCCCTCCGCCTAACACGTATCCTCCCTCAGTAATAATGGCTTTTTCTCTCTCTACCTTCTCTCCGGTTCCTTCCCCTGCAATTCCGTGCTCGTCTTCTTCCCCTTTCGTTCCGTCGCCGAAATTTTCCCACAGAATCAAATGTCTGGCTCCACGGATTTCATCTTCGTCGAATCGTAAAGTTGTGGTCACGCGAGAGCGCGGCAAAAACGCCAGGCTCATCGGTGCATTGGTATTTTTTTCCTTTTTAAATGTGATTTTGAATTATTTGTATGATGTTATGCGTATCAAAATGGTGTTTCTGGGGTTCCGTTTTTGCAATTTTGATGCGTTAGCGTGTGGGGGTTTCTTTTTTGATTAATTATAGTGTGTTGAATTGGCTGGATTGTGAATCGGTGGGTTTCGTTTTGGGGAAGAATGTTGTTAATGTTATTTGGGACTCCTAAATTCGATAATGTGGCTCCTAACCTTTTTATCTAGAGGAATTGATTAAGACAATCTAAGCTTGCTTAATTGAACCTTAATCACTATACACATGGGCAGATGAAATATGGGTTTGTGACAATTTTCATTTCTCAGGCAAATCATGGAATTGATTGTCTAGAGCTACCTCTCATCCAGCATAGTCATTTGCCAGATTTAGTTAAGCTTTCTTCTTTATTGTCCGGTAAGTTCTTGATGATCCCAGGCCTAGTGCTAACTTCTATCTGGTTGTCGAAATTTAAAGCAACGTGTTTAAGTTTGCACATATTTTGCTGTAGGAGATATGAGTTGGATTTCATAGACCATTGATCATCTGTCACTTTGGAGAGATTTCATCTATTTGTAATCTGCTAATTAGGTTTCTAAAATTTTGCTTTTATTTTAGGTTGAAAAATGTTGCTTACATCTGTTTCCAGGGGATTTTGATATTTGGTTATCTGTGTGCTGCAGGAACTTCCTTTGACTGGATCGTCATAACCTCGCCTGAAGCTGGTTTAGTATTTCTTGATGCCTGGAAGTAAGGTTCAGCTGCTCTGAAGACAAATTTTATACCATAAATTTTGGATTACTGAATGTGCAAGAATTGGAATTTTTGTGTGTATGCCTCAATATGCCATAGAAGAATAAAAGTACTAGGGTGTTTAATATAAGAGTCTATAACCTCTTGCCTCCCATATGTTATATGATATTAGGTACCAGACTGACTGATAAAAAATAATTTTATGAACTTATAAGATATTAGCAATGACTATTGTGTAATTAGTCTGGTCTTAAGGTTCTCGAATGTGTCCGAATTATAAAAACAAGTTGGCATCCTCCAACTTATTTTAAGGGCTTTATGAACTATTAATTCATATACTATGAGCTCCAAAGGCTTCCTTAAACACTTCCAACATTTTATATGCTCTTAAACATGTTATAAAATACTGTAAATAATAAGCTCAGGCAAACAACGCCTGAAACTATGGAAAACAAGAAATTATCTAACTTAAAGAAATTCTTAAATTTTAAAGGCATTTTTTCTCCAAAATACGAGTCTTAACACATAGTCTTTATTTAAAGTCACAAATAACGAGTGTCCTCTATCAATTTTTTCGGTCATTTTATTCTTATCTAGTGTGAAGAATTATTGTTTAGTTTTAACTTTTTTATTTTACTTAACTATTTTGATATCCTGCTGGCTAATTTGATCCATCAGCTCAAGTTTTTGATCTTCAGGGCTGCAGGAATGCCAGAAGTTAGGGTTGGAGTTGTGGGAGCTGGTACAGCTAGTGTATTCGAAAAAATTCAGCCATCCTTGAAATCGATCCTCAATGTGGCTTTTGCACCAACAAAAGGTATTTTCAGCTAGTTTCAAATTTCTGCTTCATTTAGTTCAAGAATATGATTTAGTGCATACTATTCACATCTTGAAGATAGTAACTTTAGTTGTAACCTCAGCTACTGGCAAGGTTTTGGCAGCAGAGCTGCCAGACCATGGGAATGCAAGATGCAGAGTATTGTACCCTGCTTCAGCAAAAGCTGGCAATGACATTGGTGAGTACTAATGTTGGTTCCTTTAATCTCATTCTGAATTGCAACTGTATTTTAGTAGTAAGGATTATTACACCGGCATGCCCTGAGGTTTGGTCTAATTGCACAATCTTTCCCTGAGATTAGAGAAATTACAGAAACTTCCTTGGAAAACCCCAAGGTTTGTCCTAATGCTTGCTATTTTGGTCATAAGTTCTAATTCAAAAATTGATGAGTGTCAAAGGCAGTATAGGGTGTTCATAAAAACTAAGAAATGATACCATCAACGTTCATCGATCCAGATGTAAGGTAAATTCGTGATAGGGGAAGTTATTGTTATTTCTCAAACCTCAAGGGAAGTTTGTGTAATTAGGTAAAACCTAAAGATGTGTTGGTGTAATTATTCCTATTTGTAAATAATGTATCAGGAATTGAAAGAACTAGAGAAAATGTAATAATCAATTCGGCAATGAAAGATTTGATATTTTATGATACTCAAACTCTATGGGGTTATAATCTTTTCACAAGTTACTCTTAGCTGGACAGTCCTTTTTTTCTATTTCAGAGGAAGGCCTTTCGAAGCGTGGGTTCGAGGTTACTAGGCTGAATACATATACCACTGTAAGACATTTTTGGTTGTTAATGTGCCATTCATTTAGTTGCACGAGTTTCGTCTGTTGGCCCGAATTGTAAACAGAATTTAATTCGAAGCATTAATTGTGTAATAATTTCATGCAGGAACCTGTTAGCCAAGTGGATCCGATGGTATTGGAAGAAGCCCTCATTGCTCCTGTTATTGCTGTAGCATCACCCTCTGCAATTCGGTAAATTCTCTATTACCGTCTGCAAGAAAGCTAATTCAATTTTCTCTGCTAAATTATATGTCTTAAATTATATTTAATTCCTTAAGCTGGAATGACTATTGTGGATCGTTTAGTTCATTATTTTCACTTGCTTTACTGCTTACTTTATCTGTACTTTTGTTCTTTCTACCAGTGCTTGGGTTAATTTGATACCAGAGTCCCACGAGTGGGATAATGCTGTTGCATGTATTGGGGAAACAACTGCTTCGGCTGCTAAAAAACTGGGGTTGAGGAATGTGTACTGCCCAGAAAATCCTGGCATTGAAGGGTAAGTACTTCTGTGAAAATTCGATGTGCTATGTTATTTCTGTTGCAGGAGTTGGACTCATACTATATGGATGCAATATATACAAGTGTAAGCCATGCAAAAGTCTTGACGAAATATCAAAAATATAGCCAACAAGCTCTCTGTTTGTTTTTAATAAGACCTACCATCTTTATTGAACTTGCATTGTGATATTTGGTTACGTAACACGCTATTTTTGACATCTTTTCCAGTTGGGTTAAAAGCATCTTAGAAGCCTTACAAGGTCAAAGCCAGTTGCAGCAGGTCTAAATGCGGATTAGTAACCAACCACCTATATCTGTGCAAGAGGTAGAGAAGTACGAATCTGGCGACGACATGCACTGTACGAACCTGGCAACATGTACTATATCGAGAAATGGTAAATTATTTCGCCGAGTGTAGGTATCTCATTTTTTTGTTTAGCTTCTAAGTTAGTGAGTTGTGTGAACTTTGTTTTGCTCCAGTTCTTGTGGCCTTACTTTCGAACTTATCAGCTGTAAATCTTTTCATGTATGTTTACTCGAGGAATGTCGTTTTTTCCCTATAGCAGTATGCGTTCATTGTTCTTGACAAATCTGCATTTGTTTAATTATCTTAGACGAGATTTTTATTCTCTCTTAGATATATAATATCACAAATTTGCATTCTTTTCAAGAGTGGTTCTTAAAATCAAATATGACTATTAGTGTAACAAAATTATTGTTGAGACTTGGATAAGGAATATTTTGAGTGAACTTTTATATTTCATAGCCTATCTCGGTGATACGAACACGACACGATATGGAGACACGGATTTTTTCTTGAATTTCCCACGAAAAAAAGGTATTTTTAGAAGTGTCCGTGCATTATAGTAGCCTATAAATATTTTAGTTAGAATCAAGTGCGTTGCAGATAGCTGGCAGAGCCAAATGGTATTTTTGACTGGTTCAAACGTAAAGATTCTTGTTCTCTTGTTTGGGTTTCCATCCACATACTTTGGAGGTATCAACTGATCTCAAACCTTTGACGTAATTAAATACAAATGATTACTGGCTTAATATGCCAGTAATCATTTGTATTTAATTGTGAAAGTTGTATAATATTATGGATTTTTTGGTCTTACATTTCCATTGTTTAATTGTAGATCATGTGCTAAATTATGTATTTTTGACATTGGAATTGGTCTGTAGCATGTGTCCTAACTCCTAAGTTTAGGGTTATTTTATTCTAAGCTTGGTTTGAGTAAATCAGTGCAATAAGGGGTGAGTATTTTGCATTTATCGTGTGTTCGGTGGAAAGTTTAAGGAGATAGATTAATTGAATAGCGAGTGTAGTATGGTATCGTATGATTGGTTAGTTCGGCGGAGTTGGGGCTGACAAGAATTTTCCGTATTATTCAGATTAGCTCCAGTTTGAAGAAACAGTTGTTTTCGTGTGGGAAAGATCAGACGCAGTTAACTTATTGTTGCATAATTTTTAGGGGGAAGTACATTTGACTATTTGGCATTTAGGTTTAATTATAATGTAGTCCAATTAGATTGAAAAATTAAATTTAATCCTCGTAAGACGCAAGTCTTGTTTGGTTGGAGGTTTCTAACGGAATTTGTAAAAGTACATTATGCTCCTGACAGTTTGTATGAATATTACACTCAATATATGACAAAAATTATAAAATCATCCATAAAGTTTATAAATATAAACATAACGATTCCTGTAAATTATGAATTTAACAGCACAGTTCCAGACAATGTTTTCAGTATCAGACCGTTACGAGAACCGAAAAATTAACTGGAACAAGGGTCAATGGTTCAACCGTGGTCGAATCATGACGTTATGATTATGTCATAAATAATAGGGATAATGATTCTCACCCATCCGAACTATAGGCCATTTGGCAATTCACCATCCAAACTATTTCGCCCCCGAAACCACCATCTAAACTTTAAATTCCTGACAAACCACCATCCCACAGCGGTTTTGACCCTTTTTTGAGCGGTTTTGACTCTTTTTTCAGCGGTTTTAGATGTTTTAACACATAATCTATGGAAAAATAACAAAAAGAGACAGATTTACATGTGTTAAAACATCCAAAACCGCTGAAAAAAGAGTCAAAACCGCTCAAAAAAGGGCCAAAACCACTGTGGGATGGTGGTTTGTCAGGAATTGAAAGTTTAGATGGTGGTTTCGGGGGCGAAATAGTTTGGATGGTGAATTGTCAAATGGCCTATAGTTCGGATGGGTGAAAATCATTATCTCTAAATAATATTTAATATTAAAAATAATAAATAATAGAATATATAAAATTTTATGTTTTCACTTTTTCAGTATATATAAACCTATTATACAAATATAAAAATATTATAAATAATTGGAGAGAACGCTGAGGACAGGTTAAGGCAGGGCAGAGAAGAATTGAAGAAGTGGTGAAGAAAAGAAACTCTGAAAATGGCGTTGAAAATTATAAGATTTAGGGTTTACATATTTAAATTTTATGTTTATCCAAACCGTGTTGTTCATACTAACCGTGAACAGTTCAATGGGTCAAGCGGTTCAACCGCGATTCATACCGTTCTATCAAAATAAGGCGATTTGAAGGCTTTACGGTTTTAGAGGATTGACCGGGCTATTTAGGGGACTGGTCGACGGTCCTAGAGGTTGGACCATTCGGTCCGGTCCGGTTCTTAAAATATTGGTTCCAGGAGTTAAAAGTCAAATTAAAATAATCAGGGTATTTTTTGAAATGATATAATTGAATCCTAACGGACGTTAGCGACCACAAACGGTTCTCAAATATTAGAGATTAAAGTGTAATTACTCAATTTAGATAATCTGCATATTATATAGTTAGATTTAAATGTAGGGTAATTGGATATAAATTTTTATAATTTTTAATTAATACTTGTACCAAAAAAGAATGATAATTTATATACTATACCATGAGATATTTCTTCAGGTTTTGAAAATTGTCTCGGAAGAAAGGTGAGAAAAATATTACGCATAATGCACAATATAATATGAGCGTGGCACTTGTAATTATTTTTACACCTTTCGTAAAATTGAAGCTACAAAATTAGGCTATTTTCAATATATGCATACTTTTATACTTCCAAATAAATTTATGAGTATTTTTAGCATACACTATATCTAATTTGAGAATTCTTGATTGAGATTAATTTGTGTTAACTGTTAATCTTATACCCTAACCGAAGTACCAAATGCGGCACCGTATTTGGACGCCTAAATTGTAAACATACAGAACATGTAAAACCAATCTATAAGAGCTCGTAGTTTCTAAGCAGTAGGCTTAAACCAACACGACATGATTCAAGTGCGTCGATCTTAAATTTAGGACTTTGATACCACTTAGCCGGTGCAATCCACAAAGTGAGAGGCATATTAGTCAAATGATAATAAGGGCTTCTAGTTTCTCTACAAAATATAATTACAAAATTTACAGAATAAATTAAAAAAAACTTATGTCTATAATTGAAGAAAAATATAGGTTATTTCTTCAAATCTATGATGTACGGACACGACACGATAAGGATATGACGATACAAATTTTTTTTTTAATTTTTAATGTGAGGAATGTCGGACATAATATTCAATATGAGTATCTTATATAGTACGATACGATATAATAAAATAATATTTTTAAAAGTTTTCGTGCGTTAAAACTCGAAACAGATAAATGCGTGATAACAGAGTCGGAGTCCCATAAGAAAATTGTGGGTTTCTAATTGGCACACCACTAACCATTGAGAATAACTTTAAAGGTAGCATGTGGCTGCTTTTAGCCTTTTATGATGACTTCACACACAAATAAAAAGTCGTATGAAATTATTTGCTATTTTGGATTCATGCTTACAAAAAGTTAAAGACTCCAGAAACCCATGGGGATACATCCATGGCCCTCCCATATGGAAATATAACTTTAATTATTTTGTTTAGTATTAAATAACTCCCCCTCCCTCAAAAAAATAAAAATAAAAATTTACATCAACATATTTAACGTAGGTTTTCAACCAATTAAACAAATGTCATGCAACAATAACTTAACCTGTCATGTCAAACACCGTATTAGATACCTTTTACGTGATAACTTTTAAAATATTACAACGTTATATCTATATTGTTGTGTTCTCATATCTTTATCCATATACATAAACCGATAAACATCGGGTTAACTTTCCACTATTTTTGGTGATAAACAATTACAAACAGTTTCTACACTTTTAACTCTGGTCTCTGGGCAAAGAAAAAAGATTGATCCAAGTAATCAAAAAAGAAGTGAGATCTCTATCATTGTACTAGAGGAAAAATTGAAAGGGGAAAACATAGAAAAGGAGGACTGATGGAAGTGACTGAGCTTTATTATGAATGAGACTACAATAATTCAGTTTTGGGAATATTATTGATATCAATTTACCCAATAATAATAAGAATAAATCATAAAATAAATGAAATAGATAAAGCAATTACTGCCCCCACAAGACTTTAGGTACTAAAAATTAGTTGCCCACTTTTTGCAAGAGCCAGCTTTTTGATGTAAACATATATATGTTATCTTTTATAATTTTTGTATTATATTTCTCATTTATTTGGATTGGATTCGAGTCGAGGGATAAGTAAAACTCTCTTCAATAGTTTTTTTAACGTGTTGGTTTCTGTTGTGTCCTCGACAGAACATTATGTTATATTGTCTCTCTTTTCCTTCTCTGCTACGGTGGTCTGAGTTAACCTTTCGATTTTTTCTTATTTATAGATCTTGATTTCTTATTTTTATAGGTCTCTCGATTTGTTAGATATTTTCAATTCACTCTAAGTTCATTCTTATTTCTCTTGATAATTACTTATTGGACACTCTTGGACAGTTCTAAACATTATGTATTCTATTATTCATTTGTTTGCCGGTTCTGGCGAACAAATCTATTTTGTTCTTCCGAACTGACACTAAGGCTTGGGCTCCTGACGGGCCTTTAGGTATGTTCCTAATAGTTTAGAACTCTTGACTTCTCCTGACAAGATTTTAGGTATGTTTCCAATAGTTTCGAACTCCTGATTTTTTAAAAAATTAGGTAAAGTTCGTTTTTTGTGATCTAGTCAAGTTATTGGATCAAGATTTATTGGATGATATTTTCGATGAATGATGTACAATATATGGTCCCATTATCCTTGATTAATGATATCACAAATTCCTATGATAAGAGCAAACCAACAATCAATATCCATGGTCCAATCTTTATTTCAGCCTTCAGGTGAGGGTTTACATTGAAAAAGGAAGTTGTACGCTCTGCCTAAATTATGATTCATTATAGTCACACCTGCCCCAACAAGTACAAACTTTTATTTGTATTTTAATGATGATAATTTAGTAGATATTAGTTAAGGACTTAAGGTAATTTGTATAAAATTTTGTTGGAACCTTGAACCAAATTGATATGGTAAATTTTGAAGCGCACCGTGGTAGGATATATACTACGGGAACATAGAGGTGCCGACATTACATTTTTATTCCAATTTATCATGTCTAAATATAATTCAAACAACGTCTAACACAAATATTTTGTTGGATATGACTCAACAATGAGATTTTTAAGAGCGTCAGCACATCAAAATAATAAATTCGGCTTTCTTATCGCGGTGTGGTGTGGATATTAATTAAGTGATGAAAATGTTTAGGTTTTTTTAATAATAATTAAGGTGAGTAATTAATGTAACTTAGGTTAGTTCATTGAATATTACTTTCACAAAAAGCTTGAATAATTATCTTATTGACAGCCATTACACAACAATAATTAACTCCTTTTGATTAATGATTACCCCGTTAATCATAATGACTTAAACTTTATTAAGCTTACACAATTAACAATAACTTTTTGCCCAAAAGATTAGTAATTTTAACTTTAATTTCAAGATTTAATTTATATTTTGTTTGCCAAAATATTCATTTATTTTGTTTTTAAATAAATAGAAAAAATTGAACATATAGGGAAAAAATTAAAATTCAACTCATATATTATATTAAAGGATGCTGAATATTTAGTTTAAGTTTTATTCATATATTTTTAAGGGATAAATATTTTTTGCCATCTTAACTATGCCCGTTTTTGCAATTTACCATCCAAATAATTTTTCATTGCAAACCGCCATCCAATCTTTGCATTTGTGACAAAATGTCATCTAAACCATATTTTTTGGTGGTTTTGGAAAAAAAAATTGACACAAGGCATTTTCCTAAAACATACACATCGAACCAAACCACCTTCAGATGACGTTTTGCCACAAATGCAAAGGTTGGATGACGGTTTTCAATGAAAAATTATTTGGATGGTAAATTACAAAAACGGGCATAATTCGGATGACAAAAAATCTTTTCCCTATTTTTAATTAAAGCCCCGAGGGACTGATCCAACATGTCTGCCCCTTTTTCCTTTCAGTACCTTTAACCTTTTTAGGTGAAATGTCTCCGATAATAAGATTTTGAGAAGTCTTAAAAGCTATTGCAATATCACTTTGGTGCAAATAAGGAAAATGATAATAAATATGAAAGAAAATATTACATGTCAGAAATTTAATTTAATATTTTTTTGTTAATTATTTCGGGAGATAATATTTGTTTCACCATCTACGGAGAGAAATGGTATAATGAAGCTTCATTGTTTGGAGCAAATTTTGTATCTCCTTAGTTCTTGCAAGAATTGTTTATTATTGGCATCTTGGTCGAAATTGGCTATTAAAATAACTAGAATTATGCTGAAAAAACATAGTTAGGGTTCATGTTTGTTGATATCCAATAAAAAAAAATGTAAAATATATATTTGATGGGGTTCATCCCCTCCAAGATGTGTGGCTAGCTGCTTAGGAAGAACATGGCCAAACCAGAACGATGAAAACGTGTTAGCTCGGGAGCTCGCAATAGCGTGCTCACTGTAAGGATTCGGGGATAGCAATATATCTCCTACAGTATGATTGGTATGATGGAATGGGGTGAAAATGGAATGGGTATTACCGCATCCATTCCTAAACCCTTGATTTGTAAAAAACATGATTAGGAATGCTCATTACAGCAGTAATGTTCATTTCCACAAGCATGAGATTACCCATTCCTTTGGTCCCCCATGGTATGTCATTCCCAATATTTAAAATTTATTATTATTTTTATATTGTCGTCACATATTTATTAAATGCATATTATATTTTATTATTTTTATAAATAAAAATTAAATACTATTAATCACGTTGAAAATTTAATAAATTATATTAAATATAAATATATTATATATTATATATTTAAGAAAACATGTTCAATATATTATTTTATTTATAAAATTTTATAAATTCAAATATTTTATAAAGAACAAATTTAGATATTTATATTAAAATTCATTTTTAAATATCAAGTAATATATTAAATAAAATAAATAATTAATACATAATCTATGCATGAATACAGAAATAGTTATATATATATATAGATATCACAAACTCACTCTCTCACACACACACATATATATAGTACATAAAATAAATGTCATATATATAACACATTTGATATAAAATAGTAATAATATATTTATATATGGAAATATATTATTGTTCAAAATAAAAAATTTAAAATATATATTTAATATAAAATATTTTTAATAATAATAATCATAATAATAATAATAATAATAATAATAATAATAATATTATTATTATTATTATTATTATTATTATTATTTATGAATAATATTAATGAAATAAGTTCAAAATTTTTGTTTCATTCCTAACTTTATTACTTGGCGTACTAATCATAGCAATGTCATAATAAATTCATTCTATTTCTTTGTTCATTCCATTACAAAGTTCATTCCTTTCCTGTCTCATTCTATTCATGCATACTAATCATGCCGCTAGAGTCTTACGAAACGTAATAATGTGATTGGTAAGAAATGAGAATTGAGGAGGCGGAAGAATCCAGAAGAGGGGAATCGGACATAGGAACAAAACCTTAATGTAGATTAGGTACAAAAGTGAGGAAAAATAAGGGGGAATAAAATAAACGAGAGAAAGATCTCGTTCGCAGAGATGGGACCATGATTTAATATAAAAGGGGGAAATTTTGAAATATCAAAAACAAAGGGTGTGAAATTTTTAATTGGGGGGCAGAATTTTAAAAATATTACAAAATATATATGATAAAGCCAAAAATTGGTCGCCTTTGAACGAGTGTAATCGGCTTCAAATCTCCGACGGATCAATTAAGTGTGGGTTCTTTTATCAATTCGATTGTTTTAGATGGAAAGTAATGAATAGAAATTTGGGTAGAGTTTTGGTATGTTTTAGTGTGTGTGTGTGTGTGTGTCCTGATTCCGATGAGGGAAATTGTATTTATACCATTGGCCTTAGTCAGCGCCATGTCCTAGCTGACTTAGTGGGCACGAATATTACGGACCACATACTTAGATCGTGGAGTGGTTGGGGAGTGGGGGTAACCCTCGTGCACAAAAGACGTTGGGCATGTTCTGAGCACCCAATAGCCGAGCACTCATAGGCCGACTTAGCCAATTTTTAGGGGTATGAAGTCCGAAGAGATGTATGACGTCCGAACGGATTTCTTAGGTATCCTAACATGTTCCTTAGTTTATTTTTACCATTATCATTTGTCGTTTGACCTAGATAGACATAACTCGATGCTGAACTCAGACTTTGCAACCTAGAGCTCTGATACCACTTTAGGATGTAGCACACCGCACGGTGGGTTACCACATCCCCCTCCCCCCCCCCGGCCCGGCGACACCTAAGCACAATCCACATGAACCAAGCGGAGGCGAACGGGAGACAGGCAAACACAAACCTAAGTTAGGCGGAACGTAGACCCTGACTTCAAATCAAATTACAAAAGCAAAAGTACATGCAGAAGCATACAATCTGAAATAAGCCATTCAATACAGATGATGGGTTCAACTAACATAGATACTTAATCCCGAATTCAACATAAATCATAAAATCAATGGGTTCATCTATCCCCAGAAGCCTGTCCCGAAAAAATAGATCATAAAAAGATATAGCATACATGTATACATTCATACGTGCAACTTGTCCAAATTATAAAATGCGTATGCGAAAGACTCAAATTTATACAAAAGATTTGACAGACTCGAGGGACTCGACTCACGCCGTCTAGCTCGAACTCCCAAGCCAACCTGCAAGCTAAAAATGTTGGGGAGGAAGATGGTCAGTCACACTGACTGAGTGATGGGTTATCCACACACACTACATATATATAAGGTGAGCACAACATATTCAAAATCATAATGTTCATGAGTTCGAGGATAGTTTTTACACACCAAAATAATTGCCCGTGATACATACGTACGGGGGTTACTTTAACAAAACAAAGAAAGCATACTATAACTTAGCGTATTCAAATCATATTGTATATTCCATATCATAACATAACATTCCTTATCTTGTCTTATCATTTCAAAACATAGCCATATTTTATCTCATTAACAAGTCTGTGACACCCCGACTCCTCGACCGTATAGGTACGCGCGCCACGCGTGTGAGTTTTGAGATTAGGATTTATTTAAATTCCTTTTTTGTTATTTTAATTTCGCGGTTTAATTTATTTATTTTGAATACTTGTGAATTATGTGAATTTAATTTCTCACTTCGTGAATTTCATTACGCGAGTTATGTATTTAATTTTCGAGCATAATTTATACACTTAATTACTCCTAATTTGAGAATCATATGCTTAATTGGTTTTAATTGTAACATCTTGAAACCTTTGGACTTAATTGATAATTTCTATGGACTTATTTGTAATATTCTTATATTGGGTACTTGATTGCATTCATTTAAATTCATTAAGGACCAAGTTGTAATTTTCCTTTTCTTCCTCCCTCATATGCACGATATACATGTATACACACACATTCATCTTCTTTCTTCCTCCTTTCAACACAAGAGCGAGCTTCAACTCTCTTTCATCTCTCTCTCTCTCTACTCGATCCAAACAAGGCAGCATAGGCCAAGGATTTCACTCCAAATTCTTCAAGAATCCTCACAAGACTCTGTCCCTCTCCTTCCCCTTCTTTTTCTTCATTTAAAGGTGATATATAGGTGTATGTATATTTGATGAATTTGAGCTAATGCTAGGGCTTTATGACTTTATGAATTCCATAACATATAATGAGCATATGTGATGAATTTGAGTTAGCTTCATGCATTTTTAACTTGAGTTCATGAAAGTTTGATACATTTTTTAACATGGAATATTTGAGGGTTTATTGATTGAGTAATTAATGATCTAAGCATGTTTGAGTGTATTACATGTTGCCTAAGTGATATATGATGGTTATATACTTTGTTTGCATTGGTTTCTTGTGATTTATTGAGTTTTGGAGTGAGTTTGTGGGTGTTTCCTTCTTCTCCAGTTCGTGCCCTGTTCTGCATTTTGAGTGTCCCGGCCGGGATCCTTGACAGTGTAAAAACTGTCCCGACCGGGATATCCTGGCAGCAGGCTGCCTGTTACAGCCTCCCGGCCGGGAGCTTGGGCAGTGTAACAACTGTCCCAACCGGGATTGAGTTACAGGCGGGTCCTAGTACTGCTGTCCCGAACGAGACTAAAATCTTTGTAAAAACCTTCTCGGCCGGGATGCAAGCCAGATTTTATGTTTGTGACTCTAGTTTGTTGTTATCTCATTCTTTTAGGAACCCTTGTTCGTTTCTTTATTTTTGGACCTTAATTGTGCACGTGAACATGTCATTTATATAATGTGATTTCATGGTCATGCCATGTGCATTTTATCAATTTTCGAGCATCATATTTGGTTCATTTTGAGTCGAGTCTCACTTGTGTCGTGTTTCCCTTGTCCAGAGGTTTCTCAGGAGGACGTTGAGCCGGTTGTGTAGGGTTCGAGGAGTTCTTTCCCTTCTTTTGTCTCGGTTCAGGTGAGGAATTGATAGGTTATTTAATATGAACCCTACAACCTTTTCCGTGAAGTTTTGGACAAAATCTATATTATACTTATACTTACTTGGTTTGCAAATGTTAAATGTTTTTGTTAAAACCTGTTCCTATCCTGTTTTGCCGAGAGCCTAATACTTCCTGGGGCCCAGGGGCTTGTGTACTGAGAGAACCGGAAAAGTATGGACTGACGGCTATCTCTTGCATAAGTCCCAACCAACTCGGACCACCCGGATATTCACCAGGAGGTTTGGTGAATTGAAGGGGCTCCTGATCAGTGGGATTCATGTACCCATTGATTAGCCTGTCCTGGGTGGTAAGGGCTAGCTACCTGAACCACCAACCCATTGGAAAAAGGAGTATGTGTGCACTTGAATGGAATACCGTAATAAGTGAAACTTAATTTCTTGCGTGATCCCCTAATAACTACATTCTAAACACTAAAGGTGTAACGCCCCAATTTTCGGACGTTCAGGTAAGCACGCCACGTGCGGGTCTTCGGGAGTTGGGGGTCTATTTTAATTATTTCATTTATTTATTTATAACTTTTATCATATTATATGCATCACATCTCTTCACATTTATATAAATTGTTATTCATGAGAATTATATGAACTAGTTGATATATATGATTTCATTGTATTAAATGTCCTCATTTACTCTTTTGTGTGAATTCTTGTACTTAATTGTATTTCATGGTTTGGAGTTAAGTGATTTTTTGTGTAGAGATGGGACTTAATTGCATGAATTTAAATTAGAGAGGGACTTAGTTGCAAATTGTGGTGATTCATCATAGTTAGTGGAAGAGATATAACATTGTATGTATACATTCATCTCTTATACTTAATCATCACATTTTCATCAAATTTCCACACACTTTCACACACAAGAAATCGGTATTTACGCCTCAAGAAAAGAAGGAAGAATTTTACCATCATCCAAGCCATAATTTGAAGGATTTGAGGAGCTAGCATCATCATCTTCATCATCTTGCCATTTCATTCCATTTCTAACTCATATTAAGATCACGGTCCAGGAGACGAGGAGCACGCTCCTTAGAGCTTTCTTTCTACTTTTTGGTTGGTTGGTAAAGGTGAGGTTTATTTCTAGGTATATAGATCCCGTATAACCCTATGTGACACTTTCAACCAAAAGTATTTATATATCTATAGTTTTGAACTTTATGTATTTCAAATGATTTTATGAAATGATTGAACGGATTGATTGATTGGGCGAGTAAAGCATGTTCACTTTGGGCCCGAGGGTAGTGTATTGAGCCAACCGGGAAAGCACGGGCTGACGGGTAACTCTTGCACTATCCTCACCATTTTGGGATCACCTCTGAATCCACCAGGAGGTTTGGTGGAGGAAGAAATCCCGTGCGTGGGAGTCATGTTCCCGACGTACACCATGATTGGATGGTTGGGTCTTGCAAGCCCACCATCACCCGGAGGAAGAAGGGTTCATGAAACTGCTAATTGATTGCACTTAAATAACTTGTATGCTCACTTTATAAATGGAAATGTTCATGATTGTACAATTTTGGAGTAAGGTTGGAGAACGCCCTCACTCGCCGGGCCACGTATTGAATTGATAATTAAATGAATTGTTAAATGGGTTCAGTTGTAATCTCGGGCGAGAATTCCTTCCATTCTTGAACTTATATTGTGTTTCCTATAAAATCTTACCCGAGATTATAGCTTACATGATACGTGCGCTTATATTTATTTAAACCCCTCACTCAGTGTGTGGTAGACTGACACCTCACATTTTCAGGTATTGCAGGTCGAGTGCTAGGCGGGGTTTGAGTCCAGTTTATTTCTTTGGGTCTAGCATTGTCGTCCCCATGTTTTGTGTACGTTCTGGATACTTGTATTCCCTATGAAGCATTTTGGTACATATGTATATATTATGGCATATACTTGAGAATTTGAGCGTGAAAATTTGGAGATATTGGTATGAATGGAAAAAAATAGGATCATAGAATGAATGTATATTGTTATGCTTCCGCTTTTGTTATGAATTGTTGTTTATTTGAGGGTTAGCCCGCCTAGCTAGTGTTGTGTTTTTTTAATTGTCTCCCATTCGCTATAGGCTTGATTCATGTATGGGTAATCTTTCCATATGTGGATTGAACTATAGTGCGGGGGGATGTGGCTACCTAGCGTTTCGGGTGCTACATCCTAAGGTGGTATCAGAGCCCGGTTGCAAAACCGCGGTTCTAGTGTCGTGTCTTGTGAGTCTAAGTGGTATGGCATAGGATTATTTGTTATTTGCAAGTCTTGTATTCTCTTTGAACCTATTTGAAATTCTTTGAAATACTTGGCTTATATGATTATGTGAGCTATTTGTCCTATGTGAATTTAATTATATTCATTCATACTTGTTAATCCAACATGCATGTACAGTGTTTGTAACCTCAGGATGCCTCGTGGAAGACCTCGTAGAGAGCATTCTCCCGGTCATCGTCATCGGCATCACCACCGTGACCGAACTCCACCACCACCCCCTCAAGCACAACCTCAGGACTTCTTAAACTCTATGGTTCAGTTAATAGATCAAAGATTAAGAGATTATGTGCCTCCTGCACCACCAGCTCCTCCACCAGCACCACCGGCCCCAATTTCGGCTATTTTGAGGGAATTCCAAAATCAACATCCACCTAGATTCTTCAAGGGAAATGACATGCAAGCTGAACAGTGGCTTAAGGAGGTTGAGCGAATTTGGGAGCTTATTCCTTGCGAGACTCGAGAGAAGGCTAGGTGTACCCTCACCTTGATACAAGGAGAAGCTTATTCTTGGTGGAAAAGCACCAAGATTGTTTTAGATGCCACTGAAGAAGAAGTTACATGGGAGGTTTTCATAAGGGAATTTAAGAACAAGTTTATTCCTCCTTCATCTCGCACTAGAAGGCTCAGGGAATTTATGGAGCTCAAGCAAGGGAATAGATCAGTTGCCGAGTATATAGCCGAGTTCGAGAGATTATCCAAATATGCACCCAACATTGCAGGTGATGATTTTCATAAGGCTATGCAATTCGTGCAAGGTTTGAGGCCGGACATTCAAGCTGCAATAGAGGCCGTTAATACGAGTACATGGAAGAAGGCTACTACCAAAGCTCTCAAGGTTGAAGATTCAGTTAATGCTCAGAGATCCACATACAGATCGGGTCAGGGCTCCGGTTCAGGGTCCAGGGTCCAGGGTCAAATTATAATCCCAGGAAAAGGCCAATCAATTATGATACCACTCCCCCACAGTCTAAGGGCTCGATGAAGAAATTTAAGCCACAAATGCCACAAGTGCCGGTTCAGAAAGCTCCCCGGGTTACTCCTGCCGCACCACCCTCTACCGGGAAGCCGGGATGTTCTTATTGTGGGTGGCCTACCCATACTTATGAGAATTATCGACGTCGCTTGCGCCTTTGCTTGATCTGTGGGAGTGCGGATCACATGGTAGACGGGTGTCCAGATAAGAAGGATCCACCACCTGGGGGTCAGAGACCGCTTGTTAGAGCCCGAGCTTATGCCTTGGACGGCGAGGAAGTAGATGCAGATGTAGATCCTGCTGCCGTTGTTGAAGGTACCATTTGCATTCATGGCATCAACATACACACTTTATTTGATCCGGGGGCTACCCATTCCTTTATTTCTCATAATATATCTACGAAATTACCTCTATGTGTTACAATATCTTCTGCATATTATGTTGTTAGTACTCCTTTCGGTGGTAGTATAAAAACTAACCGGGTTTTTAGAGAGGTGCGGGTGAGTATTGAGGGTCGGGTTTTCTCTACAGATTTCATTGAATTATCTATGTCTCGGTATGGATCTATCTTGGGAATAGATTGGCTTTACAAGCACTATGCGACTGTTGATTATCGGACTAAGAGAATTCAGTTGGGTTCAAAAATTAGAAGAGACAGAAGTGGTTAAGGGATTTCCCTAAGTGTTTCCGGAAAATTTAGATTCGTTACCACCGGAAAGGGAGATAGAATTTGTGATTGACTTGTATCCGAATGCCGAGCCGTATTCTAAAACTCCATATCGGATGGCTCTGGCAGAATTGAGGGAACTAAAGGTGCAACTTGATGGTCTTTTGGAAGTCGGATACATTAGACCAAGTTCGTCACCGGTGCTATTTGTAAAGAAGAAAGATGGTAATTTCAGGATGTGTATTGACTACCGGGAGTTGAATCGGATGACAATTAAGAACAAATATCCCCTTCCACACATTGAAGAGTTGTTTGATATACTCCAAGGATCCAAAGTTTATTCGAAGCTTGACTTAAGACAAGGGTATTATCAATTACGGATTCGAGCCGAGGATATTCCGAAGACGGGTTTCAATACGAGATATGGGCATTATGAATTCGTGGTCATGCCTTTTGGTTTGACAAATGCTCCCGCCGCTTTTATGGATATGATGCATAGAATTTTTCAGCCCTTTCTTGATAAGTTTGTTGTGATCTTTATTGACGATATTCTGGTTTTCTCCAAGTCGGTTGAGGAACATGCAAGGCATCTCGAGCTTGTGTTGAAAACATTGAAGGGACACCAATTGTTTGCAAAATTTAGTAAATGCGAGTTTTCGATTGATCGAGTTTCTTTCTTAGGCCATATTATTTTGGGGAATGGATTAGAAGTTGATCCTTCCAAAATTGAGGCGGTAATGAAGTGGGAGAGACCAAAGAATGCCTCTGAGATTAAAAGCTTCTTGGGATTGGCGGGTTATTATAGGAGGTTCGTACAAGATTTTTCTAAAATTGCCGCTCCTTTGACTCGGTTAAAAAAGAAAGATGTTAAGTATGAATGGAATGAAAGTTGTGAAAGGAGTTTCAACGTTTTGAAAGAGAAATTGGTTTCAGCCCCGGTTCTAAGTCTTCTAGAGGGTTTAGAAGGATATGTAGTTTATACGGATGCATCTAGAGAAGGTTTGGGGTTTGTTTTAACTCAAAATGGCAAAGTTATTGCTTATGCTTCCCGGAAGTTGAAGGACTATGAGAGGAATTATCCGACACATGATTTAGAGCTTGCCGCGATAATATTTGCACTTGGAAAATGGAGACATTATTTGTATGGAGTTACCTTTGAGATTTTCCCGGATCATAAGAGTCTCCAATATTTATTTACACAGAAAGATCTTAATTTGAGGCAACGGAGATGGATGGAACGATTGGAAGATTATGATTGTGTGATCAAGTATCATCCCGGTAAAGCTAATGTGGTTGCCGATGCTTTAAGCCGAAAAGTTGGTGTTTCGAATTTAGAGATTGGAGAAAGTAGTAAAATCGAGCCTATTGTGATAAAAGCCAGGGGATTCAATATCTCGATTCAACCGGAATTGAAATCTAGATTGTTTGAGGCTCAAGGAAAGGATCCGGAAGTGCAAAAGCTAGTTGCTAAAGCAAGAGAGGATCCGGAAAGTCCATTTGGGTTTGATGAAGCTGGTTTTCTTCGCTTCAAGAACCGAGTAGTGGTACTCGATGAATTGAAAAAGGTGTTACTTGAAGAAGCTCATAGATCGGCGTATTCGGTACACCCGGGAGGAAACAAAATGTATAAGGATCTGAAGCAATTTTATTGGTGGCATGGATTAAAAAAAGACGTGGCCGAGTTTGTGAGGTGTTGTTTAACGTGTCAAAAAGTTAAGGCTGAACATCAAAAGCCGGGAGGTCTCTTACAGCCGTTGCCTATCCCCGAGTAGAAGTGGGAACATGTGACAATGGATTTTATATCCGGATTACCTAGAGTAAAAGGTGGTTATGACGGTATTTGGGTGATTGTTGCTCGGTTAACGAAATATGCTCATTTCTTACCGGTCCGAATGTCTTTCAAGATTAGTAAGTTGGTTGAAATTTATAACAGAGAGATTATTCGACTTCATGGGATTCCGGTGAGCATTGTTTCGGATAGAGATCCCCGCTTTACTTCTAAATTATGGCGAGAATTACAAGGTATTTTGGGAACGAAGCTTCAGTTTAGCACGGCTTTTCATCCTCAAACCGATGGTCAATCAGAAAGGGTGATACGATATTTGGAAGATTTGCTCCGGTCTTGTGCTTTGAATTTTCAAAACTCATGGTGTGATCAACTTCCATTAATTGAGTTTGCATATAACAATAGTTATCAATCCTCTATCGGCATGGCTCCTTATCAGTTACTCTGCGGTCGGAAGTGTCGATCCCCATTATTCTTTGATCTAGAGGAGTGGAAATGGACGAAACAAGAAGGGGTAAAGAAAGGAGAGAAACTTGAGAAATCTTCTAAGGCTGTGGGAGCCATGATTGAGAAAGTTCAGCTTATACAACAACGGATGAAGGCTGCACAAGATAGGCAGAAAGGTTACACCGACATTCGCCGAAGAGATCTTAAGTTTGAGGTTGGAGATCGGGTTTTCTTGAAAGTATCTCCAAGAAAGGGGTTTTCTCGTATTGGAAAGGGAGGAAAGCTTAACCCTCACTATTTGGGTACATTTGAGATTCTTGAGAGAATTGGAGAAGTGGCTTACAGATTAGACCTACCTCCTAATCTTACCGGAATTCATAGCGTTTTTCATGTATCTCAGCTCAGAAAGTATTATCCGGATGAGACCGAAATTCTCCCCGTCGAAGAAGTTGAGTTGGAACCGAATTTATCGTTTATTCAAAAACCGGTTAGGATTTTGGATAAGAAATATCATGAATTGAGAAATCGGCGGATTCCTATGGTCAAGGTATTATGGAGGAGTGATAAAACTGAAGAGATGACTTGGGAGCCGGAAGAGAAAATGAAAAGGTTCCATCCAGAGTTATTTCGTTCCGATCAGTGAATCTGGGGACCAGATTCTTCTAAGGGGGGGGAGAGTTGTAACGCCCCAATTTCCGGTCGTTCAGGTAAGCACGCCACGTGCGGGTCTTCGGGAGTTGGTGGTCTATTTTAATTATTTCATTTATTTATTTATAACTTTTATCATATTATATGCATCACATCTCTTCACATTTATATAAATTGTTATTCATGAGAATTATATGAACTAGTTGATATATATGATTTCATTGTATTAAATGTCCTCATTTGCTCTTTTGTCTGAATTCTTGTACTTAATTGTATTTCATGGTTTGGAGTTAAGTGATCTTTTGTGTAGAGATGGGACTTAATTGCATGAATTTAAATTAGAGAGGGACTTAGTTGCAAATTGTGGTTATTCATCATAGTTAGAGGAAGAGATATAACATTGTATGTATACATTCATCTCTTATACTTAATCATCACATTTTCATCAAATTTCCACACACTTTCACACACAAGAAATCGGTATTTACACCTCAAGAAATGAAGGAAGAATTTTACCATCATCCAAGCCATAATTTGAAGGATTTGAGGAGCTAGCATCATCATCTTCATCATCTTGCCATTTCATTCCATTTCTAGCTCATATTAAGATCACGGTCCAGGAGACGAGGAGCACGCTCCTTAGAGCTTTCTTTCTACTTTTTGGTTGGTTGGTAAAGGTGAGGTTTATTTCTAGGTATATAGATCCCGTATAACCCTATGTGACGCTTTCAACCAAAAGTATTTATATATCTATAGTTTTGAACTTTATGGATTTCAAATGATTTTATGAAATGATTGAACGGATTGATTGATTGGGCGAGTAAAGCATGTTCACTTTGGGCCCGAGGGTAGTGTATTGAGCCAACCGGGAAAGCACGGGCTGACGGGTAACTCTTGCACTATCCTCACCATTTTGGGATCACCTCTGAATCCACCAGAAGGTTTGGTGGAGGAAGAAATCCCGTGCGTGGGAGTCATGTTCCCGACGTACACCATGATTGGATGGTTGGGTCTTGCAAGCCCACCATCACCCGGAGGAAGAAGGGTTCAGGAAACTGCTACTTGATTGCACTTGAATAACTTGTATGCTCACTTTATAAATGGAAATGTTCATGATTGTACACTTTTGGAGTAAGGTTGGAGAACGCCCTCACTCGCCGGGCCACGTATTGAATTGATAATTAAATGAATTGTTAAATGGGTTCAGTTGTAATCTCGGGCGAGAATTCCTTCCATTCTTGAACTTATATTGTGTTTCCTATAAAATCTTACCCGAGATTATAGCTTACATGATACGTGCGCTTATATTTATTTAAACCCCTCACTCAGTGTGTGGTAGACTGACACCTCACATTTTCAGGTATTGCAGGTCGAGTGCTAGGCGGGGTTTGAGTCCAGTTTATTTCTTTGGGTCTAGCATTGTCGTCCCCATGTTTTGTGTACGTTCTGGATACTTGTATTCCCTATGAAGCATTTTGGTACATATGTATATATTATGGCATATACTTGAGACTTTGAGCGTGAAAATTTGGAGATATTGGTATGAATGGAAAAAAATAGGATCATAGAATGAATGTATATTGTTATGCTTCCGCTTTTGTTATGAATTGTTGTTTATTTGAGGGTTAGCCCGCCTAGCTAGTGTTGTGTTTTTTTAATTGTCTCCCATTCGCTATAGGCTTGATTCATGTATGGGTAATCTTTCCATATGTGGATTTAAATATAGTTCGGGTGATGTGGCTACCTAGCGTTTCGGGTGCTACAAAAGGAGTAAGGTTGGAGAATGTAACACCCCGACTCACAGTCGGTACAGGTAAAATTATGTGGTTTATAAATATTTGCGTTTTGGATTAATTGTATATGACTTATATGAACTATTTGAACTTATATGAATTACTTGAACTATATGTTGCATGTGTTTGATTCGTTGTAATTTGAGTTGGCCTTATTTGGACCCGTAATTGTTGAACCGAACCAACTTGAACCGGGAACCTTGAACCGAACCCGTGAACCGACCGGTCCAGCCCTTAAAGGCTGAACCATTCTCTTCTCTCCTTCATTTCACGTGAAACAACAGCAACCCTTGTCCAAGCTTGAGCCAAAACCCCAAGTTTGATCATCCAACTTCCCAAGCCTATATCTTCCTCGCTTCTTCGTCTTTTCTCGAACTTAGGTAGGTTTCGGAATCCCCTCGTCGTGCTCGTCATTTATATGGTTTAATTTCTGAGTTTGGAGTGAGTTTTGCATGCCTTTGCTTCCCTACGTGAATAGTAAGGGTTTAGAGAAAAACTTGGATTACTTGCTCTTTGCTTGTTGTAATTGATCCCTAGCTTCATATATGAGTTGTATATGTTGTAGGTGTTGCATTTATTGCATTTAATCTTTGGTTGGTGGAGTATTTATTGATGATCATGTTTTTAGCTTGAATATTGCAATCCTATGATCATGGCTTTTAATTCCGTTTTCTTGTGTTATTTGAGTGTTTATATGTCAAGCATGATTTATATGTATTGTGTGTGCATTTTGAGAAGTTGTGGCAAATTCTAGGGTTGGTTTTTGGCCATTTTTGGCTCAAAAACGAGCTTCCCCTGTTTTCTGTAAAAAAATTTCTGTTCCAGCTTTCGAACCAGGCCGGAACGGCCGTTCCCGCCCAGTTTTAAACTGGGAACGACCGTTCCCAGGCCATACTGTTCATCGCCGAGAGTGGGAACGACCGTTCCCAGTTGTACTGGGAACGGGAACGGCCGTTCCCATGGCCGGAACCCTCCTACTGGGTCAAATCCGCGAGGGTGGATTTTTCCCTTTGGAAAAATCCGCGAGGGTGGATTCGAGGCAGTAGCTCAAGAAAAATCCATGGGGGTGGATTTTCCCCTTTGGAAAAATCCGTGGGGGTGGATTTTGCCACTTTTTCTCTTTGCCTTGTTTATGCATTTGTATGATTTTAAATACTTTTCTTTTGCATTTTAATTGTTATAATTAATTGTTTTGCATATTGGATTGTATATAAATATGTTATGCATATGAATTGTGAATTATATGACTTAATTGTGATATTTTATCTATGAACATGAATCATGCATTTCGCCGAGCGTCTTCTTTGGTTCATATAGAGTCTAAGTCTTGGGCTTTTGTGTTTTCTTTTCAGAGGAGGTTCCAGTTGACGAGCCCGAGGCGTAGGTTGTTCACGTCGGCTCATATTTTTGTCAAGCACAAGGTGAGGTTTAGGAATTTTATTAGCTAAACGACCTAAAGCCTTATGTGATGTTTTCCGGCCGTGCATGTGACTATATATTATATATATAGATATGTACGTGTTGATTAGAATACGTTTATGATCTTGTGAACAACTTTGTTTTGGGAAAAGATATTAAATAAGCTTATGTAAGCTATGTTTTGGAAAAAGGCTTTACAATTCCGTTAGCGAGATCGCCATGAAAGATTTGGCATATGATATGATATGATTTGTATGTGTGGATCCAAGGAGCTACGGGTAAGGAACCCTCGGGACGGTTCGGGCCGTCGAGGTTCGGCCTGTGCGTAGTCTCCATCCGATATATCACACGCGACCCCTGGGAGTTTGGGAAGGTGTGATATTTCGATGCCTTCGACTTAAAAACCGGGGAGGGCACGATGTGGGCTCGCTACCCCTCGTGAGTCTGTATATGTTTGGATGGTTAGGGCCGCCGGTGGCTCTTCCATCACCGGTGTAGAGGAGAGTGTATGATTTCTGTTTTGTTTGTTCTGAGGAGTAAAGGTTGGAAGCTCGTTCTCGCCGAGCATTATGTTTTGTTATGTATGTTTGAGAAGTATGAATCGGGATAGAGTTTATGAAAGGTTTTAAAGTATATGTATTGGTTTTGGAAAGTTTTAGTTTGTAAAACCTATTCCGGTTCATAGTTTCGCCCTTTGATTTGTGCTCTGCTCTATATATACGTAGGGTGTGGGTGTGCGTTAGCCCCCTCACTCAGTCAGTTGACTGACTCCTCGTTTACTCTTTTAGTTGCAGGTTTTGGGAGTGTGAGCTAGGCGGAGAAGTGTGTCTGCTTTGTACACTTGTCAGTCTAGGTCTCGTTAGGTGCATTTACATACCTGCACTTTATTATTTTGTACTTGTATAGCTATGGATTGTATATACTGACTCACTATTTTGTCCGAGCCGTGATGGCTTTTGTACAGGTTTATGTGTTGGTACCTATATGTAAATACTATATGGCTAATTAAGTGTTGGTACCTATACATATATATGTGATGATTTTGCTTGTTGCTTTCATTTATTCGCTTCCGCGCACTCTGTTTCCGTTTGGTTTAGCTCCGCCTAGCCTAGAGTGTGTGTTTGGTCTCCCGTTCGCTATGATTCGGATTCGGGTGCGGACATTCCATTTCGTATTCGGGTTCGGATTATGGTGCGGGGGATGTGGCCCTACGTGTGGGTGCTACATCCTGAAGTGGTATCAGAGCGCGGTTGCAAAACCGGGCTCTAGTGTCGTGTGGGTCTGTTTAGGTCGTACGGCTTAGGACAATGTGACTTTTGATTATGTGCATGTATGATTTGAATATGTGATTACTTGATTAATTGATTACTTGATTGCTTGATTATTTCTTTAAATTGTATACATATTCATACTCTAATATACATGCATCTATATTGCTTGAATTTGTGAATTTCAGGATGCCTCCAAGAAGACATAACAACCGTGAACAAACCCCTGATTTGAATGAACCGGCTCTACATAACGCACCTCCGCCACCACCTATGAACGCGGAGAATATTGTCCAAGCCCTACTCAATCAACTCCAAAACAATCAAAGGGGTAATGCCAATCCGGGTGAAGGACAAGATATTTCAGCTGTATATCGGGACTTCCGGAACAACAACCCTCCAAAGTGGTATGGAGGGGATGATATTAAGGCGGAAGAGTGGTTATCTGAGATTCGAGGCATTTGGGAGATATGTCCAGGGACTTCCCAGGACAAGGCTATTTGCACCGGGCGTATTATTCAAGGGCAAGCGGCTATTTGGCTCAGGAGTGTGAGATCCAAGCTTGAGAGAACGGGAATGGAATTCAACTGGGAGACGTTTGTGCAGGAATTCCATGAGAAATACATCCCTCATAGTGCACAAGAACGTCGCCTCCAAGAGTTCACAAATTTGAGGCAAGGCAACCGGACGGTGGAGGATTATATTTTGGAGTTCGAGAGGCTAGCTCCGTATGCCACTCACATTACCGACCATGATGATCATAAGGCCCGAAAGTTTCTTCATGGACTTCGTCGGGATATTCAAGAAGCTTTACAAGCTACTAATGTGAGTACTTGGGCCAAAGTTACAAAGAGGGCAATACAAGTTGAGGCCCAAATGGCTCGGTTGAAGCCTCCACCTTTCTCTTCGACCCGAGGATCGGGATCAGGTTCTGGATTGGGTAAGAGGCCCATTTCTTATGCTCCACGAGCTCCTGTTCCACCGGCTTTTCGTCCCCAGGGTTTAGGGAACAAAAAGGCCCGTATTACCGGTCCCGTAGTACCTCCTGTTGCTCCTGTTCGACCGGCTCCAGCTCAGGGACCACCTGTCTGTTCTTATTGTCAGGGGAGACATCCGGTGGAGAGGTGTTGGAAGCTTCAGGGCAAATGCTTTGTGTGCGGGTCCTCTGATCACTTGGTGAATGCTTGCCCGAATAAGAGGCCGGTTGTGCAGGCACGTGTATATGCTCTGGAGGGAGAGGAGGAAGCTGCTGATGTCGACCCGAATGCCGTGATAGAAGGTACAATCAACATTCATGGCATATCACTACATGCATTGTTTGATCCCGGGGCTACGCATTCATTTATTTCCCGGGATATTGTTGCTTCTTTGCCTTTACTTGATGAATTATCTGCGCATGTGTATGTGGTGAATACTCCTTTGGGAGGATCTGTGGAAGCTGACAGGGTGTTCAGGGAGTGTCCAGTAGGGTTTGAGGGCCGAGTTTTTCCTGCAGACTTGATAGTTCTTCCGTTGAAGAAGTATGAGGTTATTCTTGGTATGGATTTTCTCTTCAGATACCGAGCTCAGTTAGACTGTCATGAGAAGAAGGTTGTGTTGGGGTCAGTGGTCTTTACGGGTGAGAGGTTGAAGTCCAGCCCGTTTGTGTCTTTTATGGAAGCAAGTAAGCTCCTCCGGGACGGTGCGACAGGTTTTGTGGCCTATCTTTTGAATAAACCGAAGGATCAGGCCAAACTTGAGGAGACAGAGGTCGTGAGTGAGTTTCCCGATGTTTTCCCTGAGAATTTGGGTTCTTTGCCACCTGATAGGGACATCGAGTTTGTAGTCGACCTTTATCCCGGAGCTGAGCCTTTCTCTAAGACACCGTATCGGATGGCTCCTGCTGAGTTGAAGGAGTTGAAAACCCAGCTGGATGAGCTTTTGACTTGTGGTTACATCCGTCCGAGTACATCCCCGTGGGGTGCTCCCGTGTTATTTGTGAAGAAGAAGGATGGGACTTTGAGGATGTGTATAGACTACCGCGAGTTGAACCGGATGACAGTGAAGAATAAGTATCCTTTACCTCATATCGAAGAGTTGTTTGACATCTTGCAAGGGTCGCAGGTGTACTCTAAGTTAGATTTGAGGCAAGGGTATTACCAACTTCGTATCCGGGAAGAGGATATCTCTAAGACTGCGTTCAATACCCGTTATGGACACTTCGAGTTTGTGGTGATGCCGTTTGGGTTAACTAATGCTCCAGCCGTGTTCATGGATATGATGCACCGAGTGTTTAGACAGTATCTTGACAAGTTTGTGGTCATTTTCATAGACGACATCTTGGTGTATTCGAAGTCTGCAGAAGAGCACGCATCTCATCTCAGGATTGTGTTGGAGACCCTTAGAGAGCACAAGCTTTATGCCAAGTTTAGCAAGTGCGAGTTCTGGCTCGACAGAGTGTCTTTTCTTGGTCACATAATTTCAGGTGAGGGGATTGAAGTTGATCCTTCCAAGATTGAGACCGTGGTCCAGTGGGAAAGACCGAAGAATCCTCCGAGATAAGAAGTTTTCTCGGGTTAGCGGGTTACTATAGGAGATTTGTAAAGGATTTCTCCAAGATTGCTTGCCCGTTGACTCGATTAACTAAGAAGGAGGTGAAGTATGAGTGGGATGATGGGTGCGAGAGAAGTTTCCAAGCTTTGAAGGAGAGATTAACTTCAGCACCAGTTCTTACCCTACCCGAGGGATCCGAGGGCTATTCAGTTTTTGCAGATGCTTCTAAGGAAGGACTCGGATGTGTATTGATGCAAAATGGCCGAGTGGTGGCCTATGCTTCTAGGAAGTTGAAGGAACACGAGAAGAACTACCCCACTCATGATCTTGAGCTTGCAGCGGTTGTGTTTGCTTTGAGGAAGTGGCGTCATTACCTCTATGGGACGACTTTTGAGATATTCACGGATCACAAGAGCCTCAAGTATCTTTTCACTCAGAAGGAGTTGAATAATAGACAGAGGCGTTGGATGGAATTCTTAGAGGATTATGACTGCACGATTCAGTATCATCCGGGCAAGGCTAATGGTGTGGCAGATGCTTTGAGCAGGAAGGCAAGTGTTTCAGGTTTGAGTACAGGGTCTTCAGGACAGGATTCGACAGTTTTGGTTTCAGTGGCTCGGTTAGCTAACATCTCAGTTCAGCCGGATTTGAAACAGAGGTTGTTGGATTCTCAGGCTTCGGATGCAGAGATTCAGAGACTAGTGGTTCGGTCTAGGATAGACCCCGAGACGAAGTTTGGGTTTGATGATTCCGGTTTGTTCAGGTTCAAGACCAGGGTTTGTGTCCCAGAAGACCTCAAGAGGTTAATACTTGAGGAGGGACACCGTTCTGGATATTCCATTCACCCCGGTGGTACGAAGATGTACCGAGATTTGAAGGAATACTTCTGGTGGAATGGCATGAAGAGAGATGTCGCGAACTTTGTGAAGCGGTGTCTCACATGTCAAGTGGTGAAGGCAGAACACCAGAAACCGGGAGGAACCCTCCAACCACTTCCGATTCCTGAATGGAAGTGGGAGCAAGTGACTATGGACTTCGTGTCCGGCTTGCCAAGATCAAGAGGAGGTTATGATGGAATTTGGGTGATAGTCGACCGATTGACCAAGTCTGCTCATTTTCTCAAGGTGAATATGTCTTACAAGACTCCGAAGTTGGCAGAATTATATTGTAATGAGATTGTGAGACTTCATGGGGCGCCTGCTAGCATTGTTTCAGATCGTGATCCGAGGTTCACAGCTAAGTTTTGGCAGGATCTTCAGAGTAGGTTGGGTACAAGGCTTAATTTCAGCACCGCTTTTCATCCTCAGACAGATGGACAATCAGAGAGACTGATTAAGTATTTAGAGGATTTGTTGAGGGCGTGTGCTTTGGATTTCCAGGAAAAGTGGGACAAGCATTTAGCTCTGGTTGAGTTTGCCTATAACAACAGTTTTCAGACTTCTATTGGTATGGCTCCCTACGAGGCACTATATGGAAGGAAGTGTAGATCGCCTCTATTTTGGGATATGGAAGATTGGCGGTGGACAGAGGAGAATAAGCTTGAAAGAGCAACACCTCGAGAGAGATTGGATAAGACCACTGCCAAGGTTAAGTTAATTCAGCAGAGAATGAAGGCAGCTCAGGATCGTTAGAAGAGCTATGCAGATAAGAGGAGAAGGCCCCTTGAGTTTGAAATTGGAGATAAGGTTTTCTTGAAAGCATCTCCGAGAAAGGGATTTTCTCGAATAGGTCGAGGTGGGAAGCTTAATCCGAGATACCTTGGACCTTTTGAAATCCTTGAGAGAGTTGGAGAAGTGGCGTATAGGTTGGACCTACCGCCGAGACTGACCGGGATACATAATGTGTTTCATGTTTCACAGCTCAGGAAATTTTATCCCGAGGAAGCAACTATTCTCCCTGTGGAAGAGGTACAACTTGAGACGGATTTGACGATAGTAAGGCACCCGGTTGAGATTCAAGACCGGAAGATGCAAGTGTTAAGGAATAAACAGATTCCTTTGGTCCGAGTTCTTTGGAGAGATCAGAAATCCGAAGAGTCTACTTGGGAGACTGAGGAGAAGATGAGTCGGTTGTATCCGGAGTTGTTCTCAGGTCAGACAGTTAACCTGGGGACCAGGTTCTCCGAAGGGGGGGAGGTTGTAACACCCCGACTCACAGTCGGTACAGGTAAAATTATGTGGTTTATAAATATTTGCGTTTTGGATTAATTGTATATGACTTATATGAACTATTTGAACTTATATGAATTACTTGAACTATATGTTGCATGTGTTTGATTCGTTGTAATTTGAGTTGGCCTTATTTGGACCCGTAATTGTTGAACCGAACCAACTTGAACCGGGAACCTTGAACCGAACCCGTGAACCGACCGGTCCAGCCCTTAAAGGCTGAACCATTCTCTTCTCTCCTTCATTTCACGTGAAACAACAGCAACCCTTGTCCAAGCTTGAGCCAAAACCCCAAGTTTGATCATCCAACTTCCCAAGCCTATATCTTCCTCGCTTCTTCGTCTTTTCTCGAACTTAGGTAGGTTTCGGAATCCCCTCGTCGTGCTCGTCATTTATATGGTTTAATTTCTGAGTTTGGAGTGAGTTTTGCATGCCTTTGCTTCCCTACGTGAATAGTAAGGGTTTAGAGAAAAACTTGGATTACTTGCTCTTTGCTTGTTGTAATTGATCCCTAGCTTCATATATGAGTTGTATATGTTGTAGGTGTTGCATTTATTGCATTTAATCTTTGGTTGGTGGAGTATTTATTGATGATCATGTTTTTAGCTTGAATATTGCAATCCTATGATCATGGCTTTTAATTCCGTTTTCTTGTGTTATTTGAGTGTTTATATGTCAAGCATGATTTATATGTATTGTGTGTGCATTTTGAGAAGTTGTGGCAAATTCTAGGGTTGGTTTTTGGCCATTTTTGGCTCAAAAACGAGCTTCCCCTGTTTTCTGTAAAAAAATTTCTGTTCCAGCTTTCGAACCAGGCCGGAACGGCCGTTCCCGCCCAGTTTTAAACTGGGAACGACCGTTCCCAGGCCATACTGTTCATCGCCGAGAGTGGGAACGACCGTTCCCAGTTGTACTGGGAACGGGAACGGCCGTTCCCATGGCCGGAACCCTCCTACTGGGTCAAATCCGCGAGGGTGGATTTTTCCCTTTGGAAAAATCCGCGAGGGTGGATTCGAGGCAGTAGCTCAAGAAAAATCCATGGGGGTGGATTTTCCCCTTTGGAAAAATTCGTGGGGGTGGATTTTGCCACTTTTTCTCTTTGCCTTGTTTATGCATTTGTATGATTTTAAATGCTTTTCTTTTGCATTTTAATTGTTATAATTAATTGTTTTGCATATTGGATTGTATATAAATATGTTATGCATATGAATTGTGAATTATATGACTTAATTGTGATATTTTATCTATGAACATGAATCATGCATTTCGCCGAGCGTCTTCTTTGGTTCATATAGAGTCTAAGTCTTGGGCTTTTGTGTTTTCTTTTCAGAGGAGGTTCCAGTTGACGAGCCCGAGGCGTAGGTTGTTCACGTCGGCTCATATTTTTGTCAAGCACAAGGTGAGGTTTAGGAATTTTATTAGCTAAACGACCTAAAGCCTTATGTGATGTTTTCCGGCCGTGCATGTGACTATATATTATATATATAGATATGTACGTGTTGATTAGAATACGTTTATGATCTTGTGAACAACTTTGTTTTGGGAAAAGATATTAAATAAGCTTATGTAAGCTATGTTTTGGAAAAAGGCTTTACAATTCCGTTAGCGAGATCGCCATGAAAGATTTGGCATATGATATGATATGATTTGTATGTGTGGATCCAAGGAGCTACGGGTAAGGAACCCTCGGGACGGTTCGGGCCGTCGAGGTTCGGCCTGTGCGTAGTCTCCATCCGATATATCACACGCGACCCCTGGGAGTTTGGGAAGGTGTGATATTTCGATGCCTTCGGCTTAAAAACCGGGGAGGGCACGATGTGGGCTCGCTACCCCTCGTGAGTCTGTATATGTTTGGATGGTTAGGGCCGCCGGTGGCTCTTCCATCACCGGTGTAGAGGAGAGTGTATGATTTCTGTTTTGTTTGTTCTGAGGAGTAAAGGTTGGAAGCTCGTTCTCGCCGAGCATTATGTTTTGTTATGTATGTTTGAGAAGTATGAATCGGGATAGAGTTTATGAAAGGTTTTAAAGTATATGTATTGGTTTTGGAAAGTTTTAGTTTGTAAAACCTATTCCGGTTCATAGTTTCGCCCTTTGATTTGTGCTCTGCTCTATATATACGTAGGGTGTGGGTGTGCGTTAGCCCCCTCACTCAGTCAGTTGACTGACTCCTCGTTTACTCTTTTAGTTGCAGGTTTTGGGAGCGTGAGCTAGGCGGAGAAGTGTGTCTGCTTTGTACACTTGTCAGTCTAGGTCTCGTTAGGTGCATTTACATACCTGCACTTTATTATTTTGTACTTGTATAGCTATGGATTGTATATACTGACTCACTATTTTGTCCGAGCCGTGATGGCTTTTGTACAGGTTTATGTGTTGGTACCTATATGTAAATACTATATGGCTAATTAAGTGTTGGTACCTATACATATATATGTGATGATTTTGCTTGTTGCTTTCATTTATTCGCTTCCGCGCACTCTGTTTCCGTTTGGTTTAGCTCCGCCTAGCCTAGAGTGTGTGTTTGGTCTCCCGTTCGCTATGATTCGGATTCGGGTGCGGACATTCCATTTCGTATTCGGGTTCGGATTATGGTGCGGGGGATGTGGCCCTACGTGTGGGTGCTACAGAGAATGCTCACTCGCCTAGCCACTGATCACTTTTTTGAAATAAACTTGATAGTTGTAATTCCATACGTTGATATCCCGTGTTTCTACTGTTAGGAATAGTGCCCTAGAAAGCCGATTGTATATCCGCTTTGTGCTTTTCCTTATTGTAATCACAGACAATCTTTGAATGAAATAAAAAATTGAGGCAACACTTCTTTATATGCTCTTGTTTGGTATGCGTTTACTTTATCTGTGCATGTATGAGAACTCCCCTAATCCTGATGACTTTAGGACTCTGCCATTTAGGTGAAATGGTTCATGAAACGAGCCCTATATCACATAAGTCATGATTAGTAAAATACTCCAAGCCGATGAGTCCTAAAGACAGTGGGAGTGTCAACCTGACTCCTCTAAGGCTTGCTTGTGAGATCACGCCCTTAAGAAGGACCACCTTGTTTCATGGAGGTGGAAAGTGTATAGTTGATACGTGCGTGATACATGAGGGTGCTTACTTTAATAAGTGAGTTCACTGAGGCGCCCCGTGTGAGAACATTCCTAAATGGGAAAGGAAGTTTCTATTTTAGGAAATGGAAACTTCCAGATTAGGAAATATCTCACGAGTCATTGATGTGATTAATTGATCCTTAGACTTGAGGTTCCTTGTCACTTTATGAGTTAACTCTGTAGTCTTAGGTATAAGCTTTAAAGGGTGTCGCCTTAGACAACTGATTCAAGGCTTATGCTGGGGCTGCACAAGTGACTCGTGAAAGTGAATGAGAATCAAGAAAGGACCTACACTTGCATTTGCAAGGTGATCTCTTATTGTGTAAGTCATTCATATGCCATATGGAGTCCTTGGCCAAGGCAGTAGATCAAGACATCAAGAAAAGGGTTTCTTGGATTGAGATCAAATGGATATGAAATGCACTTAGCTTTAAGACCGGATTATTAGGGTTCTGATTATTCCCTTGCCCTAGATCTTGGTTGAGAGATAGTAAGTAGGAGGATTGTATCTCACATGAATCAATGACTTAAAGGTTTTGTCGAATCCGAACATTCCAATTCAGCTAGGGGTTAAACACCTATTGCTAGACTATGGTCGTTTAATCTGTGGACTGATTAATTAATTAGTGAATTAATTAATTAGGGTCACTGCTAATTGAATTGAGAACCTAGAGGGTCACACACAACAACTTGGTTACATGAGTTGAGGCTTGAAAATGATTAAACGAGTAAATCGGGCCAAGAGGGTTCCACACGTGTGAAATCACACGTGTGGCTCACGTGAGTGACACGTGTCACTGTGACACGTGTCACACACGTGTATATATATATATATTATATATATATATTAAATAATTAATTAGTTAATTATTTAATAGACTTTGGTTTAATTTTTGAATTAAAAAAAAAGTCTAATTTTGGAGAAAATAATCTAGTTAATTAATTATGAATTAATTAATTAGATAAAAATAAGTTATTTATTTTATAATAAATAAAGTATAAAATTATCCAAAAATAGTTTGGATATTTTTAGCTCTCTTAAAAGTTGACTAGAATTAGAATTCAAAGTCAAAGTTGGAAAATACTTGGTGATCAAGTAATAGGAGAGAGAGGAACCAAATCCTTGTCCAATAAGGATTTGGATCGGCACTCCCTCCTATATATAGGGGAGCTCGAGCTCCCCTTTAGAGCTAATTGACAATTCTTGGTTCATGTGTTGAACACCTTCCTTTCTCCAAGATTAAATTAAACCCTAGGTTAATCCTAAACACTAACTAGAGAACTAGCATCCTTACTAGTTAGATTGTGATCAAGTTGGTGGACTTTCTCTAGAGACTTCAAGTTAGAAGTTTGAAGATTCGAGCTTTACCAAGGAGAGGGGATCAAGCCGCGAGAAGAGCGTTCTTGGGTGGCTTGAAACGCTTCAAGAAAGAATAAAAGAAAAGTAAGTTTTCTGCCTTTACGAATTTGGTTACACGATTGCGAGTTCAAGGTCCTTTTGTTGGAAAAATTTTTTAAATTCCGCTGCTTTCTGATTCGTGTTTTCCAACAAGTGGTATCAGAGCCACCTCGTTAATCGTGTTTCTGATTCGTCTCAATTATTCTGAATTTGGTAGAAATTCTTAGGCTTGGATGCGAATTAGGTATTCATGAGTTCTTTTAGAAAGCCTGAAATACGAAACTGTAATTTTTCCTGAATTTCTGAAACTGTTTTCTTAAATTGTGATTTTGAAAACCGTTTTGATTGAAACATGTTTAAATCGAATTTTTAATTTTTGGATTGAACCGGGTTTTCGAGAAACCCAAAAAATACGAAACGAACACGAAAAGCAACGAGCCTAGGCGTGCTAGCACGTCGCACGCCCAGGCCCGTCGACGCCGCCCAGCTCCTCCCGCAACAGCGCGGGAGCCGTTCCAGGCGCGCCCGCCCAGTCCATCCCGCAACCGCGCGGGACGCCTGCCCAGTCTGCCTAGCCGTGGCAGGGCGCTGCTGCGCGCGGCGCACGCATGATGCGCGGCCAGCGCGCGCACGCGAGCAGCAACTGCCGCTCGCTGTGCGCGCTGCTGGCGCGTCTGCGCGCACTGCTGTGCGACGGCGCCTCGCGCGATAGGCCCTTTTCGGGCTCGCTTTCGTGTTTCGTGTTTTTCGTGTTTTCAGTCCGTAAAATCCCGATTTAATTTTATTTTAATTTTATCTTTTAAAATCAGTTTTGTTAAAATAAAATTATTTTAAAATTTTTGATTAAATTGGGATTTTTGAGAAATTGAAGCGATTTGGATTTTGGGAAAATTATGAACTTTATTTTCTGAAAATAATGAAAGAATAAAATTATTAATTTTGGAAATTAATTGGAATTTTATTGGTTTGTTGTTTTTCGGGTTTTATTGAAAAGACTCTTGAACAAGAATTGCATCTAAGTCGTGTTTTAAGTCATTAGACTTGAAACGAGAATTTTAATTTATTGGCTAAATTTAAATTCTCGCAAAAGCATGTTAGGTGATCATGGGTTTAGATCTATGTATGGTTTTAATTTATGCACATGGATGGTTTAAATTGGGGTTGGAGCCCTATAGTTGCGTTTTTCAATTGAGGTTGGAGCCTCACTTATGTGCGTACTGTTATGTGATTTATTATGTGGCTTTCCATATTACTATTTTTGAGGCCGGGGTATGCCCCGTGTAATTGTCTAAGGCCAATATGAAGATTGAGCCTTATTACTTTATGTCTTTTTCTTTTTATTGTAATTTGAGAGTAGAGATAGGTGGTGAGGTTTTTATTTTCATTTTGGAGACAATGCACCCAAGGAGTAAGATGGACCACATTCAAGTAACAAGGAGGCCATAAGTGAAGACCCCTCAAAATGTTAGGGAGGGGAATCTCAATTGTTAAATGTAATAAAAATAGGGCTCGTATTTTGTTACCGCTTTCCCTTATGTGATTTAAACTGTTTATGTGGCATGTATGTTAGAACTTGTGATTGTGGAGTGGCTCCCACATATCACGCATAAGATAGGTAGAACCCATGATCATTACATGTTAGTATCACGCTAGGACATGTTATCTGTTTATGTGCTTGTTTGAAATGCATTTAAGTGTACTTGCATTAATCAAGACTAATAAAATTGGATAACATATATGTTGGTGAGGTCGAACCGGACAACTCTCCGGTTGATTCGAAAATTTCCATTAAATATTAAGCTAATTTCGAACAAATAGGTGTTTAATTCGAGATGCAAATTTTGAATTAAATTCCTAGCATTACATCAATAGGTTTTAAGTTTAGTAAGTAAAGCTAGTTATTGTCCGCGAGTCGTGGGATAGCTAGTAGAGCTTATTAGTTCTTAGTTACCTAATTGATCATTTTAAATGATCAATATTTCGTGGTCAATTTTAGCAAGGGCGATGTCCGCGAGTCGTGGGTCGTTCGAACTAAGTTTTGGTCATGATCTTATGATTGATGGGTCTAGCTTAACACCTAAGTAAATATGGATGTCGCATGAGTCGTGGGTCCATATTGAAAGATAGGTGATGCAAAAAACAACTACTAAGAATTCTAAAAGTGTTAGAATTGGTAAGTTGTACCTACCTAGGGTTCTTACTTAGAATGTCCGCGAGTCGTGGGTTCGAGGTAAAATGCCTAGGATCTTAGTACCCATTGGGAAACGTGTTCCTCTTAGATCTTTGGGAATTATAGATCTTTGAAAAACAGTGGGAGCTACAATAGATTAAAGACCTTATCTTTTCTATATCGTTATAATTCAGCATGCTCACTAGTTCTCTGTTTTACCATTTAGGTCGTAGATTCTGTGATTCTCTACGTGTTTTGAAATGGCAACCAAAAACCCTCTTGTATCGATCCTCGAGTCAAACAAGTTGACTGGTCCCAACTATTCTGATTGGCTGAGGAATCTAAAAATCATTTTAGATTCTGAGAAGAGAACTTATGTTCTCTTCGAAGGGGAGCCTAGTCCCGAAGGGGAGGCTCCCACTCGGGCCGAGCGGGACGCGATTCAGAAGTGGAAGGATGATAATCTCCAAGCCCGTTGCCTTATGTTGGCTAACATGTCTCCGGACTTGCAAAGACAACATGAGGCCATGGAATTTGCTTGGGAGATTTACGACCACTTAGAGCAACTTTACCGCCCTCATGAACGTGTTACAAGGTATAAAACTTCAAAGGAATTGTTCCACTTGAGAATGAGGGAAGGTTCAAGTGTCCATGAATATGGACTCAAGTTTCTTGCCCTTACTGAGAAACTTGCTTCCATGGACATGCCGCTGAAAGATGAGCTTTCAGTGGATTTGTTGCTAGCTTCGCTCCCACCATCATTCAACCCATTTGTCCTTAACTTCAACATGAATCATGCTGGTGCTACTGTAGCTGAGCTGATTAGTCAGCTTGTGACTGCTGAAAGCACGATCAAGAAGGACAATAAGGTTTTGATGGTGAATGCTCCATCTTCCTCTTCTGGGCCTTCTAAAGGTAAGGGCAAGAAAGCCCAAAAGAAGAAGAAGAAACCCCTTAGGCCCACTGGTGGCATATCGAAGGGGAAGGCCCAAAAGAAGAAGCGTGATCAGAAAGAGGATGTTTGCTTCCATTGTGGCAAAGCGGGACATTGGAGGAGAAACTGCCGAGAGTACAAGGCTACTCTAAAGAAAGGTATCTTTCTCGTTGAAGTAAATCTGTCTATTAATTCTAGTTCTTGGGTACTTGATACCGGTTGTGGAACTCATATCTGTAATGATGTACAGATGCTAAGTGATGTTCAACAACTAAAAGAAGGAGAATGTGTCTTGAAGATCGGCGATGGCTCAAACGTTGAAGCTCGAGCTTTAGGCACAATCAGATTAGATTTAGGTAGTTTTGAGTTAGTATTAAATAAAGTCCTTTATGTACCGAGCATTATTCGTAATATAATTTCAGTTCCAATATTAGATTGTGAAGGTTATGAAACTTATATTAAGAATGGTAAATATTTTATCAAACGGAACAACTCTTCCGTTCATATCGGTACTCTAAGTAATGGACTTTACCTAACTCAAAATATCAATATTATGAATATACAACGAGAAACAAAGCGTAAGAGAGATGACAAAGTTTCAGCTCCCTTATGGCACGCTAGATTATGACACATTTCCAAGAACAGAATTAGCAAGATAAACACTTTAGGATCATTCTCTGAAAATGATCTCAAAGAGTTGACTTCCTGCGAATCCTGTCTCAAAGGAAAGATGTCCAAAGTTCCTTTTAAAGGAACCGTGGAACGTGCCACTAAGGTTTTGGATTTGATCCATACTGATGTTTGTGGACCGCTTAGTGTAAGCACTAGAAACAATCATCAGTATTTCATAACCTTTACTGATGACTTTAGTCGGTATGGTTATGTATACTTAATGAAGTATAAATCTGAAGCTTTTGAGAAATTCTTAGAATTTCAAAAGGAGGTTGAGAACCAAACTGGTCACAAGATCAAAGCACTTCGATCTGATCGAGGAGGCGAATATCTTAGTGAAGAATTCCTTAATCATCTCAAAGATAATGGGATTATCTCTCAGTGGACTCCTCCGGGAACTCCTCAGCTTAATGGAGTTTCTGAGAGAAGGAATCGAACCCTACTTGATATGGTTCGTTCCATGATGAGTTTCACTGACTTACCACCTTCTTTCTGGGGTTATGCCCTAGAAAGTGCAGCAAAGATTTTGAATCTAGTTCCCTCTAAGTCAGTCCCTAAAACGCCCTATGAAATGTGGCATGGTAAAATCCCTAGTTATTCTTATTTAAGAATTTGGGGTTGTCCTGCTTACGTGAAGAGGACAGTGGGAGATAAGTTAGAATCTCGTTCTAACTTATGCTACTTTGTAGGTTATCCTAAGGAATCCATAGGATACTATTTCTATGATCAATCTGAGCAAAAGGTGTTTGTTTCCAGAAATGCCACTTTTCTTGAGGAATCGTTCCTTAAAGAAAAGAAAGGCAAGATCATAGAATTAGAAGAAGTACAAAGTGACCCCACACCACCCACTAAAGAAACGTCCCACTCTGATCAACCACAACCAATCACGAATTTCGATACACATGAAAATCCTCCTGTAAGGCTTTCTGAACGCAATCCTAGACAGCCGGAGAGATGGTATGGATTCTTCCATGAAATCTCTCAAAAGGATAATGATCCTTCAACATATGAGGAGGCACTTTCAGATTCTGACTCTGAACAGTGGATAGAAGCCATGAAATCCGAAATGGATTCCATGAACTCCAACCAAGTTTGGACCTTGGTAGATTTGCCTGATGGGGTCAAACCCATAGGTTGCAAATGGATCTTTAAGAGAAAGCTTGGAGTTGATGGAAGCATTGCAGCCTACAAAGCAAGACTGGTTGCAAAAGGATTCACTCAAAGACCCGGCGTGGACTTTGACGAAACCTTTTCACCAGTTGCAATGCAAAAGTCCATCCGAATCATGCTTGCCATTAACGAAATAAAATAAAATAAAATAAAATAATAACAATTTATAATAAAATTAAATGTATAAAATACGTATAAACAATTAATTCACGCAAATTGGTAAACACATACGTCATACCTATACGACTGGAAAGTTGGGGCGTCACATTGTATAACTGTTGGACCAAATCAATTAATTGATGTGGACTTATTTGTAACTTTCATAAATTGAGAACTTGATTGCATAACTTAAATTTTAGAAGGACTTGTTGGCAATTTCCCTCTTTTTCTCTCCTCTCTTACACGATATATCACACATATATACATACACCTTCTTCCTTTTCATTCTTCATTCAAGAACAAAACACAAGACATCTCAATTTCCTTTCCTTCCAATCTCGATCCATCCAACAAGCCAAGAGCCAAGGAATTCTTCCATCTTCTCCAAGGAAATCACCATAAACTTCATCTCTTCCTTTCCTCTTCCATCATCTTCTTCAAGGTAAGCTATATGTATATATATATATGATGAATTTGAACATAAGTTAGGGTTTCATGATTCTTTGGACTCCATGACTTAATATGAATTATTTGTGAAGTTTATGAGTTGATATATGCATTTATAGCTTGAGTTCATGAAGTTTGGAGCAGGAGTGATCACTTCCAATTTTGAGGGTTTTGATGAGTTTTGATGGATTAAAGCATGTTTCCTTGGATTTAATGTGGCCTAAATGATATATTTGACTTATATACATGTTATGTGATTGTTTTTGGTGTGGTTGATGCCTTGGTTTGGTGTTGGAGTATGCTTGGGAGTCATTCCCGTGAACTCCCAGTGTTTCCCCCTATTATTTTTCGTTCGCGGCTTCCCAAACGCCCGTTTGGCCCCTTAGTTCAATTTCCAAACGCCCGTTTCACTTCCCAAAATTTTGGCCCGAGAGCTCCCACACTCCCGTTTGGGTTTTCAGGCCATTTTTAAAATGTCCGTTTATCCCTCATACGAAATCCGATTTATATGATTTTTGAACTCACGGAAACCTATTGAAGTCTAGAACAACCTCCAATGGGAAACACCTCAATATCTTTTCCCATTTTTGAGTTATAATCAATTCTTTTTGGTGTCGCCACTTCACCAACAATCTGCAATCACCTAACTTCGAGCATACGCCATTTTCCTCTTATTTTGAACTAGAATATGAGCCATATATCATCAGAAAGGTATTTGTGTTTAGTTTCATATGCAACAAACAAAACTCAATTCCAACTTCTAGAACTCAAGATATTCTAGCTTTCCTACAGCATGCGCATTTCCTAAAATTGTCCATTTTTGCCAAACTTCACCAAAAGCTCTCTTATTGCATTCCTTTCACTTCCTTGATATGATATATATGCTTGGTTAATTGATAATTATGCTTTTACTTGATATTCCTTAATTGTTATTGCATGACATATTGATCATGATTTTGCCATGCGTCTTAAATGGTTCATGCGAGTCGTGTCTCACGGACACTTGTCCCTTTTTACACAGATTGTCTTCCCGTTAATGAGGAGAAAGCTCTATAGCCGTATCCTTGTTATTTTTTCAGCACAGGTGAGGTTTAATTCTAGATATATAGAACCCTTACAACCCCTATGTGATGTTTTCGGCCAAAATGTATCTATATATCTATAGTTTTCCAAACTTAATCGATTTCTAACGGATTTGATGAAATGAACGGATTGATTGATTGATTATATTGGCGAGTAAACATGTTCACGTTGGGCCTGAGGGTAGTGTATTGAGCCAACCGGGAAAGCAAGGGCTGACGGGTAACTCTTGCACTATCCTCACCATTTTGGGATCACCTCTGAACCCACCAGGAGGTTTGGTGGAGAAAGAAATCCCGTGCGTGGAATTCATGTTCCTGACGTATAACATTCATGGATGGTTAGGTCTTGTAAGCCCACCATCACCCGGAGGAAGAAGGGTTCATGAAACTGCTAATTGTGCACTGTAATAACTTGCTTGACAACCATTGAATTGAAACCTAAATATTGATTGTTCACTGTTGGTGTAAAGGTTGGAGAATTGCCCTCACTCGCCAGTCCACGGATTGAATTGATCATGATTGAATTATTAAATTGATTAGTTGTAATCTCGGGCGAGTTCTACTTTATTATTGAACTTATATTGTTTCTTTTATGAAAACTTACCTGAGATTATAGATTGCATGGCAATTGCGCTTATATTTATTTAAACCCCTCACTCGGTCTTTCTTAGATTGACACCTCACTTTTCAGGGTTTTGCAGGGTGTGGGTGCTAGGCGGGATTGGATTTGTGTCAAGACCTTTTAGCTCGAGTCTAGCACGGTTCATGTATTTTATTGTCCCATATCTTCTACTTATGTATTGTTATGATCTAATTATGGAGTTAAGATGGAATATATGGTTGTGATGTAATTAAATTAGTGTAATGATAATGAATTGAAATGATTTTTTAGTATGCTTCCGTTTTATTGTTTCATATTGAGGGTTAGTCCCACCTAGCTAAGGATCCTTTTCTTTTGTCACCCGTTCGCTATAGTCTTAGTTCATGTACGGATTATCCATTTCGTATGTGGACTGAGCTATGGCATCTCGGCGTTTCGGGTGCTACAGCGTGGGCTGTTTGGACCTTTTGTTTGGGAAAGAGGGGGAGCCACTTGGATTTTCCGTAGTGTTAAGGTAATTCCTGAGCTCCCTCTTTAAGTTATTTTTCTCGAATTGTTTGGATTGGATTTTTGTATGTTGAGATGCTTTCCATACCGTAGTCCCTATTCTTCGGGTTGGAATAGCGGAGATAATATGACTGACGAGAAGGGTGCTCGGATTGAGGAAGCCGTTGAGGGCTCAATTATCGGTGCCGAGGCCATCAAAATTGAGGAGAATATCATAGTAGAGGTGACAAATGGGGCCATTGGGGATGAGTGTACCGTGCCTAAGAAGAACGGGGCTTGTCTTAACCCTTCTAAAATTCCATCGAAAATAAGTGATTTGGAGTTTGATGGGCTAAGGAGTCGGTTTCACATTCCGGATTCATTTGGGATCATACGACCATTGCCTCATCAAAGGATTACTTCACCGCCCGATGGCACTATAGCAGTATATACCTATGTATTTACTTGCGGTTTTCGACTTCCGATTGGGTCAGATGCACTTGGCTTGTATAAGGCGACTGGAGTTAGCCTGAGCCAACTAATGCCTAAGGTTATGTGATAATTCATTGTGATCATGGTGTGCTTGGGAGATGTGCCCTCGGTGGCTAATTTTGCAAGATTTTATAGGACTCAGCGGTTTAGTAGATCGGCTGCCGACAGGACGGATGTCGGATACCTCTGTACTATAACTCAGGGCGATGTCCCTTGTTTAGATGTCGATACTCTGTGTAAGAAGAATTGGAAGAGTCGATTTGTATTTAATAGAAATATGAACGGTGAGCCGTGGGATGTTCCCGAGAAGTGGATTATTCCTGGAAAACGGGATAAGAAAGCTCAAGCTCAGTTGGTCGATGATGGTTCGAGTGCGATCTCAAATAACTCGATAGAGACGTGGAAGGAATTAGGGGCCTTGTCAGTCGCTAAATTGTTGGTTGAGCAAAACCTCTCTTGGGCTGACATATCTTTCGTACCGGTCAGATCTGAGCCGTTAGGCAGTTTTTGACGTCATTCGCTCTTCGACTATTATCACCTTTATGTCATTATGCTTTCATTTTTTGAATGTGAAAATTCTAAGTGTTTTGCTCATGCTAATGTCTTTGTTCGATGCTTTTAGAACATTGACGATTTGATGAATGCACGAGTGGAGCTTACGCTTACCTAAGCGGTCAGCGGGAACAAGGTCGTCCAACGCAAGCTGGGGAAGAGAAAACGGACCCCTTCAACTCAACAACATCCCAGCTCCGACCGCACTGTGGAGTCGGTCCAAGAAGAACTTGAGGGGCTTATCCCCGCTCCCCTTTGTGAGTGATAACGGTGGATAATCCGACCCCCCTACGCCCTATTCGGTTGCTGTAGTCGTTCCTAGGGGTTCTTGCCCCGCGCCCAAAGTGCCAAATGACCCATCACCTTCATCTCTTGAGACTAAAATTGTCGAGGGGTCCAACAGTATGCACCCGAGAGAGAATGATCTCGTTGAAGGTAGACGCTTGAGGCACCGTACTGAGGATGTCAAAGTGATCGTTACCTTGGATACGAATTCGACCGTTGTGTGCGAGCTGACGGCCCCAAGCATTTCCACATCTTCGAGGGAAAGAGTCGACCCAGATTCTGCTAATAGGGGGAAAGCTCTTATGGATCAAGAGTTAGTGGAGGTTTCTGACACGGACGATCGATTGTTCAACCCTGATCAATGTCGTGACAAGTAAGGAACTCTCGATGCGATATTCGATTCAACACAATTCGAGCATGATCTTCAGTGCTTTGAACGAGTAGAATTTTAGACGAACAAGCTAGCCTTGCGAGGGGGTATCATGGTAGATTTCATACTTAATCAATTACGTCCAATTTAATTTCTTATATCTATGTTCGTCAAGTATTGATATGTTGAACATTTATACTTGTATTTTCAGGACCTCATGCTGAGGATCGAGAACTCTTCTCGTCTTGCCTCCCGCTATAAGAATGGGAGAGAAAAATACAAGCAGTTGTACAGGCAAGCCACCCTTAATGGCGAGCTTATGGACAAGCTTTAAGCCAACCTCGAAGCGGGAACTAAGGCCATTGAGAACCTTCAGGGCGAGCTTGACAAAGCAAAGAAAATCATTCGAATGAAGGAAAATCAGGTTGTAGCTCAATCATCCCTTGCATCCAGGCATCATGCGACCGCCGAGAGACTCCGGGGGCAGATATCAGCTCTTACGGAGAAGGTCTAAAAGATGGAAGAGAAATCCACGAGTGACGATCATCGATTGGCTTCCTACTACAAGAAATTTGAGGATGGTGAGAAGGCGCGCTCGGAACTGAGTGTGAAGCTTGAAGAAGGTGAGAGGATGCGTTCTGAACTGAGTGCAAGGCTTCAGGAGAGTGAGAGAGCTTGCCTTGAGCTGAACGCGAAGCTCGAGGAGTTTGAGCATGCGTTCGCTGATCGGACCAGTACGAACGTGGTCAAGGGGGTGAAGCACTTCATGAGGAGTTCAGTGTTTGACGTTTTTTGCGCTCTTAACAATGTCGATGGGTTTCAAGCCGCGTTTGAACGGACTTACAACTAGCTTGACTATTTGGGTACCATCCGGGAAGGTGTGGAGGTTGATACGATCGGTCTTGACAAGGATGATGAAATGAGGCCGATACTTAGTCGTGAGGATGGGCAGGGTTCCGCCTAACAGGATTTTATTGTCAATGAGTTCGGATTTGCCGTTGATGAGATCAGAGCCATAGTCACTAAGATGGGTGCTACTCAGACCGAGGGCAATGACATTCTGATCAAGGGCGAGCGAGAGTTGGCTGAGGCTCAAGGCGAGCGCGGGTTGGCCGAGGCTCAAAGTGAGCACGACGACGGGAGTGCCATGGTCGAAGCGACCGAGTGGCCAAGCAGTGTTCTTCAAGACACCGAGGGGGATGTTAGTGGTGTCGAATAGATTACTGGCGATGTTAAGGATGTGACACCCCGTCCGTTTGCCCGTACAGGCTCGTACTACATCATGTGCGTTTACTTTCCGTACTTGTCTTTATTTTCATGATTTGATTTAATTATATTCTTTTTATATGCTCTTCAATTCAATTTGTATATGCAGTTAATTGTATTAATTGATTTAATTGCCAAGATATGCTTAAGTGTTTAGTTGAGCTCATATGATACGGACTTAATTATCTAGCATGATCAATTCTTGAACTATGTGAATTTAATTGAATTGTATTGATTTGGACTTGATTGCATGTTGTTTGAATATTTTAGGACTTAATCGAAAATAGGCCCTGGGCCTATTTGACACTTTTTGAAAGTTTAGAGACCTATTTGAAAATAGGACCTCTTGAACTTCATCATTCGGCATCTAGAGCTAGAGAACTTGGATTCGAGATCCGTCTTCGCTATTTAACTAGATTCAATGATTCGGGTTCGATGGAATTAATCTCGTCCTTTTTTGGTATTGTTTGAACCCCCCGACGAAGCCTTTTTCTAGCTCTATGACCCGAAAATCGAGAAACGGACCCACCTTGACTTTAGAGATGATCTCTTAACCTAATTTGCAGCTATTTCTCTTCATTTCACCTGTCTCTCTCTCTCTCTCGATTTTCAGCTACCAAGAAGCAAGAAGAGAAGCCAACCAGTATTCATCATCTTTTTTGCAAGAAAATCTTAAGAACTTTCACCATTCTTCGACTCTCAACGATCCGAGGTAAGATACGTGATCTCCATGATTCATACTTCGATTTAAGCTCCATTTTTTGTGTTCTTTATTTGAGGTTTCATGCATGAGTTGGAAGTCGAATGAATAGTAAGGTTATATACAGAATTTGGAATACATGCTTCCTTGATGATTACTTGAGAAATATGATATGATTTGAACTTATATGAACTTGTATACCTTGATTCTTTTTATTTATTTCATGCTAGATGAGTATATCAAGATATGCCATTGATGCCCTTATGAACTTGCTGGAAAATTGAAGAATTTGAATCCCTACAACTTGTTTCTTAGTTTTTCATGGATTATTTGGAGTATTGTGGTATTTAAGAGCTTGGAATGCATGCTTTCGATCTTGGATATATGGTATGTTGTTGCCTTGGATTTTATGTTATCATTCTTGCTTTTTCCCTCCTTGTTTCAGCTTTTAGCCTTGGAGACGAAGCTGGAACAGGGGATGACACGCCCGTGTCATCCTCCCCTTGTATTTTGAGACACGGGCGTGTCTCGGTGTTGTCTCAGGAATAACTGGCTGCTTGACACGCCCGTGTCTCAAGGCCTCAAAGTGCCTGTACTGAGTCACGGGCGTGTCTCCTTTTGTGCTTGGAGGTGACACGTCCGTGTCATCCCTTTGTGTTGTGATCGTCTTTCATGGTTCGTTCTTGCTTTTATTTGTATACTCCCACCCCTATTATGATCCTAACATACTAATAACCTGCATTATGATTTTTTTTAATTCTTGATTGATTTATGGTTTTTAATTTTATACATGAAATGTGAAATATGAACTAATATGCCTAAGTGCTACCTTATTGCTTCTCGTACACATCACTTGCATTCATACACATTTGTCGAGCGTCAATTTGGTACATTTTGAGTGTAAGAGTGTCTCTTGTTGTTTGTTTTGGACAGAGGACTTTCCCGTGGACGATAAGGTTGCTCCATAGGTGTTCCTTGCTCTCTCTCTTGCTTTTGTTCGACTTTAAGGTGAGGTTATGTTTCTTGTAGCTAATTCTACCTAAAACCCTATGTGCCTTGAAGCCCGCATGCGAAGTATATATACTATATAATAGATATGTGTGTGATACGTACTTTAAGGGCTTGTCCCACTGGTGAAAAACTTTGAAAACGCTTTTATACATATATATGCTACATTTTGCTTTGTTTTAAAGAGCTTTTGGTACGTTTGGTCTTGTAGCGAGATTTGGTCTTGAAAGATAGACTCCTAGTACTTGAATTTGTTCTTGAATTGTTTGGGCCCTAGGATATGGGTAAGGAGCATCCGGGACGGCCGTGGGATCGCCGGACGCATCTCCTGTGCATATTTCCCTATGAGAGGATTCGCTCAACCCCGGGAGGTCGAGGGGAAAGTGGATTCTCTTGAGCCGGCGGCTACTACCGTCGAAGGAGCGGGTAGGAGTAATTAGCCCCTGTCTCAGCATGTACTTGACTTGGGATTTGAGGGAACGCGTCCCTCTCTTCCACTTGAAGCTTGGTTGGACTTGTTCTTATTTTGGTTTTATCTTGTCATGTCTTAGAAGTTTTAGGATAACTCGTACTCGCTGAATTCTTGTCTTGTCTTGAGTCGAAGAACGAGAATGGATTCCTAATGCTTAAAATTGGTTGATTTGGCCTCCGACCTTTAACTTCTTTTAAGTACTTATACCTAGTATCAGGGGAATCGATTTAGTTTGTAAAAACCATTCTCGGTTCATGAATTATCTCTTGTCTTGTTAAATGCTTTGCTCTATACGTATATGGGTGAGTGTATTAGCCCCCTCACTAGTCATTAGGACTAACCCTCGTTGTTGTTCTTCTTTTTCCCTTCCTTTTGAGTTGCAGCTACTTCTTTTGGGAGTCTTGAGCTAGGCGACAAGTGGTCTAGTCGTCTTACTTGTGGATAGCTCGAGTCTCATGCATTTTCCTTATCTTGTTATGTACTTATGATATTTTGGACATGTATTGGAATACTCTTACTAGTTATCTATTCTTTTGGCCCGGGATGGGCATGTGAATATGTTATAATACGACTTTGATGCTGATATATATATGTTGTTAGTTCGAAATAACTCGTACTTTGATCGCTTCTGTTTGTACTTGTTTAAATTGCGCACTTTGATTTGAGGGTCTAGACAGCCTAGCTTAGGAAAGTTTTTCTTTTGTCACCCGTTCGCTATGGTTTGACATATGTGCGGAATTCTATTTCGTTACACATGTTGGACTCTAGTGCGGGGGATGTGGTGCCCACCGCTCGGGGTGCTATAATGGATCATATTGATATGGATGTTCTTTAACATGTTTTGCTTTCTTTTCTGCATTTGATGTATTTTTGAGACCTTCGTAGCTTCGTCCGTTTTGCTTTTATTTTGAGAAGGGAGCCACTCGAGTTTGTTGTGTAGATGGCCCCTTGAACTTTGTAAAGCCATTGGTATGAAATGAAAGATATGTGTTCGGTAAGCTCATTTGGATGAATGTATGCTTTTGTTTATAACATTTATAAATGTATGCAAATTGTAAGAAAATTTTCTAAGTATTGCGATCAGACTTTTACATGTAACTCACATAACTTATATTTGGTAATGGAAAATTAACTAAGTGTTGTGTTTGAATTTCATGCATTATGTATAGTCCTCGGACTTTCTGAGCACGGTTCTCGGACTTTGAGTGTTTGAACTTTGGAACAAAATTTTTGTTAACAAGAATTATTTTTTTTTTACTACCATCGTAGGGGCTTGGCTCCCCCCTCCTTTGAGTAGGCTTCTTGAGCCGAAGTCATTTTGTACAAAAATTTTGTAAGTATTCAAACACGAGATAAAACGAGCAAAGTTGCGAGGTCCTAGCTTTTCATTGAATCAAACTGAATCAAACACTTGTGCAAATACAAATGTTTTTATTTCCTAACATAAACTGAATGAAAAACTAAACTCAATGGTAAAGAAAACCAACATCATACTTAGATAAAATGCAATGAATCTTACGCGTAGAACTTTTTCAAGTTGATCGCATTCCATGGCCTAGGTAAGGGCTTATTTGCTTGGGCTCATTTTACCGAGCTTCTAACTTATGTGTTTTCGGATGAGAGATCCCCTCCATACCAGGCTCCTCGTCCTCCTCCTTATGAGCAGCTTTCAATGGTTTCGGGGTTTCATGAATCAGCTTAGGCTTCACAATCAGGAGCATATAGCACTTCCAAGCTTCTTTTAACTGGCAATTTACTTCTCCTATTCCGTTGGGAGTTGAAAACTTCATCTTACGATGAAACGCGGAATGAATGGCTTTGAACTTCGCAAGAGCGGGTCTCCCAGGGATCACATTGTATGGGAGGTTAACCTCAACCACCGTGTAGATCAATGGGACCGTGGCCCTCTTCGGAGCGCGACCTAAGGAGCTCGTCAATTTTACATAGCAGAGCGGGTACAACTCTGATCGGCCGAAACCAAGTAGAGGGGTTTCGAAAGCATCAAGCTTGACATCATTTCCACACAACTTCTTGAAGGTGGAGAGTGGCATGACGTTCACCGAGCTGCCACTATCTGTCAACGCCCTTTTGACTTGGGTGTTGTAGATATCGGCTTTGATTACCATTGGATAGTCCGGGCACTCTCCATCTTCACCGATCACGATATTGTGAAAATCTCGATCAGTAAAACCCAAGACCTCGCCTTTCTCAGTATGGAAGATGTGATTGACCAGGAGTGTTGGGCTCTTCGCTAAATCGGCGTCCTACTTTCTTTTGTGAGGTCTTGGAATTGCCATCTGTCGATCCTCCAGCAATCATATTAACTACTCCTCGAATGGGCATGTTATCATCTGGTACTTGCTTAGTGCCCTTAGCTGGTCGATCGCGGCAGGCTATGCGAGTGCAACCGAGATCGGCGAGGGCTACGTGAGCGAGAGCGGGTTCTATGTCCTCGTTTCCTATGATTTCAATCCATGGATTTAACAAATTCCGATAGCTTGCCACCTGCTACCAAGCGTTGGATCTCCTTTTTCAAGCTAATACACTCATCCGTATTGTGTCCGTTCTATTGGTGGAACGCACAATACTTGTTGGAGCTAGAGTTTTTCTCGCTTTGGGGTATTGGACAAGGCTTTCTGAACATCTCTGAACCAGTGATGTTCAAAATCTCGGAGTTGCAATTGGTGAGTTCAACTAGCGATCCCCCAGGAACGGGCTTCGCTTGTCTCTCTCTACGCTCCTCCCGGTTAGAGCTCCTCCGTCTATCACTGTTACACACTTGTCTCAGGCGTGCCATGTCCTCCTGCTCTATGTGTTCACTTGCTATCCATCGAAGCTGAATCATGTCCTTGGGCTTTTGGCGGACAACGACATCTCCACACTAGGGATACAAATGAGACAATCCAGCTCACGAGCCTACCGAGCCGTCTCAAAAATAGCTCGCACTTGGGTACGAACATGTCGAGCCGAGCCGAGCTATATATTTCTTATCTCGTGGCTCGCAAGCCATACTATAATTAAAAAAATAAATATATATTATATTAATAATATATATGTACATGACCCTAATCCCTAACCCTAAATTTCATTTTCCCCTTCCTGTCTCTTTTTCTCACTTCTCACGCCGACAACCCAGCCCCACTCCAGTTCGACACCACGCCTCCGGCTGCCGCTAGTGTCACCACTGCTACATCTTCTGCATCGCCCGACGCCCAACACACCGCCACCACCTCGCTGTTTTTCGCTGTCACCCATGCCACTGCAACCACGCTGTTGCTCCGCAGTTTCGCGCTGCCATCTTCCCTCTGCGTCACCTCGCCGCCACCACCGCTGCTTCTCTGCCCACCAAAGGTAACTCAAAATTAGATGATGAATATCTCTATACGTGTCATTTCTTGTTAATTTTATAAACTGAATATCTCCATATTTGTTGGTCCTTTTTAATATCTCTTTGTTTCTTGTTGTTATTGTGCTTATTGAAAGCCTGAACTAGCCTGAACCAACTAACCATGGTAATTTATCTATTGTTTCTATCTCAAATTTCTGTAATTTACTTTTAGATATGTATGAAGAAAAATACAGATGGTGAATGTGAATGGGAAAAATGGGGAAATTTCTATAATTTGGTTTGTGGCAATGAACTTACTGTAAAAATTCGTATGTAATAGCATTTATTTGGATGTTTTTGTTTTCCATCAGAATCTTAAGTTCTATTTAAGATGTTTTATAATTTGGTGCTTGAATGCATGGCAGTCTGATTTATAATCTATAATCTATTTTTATAATATGTTTTTGTGCTTGAATACCTGACAATCTAATTTATACTCTGTAATCTATTTTTAATAATTTGTTTTATAATTCCTTTACAGTTTACTCTATGTTGAATTGTCCTGAATTGAAACTTCTCATTTCTACCATTATCCATGTTTACAAATTACATATGAGTCAACTATGCTATTGCTTTGATATCAATTAATGAGATGTTGATTATTTTGTTTCCTTTTTCCATGTTTCTTTCCAGCATGGTTGATGGACAAAGATGCTTGAGGGAGGCATTTCACAAGTTTCTACCATTATCCATGTTTACAAATTACCATTTGATATAACTCAACTATGTTATTGTTTTGATATCAATTAATGAGATGTTTATTATTTTTTACCTTTTTCCATGTTTCTTTCCAACATGGTTGAAGGACACAGATGCTTGATGGAGGCATTTCACAAGTTTTCCACTTCAGCATTTCAAGTTGATGGTTGTGTAATGTGGTTTATGATTGTGTTGGTTGATGGATTATTGTTTATTGTTGTATTTGTTATGTTGAATTTGGTTGAGATGTTGAAGACATTGTGATACTTGTAATTTTGTTATTGTATTACACCAAAACATAATAAGATTGCTTGGGGAATAGCAGTTTTTAGCAGACAATATATTGCTTGAAATTGGGGGATAGCAAGTTTTTTATTTTTAAAAAGAAAAGAAAAAACTAAACGGAATGGCTCGCGAGCCGAGTCGAGCCAGAAAAAAGAAGGCCGCTGACTCACGAGCCAAGTCAGAGCCACCTGTTTATACCGCCAGCCCGAGCTAGCAAAAAAGGCTAAAGCTCGGCTTGGCTAGTTTGCATACCTACTCCACACTCTCTACTGATCCTGGAGTTGTTGAGCCCTTAATATATGGCATGCCTTAGGAAATCAGCCGAGGGGGTCTCGACCTTAGTAAGCTCAGCGCTAAAACGAGTAAAGTACTCCCGTAGAGTTTTATTGGGAGCCTGTTCGACATTCTAGAGATATGTGATGGGTGGCTTGGACACCTTCAACGGATTGAAGTGACTATCGAATTGTTCGCACAAGTCACCGAAGCTCCAAATCGAACCAAGGGAAAGCCACTTGAACCAATCATAAGTGGTTCCCAAGAGCAAAGTAACGAAGATTTTACACCAGAAATCCAATGAATGTTTGTACAAATGCATGAGGTGCTCGAACGCCATTAAGTGCTCCTCTGGATCACCCGTACCATCATAGTGAGGCACATTGGTGGGAACCTTAGAATTTCTTGCTCGTGTCATCAATATCTCCTCGCAAAGTGGTGAAGCTCGCTCGGCCTTCAATTTTTGAGTTCGTCTATTCTTTCGGTGAGAGGAGAGTTCGATGGGCCTCTCCCGACCACCACGGGTCGGCAGATGTGGGGGCTTGTCGACCACTCCATGTTCAAGATGCCAAGCGGGTCCATGGAGAGTTTCTTCTTGCTCGCCAAGCTGAGACTCCTCCACAATCCTGCTCAGGGCGGCACGCAAGTTTTGGTTCTCCACTTCCAACTGAGTGAGACGCTCATGCTCTTCCACTCCCATTTGATTTTCATCATGTAGAGCGGGATTGAGAGTATCCGGTTCCTCCTCGTCTTCCACCATGTGTTGTTTCCCATTGCGCTGCACGAACGGGGCCTGGTCATCTTCATCCGGAGGTTTGAGAGGATCGCACACTCGGCTCGGTCCCACTACCATTGGATTTACCACGTTACGAACTAGCGGGGGTTTGGTTTGAACGGGTTGTTTCTCTTGTAGCGGCCGGTTAGCCGTGTGCTCCGCACCCCTCGACGGGATAGTAGTGTGAGCTGGAGCTATGGTGGTCTGAACTCCTCTAATTTGAGCTTGTGTTCCACCTTGAAGTCCCCATAATGGGTTAAGCCAAAAGGGGTTCATCAACAATGAGTTCAAACCCGTAGGGAAATTCATTTTTCTCATGTCAATTTCGGGACCAAGAGTTTGCATGCCTTGCGCGGATGTACCAAAACCCGTGGTTGCTCCGGTACAGTGTCCCTTCTGTTCCGCCGGCGTACCACATCGACACTCGGTTGACTTACTCGGGTTGGAGACATGCATGGCGGCAAGCTCGAGCTACGCTCGCCGCGACTTCGAGTTTCAGATCCGATCATCTTCCAAACAAAACAAATGAAATAATTTTAAGAATACATTGGGAAATACGGTGGTTTCCCACAAACGGCGCCAAACTGATAACGGAGGAAATTGGTCGCCTTTGAACGAGTGTAATCGGCTTCAAATCTCCGATGGATCAATTAAGTGTGGGGTCTTTTACCAATTCGATTTTTTTTTATGGAAAGCGATGAATAAAAATTTGGGCAGAGTTTTGGTATGTTTTGATGTATGTGTCCTGATTTTGATGAGGGAAATGATATTTATACCTTTGGCCTGAGTCAACGCCGTGTCCGATCTGACTTAGTAGGCGCGAATATTGCGGACCACGTACTTGGATCGTGTAGTAGTTGGGGAGTGGGGGTAACCGTAGTGCACAAAAGACGTTGGGCATGTTCCGAGCACTCAATGGCCGAGCACACATAGACCGAGCACTCAATGGCCGAGCACTCATGACCGAGTGGATTCCTTAGCCAATTTTTAAGGGTATGAATTTCGAAGAGATGTACGACTTCCAAACGGAATTATTGAATAGGATTTTCACTTACAAAAACAGTACCACTTATGGGCTCAAAATGGGCACTTCCAAAATATTATTAAAGAAATATGTCATAATTTCTTAAGTTTAGAAATATTATCTTTCAAGTAAAAAGATTTCTTTTTTTCTTGTTACCAAAAAAAAAAAAAACTTTTTTTTATTCGAACTTTGCGTCTTTTTATAATTTATCATCCCAATAAATTTTTGTTACAAATCGTTATCAAAGTTTGTTTTTGTAATAAATCGTCATTTAATTTATTTTTTTTTATTTTGGTTAAAAAAAAATGGCACGTGATATATTTATAAAACATACCCATCAATTGTATTTTATCTAAAATGAACAAAAAAAATTACAAATGCAAACTTTAAATGGTGGTTTGCAATGATGGTAAATTGTAGAAAAAGATAAAGTTTCGCATGACAAAAAAATCTTTTTTCCTATCTTTAATTTCATTTAACTTTAGGATAGTAAATATAATTCGTGGTATAAATTTTGTTCATCTTATGTTGTCAAATTATTGAAACTATGCTTTCTCTTATTTTAAATAAATTTTATTACTTCTCAAAAAAAAAAATTTTATTATGTCAAGTTGATTGAATACAAGAATGTGATAATATTCCATATTATAATTGGAGGCATTGAATTTTCTATTTGAATGGTGTAGTTCATCTTTTGATATACCCACACAAACACGACAAATATGTTGATAAGCGGGTATAATTATAAAATATGATCTTTTATTTTTTTTTTTTTGTATCACAACTCATAAAAAATTATCGAATTCCAAGGGGTATTTTCATTGGAAATTCATCTAGAGTCCCTCGGAATATGTCTCTAACGTTACAAGTGGCATGCGTGTATATAAGATAAAACATAAAATTAAATCAGAAATTTTAAATTTATTTCTTTAGTAAATGTAGTTGCCATTTATAATTCATCATAATTGTTTGTTTAACATATTTTCTACATAAAATTACTCCTAATTTGATTTTTTATTTTCCTCACATCCTATTCCATTTATAGCACTAGTTCAGATGAACCCGCAATATTGAAAAATATAAATACATTGTATATATATATATACAGCTCTATTATATTTTATCTAATTAATTATAAATATTATCATTTCCAAACTGCAATCCTTTCTTAAAAATATGAAAATAAAAATATTATTTAAAACAAAACCAATAATGGGCATTATAATTGACTTTTGCTCCACGAACTATTGACTTTCTTGTTGCTATATAATTCTAGGTGCTGTAAATTTACATAGGCAACGATTGTCTTTATTCTTTCGTTTTAATTTCTTTCATAAATTGGAATAATTGTCCTTATTTCTAAATGAAATTGAGTAATTGTTACTTTAAATCGCATCGAAGATATTAGAGTGGTACTACAGCACGACTTTACTTTTAACTTAACAACAAAGTGCACGATTCAACACCACTCATTATGCTTTCGACGTACTTAAATCTTTTTTCAGATTTCACGTGTATGTTGTGCATGCCGTGTATCTATACTATTATATTTACCGACATAGAAATAAAATTAGGATTTAATATACGGTTAATATATAATAGATCCATAGTACGGTATAAAATTTAGGGAGAATTACATCTGACTACCATATATTTAAGTCTAATTATAACGTATTTTACCATTATTGGAAAATTACATTTTAGTCCCTAAACTTTGAGAACCGTTTGTGATCCCTAAATTTCAAAAGTACCCCTGATTTGTTGTTAAAATCATAATTTGTAGGGATCGTTTTGTTAATATTTGTAAACTTTAGGGATGATTTTGTGATTTTGATCATATATTCAATATAACACTCATAAAACTGTCAGGGACATGAGTGTACTTTTACAAATTCCGTTAAGGGATCTCAGACCAAGCAAGATTTATAAGTACTAAAATGTAATTTCCCAATAATGATGGACTGTATTGTAATTAGGCCTAAATGCAGGGTAGTCAAATGTAATCCTCCCTAAAACTTATACTAAACTTCTCATTTTAAAATTTTGTCCATTTTAGATCCCCAATACACTATATTTTTTTTAAACCCCCAAAACGCATAAAAATACAAAAATGCCCTTCATGAGATTGAAAAATGACAATCCCCTTTCTTATTCTTCCTCTTCTTTTTTCTTAAAAATGGCGGATCTCCCAGGGTGGTCTCTGGTGCCTTCTCCGACCATTTTCCGGAGATGGGAGTTTCAGGTTTTTACTCATTTCAACGAGACAACTTCATTGGTGGCAATCCCTTTTCATGAAACTCGCCAGAACAAGTGGTGCAATGGTGGTGGCGCGGCGACTGAAACTCGCTCGGTTGGGTGGTTGCGACGGAGTTTTCCGGCGATATTTTTCGACGACCAAGATATGGATCTTGAAGTTCTCGACACGGGTAAGCTATTGTAAGTTACGGATTCGATTTTCGTTAAGCGATTTACTAGTAATTGAGATTTTTTTAGATCTGAAATTAGAGACAAACGGCTTCGAATTTTGAAAAACTAATCAGAGATATGGAACGAGAACGAAGAGTACGTTCAGGATGGATTTTTCGAGATTTTTCTGACACCCTCCAGCAGTGGTCCGGCGAGATGAAAATGAAGAAGAAGGGGTGTGGAGGAAGCAAATGTGGTGTGAAAGAAGGGAAAAAATGAGAACAAAATAGACTTTTTAGGACATTAGGGGGTTTAGGAAAAAAATATATTATGTATTGGGGATCTAAAATAGGTGAATTTCAAAATTGGGGGTTTAGAATAAGTTTTAGAGATAGTTGGTTTTTATAATTTACTGTCCCAATAATATAAGAGTGATAAAAATTAAAATATCAAGAATAAATTTAAAAAAAAAAATTAATTTGAGAGACAAAATTATAAATATTTCAAATATATATATCAAAAAATAAAAAAAATCAAAATTTAGGAGAACGAAGACCATACCATACCCTCCGGCTCGGTCCTTGAAACGAGAGATCCGATTTTGATCCCTTGAACTATAATTTTTTTTTTTTTACTTTTTTTTTATTACTCTCATAGCGTGTTAATTTTAATTTTCTCTCTTAATCTTTCTTTTTTGTCTCTCACTCCACTTCTTCTTTTTCTATTTTACTGTTTTGATATTTTACATTCTAAAATTAAAATTATTTTTTTATTATTTTTATCTCTTAACTCTTTTCTTTCTTACTTACTCCAGTTTTTCTCTATCATATTTTTTTTATTTCCTTTTCCATATTTTATAATTTCTAATTTATATTATTTTTTACTAACCTCATATTTTTTTTATTCATTCAATTATCATAAATTTATTTTTTTTTTTTTTTTTTTTGTGAACAAATTAAGGAGCCCAAAGGCTCAGAAAATTATCATAAATTTATAATTATATTAAAGATAATTATAAAATAAATATTATCATGAAGAATTGAATTTAATATATATTTAATTAATAATGATTTTTTTATTTTTATACACATCGAGTGTGTAGTGACTAAATATTAAGAAAAAAAATTAGATGTATAAAACTGATTCCCCTGGCACTAAACAAAAGTAACTAGTGACATATAAGTCACCGGATGGGCAGGTCCGTTGCATGTTAACATGTTACTCATTCATTAATATTAAATCATGTGTATTTAATAATGTTTGACTATCTTCGTTGTATTAGCTAATTTTTAAGGTGAGTTAAACTAAGTATATATTATATTACATGCTACGAGAATATATTTATTTTGTATTTAAATTTCACGTTCTAGATCAATCTCTCGATTGTTCGAAGGGACTGGTGTGTTAATTAACATGCCCCACATTAATTTTAAACTATGTGATATTTAATAATGTTTGATAACTTTTATCTCATTAAGGATTAATTGGATCAAAAACATATTATTGACAAACATTAATACAATTTCCTATCTCATCGATGGTAATTTGAAATTGAAGTTAAACTATTTGAATTCATTTGACTTATATACAGTTAAATTATACATGATCGACAAATTCTTCGGCAGCACTTCATCTACTTTCGCTAAGCGGTGAAAAATAATTACTTCTATTTATGGGTACTCTTTTTATAATTTTTAACTAATTTCGTTCTTGTTTGAATTCTGATAAATGTGGTAATCTTTTAGTTACATAGAATAAGTTTTCATTATATTTGGGTGAGGACTCTATATGCAAGAACAAAAATGCTGCATTAATTAATTAAGTTAATTACCTGATTTTCAACTATATGATAATTATGTAGAATTTCATAATGCACAATGTGCACACCGAATTCATTACATACGTAATCTCAAACTCTTTTTTCCCCAAAAGTACCTAATAAACAATAAATGAATACATAAAAGCCCACAAGAAAAAGAAATGCTAAACGTACGCTAGCATAAGAAATTTTCAAATTTTGACTTCTATGTTATTTTTTTATTAGTATGTTTTGCTTTATATGATGGGATTTAGATCGAATCGGAGTCTTTTTCTTTTGTGCATGTTATGTTTTACTCGCTCTACATCATTTGTTTGGATAACCAATGAATCCTTTTTAGGTTTCAAGTTCCTCATATAATTATCCCTTAGAATCATCTATTCGATCTTCTACTCTCACTTTCTTATACGCCACTCTTATCTGCTTAGTTTCTTCCTCTAAAGAACTACAAACATTATCCTAAACTCGTTATGGATGAGCTTAACTAATATTTCTTCTTATTTGGTCACGTGTATCTATGGTGTGTGTCTCATCATTATATATTCAGATTCGTAGAGCGACCGAGGTCATTAAGCATAATAAGAAATTAGGTAGATGTATAAGATGTATTATGCATCACCGATAAAATTATATTTCCTATATTTACTTTGACTGATACCTAAAATTCTATATACACCTCTAATACGAACAAATATATTATCTTGGTAGAGATATTTAAATCTTTATGTCAGTTTTGCATTTCTCGTACGTTTCTATCGTTGTTTAATGATAATTGATAACATAAAATTAAAGTGGAATATTTTATGCATTTTGCTCAAAATATGTTTGTATACTGAAATACACATGATGCACGGATATAGATACAATAATAAAAACACGATATGACACGATACGAATACGATAAAATATATCGATCTTAAATTTTTCAGTTGAAATGTGTCCGACCCTAAGTCAAACATAATATGATATAATAAAATAATATTTGTATAAGTACCGTGCATTAGAGTGAAATCTATACTATTATATATTTGAAAACCATATTTGACTATTTGACTTTTTAGCATTTTGATGATGTGGAATTTTATGGATTTTTTGATATATTTAATTAAATAAAAATATATGATTGGTTGATTTTTATTTCATATATTATTTTATTATGAAAATAAGTGGTAACTACTAACTAAGGAAAATAATTATCTTTGGCAATTTTGACCGAATGATATTTTGTGTTTTTTTCTTTAGATTTTCAATTAAATAGAAAAAATGTGATTGAATTATCTTTATTTTGTATATTGTTTTATTATGAAAATAAATAGTAATTAAAAAAAAATATCTTTGACAAAATTCATAATATACTTTTTTATGTGTACTTTTTTTCTTTTTTTTTCTAATGATGAATTTTTAGAATTTTGAATTATTTTTAATATTTAAAAAAATCATTATTGGTAGTTCCAAAACAAATCTTTCCTTATTTGATATAATTTCATTATTAATTCTTTTATGAGATATAAATTAATTTTTCTTTAGCCTAATCATCAATTATAAAATAAATTCAAGAGCTTTAATTGGGTGTCAATATAATTAATCCCTTAAATCTTGCTTAAATGATTTGGAAAATGGAAAAAATATATATATATGCATAGAATGATTTAGACGGTGATAATTGAATTAAATGAGTTAATTTTTTTATATATTAAAATATACAATTTGAACTAAATGCTATTTATTATTTGTTTGAAAAATTATTTTATGTAATTTGTAAGTTTTAATTAATTTTAAAAGCTCTCAATGCCTTATTCATTTAGAATACATATTATATATATTAAAATGTGACAGTTTTAATTCAACCGTTTTTTTTCTTTTTCTTTTTTGAAAAGTTTTATTTTATAAAAATTATTTCATTAATTGATTAATTATCTACAATAATTTAATATTTTGAAATTACCAAATACATTAATTAACTTTTTTATATTAATTACATTAATTAATTTATCAATCTCATAATTTAAAAATATTAACCAATAATTATTTATTGGTTAGTTCAATACACGATTTTTAAACTTTTTAAGATTTTAATTATTTAACAAATCAAACCAATTAACTTATTAATCTCATAAATTTAGGTAATTTTCAATTAATAATATTTTATTTATATTAAGTGATTAGTTGATCTAAAAAGAAACATCTGATTATATTTCTCTTAATTAATTATTGATTCCAATAAATTGTAAATAGATTTTTGACATCAATTAAGGGGATTAATTTTTTAAATAACTAATATAATATATTAAAAGTAGATGTATTAATTTTTCTAAATATTATAAAGATTTTGTAAACTTACCTAGATCATGTACACAATTTACATAAGAAATCATTATAATTTTAAACTTGAATCTAAACCTTCCAAAGTAAATGAGATTAATTAGGTTGCTTAAATTACTCTTTCAAATATAATTTATTATCAATCTAAGTATTTTCTTCTTTACTCTAAAATATAGAACTAATATTTCTTCTATGTTTTCTTTCCAGAATTTCTCCTTTGCTTTGTTTTTCTTCTTTACGGCATGATTGGTATGATGGAATGGGGTGGGAATGGAATGAGCATTCCCACACCCATTCCTAAACCCTTGATTGGTACAAAATGTGATTGGGAATGCTCATTACTGAGGCAATGCCCATTCCTACGAACATGAGTTTATCAATTCCTTAGGTACCCCACGGTATTAGTCATTCTCAATCTTCAAAATTTATTAACTTTTTATATAATGACCACATATTTATTAAATGTATATTATATTATTATTTTTTTATTATTGTGACTATGTATTCTCATTGAAATTTTAATAAATTACATTTAATATATGTAAAAATAAAAATAAATATAATTATACTATATATATTATATATTTAAAAATACATGTTCAATATATTATTTTATTTATTTATAAATTCATAAATATACGTAATAGATTAAAATATTCATTAAATATAAAATTTGACATTTATATTAAATTTAGTTTTAGATATCATACATTATATTAAATATAATAAAATCATATAATCTACATATAAATATGAAAGTATTAATACATTTATAATATTTATATGTATATACATAAATCACACTCTCTCTCTCTCTCTCTCTCTCTCTCTCACACACACACACACACATATATATATATATATATATATATACATAAAATAAATGTCATATATATAACACATTCGATATAATGAAAACATAATATTGCATATCGAATTTTGCTCAATTATATCGAATACTTCTTCTTCTTCTTCTGTTTTTATATTTCTATTATTTTTTCCTTTATTTTAGAAATTGTATTATCTTTTTGATTTTCTTTATTTTGATTCTCTTTAACTTCTATTTGTCATCTTTATATATTTTAATTTTTAAGTTCAGTTAATTCTATTTACATTTGTATAGAAAGCTTACCGAACCACTTAAAAATACAAATAATTTATGAGATTGTTCATTTGTTATAAATATAAAATTTTAGCTACTTAATTTACACTTTTAATAAATATTTAGAAGTAAAATTTTAACTATATAAGATAATATGTTTATATTTTTGCAATAATTATATTTATTAAATTGATATAATTTTAGATTTTTTTTAAACACATTATTTTAGATTTATATGTTACGATACATGAGAGTAAACTAGGAAAATGTCCACTGGTGACATTATGAAAATTAAAAATATTTTATTTATTTCATTTTTCTTCTTGAACATAATCACTAATTTAACGATTACATTTACGTGGTTTGTTTAATCTTTGTAATATTTTCTATTAAAATAATTCAATTAATCATTCATTATTCTTCACATATTAATTGGCTTATTGATTATTATTTTTATTTATTTCATTTTACACCATCTTTTAATTTTGTATATATATTTTTATTATCAACTAATTTTGTATTTTTCAATTTAATGGAAATATCTATTCATAATGTTCAAATTTTAACTAACTTTTAGTATTGACTGTATATTTATTTTCTTCTTTATTTTGCTTCTTAAATTTTTTATTTATACCATATAAATTTGGTCACCAATAATTAATTTTTATACTTGACCTTTGCTATTTGTTAATCTATTTAGCTCAAAATATTTATCATCAATATCTATAATGTTATTCGAGCATTGCGTTTACATTTTCTCTCTTTCTTTTTTTTTTTTTTTGAAAATTACATTTACATTTTCAAAGTTCTGCTATTCAATTTATTGATTATTAAGGACACGGTATATGTTTATATTTTCTATTACATGTTCGCTAACGAGGTTATTTTTGAAACTTTTAGGATTGACTGTATATTTATTTTCTTCTTTATTTTGTTTCTTAAAATTTGTATTTATACCATATAAACTTGGTCACCAATAATTAACTTTTATACTTGACCTTTGCTATTTGTTAATCTATTTATCTTAAAATATTTATCATCAATATCTATAATGTTATTCGAGCATTACATTTACATTTTCAAAGTTCTACTATTCAATTTATTGATTATTAAGGACATAGTATATGTTTATATTTTTTATTACATGTTCGCTAACGAGGTTATTTTAGTTTGAAACTTTTAGAATATGAAACTACAATTCGATTTCTTAACAAGGTTATTGAAGTTTGAAATCCTCACGAGACTGAGAAAGTTTAAAAAATTTCCGAGATTTTTGACTCAATATCGTAAGGTATGAGTTATTTTCGTTTTTATAAATTATCATATTTGAGATTTTAATCTGATTTCTTAATGAGGCTAACAAAGTTTAAAATCTCTGAAAGAGTTTAAAAGAGTTCCAAGATTTTTGGCTAAATCTCATAAGGTAAATTTTTTTTTTATTTTTTAGAAAATTAATTCAAAGTTCAATTTTATTAATTTAATCTTATTTTTTGAATTAATGCAATTCGATTCGTTGACAAGATCAACAAAGTTTGAAATTCTTGCCGGGTCTAAAAAGATTTTTACGATTCTGGGTTTAATCTCTTAGGGTACGAGTTATTTTTATTTTTATAAATTATCATATTTTATATTTAAAAAGAATGTGATATTTATACAATTTCAACACTTCATTTATTATTATTATTATTATTATTATTATTTAGAATTGGACGATAATTATATATTCTTTCTAAAATTATTTTTCTTTTACAACGTCTCTACTTAATACTTAAATAAAACTATAATAAGAAATACTTTAGCAGCAATTTATTTATTATTTATAAAAAATATGTATTATATAGAATATTTTTTATTGTATATGATAAGTTATTTATTTTAAATTTTTTTAGTCTACAAGATTTATACATAATATTATAAGTTATATTTTTATTAATACCGTGCATAGCACGAGACATACGCTAGTATATAACTAATTAGAAAACATAAAGTAGGAAAAATAAATAAATTCTCGTATGCGGACCACAATTTTTGGCATGAAAGCCAATCAGAGAAATTAAGGAGCAACATAAATGTCCATATCTACCTAAAATACTGTTGAAAAATGCTAATTAGTAATTATGATGTGTCTAAATTTAGGTAATGCCAAAACCTAATTAAGTTAGGTTGTCAATTCGCGATCTTCCATGTTGTCCGGAGAACGCCCAAAGGTATAATGTCAAACCTCGAATCTCCTCGTTCGAATCTTCATATTCTTATCGTATTTTTATTATTTAATTCTAATCATATATGTATGATTGTGTTTGCATTCGTATAATATAGATCATAATATTTATACGACAAATCGAATGCAAAAGGTCGTTTTTTGGTTTAATAAAAACATTAAAAAAAAGGGTTTATATGATCATTAAACATTAATTGTTTTCCTTTCCTTGCACGGAGATTGTTTCTTTATTGCCCTACTGATACGGCCAAATTAGGTTAATGTCATAATTATATTAAAGATAAGCAGGCTATTTATAAAATCATTTATTGGTAATTATACAATTTCAAAAGGGGCCTAAGTTTAAGTAAAACCCATTTAATAAATAGAAAAAGAAAGTAAAAGAAAAAATATGTGTTTTTTTATTGTTTTTAAGCAAAAGAATTGGTTTTAGAATCTTTTTACATCTCAAAAGATTAAGATTACATTGATTTAATTATAATCTTGAAATTTCAATTAATTAATTGTAATTTAATGAACAAATTGATGATGAGCTTCACGTGGTTGAAGATTGACACGTCCATTTCATATTTCGTAAAGTTATCATTAATAATCAAGAGTGTCATCCCCCCCCCCCCCCCCCCCCCCCCCCCCTTAATAATTGCTTTAATTTCTCACATTTCATTTATCCTTCGCATTTTTAATATAATTAAATGTCTTTGCATTTAATAGCATGTACATTCCTTGCATTCAATAAATATTACATTAATTATTTAAGGAGAAAGATAAAACATAATTACCATTAATTAAATCATAAATATTTATTAAAATTTCATGGAAAAAGAATTATGAGATCGTGGAATGAAGAAAGAGGAGATCAAAGAGTGCGTTTGTCGGTAAATATTACTTTGGTAATTACTATTTTATATACAATATTTAATTCTTACATTTTGGATTACTCATGTTTCATAATAGGTGTTTTATGTTGTAATTCTTTTTTTTGTTTCTTCTATAATTCATTCAGTATAGGATTAATTACCGTCCAACCCTTAAAGATAAAAGTTTTATTGTCAATAGTAACTACATGTAAACTCTAATTCAATTAACACAACGTTGAATTATTAAATCACACCATTTGATGGTAGAGTGACATAAAGTTTAAACAGTGCAACTCTCATTACAAAAATAAAAATATACGCACAACAAATTTAGCCCCGACATCACAAAATTCGTCTTTACATTTATTGATATTGAATTTTATTTCATCATAACTTTTTTTAATTTAGATCAGAGCATCCACATGGACTAAAGTAACAAATCCCTTCATTAAAATTCTTGATATTTAATTAAAAATCGATACATCGGTTTCACCCAACTACATCATATGATTGCTTGCTCCATTACAATTTTATTCTAACACAAAACAATTTGAATAAAAGAATCGCTCTCCAAATAAACCAGCTCTGTCATATTCAGTCAAAAACATGTTATTTAGCCCTCAATTGATAGACTCATTCATATAAGACTATGACGTACGAATATTTTTAAAAATATTATTTTTTCATATCGTATTGTATTGGACACGATGTTTGACGCTCCTCACATAAGAAATTCAAAAAAAATTTATATTATTGTATCCGTATCGTATATTATCGTATCGTATCGTATCATGTTCATGTCCGAACACCATAGGTATAAGATTAGTGTATTTAATTTTAGAACAATGATATATTTTGTGGTTATGATGGATTGCCACACATGGTATATAGATAAAGCATGTGACATTGTAAAATAGTAAGCTAAGCATCATGATTCTTATGATGACAAAGTTAAAACTTAAAACTATCGGGTTATTAAACCCGCATGTCTTCCACTGCCATTCATTTACCTTTTCAAGTTAAGTTGGCGACATGTGATCTATGCAGCTTTTGCACCACAAAAATAAACCCAACCCCACATCTTATACAGACATTTACCATATTTATAAAACGTACTGTTTTTTTTTATCTTATATCTCGTTAAGGTTATGATTTCGAGTCCAACCATTAAAATGCAGAATTTTCCGTATTAATGATATTTGGTTGAATTAACATGATAATGAATCGTTAAATTATATCATTTAATGATAAAAATAAATCTTTGTTAATCTCTTGCATTTCTTGGTTATTAACAAATAATTTATTTATTTTAGCATAAGTTAAGTATATAATACTTAGAGGGAAAAAACAACACAACCCTTATACTATGATCATTTATTCAACTTTTTATTTGGAATTCTAAATGTTTCAAATTGTCTTTATGTATTTTGTAAAATATTTCAAATTGTCATTTGTATTTCCTAAAAATTTTTACTGTGTCATCTCGATCATTTAGGTGTTAACTCATTGTTCTTTTTTTGTCAAAAATTATTAATTTTTTATCGGAAATGAGAAAAGTGTTAACACCTAAATGACCGAAATGACAATTTATATATTTTTATAAAGTATAGATGATAATTTAAAATATTTAAAAGTTAGAATAAAAAATTAAAAAGAAAAGGGATTAATTTTTTTTTCTCCGATATTTATTTAGGTATGGAGACAAATGCGCATTCTTGATAAGTTATAAATAAAGGTTTTCATAAGTAAATATGTTTTCTTAGAGAATATTAAGAAACCAAGAAATACTATATAGCAACCCGCCTCCATCATTTTATTTTAATCGTAGAATACTTTCATATATGTATATAGTGACGCATAAATTCACTCAAATACGTAATCTGTTTAGAGTTTTATTTCACCAAAAAAAATAATAATAATAATTTAGAGAATTAAAATAAGTAATGAAAAATAAAACCGAAAGATATTATTTCCATAAACCTTAAATAAAACGTTCTAAATTTCAGACTTAGGAAAAATTAAAATAATTATTTCTTAATAATTGACAAAAGAGGGAAAAAAAAAAACAAAGACTAAAAATAACTTTTAGGGACATCCTTGTCCTTGCTATCCTAATTCCTAACTCCCTTTATAATTTTAATAATGCTTAGTCCGTACCATCCAATCAGATTAGACTAAATTTTCTGCTAGATTAAGCTTAATCACATTTAATATAAGATGGTATTCCCTTATTACCCCTGTAACTCACCTATCCAAACAAGGCTGAGAACTCTGTGGTTGTGGTAATTAACAACCAAAACCAAGGGGTATTTCCAGAATACCGGAAAGGGCAAGTGCACGTTAATCCATGATGACAGAAAGATGGCCTGTCTAGTGTCTACTTCGTGCGCGACTACGTTGCGCCTGATGTACATTTTGCTTTACCATAACGCCAAATTCCGCAATTACCTCCTAATCTTCTTTTCTTCTCTTTTCTCTAATGCACTAATATTTATAAAAATATTATTTTATTATCTTGTAACGTATTAAATATTATTAATATAAAAGATTTTTTTTTTTAAAAATTATATCATCATATCCTTATTATATTGTATTTGTATTCATGTATCATAACTTTTTGATCATTCACAGATTAATTATTATTGAAAGTTTTGGGTTTGCATTATATTAATTGTATTGTGTTGGATATTTATGTTAAATATATTATCGAAAGCTTCTTATGTGCAAAATTATTAAAACAAAGTTATTATATTCGTATCGTGTTTTATTTATATTTTGTTTGCACGGGATGGGTTTTGGAAAATAGATATAGAAATTATTAATTGAGTTAACTAATCAAAGTGATTAAGAGACCCTGAATACCATTAATTTGAGTCATTGTTTTAAAATCTGAACTATGTAAGAAAGAGATTAGTGTGACTAGGGGTGTCAAATTTCGACTCGACCAGTCAACCCGATCCGATCCAACCCGAAAAATATCAGGTTCGGGTTTGGGTTTTCGGGTCGGACCCGAAAGGGAGAGATTCGGATTCGGGTGGGTTTTGGGTTGATACGAATGACCCAACAACCCGAACTCACCCGACCCAACCCGATCCGACTCAAAAATTAAAAAAAAAATTTTAATATATATTTAATTTATTTAAATTATATGGTGTATTATAATTAGATAAAAAATTATAAAATGATAATTGGTTTAGGATTAAATATACTTAAAAAATAATAGTTAATTTATTATTTAAGAATAACGTGATTTATAATGTTAATATTATATAATTTGTCTAAATTATATAATTTTGTTAATTATAAAGACATACATGAATGTAATATGATTAGAATTAAACGGAGTTCACGGGAAAAAAGAGATGTATTTATTTAAACTTAAACAATTAGAATTGCATTATGATTAGTTTAGTAAAAAATATATTATTTGATCTAAATAATTTTTATGTATCTAATTTATATTTTACATAATTGCCCTATTGATTGAATTTTATCAAATTTATATAAATAAGAATTTAAATAAAGTTGATATAAAACTTAATTATAATTACACTTAGAATTAGATCTTAATTAAGGTTATAAACAAGTTTTTAATGTGGGTACAATTTATTAGAGTTAGATTTAGAATTTGATTAAGATTAGACTTATAACCAAATTCCTATCCATAATTAAGTACTTATAAAATTTCAATAATAATTTATAATACATATTGATTTACATAATTAACTTAAATTTTTTTTTTTTTTTTTTTTTTTGAAACGCAAATCCCAGAGGGGAAATTAACTAAATCAACGGGAATTAAAACTTACAAAGGGACAATCAAAGTAACGCAGGCTCGAGACTGCAATTCTAACAAATTTGTGGGCAATCATTATTGTAAGGGTATTTTGGCGACCAATAAATTTAAAAAAAATTCAAAAATTAACTCGTATTTTTATAATATAATATAATAGACTATTAAAAAAATGGTTAGTAAAATAATTTTTTTCTATAAACATGTGATTATTATTTGAGAATAACGTGATTTATAATGTTAATATTATATAATTTGTCTAAATTATACAATTTTGTTAATTAGAAAGACATACATGATTGTAATATGATTAGAATTAAACGAAAGTTTACGGACAAAAAGAGATGTGTTTATTTGAAGTTAAACAATTAGAATTGCATTATGATTAGTTTAGTAGAAAATATATTATTCGATCGAAATAATTTTTATGTATCTAATTTATATTTTACATAATTGCCCTATTGATTGAAGTTTATTAAATTTATATAAATAAGAATTTAAATAGAGCTGATATAAAACTTAATTATAATTACATTTGGAATTAGATCTTAATTAAGATTATAAACAAGTTTTTAATGTGGGTACAATTTATTAGAGTTAGATTTAGAATTTGATTAAGATTAGACTTTAAAAAAAAAAAAAAAAAGAGGCAAAACCCTCGAAATAATATACCCAACCGAAAAAGTTTTCAAAGGATAGGCCCTAAGTAAACAAACAAACCGAGCCCGCAAACATGTTAGGCCGGAAACCCTAGAAGGACGAAATAAAAACCAAACCCAAATCTAAATGGGTTGATCAACAACGCTAACTGAAAATCACGTAAGAAAAAACATGCGCAAAGCCCAAAAGGCCACTAAAGCCAAACCGAAGAACTTAGCCCAAGCCATCACTTCCTATTCAAATCCCGCCATGAATCAAATGACGGATTTATTAATTAATACCTACCACCATAGGGACCTCCCCCGGCGGTAATATCCACCTCGTTCTCCTCTAGCACACCCTCTTCTAGTATAAGCACCTCGCGAAGCACTTCTAGTCTTGCGTGGGGAAAAATGACTCGAGTCTTCATAAGAAGACCCTTTACTATTACGGGTATAGAAAGCACCTTCTGAGTTTGAAGGATTGCCAAAGTGCTTCTCAACCCTACCATCCTCGTGATCCTCTATCGTGTGATTATTATCCTCATCAACATCTTCCTGAATCGAAAAAGGTATCGAGGTGCTCTCCGTATTTCTCTTAACCGTTTTAGCAATAATTGCCTTAAGGGAATCCTCAACAACACGATTATTAGGCTCCTCTCTAACCTTCAAATCCTCAACCACCTTCTGATTAGCCTGACCAATAGCTGCTTTGGCTTGTTCAATCGCAATCTCCGAAGAATCCAAATCAACGGGCTTATTCTGCTCCTTAGCCACCTCATTCTGTAACCCTTCCTAACTTCAGATACAAATTCACTCTCTTCTTCTTCTTCATTTTTATCCTCATTCTTTTGGTTTTCCTCAGAATCCAGATCATCATCCTCAAGATCATCATCAGACCCCGAGGGCATGTCGTCATCAGTTTTTTCAGCATCATGGTGATGTTCATCTTCCTGAAGATTCATTAAATCCTCCTTTTCGCCAACTCCTAATTTTCCTCATTTTTCCTCAATAGGGCCATCATTCGAGGTTTCATTACACAAATTCACAAAAGGGTTATCATGCACAGTAAACGGCTTAGGGTCCTCTATCTTTTTCCAAATTCCAACTTGTCCAAACACGAGGTTTTGTTTTGTGTTTTTCTCAGTTGCATCGACTTCTTTTTCCTTTTTCTTATTTGTTGGTCCTACCCAAACTACACTAGTAGCATGGTTTGCTGGTTTTCTCTCGAGATTGGAGCGTAAAGAAGTCTTAGGTGCGCGTGCATCCTCATGTGCTTTCCCTTCTCGATGCTCACGCACATAGCCATCACCATCCACTTGAGGCATGGAGTCTTTTTTAGGCGCATGAACATCATCAACCCGATATTCACGCATGCCTTCTCCTCCATCAACTCCTTCCTCGTCATCATCCCCCTTACAATCTTGAATTTCACGATCCAAATAATGACAATTCATGCAAAATTTAGGGATTTACCAATAATTAATTTTCTGTAGAAAGCTCCAATCTCCATATCTAACCCAAACAGATCTTGTCAGAGTCTTAGATACATCCAATTCTATACACACCCTCGGCTTAAACGTGTTATCCGTTCTAGCAGTTAATTCATCCACATGAATAGGTCTACCAATCAACGAAGCAATATTCCATAAACCCTCTTTGTATACTAATTGCGAAGGCAATCTAGGAAAAGAGACCCTGACCGGAACTATAGGTGAATCAAAATTAGGGTTGAAATCCGGTGACCACTTCATAATCCGCATCGGAAAGTCACGAAAATACCAAACCTCTTTCATGAACAATCTAGCATAATCCTCAGAATTGTTGCATCTAATTAAGACATGACTTTCGTTTAACAAACTAATACGAACCTTACCTTTGAAATCAATCTTGGTGAAATAGAAGCGAAGCTGGGACATCGTTGGATAGCCCTGTGCAAATTTCCCAATCAAAGCTAACTTGAAGGGACGGTTCAAAACCTCGCACTCCTCATGCTAGAAAAAAACTGTCGGCAGCCCCTTAAATTTTGTAATTGTGCCTAATGGCGTGAACGTGTTGAGATCAAAAGCCTTGATGCGTGCCTTCTCATCGGGGAGGAGGAACTCGTCGCGATGGGACCCCGCAACAGCCGCTGCATAAGATGGGAGATTGGCAGCGAGGGACGGCGTTGGCATTGCGAGATGCAGGGCAGTAGTCGCGTGCAAGGCTGCGCCTAGTTGAGCAGCGACGTGCGGCGTGGCAGCGTTTAGAGCGCCACCGTCCGCCATAGTGGCGCAACACAGCGGCGGCAAGAAACTCGCCGCAAAGCTTGAACGACGATGTGGATTTGGCGTGGAAGGAGGCGCCGATTCTCTCTAGTTTTCAATTTTGATTAAGATTAGACTTGTAACCAAATTCCTATCCATAATTAAATACTTATAAAATTTCAATAATCATTTATAATACATGTTGGTTTATATAATTAACTTAATTAAACATTAGTGAAATCATTATTGTAAGGATATTTTGGCGGCCAATAAATTTAAAAAAAATCCAAAAATCAACTCGTATTTTTATAAGATAATATAATAGACTATTAAAAAAAAGGCTAGTAAAATATTTTTTTCTATAAACATGTGATTATTATATGAGAAAATTGTGATTTATAATGTCAATATTATATAATTTGTCTAAATTGTATAGTTTTGTTCATTAGAAAGACATATATGACTGTAATATGATTAGAATTAAACGGAGTTTATGGATAAAAAGAGATGTATTTATTTGGACTTAAAGAATTAGAATTGCATTATGATTAGTTTAGTAGAAAATATATTATTCGATCTAAATAATGTTTATGTATCTAATTTTTATTTTACATAATTACCTTATTGATTGAATTTTATAGAATTTATATAAATAGGAATTTAAATAGAGTTGATATAGAACTTAATTATAATTACACTTAGAATTAGAACTTAATAATTTATGTATTAAATTTTTTTTATCTTATATTAATTGCAATTATGTCAAACCTTACCAACTATATATTTTTATATATTGTTATCAAGTTTTAAAATAATTTAAACATAAATTAGAATTTAAAAAAAAAAAATCGTTTCGGATCGGATCGGGTCGGGTTGACGGGATTATCGTGTTTGGGTTAACCCGAACCCAACCCGAACCCGATCGGATCGTGTTTGGGTTGGGATTTTCGGGTTCAAATTCGGGTCGGATCGGATCGGATTCGAGTTTGGGATTTTCATATAATATCCTTACATCAACCCGACCCGAACCCACTCGAATTGACATCCCTAAGTGTGACTAATGACGTAGATAGTTGACAAGAATATCATTATTTTTTAATTATAATTCAAGCTTACTAAGATTCTTGTCGTAGTTACACTCAAGTTTTCTTGTATATAGCCTATTTATTTAATTGTAAGTTTATTACTCTTAACTTTCTTTAAGTCCTCTTTAAAATCCAAATGATGATATAAAAAAAAAAATAAAAAAAAAACTTTAGCTCTTCTCTGTTTCAAAGTGGTTGTCTTAAATGATATAATGGAGTAATATATCCCTCAAATTATTTCAAGAGAAAAAAATAATTTAACCCCGCCTAATATGAATTTTTTTTTTATCTAAACTTTTAAATGTTTCAGATTCTCATCTGTACTTGTCAATAAAGGTTGATTCAAGTGATTAATAAATTTATTTTTTCAGAGTAATGTCTCAAGTTCGAATTACACTTGGGTGTGTGTGAGTCAAAAAAAAAAAAAAAAAAAAAGATTATCATTTATAAAAATTTAGGGAAAATTTCAAATTGATTGAAAATTTTTCAAAAAAAATGAGTCATTTGGTAACACCTACTTGATAATTAAATTTTTTTTTTATTAAGTATAGATGATAATTTAAAATATTTAAAAATTTAAATAAAAAATTGAAAAAACAACTATTGTACAAAGCGTAAATTGTTTTTTCTTTTTCTTTTTTAATATGCGTAATAGCAGACTTTGATGAATTAATTTTGCTTTCATTTAATATACACCACCTTAATTCGTTTTGAAGTTTGTAAAAATATAAACAATCATAATTATTTAAACATTTTACATTGAATTTCTTTTAAATAAACTAATATGGATCATCCTACACTGAATTTTGAAAAATACCTTGATAATAACTATTCAATTTCCATTCCCAAAGCAGACATTTTCAGGTCATTATCATATCAAAAATTGGTCAAAATCAATTCTTTTTCTATTATTATTATTTTAAATTTCTCCAACTAGTTCATTCATAATTTTATATAGAGTTCACAGTTGTGCATCCCCACTCTTCAGTCCCCACCCACCTCTTCACACCCATATGTGATATGTATCAAACTCAAACACAGCTTCAATACACATTTATACAGCCCAAAGATTTGTATATACATATATATATGTTTGTAATTAAAAGAAATGATATATAGGTGAAGGATTGATAAGGGTTGAGATTGATGTGCGCATTTAAGCTCACCGCAGATCAAGAAATTTTTACAGAGATTGGATTTATGACCGAAGAAGTCTTAAAGTAGTTTGTTAACTTTGTCTTTTGAGGTGGGTTTCATTCAATTCTTCTGATAAATGAGCTGAAATTAATTTTAAAGAATGAATCTTTGTGTGTACTTTCTTTTATTTTCGGTTCTTCTGCGTCTGCTGAGCTCTGCTGTCAACTGTCTGCAATGAATTCATTCTTCTGTTGGTCTTTTGCTGCTCTGTTTTATGCCTTCATTTACAGCCATTGTTATTAATGTTGTTCAATCGTAAAGATTTGATCTTTTTATTTTTGGTTTGTTTTCTTCATTTTCTGAAAAATATATATGTATTAAATGAGTTAATGGGGTAATAACGGTGTGGCAGTGGCAGAAATCATTCAATTTTTCGCTTCGGGGCGTGAGGAAAAGATGAACACCAGAGGCAGGTCTATGAAGGCTCCTCTGAAACAAGAAAAAGTAATTAATTTCTTCATTTTATTATCTTTTTTTGAGTTGGTATTTCAATCAATGTCTGCCTAAATTATTGGTGTATTGTTATATTTATATATATGTATTTGTAAATTATTGGATTTTTATTGTGTTTTGAGTGGGGAAAAATGGCTTCAAGTTGTAAGGGCATGCTTGAGAAGATGAAATTCTTGAATTATTTTGATAAAGTGAGCATCTTTTTCTGAGAATCCCAGATGGGTTTTTTTGTAATAAGTTGGCGTAAGTGATGGAAAAAGAAGGGAAATATTGGATATATTCTGGAATCTGGGATGTACTGTTCATATATGTCAATTTTTGTCTGTTCTTTTCTATTTTTCCGTTTTTATGTGATTCTTTTCTTGAAATTTCAATTTTCTGGGAATTTATGAGAAAAATCTGTTCTGTGTGGCTTTTTATTAGTTAGCTTTATTCCTTTTTTAGTTGTACATAAATGTGTGTGTTAGTGTGTGTAATTCCTTCCTTGTGGAGGGTGATTAATGAATAATCTATATGATCACTTGAAGGGCAAAGGGGAAATGCAGAGTAGCAGAAGAATGAATGCTGAAAAACCAACTACGAGCCGTCGAGGCTCGATTAGAGAAAGAAAGATTGCATTACAGCAAGATGTGAGTTTTGTAATAAGTTTCTTGAATTTTTTTCGAAATTTTCAGTAAAATCATGTTTGTAAATATATTTATAGTTATAACCCTTGATGGTGTAGGTTGATAAGCTAAAGAAACGACTCAGACACGAAGAAAACGTTCATAGAGCTTTGGAGAGAGCCTTTAACAGACCATTGGGAGCTCTTCCTCGCCTCCCACCGTATCTCCCACCCGATGTAAGCGTCAAATTCTCTTCTTTTTATTCTTTGAGAGTATGTAGTTTATGGAAAAGATGCATTTGAAGTTAACAACTACTGATGCTTCAGTAGCATGAGTGAATCAGATCAAATCTTATGTTTCACTTTTTGTGTTCTTCTTTTGGAATTTATGACATGCATGTCATCTTGAATATATACACCAATGTTATTTTGACTTTTAATGTTCCTTAACATTGTTTCATTATAAATGATTATGGTAATTCTTGGTTCATTTTTGTAGACACTCGAGCTTCTAGCCGAGGTGGCTGTTTTGGAAGAAGAAGTCATTCGGCTTGAAGAAAAAATTGTACAATTTAGACAAGGACTATATCAAGAAGCCATCTACATTTCATCATCCAAAAAAAACATGCATAATTCAGGTGATTTATGTGAAGCTACCCAAATTAAAGATCTAAAGCCCAAACAATATAAGCCATCGGTTCAAAATGAGGCAAATTCTTCAGCAATTATTGGGAAGAATTTACCTTCTCTTTCTGGTAATGTTACTAAGTATACTTTCTTTAAATTATATACTTTTCTTAAATAAATAATGTAAGAGTGCTTGGATTAAATCTGATATCTTTTAATGTAATTTAGATGAAAGGAGGGGAAAAGAGAATCAATTAAGTACAAATTCCTCGAAGAGTAAGCAACAATCACCAAATTTGAAGGGACAACCAGCCAGAACTCCAGTGAAAAGGGCTAGCATTGAGTGCAGATCAGCCGATAGGCGTTTAGATCCTCAAAAGTTGCAGGTATTTTATTTATATGCTTGAAAAATAAAAATAAATCCCACCAGAATATTCCGTTGGAAAAGCTAATGTATCGCGATGAGTAAAACAAATGTAATTTCTTGTAAATTTGGATTAATTGTTTTTTTTTTCCCAGATGGTGAAAAAAGATCGTGGAACTTCAGAAGAACGGATTCCCGTCATTCGGGAGGAAATATCTCACGTAAACGAGGGTCCGAACAACATTTCTGAGAGCATTCTGAAATGCTTAATGAACATTTTCTTGAGAATGAGTTCAAAGAGGAGTAGAAGTACTGCAGAAACCTTGCCTTCTTCAGATATGATTTCTAATGCAGAGTTTAAGGATCCTTATAGTATATGTTCAAAGTTTGGGAAGAGGGATATTGGCCCGTATAAGCATTTATTTGCCATTGAAGCCGCCTCGATAAATCCAAACCAGACGACAGTATCTGTATTCCTCGTTCAAAGATTAAAGTAATTTATTTTATTAAGACAAGTTAGATTTTATTTATAATTTTGCATATTTATGGTGCTTATAACGCGTGCTTTTGTTTCCAATTTTTAGGATTCTACTTGAGAGACTCGCATCGGTCGATCTAAAGGACCTCACACATCAGGAAAAGCTTGCATTTTGGATAAATATCTACAATTCATGCATGATGAATGTATGAGAGACATCTCTTCGGAATTTATATTTGTTGTTATATTTATATAGTTTTATAATTATTTAATTTTTTTTTTTCAGGCATTTATCGAGTATGGCATTCCAGGCGGCGCTGAAATGGTTGTTGCACTTATGCAAAAGGTAATATTATTTATTATTTATTCATTTTAATGCTGCATATGTTATGTTATCTTGCCTATTATTTAGATTATGATGAAATTTAATTATAATTATGAAATTCTGCTTTGTTGTTCCTCAGGCAACTGTGAATGTTGGTGGACGCATTCTAAATGCAATAACAATTGAACATTTCATATTGAGATTGCCATATCACTCAAAATATGTAAGACAAATACTCAACATAATTAATCTTTTACATTTTCCAATAAATATTTAGGTCAATTACTATTTTCCGATGACTAATTGTAGTCCTATTTCTTCGATCTCCTCAGACATTCTCGAAGGGTGCGAAGAACGATGAGATGACGGCACGTAGCATGTTTGGTTTGGAATTATCGGAACCGTTGATTACATTTGCACTCTCTTGTGGGAGCTGGTCTTCTCCTGCCGTAAGTTATGTTGCTCAAGTTTGATAAAAGTTGATTTAAATACACTACTATACTATTTCTATATCTTTGATTAATTTATTTGATTATCTAAGATGAAAATTATGTCAGACTTATGTGTAATGGTCGACCAAGAATGACAATTATTGTGGTTTGAGATGAGGGGGGTATGAGCAATTAAGAAACTAAGTGGAAAGATCTTTGTAATGAATCTTTGTAATTGAGACAGAAAAATCTTTTAAAATTGTTAATTTAATCTGGCCTGTTTCTTCTCATTTCAAGTTATTATAATTACAGAAAGGCCCTCTTGTTTCAAATATTAACAGTGCATCCCTGAGGTTTGAGTTTACTGTAAAATTCACTTATTTGCTCACTTTCCTAATGAAGGTGAGAGTGTATACTGCGTCTCGAGTGGAAAACGAGCTGGAAAATGCTAAAAGAGACTACTTACAGGCAGCAATTGGCATTTCAACAGCCAAAAAATCGATTGCAATTCCAAAATTACTAGATTGGTATCTTCTAGACTTCGCAAAGGATATTGAATCATTGCTGGATTGGATATGTCTTCAACTTCCATGCAAACTTGGAAAAGAAGCTATGAAGTGCCTCGAGAGGAGCAAAGACGAACATCTCCTCCAGTCCCTTCAGATATTGCCATATGAATTTAGCTTCAGATATCTTTTGCAGACATGAATAAAGGTTAGCTTGGTTTCTTAGTCTTTTCTCTCTATATTTCCAGCAATTTTGAAACTTGAATCTTTATTGTATACATATATAGATATATAGTGAAAGATGTGTAAAATCTTATCTCCTTTGTAAGTAAAATCTAAAACGATTCTTTGTGGGCTCGTTGATGTAAAAGTTCATTCATTGAATTGATCTGGAGAGGTGTGGCTTATACGAGATGAAGCTTATCCAAATTCTTGATCCTTTCTTTCACCATTTACGTTGGTGAGACGCAAATTCTTGTATGCGTCAGCCGTCAAGTGTGAAAATACACCTTGATCTGTATTTTACTAGCTGCATGACTTAATTCTGATCGTTCAATATTTTAGCAACGGATACTGTTAAGAATTATGAGTTAGAAACAAGGACATATTTTATTTCTTTATTGTAATTTTTACTTGTGAAAAGATGGGCAACCATATTTATAAAAGGGGATGCAATAGATCTATCTTTGAAGCAATTTAGGTGGGAAAAGAGAGAGAGTCAATTTATTGTGGCTGGCAGAGTCATTGAATTGCTGCAAATCTGTATCTCAATGGGACAACAATAATGTAGATAGAATTTCTTTAATAAAAACTTAGAAGATGGGACAAAGACAAGAACAAATTCTAATTATCGGAGGACAGTGATTTAATGAACTCTATTGTTTATATTTATTTCTATTATTATTTGCATTGACATGCTCAACTAGTATTTGCGTAGTCATAACTCATAACTAAGGTGGCTAATAATTTGTTGGTAATTAGTACATCTAGCACACTTTTAAAAATATCGATATCGTGTTAAATATTATGTTCTATGATTGTTATGTGATAAATTTTAGAAAAAATGTTTGGTGTTGTACTCGTGTCATATGTCTGTGTCTGTGTCCATATTCGTGCATAATAAGTAGGTCATAATATATTTCAGACGTGATAAACATTGCTTTTAATTATCATTCGGGATTGTTTTATATTGACATTTCGAACATTTCGTGTGAGATTGCATAATTATAACTATTTCCATTTAGAAAAAAATATTAGAAATTTTACTTTCAAGAGTTTTGATAATTATAAATTACTTCATTCAAATAGAGTTTAGCTGATTTTGTGAGTGAATAGATAATTTTACCCTTAACTTAAAATAAAAAATAAATAAATAATAATTCCCAAATTTTTAATTTTTAATTTTAAATTTACTCTTAACATTGAATTAAGTTTTTGAATTTTTTATTTTTTATTTTTAAATAGATAACAAAAATTACAGTTAACTCGTTAATGCATCTAAACCCTTAAAGACGAGGTCATTTATAATTTCTAAACTAGTTGCAAACCCGTGCCTTTTTATAAAAATATAACTAAAAAATTAATTGAAATATATTATTAAAATAATAGTTATTAAATAAAAATTTTGTTTAAAATATTTGAATAACAGGTGAAAATATTATATAAAAGAAATATTATTGCAATTAGAGAAAAATTTATTAATTAAAAAACTAAAATTATTGTAAATTATATTAAATAATAAAAAATTAAATGTATATTTAAGAATATACGAAAAGTACATTCCTTAAAATTAAAATAAATAAGAATAAAACTTTAAAATTATACAATAAATTCCCACAATATATAAAAAAAAAAATAAAATATGTTATAAATTTTGAAAGAATTTCAAAAATATAAATTTATATACGCAAAAAAATATAAAGATATCATTTTAAATCAAAATATATCATATTATTATTTGATAATTGTCAAAATAAAATATATTTTATTAGAATATAATAAAAATTTTCTATCGTGTAAAACAATCAAATAATAAAAAAGAAAAAAAAATTAATTAAGATTTTTTAAAAATAAACTTAATGATTATGATAATGAATAGAAATATTGATGGGTGATGGGTCTAATCCGAGGTGGCAAACTCTAGCAATTTGGAATTTGTTTATGTGTGAGGAAATATAGATGGTAAATTCTGGCCAAGGTCGCCGTGGATGATGGAGTTCTACCTGCTAGGAATAAACACAAGAAGAGTCAGAAGGCCAAGCTGGGGGAACTGTGGGTGATACCCAGTTTGGCTCTCCGACGCCCAAGTCAGACGGTGAATGAAGGAGATGAAGTATGAAAACAAAGCTCAAAGTAATGGACACTTGCTTACAGAGTACGATGATTTCTGGGTATTTATAATTGAGGGTCAAGACCCTTTTGGTAATTGTCAACGTGTTGTCCTGTATGGATGTTGCCCTAGACACGTGGCGTGATGAGGAGTCTCTGAAAGGGATCTCCAGCAAAAGCCTGTGAAAAGGTTGGTGGTGGCAACAGTGGCAGGTGCGCGGGCTTGTAATGTGTGTCAGAGAGCCTTTTGAGGTTGTTACCGAGGGCTAGGAGCGCTCAGGTTTGAATAAGGGCTTTATGGGCTAGCTTGGTCCGAGGGGACACTTGGGCCAAAAGCGTGATCTTGAAGAGAATAGCCTTACTCTTGTGCAGTCAAGGGGTACTCTCGAGCGCCAATTTGGGAGCACCATCGAGGGTCAGATGAAAACACTCTCGAGGATTGAACAGTATCAGTATCTGAAATATAGTCCATGCGCTCGGAAAGGTCAACATCCTTTGTGATGATGGGATGATAATTTCCTCGAGGGGAATGTCCAATCACTAGGGATGATTTGAAGTGTTCTCAATGTGCCATGCTGTGACGTGGGGATGGGCCCACGTGTCACCTACGTGTCATGAACGTATTTTAGCCTCATCAAATATATTGTGAAAATATAAGTTTTAAAACATTAAAAAAATCAAATATTAATAATGATAGGGTAGAAACGCTTGGCCCTCGTTGTGGCACGTGGCATCATTAGCATAAGACACTTGGCAACTATAAGCTGCCCTGAGCGAGCCTTGCCCTCGCTCGTAAAGATATTCTGATCCTTCAAAAAGAGTTAAAATCCGAGCGTGATCCTCGGTACCCTCATGTATTCCCCTCGAAGATGTCTTCCCACATGGGTCCATAGAAGAGTGGGCACTACTCCTTTGTTCCAAGGCCTTGGCCCAGATCCCCCTCGGATCTGCGAGCCTCCAAGGCTCATGATAAACACGAGCGTGTGTTTCGCCCTCGTCACCAACCCAAAACGGCTCTCTGACACACAATACATACCCACACACTTGCCACTGTTGCCCGCCACCAACTTTTCATTAGCTTTTGCAGGAGATTCCTCCTAGGTTTCTCCTCATCACGCTACGTGTTAGGGCAACACTAGGCCTGGACCACACGGTGATAATTACCAAAGGATCCCTGACCCTCAACTATAATTAAGTGACTTCATCTTCTCTACTGTAAGTCATCTTCCATAACTTGAGCTTTGCACTTACAACTTCTTCTGGAGATTACTACCTGACTTGAGCGTCGGAGAGCCAAACTGGGAATCACCCCCAGTTCCCCCAGCTTGGCCTTCTGACTTGTTGGTTTTTGGTGTTTGTCCTAGCAAGTTGAACCCCCCATCTTTTTCGACGAGTTCCCATCGAGTTCTATCCCTGGTTTCCCCGCATCAAACAAATAGTAAAGTGATAGGAGTCTTGACACCTCAGATTCAGACCCATCAAATAACTAAATTAATAATTTTAACATAATTACATGGATATGAGAAGAGGTAAGAAATTAGTAAGGAAATATATGAATGATATATACTCTAATTACCTACAAATAAACTAACAGAACAATTGAAATTGAAAAAAAAAAAAAAGCACTAGATTAGAATAAGACAACTTACCTCAAGAAAAAAATGATCTTGCATAAAAAAATAAACTAACAGAACAATTGGAATCCAAAAAAAAAAAAAAAAAAACCTTTGATTAGAATAAGAAAACTTACATTGAGGAAAAAAAAATGATCTTGCATAAAAAAGTATATATGGGTCTAAAAAGAGCTAGGAAATTAGCAAAAAAATAAATTTTCTATTAGAATAAAAAAAAAAATAAACACTTGATTAGAATAAGATTTACCATGATAAAAGAATGATCCCGCATTAAAAAAAAAAAAATTCATATACGAATATGAAAAGATGTAGATAATTAACACAAAAATAATTTTTCTATTAGAATAGAAAAAAAACACTTGATTAAGACTTACAGAATGATCATCCATGAAAAAAAGAAAATTCTTATATGGATTTGAAAAGAGATACGTAATTACTAATAAAATAAAATTTTCTATTAAAATCGAAAAAGAAACACTTGATTAGAATAAGACTTAATATGACGAAGAATGATCTGCAAAAAAAATCATGACGATTAAAACCTTAAATACTAATGCATATCATTAAAATTTTAAATTTGAATATTTTTCTTAGCAAACTTAGTATGCATCACCAAAATTTTAATTTTGAATAATTTTCATAACAAACTTATCTAAGAGTATAAAGATATATTTGGATAAATTAAGTTATTTCAATTTATTGCTACAATATCTATACAAAATATTTAATTTTTTTTTAGATAAAGGTGATTTGTTAGAGAAAATCTCAACAATTTCATATTAATATGCGTATTTTGAATTTAAATATTTTTGGTAACAGAAAATTTAAAATTTATTAAGATATTTAAATTTTTTTAGACTATCCACGTATATGCTTACGTGGATAGCCTCAAGGGTTGTGAATTATATATATATATATATAGATTTCAATAGGGTAGAATATATAATACTTTTACCTTAAATGTATACGAGTTGTAATTATGTAATTATCCGACGGTACATATTAAAGATCTCGGTAATTAATTATTTGCCTTGATTCTCTTTTTAACTTATAGCCACATATGTTGGTTTTCAAGTCAATAGAGCTTGGTTCAAGTGATTAAATAGTTTTTTTTTTTTTTTTTTTTAAGGACAACAATGTGATTTTGAATTCTTACGACCATTTTTTTTAACATACGCCTTAAGTGGCTAAAGTGATTTGAATTTGGATTATTGGATCAATTTCTATTGACGAATTTCTTTTATTACTTGGACGCGTGTACGTTTAGAAACAGTCAGATTTTCAAATTCACTATGAGTGAGCAATTTTAAACAATATTTCTGTTTATAATAAAACTATGTAAGGACAAAGTTTAATAGAAAAGAATACAAATTACAAAGTATTCATTATTAGTAGTCACAAACATGGACAGAGAGTCAAAATCGTTATCATTTATATATAGTATTATAGTAAGCACCGATCCCTAATTAAAAAAGAAAAACATATGCATAAGATGATAAGAGAATCCAAGTTTTGTCCCATACTCAACAAAATCTAAGCCAAACAAGACAAAGTACAGTGCAAAATAGTGAAAGTGATCCTAAACTATTTGTCGTCTTCTTAAGGCTAAATTCACCAACCATCTCTTTTTGGACATAAAACAAACTGCTTACTTAGCCTAGGCATGGAGTGTGAAATCCACAAGCCCTCCAAAGGCTTAAAAAAAACACACACACACATATATATTTCGATTTACAAAAAATTACAACAAACATACTAACCGGAATGCTCGATATTTTACCCAAACAACAATTTCTAATTACTATTAGACAAATAAGAAATTATAGTGACCTAATTAAATGCACGCTCCCATGAGTGATCATATTAGCACACGTACGAGCATGCAGTAAAGAGTTGGTGGGAGGAGGTAAAAGATTTTAGGCTGAACCGGTATCACTTCACAATTCACCTCGGTAATAATAGTAGGAAGTATTGAACTACGAACCCTTAGTGTAGCACCCCTACACGTGGAGATGCCACACCCCCGCACTATAGGTCGATCCACATAAGAAATGGGTAACCCGTACATGAACTAACCTATAGCGAACGGGTGACAATGCAATAAAATGACAAGCTAGACGGGACTAATTTATACATGCAACAGAATAAAGCGGAAGCATAATCGATTAACTTGCAAACATAACTATTAAAACATGCTATAACCTGGATCATTCGTCAAGTAACTCGTATACTAGCTCACATATCAATACATTATCATCTCCGAATCCATAACAAATAATCATAATAATAATAAATCTAGTGCAACAATAAATAACATGCACCGTGCCTGACTCGATTACATGAACTGGACTCGACTCGATTCCCGCCTAGCGTGCACCTGCAATATCCTGAAAGGTGGAGGCGTCAGTCTGTGAAGACCGAGTGAGGGGTTTAAATAATTATTTACGCAGTTAACATGCAAGCTATATTCTCGGGTAAAGTTTTAGAAAAGATAAATGTACAAGTTCAATAATGAGATATCTTCGCCCAAAAATACAACTGTCAATATTAAATACTTGATCATATTCATGCATTCAATACATGGCCCCAGCGAGTGAGGGCAGTCTCCAACCTTACTCCAAATGTACATGAAACATGCTTGCTTTGTTAATCAATAGGTGACCATGCAATTCAATTATCGTGCAATCGTGCGATAGTGTAATCAAGTAATACAATCAAGGAATGGAAATCATGCAATAACCCGAGCACAATCCGTGGTGCCGGACCCGTCCCCAGTCTTCTTCTCCCTCCAATGATGGGAAGGTAGCTAGCCTTCACCATCCACGACGTGTTGAGCAGAGGGTACATGAATCCCTAAGAGCGGAACTCCTTCCTCCACTAATCTCCTAGCGGATTCAGGGGTCATCCCAATGTGGTGAGGATAGCGCCAGAGTTACCTGTCAGCCCTTGCTTTCCCAGTTGGCTCAAGCCACCACTCTCGGGCCCAATCATGAACATGCTTTACTCGCCAAACGTGCTTGATTCATGACAATAACATGGCTTGCTTGTTTGCTTTTCACGAACATGACTTGCTTGCATTTAAAGTGAATGGTTTGTAAATGGAAAACTATAAATATAAATACCTTTTGGCCGAAAGTTCACGTAAAGGTTGCATAGGTTCTATGTAACTAGAATTAAACCTCACCTGACAGGCGACACGACGACTCATGGATGCGTGAACGTGCTCATGATCAACAATCTCCGCCCTGGAGAAGAACTGGACAAGAAAACGGGACATTGTGCACTTGTGAGATAATGACTTAATAATGGTACCAAATAGGACGCACGGCGTGACCAAATAACGAGATGACATGCATTCACGAATGTAGCATATAAATATCATATTATGACATGTAATTGATCATTTAATAACATGTTGGGATCAATTAAGGGTAAAGGAATGGAAATGGAAAACTGGAATTTATGCAGAAACATTCTGCCTCTCCAGGGGTATGGGAACAGCCGTTCCAGCCCTTAGTTCAAAATGGGAATGGCCGTTCCCATTTACCCGAAGTTGCTCCCCGAAAACGGGAAGGGCCGTTCCCGGCTATAAGCCGAAGTGGGAACGGTCGTTCCCGTTCTTGCTGCCATGCACACAATTCAAACATGGGAAGGGCCGTTCCCCAAAACAACTGGGAACGGGAAGGGCCGTTCCCGTTACGCAGAAAGAACAAAAACAAAAGATGAAGCAGGGGAGCTTCGAACCACAACCAAAGATCACCATAATCATCATAATTCAATCTCTAGATGCATAATTCCGTGAAATAGACATATATTCATGCTTGAAGTATAATAAAATCCAATATAAACACTTAGCTCAAGCTTAACCATGCCAAAATCATCAATCACACTTATAAAGATACCATGATCAATTAAGTTGTAATCTTTAAGATTTCAAGCTATATATGCATAAACTCAATTCAAAATCATCATATATATGTCATATAGTCTCATGGCATGCAAAAGACCATAACCCTAGCTTCACTTGAATTCAAGAATCACATACTCATGTCTACCTTGAAAGAAAAAGATGAGAGATGATGAAGCTTCAAACTTTGAAGTAATTAATTGGATGGAAGATAGCTTGATGATGATGGTGATGATGAACTCCCACTTCCTTTCTTCTTTGATGGATGGACTGAGAGAGGGAGGGATATAGATGAATATGATTGATGATATAAAATGAAATGAAGGTTGTGGAAGAGATGCATATATCGTGATATATTTTGGGAAAAATGTGGTATTTGCAACTAAATCCTCCAAGTTCTATAAGTTATGCAATCCAGGATAAAAGGTTTGGAAATGATCACTTAGGTCCAATAATGTTTTCATGCAATTTGGTCCTTTAATTTGAATAAATGTCAATTAAGGGCAATTAAGTAATTAAAACAAGTTCGACACTTAATTCATGTAACAATTAAATCCAATTTATAAAATAATTCTCAAATTGATAAGTATTTCACATATTTTCACGTAAACATATTGGAATAAAATTTATAAAAATTAATATAACACATATAGATTGAATAAATGAAAGTAATAAATAAACTTCCTAACGCTCGAAACTCACACTTGTCGAGCGTACCTGAATAGCTGGAAATCGGGGCGCTACAATTCTCTCCCCCTTAAGAGAATCCGTCCTCGGATTCACCCTTCCGTGTTCATCCCACGCGGGTTAGCTACTCCCCGTCAGGGATTAGTTCGAAAGAGGTCTCTGATCATTAATACTCCTTCCATGCTAGCAGATCACGACTCTCAACTTTTCGGAACTTAAACACTCGCGGGAAAGTCTAATCTTCCACTAAAACAAGTTGTTAAGTAGCAAGTAGAAATGAGAGTGGCCCGTCTCTCAAACAATAACAAGAGAACCCCGTCTCTTAACAAATAACGAGGGAACCCCGTCCCTCGAATAACACTGAGAAAATCCCCGTCTCTCACGCACACGAAATGAAACTCAAGCGAGGAACTAAATAAGCATGTAACAATTATCACATATGGAGCAGGTAGGAGGGATCAATTACGTCAATTTATTGTTCATATAAAACAAGTTAACAATAAATAAGGAATCATATATATATATAGTAATACGAGTAAATGATGCATGTGAGATGCATGATTAAGTGTACCGTTCACCAGGAATTGAAGTTCTTGCCTTATGCCAACTCGGCTGAATACTTGATTCTTTGATTGAAATTCTTCTCGCTTTGTATCATCACGGTTCGCTATTCCCATTCTTGATAGGCATCTCAGTTCTCGTGCTATTTTCTAACATTATCCATAAATCATCATTAATCACCACATCTTCATACCCGTTTTAACCTCAAATTTACCGGTTGAACCCGTCTTAAACTAATGCCCACCTTCACTTTCTGGTTTTGGAATTGAAAATAATCCTGGGTTTCTAGTTAGGAGGGTGGTTGTGTATCCAAGCTTAAAAGACTGGCTTCGTGCTCCAAGCAAGCTCTTATCCGACAACCAGAGAGAACTGGTTTTACCATCTCCTTAACCTCCTTAATCAGAGTAAAACATTCCCCCGAAGCAAAGATCTTAAACTCTCTATTTTAAAATCCGAAAGTTGAGCTCCTACTCCATTAGAAAATAGCACGACGGAATCATTAATACCGTTAGTTTCTTTGGTTCCACGACTATTTATAGTCGAGTTGTTTACCCTGCTCATTCCATGAAAGTTTCCATTTAAGGCGGATGTTTAATGCGGAAGGGGAACAAGGTCGCCATCCCGTCAAAGTAATTCCGCAAGCACACTTGCATAGAAACCGAAGGAATCAGGTCCCACTGAAACGTCTTCCATTTGATCCCTGAAATTTGATAACATACCCAACAACTCTGCAAAAGATTTTGAAAGAGACGATCGATTGACTTCAATCTTCTTAGACGTGTTCACGACAACTAGTATATTTATGGAAGCGACGCCGGCTGCACGAATGAAAGGGGCGATGCGCAGTTATAGGCATCTCTAGGGTATAAGTAACAACTTCATAAGAAAACTCTTGTCGGAGTCGATCCATTAAAACTTGGGATTGGTTCCGAGTTTTAATGGATCGAAACTTTTTCTATTTACTGAGTCAACTGATACCCCGAGACTACACACACACACCACTCAAAGGCATCCATATTCTGAGAGCAGTAATAAATCAAAGATACTGTCGATGATGAGACTTTTCTTTGTGTAAGAGGGAGGAAAAATTTCTTTTACGTGATTCTGATAGAGGACTCTAGGAGGAATCGGTTTTCTTGAAGTTCCAACTCTTCCAAGTGCGGTCTAACTTCCGGTTTTAGTTTATTTCCTAGCCGCCTCTTCCCCTTAAGAAAATAAAATTGTCTAACTCCTTGAGCCCGTTTACCACTCCTTAGTTTTCCCAAATATAACGCCAATCCGATCTGATAACTGTAATTTCCGATATCCTCTTATTGCTTCCAGAAGGTCGATATTTACAAAACCGACACCATGGCCCTAAGCAAGAAGAGTTTTTTCTCTTACCCCACTGCATTTCCAAGATGCTGACAAATTTCTGAAGGCCGGAGGAACCACTGAACATTTATCTACTTGAAACTTATCATCATTTTTCCCAGATCCCAATAATACCTGAACATAAATTTCTTCCAACATCTTGATTCAACATAACCCTAGTTGAGGCAATAATCGAAATAGAATTGGAGAGAGAACCGAACCTGTCATAGTAAACACTAAATAATGCATGCCGGTTAAAATGTTAATGTACACAGGTTTCACTTACAAGTAATTTTAAATGTAACACTTTAGAACAATTATATTATTTCAAAGACATATATATATATATATATATATATATATATATACATGGAGAAGTTTAATTAATTTACATAATTTAACAACACATTTAACACATCAAGTATGAAATCTTACATAATAAGTATGACAACATATATAAACAAGGGCAATTAATTAATAGATATGATGCACGTGTTTATGAATGCATTGAAGAACCTGTCACCGTAGAAATGCTAGGCTTTAGTCCGGTATCCATTCATTGTTGGTTGAATTCCAAGCTTGTCTCGAATATTTGATCATTCTCTAATTTTCCCCACGGTTTTTTATCTCTTGAAGATTCTCCGGCTTCAATTCAGACCTTTCCTTGATTTGATTTGGAAGTTCCTTGGACCCGACACTTTCCGATTATAAATTTCTGAATGGTTCTCGAATCTTCCCATGATTAATTCCTTGATTAAAACCTTCCTGATAATCCCTTGTGTAACTTGATACCCCGAGATTGGAATTCTTGAATTCAAATACTTTTCAAGGAATTAATCTCCAACGATGATCCCTCTATTCGCCCTAATTGTCACCTCGCCTTTCTTTATTATTTCCATTTGTTGCTCCATATCTTCCAATTCAACCCCGCAACGCGACATTTCAGTTTTGAACGGGAAAATCAACTCGATCCGCTCGAACATAGAGTCTTGAGCATTCTTCTTCCGTTATGTCGCAAATCTTTCTTCATGTCTGACCTTGATTCTGATCTAACCTTCAAATCATAATTTCCCCGATGATCACCTCTTCCTTGTTGCTAGAAATCCCGAGGTCGAGTATATTCAAAATTCTTTTTTTTTTTTCCAACCTCCCGAATCTTGTAAGTGACTTCCATGCTTGATTCCTCCTTTCCGGATCCCATCACCTAAATTTTCAACCCGATAGGAAGGATGATGACTCCCAAATCCCTGTACGAATTTTCGGCACACTCTCTTACCCTTCCCAAGTTAGGGAGGTAGTCTTGTAATAGACTGAAATCATCGATCGATTGGCCGTAGGTTGATATCATTTCCATAGCCTGTCACTCACAACTTATGTTGAAAATAAATGCATGTGGGTAAGGTATGCTCGTGTCACATAATTGTCACATAATTGATGCTGATAACAAGAATTTAATATAAGTACAACAAATAATTCATCAATGTTTGAGATAAAACACGTTGATCACCTAAATTTCAAACAATTCAAGATTAATTAATTGACAATTAATAGCATGAATTAATACAAGGCACAAGTTATCAAGTAATTCATTTAATTTGAAAGAGTCAAACAGATCAAAGAGTTCAAATAAAATGCAAGACTCTCACCTTGACAATTAACTCCTATGCCGTACGACCTAGACTTGACACGACACGACACTAGAACCTCGGTTTTGCAACCGGGCTCAGATACCACCTAAGATGTAGCACCCCTACACGTGGAGATGCCACACCCCCCATACTATAGGTCGATCCACATACGAAACGGGTAACCTGTACATGAACTAACCTATAGCGAACGGGTGACAATGCAATAAAATGACAAGCTAGGCGGGACTAATTCATACGTGCAACAGAATAAAGCAGAAGCATAATCGATTAACTTACAAACATAACTATTAAAACATGCTATAACCTGGATCATTCGTCAAGTAACTCGTATACTAGCTCACATATCAATACATTATCATCTCCGAATCCATAACAAATAATCATAATAATAATAAATCTAGTGCAACAATAAATAACATGCACCGTGCCTGACTCGATTACATGAACTGGACTCGACTCGATTCCCGCCTAGCGTGCACCTGCAATATCCTGAAAGGTGGAGGCGTCAGTCTGTGAAGACCGAGTGAGGGGTTTAAATAAATATTTACGCAGTTAACATGCAAGCTATATTCTCGGGTAAAGTTTTAGAAAAGATAAATGTACAAGTTCAATAATGAGATATCTTCGCCCGAAAATACAACTGTCAATATTAAATACTTGATCATTTTCATGCATTTAATACATGGCCCCGGCGAGTGAGGGTAGTCTCCGACCTTACTCCAAATGTACATGAAACGTGCTTGCTTTGTTAATCAATGGGTGACCATGCAATTCAATTATCGTGCAATCGTGCGATAGTGTAATCAAGTAATACAATCAAGAAATGGAAATCATGCAATAACCTGAGGACAATCCGTGGTGCCGGACCCGTCCCCAGTCTCCTTCTCCCTCCAATGATGGGAAGGTAGCTAGCCTTCACCATCCACGACGTGTTGAGCAGAGGGTACATGAATCCCTAAGCCCGAAACTCCTTCCTCCACTGATCTCCTAGCGGATTCAGGGGTCATCCCAATGTGGTTAGGATAGCGCCAGAGTTACCCGTCAGCCCTTGCTTTCCCGGTTAACTCAAGCCACTACCCTCGGGCCCAATCATGAACATGCTTTACTCGCCAAACGTGCTTGATTCATGACAATAACATGGCTTGCTTGCTTGCTTTTCACGAACATGACTTGCTTGCATTTACAGTGAATGGTTTGCAAATGGAAAACTATAAATATAAATACCTTTTGGCCGAAAGTTCACGTAAAGTTTGTATAGGTTCTATGTAACTAGAATTAAACCTCACCTGACAGGCGACACGACGACTCATGGATGCGTGAACGTGCTCATGATCAACAATCTCCACCCTGAAGAAGAACTGGACAAGAAAACAGGACATTGTGCACTTGTGAGACAATGACTTAATAATGGTACCAAATAGGACGCACGGCGTGTCCAAATAACGAGATGACATGCATTCACGAATGTAGCATATAAATATCATATTATGACATGTAATTGATCATATAATAACATGTTGGGATCAATTAAGGGTAAAGGAATGGAAATGGAAAACTGGAATTTATGCAGAAATATTCTGCCTCTCCAGGGATATGGGAACGGCCGTTCCGGCCCTTAGTTCAAAATGGGAAAGGCCGTTCTCATCTCCCTGAAGTTGCTCCCAGAAAACGGGAAGGGCCGTTCCCGGCTATAAGCCAAAGTGGGAACGGTCTTTCCCGTTCTCGCCGCCATGCACACAATTCAAACATGGGAAGGGCCGTTCCCAAAACAACTGGGAATGGGAAGGGCCGTTCCCATTACGCAGAAAGAACAGAAACATAGGACGAAGCAGGGGAGCTTCGAACCACAACCAAAGATCACCATAATCATCATAATTCAATCTCTAAATGCATAATTCCGTGAAATAGACATATATTCATGCTTGAAGTATAATAAAATCCAATATAAACACTTAGCTCAAGCTTAACCAGGCCAAAATCATCAATCATACTTATAAAGATACCATTATCAATTAAGTTCTAATCTTCAAGATTTCAAGCTATATATGCATAAACTCAATTCAAAATCATCATATTTATGTCATATAGTCCCATGGCATGCAAAAGACCATAACCCTAGCTTAACTTGAATTTAAGAATCACATACTCATGTCTACCTTCAAAGAAAAAGATGAGAGATGATGATGATGATGAAGCTTCAAGCTTTGAAGTAATTAATTGGATGGAAGATAGCTTGATGATAATGATGATGATGAACTCCCACTTCCCTTCTTCTTTGATGGATGGATCGAGAGAGGGAGGGATATAGATGAATATGATTGATGATATAACATGAAATGAAGGTTGTGGAAGAGATGCATATATCGTGATATATTTTGGGAAAAATGTGGTATTTGCAACTAAATCCTCCAAGTTCTATAAGTTATGCAATCAAGGATAAAAGGTTTGGAAATGATCACTTAGGTCCAATAATGTTTTCATGCAATTTGGTCCTTTAATTTGAATAAATGTCAATTAAGTGCAATCAAGTAATTAAAACAAGTTCGACACTTAATTCACGTAACAATTAAATCCAATTTATAAAATAATTCTCAAATTGATAAGTATTTCACATATTTTCACGTAAACATATTGGAATAAAAAATACAAAAAATTTGAGGATTACCTACAGAAAAATTCGTAGACAATTTGTAGAAAATTTAATTTATTGACAGATTATTGACGGATTACCTACGAAATACACTTTGTAGGTAAAGGGCTTGTAGTAGAATATGTTTACAGATATTTACAAATTACCGACCGTGTTTTTCAACGACTGAGTTCCATTGAAAAATTGTAGATAATTTGTCAAAAATATGTTGTCTTGATTTTGTCACTTATTAACTGTTTCCAACTGAGTATTTACAGAAAACTCGTCTGTAAATTTAATTATTTATTTTAAATTATTAAAATGTATTTACAGAATTTTGACAGAAAGTTCATAGGTAATTTTTATTATTTATTTTAAATTATTAAAATGTGTCTACAGAATTTCAATTGAAATCTGTGATAAATTTTTCGTAAACAATCGATGGAAAATATTTTTAATTTATTTTTATTTTTTGATATATCCATTAAATTTTTTTTAGAAACTAGTTATTATTATTATTATTTGATGGGTTCCGAATAGGGGGATTAGAATCCGATCACTTTAGAATTTGTTTGAGTGGGGAAACCGCCGGAATTTCGCCGGAGAAGATGAGGTTCTACCTGCTAGGACAAACACATTGAAAAGTCAGAAGGCCAAGCTGGAGGGACCGGGGGTGATACCCAGTTTGGCTCTCCGACGCTCAAGTCAGATGATGATCTGAAAGAGGAAATGTAAGCTAAGTATGAATTGCAGTAATGAAGGTCGCTTACAGTGAAGGGGATGACTCTGTTTATTTATAGTTGAGGGTCAGGGACCCTTTGGTCATTTGCCTCATGTGGTCCTGGCCTAATGTTGCCCTAACACGTGGCGCTGCGAGAGAGAAACCTAAGAGGAATCTTCTGCAAAAGCTGCTGAGAGTTAGTGTTGGCAACAGTGGCAGGTGCGCGGGCATGTACGGTGTGTCAGAGAGCCGTTTGAGAGGTTGGTAACGAGGGCCTAAGAGCGCGCTCGTGACAACCGGAAGCCTTGAAGGCTAAGAAATCCGCTGGGGACGAGGGCCAGGGCATGTGTAAGGAGCAGGTAGGGAAGCTTCTCTGAGGGATGTAGCGCTCAAAGAGGACTTCCTCAAATTGATTGGGGTACTGGTCATGCAGTGCGAAGGACGCTCGTGGAAGAGCAGTAATATTGATATACGTGTATCCGTAACGGAGTTGACACGTGTCTCTGTAAAGTGTCAGCGCTTGAAGGTTTGAGAGCTCGTTTACGTCTGATGCAATCTTAGAGAGCCAAGTGCCATCATCCTAAGGTGCCACATGCCAAAATCACTACAAGAAAACTGTCAATTTCCGACGGAATCAAGTCCGTCGGAAAATTATTATTTTCCGACAGAATACCAACGGTTTTCCGACGGAATTTGTTCAAAAATATAAAAATAAAAATAAATATTTTCCGACGGAAATTCCGTCGGTAATCCGTCGGAAACATTTCCAACGGACAATTCCGTCGGTAATTCTGTCGGAAAATATAAAAATATAAAAATAAAAATAAAAATAAATATTTTCCGACGGAATACCGACGGTTTTCCGACGGAATTTGTTGGAAAATATAAAAACAGAAATAAATATTTTCCGACGGAAATTCCGTCGGTAATCCATCGGAAACTATAAAAATATAAAGATATAAAAAGAAAAATAAATATTTTCCGACGGAAATTCCGTCGGTAATCCATCGGAAAATATAAAAATATGAAAATAAAAATAAATATTTTCCGACGGAAATTCCGTCGGTAATCCGTCGGAAACTATAAAAATATAAAAATAAAAATAAATATTTTCCGGCGGAAATTCCGTCGGTAATCCGTCGGAAAATATAAAAATATGAAAATAAAAATAAATATTTTTCGACGAAAATTCCGTCGGTAATCCGTCGGAAACTATTAAATTTAATTAAATAAATTTTTTTCTGATTACTAATTTTATTTTTACATGTACAAATATTTTATAATGTAACTTATAATTAATATATTAATTTTAGAAAAAATTCTTATTATCATACTCTTTATATTTTCAATAGACCGGAGAACTCTTAATTCTAATGAGTTTTATTTTCATTTGAATAAGTACTTTTAAAAAATTCCAATAAAGATGATTATATTTAATTCATATAATCATATATTTAAAATTTTAAATTAATAACAAAACGTATTTAAATAATTATTTGAAATAAGTATATAAATATATTTAAAGACAAAATATTAACAATAAGCAAGTTAGCCAAGTTGGTAAGGGGGTCACCATTCTCTCTTGGAGACCCGAGTTCGAATCCCCGCAAGCGCAATAATCGTGGGAATTAATTCTCGCACTCGTCTGAGGTGTTGGTGTGGCTTGTTTCGGGGGTGGTTCGGGTCTCACAAATGATTTTTTTATTTTTTTTAGATTATTTACTTTTATTCTATTTTCCGACGGATTTCCGACGGATTGTCCGTTGGCAAATATATTTTCCGACGGATTTCCGACGGATTTTCCGTCGGAAAGTCGTTTATTATTTTTAACATTTCGTTAAAATTTCCGTCGGAAATCCGTCGGTAAATTTTTCCGAGGACTAGTTATGCGACAACAATCATCCGTCGAAAATTCGTCGGAAATTCGTCGGTATTTGATGTTTTCGGCGGATTTCCGACGGAATTCCGACGAACAGTGCCGTCGGAATTCCGCTGTTTTCTTGTAGTGAATGGGGACGAGCGTGTTTTGACCCCATCATTTTGCCCCCCAATTCTATAGTCCTTTGTAATAAGGGCTGTAGAATTCATCATGTACGATCCTCCGAGCGTGACCCTTGGGAGGGTTTTTGGTGTGTTGGGCAATTTTCCTTCTGATTGCGCCATTAATGCGGTCCTTTCGTCTGACCGCTTGTTGCGTCCGAGCATTAAATGCTGTCCTTTCTTCTGACCATTTGGAGCGTATAAGCATTAAATGCTGATGCGCGTGGGATGCGTGAAGCTTGGGAAATACGCGACGTTTCCATAAAGTGAACGGTTTCCTAGGCGGGAAATGATTACTATTTTGAATTGCTTGCCAGAAATGTACCAACTCCCATCCCTATAAATAAGGGATCCCGTATCCATTCCACCTTTTTACGCGAACATATCTTTCAAGCACCCTTCTGCAAAAAAACTTCTCCGCATACCAGTTACAGAGCACTCCAACCTTCCTTCAAGTTTTTCCCAGAAATCTTAAGGTAATATTCGGCGAAACTTTCTAACCTCGCTAATTTTAGGATCATAGTTAGGATTGAGTAACTTCCCAAGCTTGATTCATCTAAGAATCCCTGTTCTTTTTAGAAAAATCCCTTCTTCCAGATTCTCTATAACTTTCCTTAATTTCTCCATTACCCTGGCCGATCAACATGTTGAAGAATATGCCCGTGAAGTCGAGGAGATGGCTGTTGAAAATTCATCCTCCCCGAACTCCCCTAGAGACGAGGAATTGGGCGTGGCCATTATGGCCTTATAAGAGAGAAACCCAGGTGGGGCAGAACCCCTCTTCGAAGAAATGGATTTGGTTATGGAGGCGGAGAGGCAGGGGGTGACTCTCCCGATAACTGAGAGTGCGACTCACCCCCACTGCCATACTGTGACAATGGCAATAGCGGCGCCGGTGCCGGAAGCCGAAGAAATAGCGGGGCCTTCTGAAAAAGCCCGTGACAAAGGAAAGGGCAAGAAACCTCAAAAGCCCAGAAAAACCAAAAAGTCCAAAGGATCCAAGGAGGGTGAAGACTCAGGCTACCAGGCTACTGAGCGCACCCCAGATGAAACTCCCAGCACGATTACTCTAGGGGAGGTGAAAACAATGCTGGCACCCATCTTCTGGGATGAGCGCTTCACATGGAGAATCCCTGCTAAACACGAGCGTGCCAATCATCCGCCTCCTGGTGAGATGGCAGTTTACGTGGATGCTGTCAGCTCTGGGGGCTTGAGGTTCCCAATTTCGGTCTCAATGGCCCACTTACTGAACGACCTGAGCCTCTGTCCTTCACAAATCGTGCCCAACCGCCTGGCTCTACTAACAAGCTTCGTGATTCTGATGAGAAACGTTGGTTACGAGCCCTTTGTACGGAACTTTAATGCACTCTTCCAAGTAGTCACCTCATCGCGCTCATCTCCTGAGGCGGGCTTCTATTACGTCCAAGCGAAAGCTCACACGAAGCTAATCAATTCTCCCTCCAGTACTTACGGTCCCAACTGGAAGGGAAAATTTATCTTTGTCAAGGCTCCCACGGAAGAAGGCTTTGGGGTGTCCTCAAATTGGGGTTCAGTTTCAAAGAGCCGCCTGGAACCTGCCCTTCCAAAGGATTGGGCCAAGAGTTTGGCTGAGGCTCTAAGGGACGAGGGTCACCTTATTGAAGCAAAAGACTGGATAGACGACGCAGAGCTTATGTTCTTGTGTGGTCCCTCTAACGACCCTTACTATCTTGACAACCCCCCGGCTCGTGACATGGAGAGAGATGGTTAGATTCTTAGGGCACTAACTTTTAGATAGGGATACTAACTGTATTCTTCTTTTTACAATCTTGCACATTGACTGAGCTTGTATGAGGGTTCTTAACTCTTGTACTTGTCTTTCTTGTAGGAGCAAATATCTTAGAGATGGCAGGAGGAATTAGGCACGCCGCTCGTTTCGCTCATGCCAACAGGAACTAGGCCCAACAGGGGGAGCAGCAACGCCCTCGCGCCCATGGCGGTAGGGGTGACGCTCGTGGTTCCGGCTCCTCTTCGAGCGCTCCGACCCAACGTGGCCGAGATGAAAACCGTGTGGCCGATCCTGAAAACAGAATAGGGGTACGACCACCTCCTCCTCCGTCGGATTCGAGGGTGTCCGACTCTTGCACCATTAACCAAGTGAGGCCTCCCTTGACAATAAATGAGGTTCCGCCAAGCGCCAGTAGCCCTTCCCGCAAGAGGAAGAGGATGCCCGACACTGTAGCCATAAAGGGCAAAGGGAAACAAGTGGTTGAGGGCCCCAAGGGTGGTGGGGAAACATCTTCTTCAGAGGAAGAGCGCTTGTGGGAGTTATCCCGACGAGGGGACAGGAACTTCTCAGGCGCCTCCGACGGTGGGCCAGTTCTTCTAAGGCCCGGCACGCTCGCTCAAACCGTCAGCGAGAACCTCTATGACAAGGCCCAATTTACTTCTGACCACAAGCATCTGTTCACCGAGTCGGTGGAGACGGTGACCTACGATATGGTTCACGCCTTGATCTCCGTAAGTTTTTATTCTTCTGTGATTTTACTTCCTTGGGTAGGTTTAACATAATCTTGTTAACACTTCAATTCTTTCGAGCCCGTGCAGCAAGTGCTCCCAAGGGCCAAGAACATTCAGATGAGGGCCTTTGTTTACGCTGACCGCAAGGACAAGTACAAGAAGATGGCGCATGCCAACGATCTGACTCAAATCCAAGTGGAGCTGGATACTGAGAAGGATAAGTACGAATCCCTCAAGGATTTGCACAAGAAGACGGAGGAGGAGCTGAAGAATCTGAAGGATGATTTCGTGGGCGTGGAGAACGCTCGGAGCGGCTTAAGTGACAAGTTGGCCCGACTCAGTGAGGGCTATAAGAAGCTTGAAGCCGACCGTGAGAACTGGAAAACGAGGGCTCAGGAGGCGGAGAGAAAGTTCAACGACGCTATGAACGAATGGCCCCGAAGCCTTGACCGAGCCAACAAGGAGGCTCTCATCACTTTCTATCACTCTAAAGCTTTCAACTTCACAACTTCCCTGCACTGCCTGGATGAGGCTCAAAAGGCCTTCAACTTAGCCATCGAGCAGGGTATCCACAAAGGGCTGACGGATCCGGCTATTCGTGAAGCGGAAGGGATGGGGCTCACGTTTAATGAGCACTTCGAGGAGGATGACGATGACCAGGGTGATCCTTCAGACACAATTTCAGAGCCTGAGTATGAGTTCCTGGTCAAGCTCCTCCAGGACGAATACATGGATGCCCATCCAGTAGGAAATGCCCCCCAAGCCGCACAGAATGATCCTCTTGAAAATGAGTCTCAAGTGCCTGTTGTGGGGGATGCCCTTGTCCCCGCTGCTGAGGATGCCAACGCGCTTGGTCCTGATGCCAATGAGCCCAACGACCCACAAGCGCCTGAGCCACAAGCTGCCCAGCCTCAAGAGCCAGAAGGCCCAGTTTATGGTCCAGTGGCTCAGAATATTTTGGTGGTTATTGATGAAGATGTTGCTCCTGCCGCCTGAAGCCTTTCCTTTCTAGCTTTTCAGTGTACTTTCTCTTTTCCTTACCCTAGTGCCTTCAACTCTTGTCAAGAAACTTATGGGCCTTTGAGCCTTCATTTTGTAATTTAGGCGAAAGCCTTTAGTGAATGAAATTCCTTCTTTCCTTCAGAATAATGTTTTTTACCTTTTTCTTGATTGCGGATTTTCATATTGCGCTTGTTGTGAACAAATCTTCTAGTAGTAAGATTGTGTGTAACATGCTTAGTGAAAATCGTATTACTCGGATAAAGTCTTTGGAACTTGAAAGATTTCATTGAATATTTTGAAAAATCTAACTAAGTCTTGAGTAATTACGGGGGTCTTATGATGAGAATGCCCCCATTCAAAACTTGTGTAAATTTTTGCTCGTGTTCTTAGAAATTTGGCTAAGTCTTGAGTATATACGAGGGTCTTAATGAGTGGCTGCCCTCGTTCAAGACTTGTGAAATTTCTTTCTGATGACGTTGCTGTTGGATGAACGTACTTTTACTGGTCCCATTTTTGGACTCGCGAACGATCCCGTTTTCGAGCGCAAGGCCTCGTGATAAACAACCAAGGTCTACTGGGATTTTCATTGTATTTCTCTTCCATTTTATTAAGTTGGTTGTGAGCTTTACCAGTCTATCCTTATGAGGGTGTCCCCCCAGGTGGAGTAGAGAGCTGGCAAGCATAACCCATGTACAATATAAGTGACCCATTACGCTCGTGAAGACGAGGGGTGTGGGTCTTGTACGATCATGCAAAATAAAGAAGCGTAAATCCAAAGATACTGAGAGGAATGCATCATATCTTACTTGTAATTTGGAGTACATAGAGCTCACCAACGAGGTGGTTACATCATCACCTGGTAAAGAGTTTTTAAACATAAAACCGCCGGATATTACATGCGTTCCAAGGGCGAGGCAAGTGCTCACCATGAAGTGTCTCCAGGGTGTAGGTGTTGTTAGCTCTGATTTGTATTACCTTGAACGGACCTTCCCAGTTGGGGTCCAACTTCCCCACATGTTTGGATACTTCGACTTTCTTCAGAACCAAGTCTCCCAATTGGAAGGTTCTTTCCCTCACACGCTTGTTGTACTGTTGAGCCACCGTGGCTTTATACCTGTGAATTTTAGCCCATGCCTTGTCTCTTCTTTCCTCCAGTAAGTCCAGCTCCAAGCTCCTGTTATCTTCATTAAGCTGAGGCCCAAAATAGGCTACACGAGCGGATTCATTTACAATCTCGGCTGGTATCATTGCTTCTGACCCATATACGAGCGCAAAAGGTGTCTCGCCAATGGCCGCCCGTGGAGTAGTGCGATAAGCCCAAAGCGCTCCTTGTAACTCTTCTGCCCATTCACTCTTTTTACTCTCCAGCATTGTTTTCAGGTGTTGTAAAATGAC